>OZ022228.1:11551839-12239975 GCA_963978835.1 Tenthredo scrophulariae | reverse complement strand
GCACCTCTTGCACCATTACTCTACGAATCTTTAATCACAACAATGCGAAATGTTATGTTGCGATTTGTAAAGGCAGAAATAATAACCACCACGAACGACGTATTGAAAGTTGATTTTTCTAACAAAGAAAACCTAATTCCGTACAAAGAAATCGATCTGGGTTACGCAACACGTGATGCTCTCCGCCGTACTCGTGGCTCAATAAATGATCGCGACATTTTAGAATTTCGACGGGACTGTCGTAAAGCTATGGAAGCGTTATGTAAGAAATTAATGCTGCGGTCGCCTCTTCAATTCAGACTCACGCGGGGAATTTCTTTCCTTGATCCTCAAGTCGCTGGGCGGTCGACTATTCGAGATAAATGTCTTGCAACTACACTAGAGATATTTGTGGAACATAAATGGCTCTCTGGTGTTGAGGCGGACAAGGTGCAGCGGCAGTTTAAAGACTTATGCGGTGCAATCCACTTTCTCGAGACTCTGAAAACATTTTCCGGGGATCAAAGATTAGACCATTTTTGGTTTCGCACTATATCCCGCGGATCTGCTATTCCGGAAGAGCTGTCATCTTTCTTCAAAATGATTTTCATTTTTTCGCATGGGAATGCATCACTAGAGAGGGGATTTTCCGTGAACAAGGAATGCCTTGTGGAAAATCTTGCCGAAGAATCGCTGGTCGCACAACGACAAATATATGATGCTATTATCGCTAGTGGGGGACTCGATTCACTGACCATTTCGAAGCCTCTCATTCTTAGTGCTCGAAACGCTCACTCTAGGTACGTGGAAGAACTGGCAAAACGTCGCACCCAGGTAGATGCGGAAAAAGTAGCATCACAGGAGAGAAAAAGGGCTGCAATTAAGGTGAAAGAGTTGGCTGCAAAGAAACAGAAGCTAATCGAAGACGCTTCAAGAGAAGCAGCAATAATTGAAGAAGAGATACAGACTCTTCGTAAATAAGCATAAAGACTGACTATATAATATACAAATGTACTAATCAAAATTTTTACTGTGATCTAGTCCTGGCCTAGTGCAATTTATGGTTCTGCTGATAATGATTTATTTTATATCGTATAAGTTATGCTATGTTGAATTCAAAGAAGCTGTGAAATTATTCTATCCGTAAGTAAGGTAGTCTTGAGCAGTAAGCTCCTTGAATCTAAAGACAATTTATGTATTCCAAAATTGAAATTTATGTTCCAAGTGTCACATATATGCATTCATATTGTTTCCATACTTCTAGTTCAAATAAACGCTTGCATAATATATCAAAATATCGTACGATTAATCAGTATTCAGCGTGTCAGTTTTATCCCTCACACCTAATTATCGTTCCAAATTATGGAATAATCCGTTTACGACGGATACTTCGAGCATTTTTAGGTCACATACGAATTATACTAATGCAGCATTTAGTGGTTTCGTTGCATATGGCACATCAAAAAGTCAGGGAAAAGTTATGATTCCAGTCCGGGAAACCGGGAAAAGTCAGGGAATTTCGTGAGCGGAATTGAGTGGCCACCCTGACTGCGCTGCGGAGCATAATTGTTCTGTAGGAAAGATTCTTTTGCTCTGCTAAAATTATTTCTGTAGGATCAGTCGTGAATGCGATCTGTAGGAACTCTCAAGGTGTAAGTTTAATTCTGTAGGATCGCGTTATCTAGGATAATCTTTCTGTAGGACAGATTCTGTAGGAACGATTCTGTAGGACGTTCACTATGTAGGACTTATTTCTGTAGGATCGGTCCTCTTTGACAAAATGTACTTAATTGTAGAAACAGGTCTGGTAGATAAGCGAAAATATCGTCCAAAACGATAACATAATTTATAGAAATTAAAAGGGCAGAACCAAACGGCACACCACTCTATACAAATGCTTCCGCATTTGGAAAAGAACACAAATAATGTTGTCACGAATGGCGAGTGGGGGACGAAACGTGTGACAACATGAAATTTACAAAAATCACAATATTAAATCGATAATATCACAATCATTTATTCATATTGTAACTTTGCGTGGGTATCTCAGGCTCGGAAGCTGTAGAGATACCCGCAGTTAGTGTGAGTTCTTTACCTGAAAGAGTTTATATAAAAAAATGGGCTTTTCTTTGAGGTCGAAAGGCAGGGAAAAGGATGGGTACTCCACCAAAAGCCACCTATCTAACCTTGTGATTTTAAATCTAACTCGGACTCGGGTAGAATTAACTACCAAAGCCGTTAACGATCGGACTCGGGTCAGGACCAAAGCCGAGATATCTCTAATTAGTAGAGCCGGGAAATTAATCCAAGCCTACTTTTCCTATTGCAAAACTATCTTTCTCGGATCCGGGAATCGTGAGACTCCAAGACCGTGTCTCAGACTCGGAATCGACTTCCTTGGCCCTCGGACGCGGAGAAATGAATCCCAACGCCGTACGCACTTGGTTACGATACAAAGCTGGTCCCTGTTGGCTTTTCAGGGAAGGAAATGATTTAGGATAGGAGTCAGAGCTGAAATGTCGGTTGAAGATCTAGCATGTGTTTAAATCATAAGAAAAATGCATTTAATACTAGAATACAAATCTTGATTGCTCTACCCTAATCCTAACGCTTTTGGTTGTATGACAGTTTGTTCTGATCTAATGCTTGAGTTTATATTGAATATAATTTCTAGACGTAATTATATTTATCAAGTGAGTTTATATTTTCAAATCTCCCGTTCCTAATTCATCGATTTAATTATTTTATGTCGAAGTGAAGCTATATCTACTTCGCATGAAGTTATTCTCGAAATGAAGTTATATCAGTCATGAGGACTAGACGTCCTCATGCTAGACAAATGAATGTAATATTGAGTCGCTGAGGTGCTCTGCTGACTAACGCTGATGTGCTCGAAGTTGGTGCTGTTTATATACTTGCTGTTGCCTCCTTCTCGTGTGACGTCAGCATATGGTCGAATGTAGAGGATTAGGATAATCCTCTACTCCTTTGTTCTCATTATTTCAGCTGATCTATTTCGGTAACTATTCAGCTGATATGTTACAATATTAAACAGAACAAACAGGCATGACCGCATGGTCGAGAGGAGAATGATATTATAGATGCACGTGGCGATACTTATTAATTAGATCGATTAGCTCCTATTTCCTCGTCATTTGTGTACATCGAAAAGATTTCGAAGTCGTTATGTATGTTGCGATATAGATAGTCGAGACTGAGACTAAATAGTGAACGGTTATTAATCACCCAACGTCACATTTAAAAAAAGTAGATTTCTAGCGAAGCGACAAAAAAATACGTCTACTCGTCTCCACGATCCACCGGCCAAGGAGGATTAGTGGTCTTCACATCTATGTCTTACTATATTAGTCAAATGTCGAATTTATGGTGATATTATATTGACCACGCTGGTGGTAGTCATACGCGGGTTATTTTGAATAAGTCCATCGTTATAGTATCCTTACAACGTTAGTACACATGGTACCACGTGACCCGAGCTGCAGTCCAATCATCTATGACTGAGAATCTAAAAATGCGCGCGTAGCGACATCGCACGGACGTTCTGGGAACTAGTGTCATCACATTAGCGGCCATTGCCAATCCCAGCCGTGGACAATCGCGAAAATTACCACAAAATCGTGGAATACGTTTTACCCCTTCATCGTTGTCGAAAAGAAAGATGTTTTTGGATGGTTGTCTTCGGAATTCCCTATAGAATCGGGCTACAGAGGCCGATTTTGCATTTTTGATGGGTAGGCTGTGATATAAGTCGAAATAAATGGCACGCCCACACTTTTCGATCAAAAAAAAAATCCCAATTTCATCCGATAAAACGTACCACTTTGAACTCATTACTCGTCAAAGATCTGCTATCGAAAGGACAATTCGATTCATGGCTCCGTTTCGAAGATATTCGCGGAAAAAGACAGGCCGGTAACAAATCGAGTATACCCCCCCCCCCCCCCCCCCTTAATGATTAAGGCCGATCCCTAATCGCACACCTCCTTTTGATACAATGATACACATTTCAATTACCAACCGAGCCCAGGCGTCAAAAACGCAAAAAAGGCCAACGCTGCGCGAATTAAAATTCAATTCCAAACACGTACGTCCAAAAAAATGTTCGTTTCATGCGAAAATAGAGACTACAAATGGTTTTTACGTAATTCACCGAGGAAGTCGAATTCAAAAACATTCTAATAATGTAAAAACCATCTGTAGGCTCTATTTTCGTATAAAACGAACATTTTTTTGGATGTATGTGTTCGGAATCGAAATAGAATTTGCGCGACATTAGCTTTTTTGCGTTTTCGACGCCTGGGCTCGGATAATAATCAAAATGTGACACATTCCGACAAAAAGGAGATGGGCGACTAGGGATGGGCCTTAAGTAGAGAGAGCAGGTTAGCTTTCTTCACCCAAGAACAGGCCAATCCCACTGTTGTACAACTCTGCCAACCAGTGCAAGATGGCGGATCTGAATCTTGAATTCAATATTACTGATACCTCTTATCTATAAGGTTTAGATGAGTTCGAGGTTTTGGGAATTTTTAGGTTAAAAATTAAGAGTAGTTTAGTTAATTTGTGTTATTGAAAGAGTTGGGTTCGAAGTTTAGAGCAGAAAATTGTGCCAATCTTTCTGCTGACACCTATCTTTGCAATAATGATAAGATGAGTCTGGGGTTTTAATTATTTGAGGGTAGGATTTTTGGAATGCCCGATTGCTAATCTTTCTAAATTTTTTCACTCATATTATTATTAGAAATCTTTAATAGAACACCTTATGGAGCACTAAGGACTATAATTTTTGGCCCGTACACTTTATTAGATAACATCCCTATTTTTTATAATTGTTTGATTGTACTGTTGTTCACTTGATTTGATAACATCCCTACTTTTCAGTTATGTGATTATTCTTCCTTAATTATCCACTTATATTATGAGAACTTATTAATAGAACACCTTCTGGGAGACTAAGGACTATATGTTCAAAGCACCTCTACTTAATTGGATAACTTCAATTAATCTTTGATATGTAGACAATGAACTCGTATCCATGAGGGGTCCAGATTTGCTTGCGGCTGACGACACAGCCAGGCAATTCTTTGACTCAGGAGCCTTCAAAGACGTCCTCGGCAGCTATAATGTCACAGCTTGTTAAGCTTTTTCGGGTTGAATAAAATAACTCAAGGATTGTCTCTATTTTAATCGATGATAGGTAAGTTTTATTTTCTCATTTTTAAACAGTACAGGCAAGTTTTTTTTTTCTATATGTTAAACTATATGGTAGACAGTATAGCCAACTTTATTGCTAGCTAGTTTAATGGCGCGGCCTTTTAAATAGGTGATCATTGTGCTGTATTTCAAACATAGCTCCAGATTGTCGAAAGCACAAATCCATTCCCGAGTTAATTCAAGAGAAATTACCGACAGGACTTCTTTTGAACTACACCCCAGCCGTTCCTACACTGCATCACAACATGGCATTGATGCCTTTCGAAAATGAACATAGGCTGCGTAATATATTAGAATGCAGAATAAATAGGGGAACTCAAATCATCGCAAGCTCTAAAACCAATTCTAGTTAAGGATGTTCTGGTGGTACATTTGGCATTAAAACAATCAGACAGACAGAAACCGAATTTGATCATTTTGGATGATATTGTAACTTGAGGAGTTATTTAAGAGATAAAGTAGTGAGTTCTCGAGCGAAATAAGTGACTTGAAAGACACAAATAAATTGATTCAAGCAAACTGGTTTTATTTGAATACAAGCGTTCAATTTGAAGTCTAGAACGAGACTGTTTATAAAACAACGGTTAATTAACAAAATGGCATTAGGCGTTTGTTGGAATGTTTGAATGTCTTTTCAGTGAGATAGAGACAGGTGGCCTAGAAATATAGGTGATTCCACCCTTTGTAACACTGCTCCCCCCTGAGGAGAAGAGGTGTCCCAACTCTTAAAAGTCTTCTCGTAGAGGATGTTTGAGCTATGGCTCCTAAATTGAGATCGCTCCTCTTTTAACTATCCGGCATTTGCCTTCGCTCTCAAGGTAAACCATAGAAAACCTCGAGAAGATAGCCGAGTATAAGAAAATCTCAACAAAAGTTTTTACAAAATCTTCGCTAAGTCTAGCTGAAGAGAGGGATCGATAAAGTCCTCCGATGAATGGTAGAGGGCGTCTAGAAAACTGGAAACCGCCTAGGGATGGGGTCGGTTCGATTCGTCTAAGAAAGTCTGGTAGGTTCGAAGACAGGAAATCAGGAAACTGGAAACTGGGATCTAGAAACGTCTCTTCTTGATGATCTCCGAATTCTTCACGATGGGGGTTAACCTAGTTCTTCTTTTTTAAGCGGCTTGAGAGAAACCTAAAACTCTCAGAAAGAAACAGTTAATCTTAACTCTAAAATAACTGAAAGGCACGCGCTCAAATCTCCGTATGAATTCTTTACAACGTCATCGGCATTTGACAAGAGAAGGAAAGAAATTCTAAGGAGCAACAGTGGGCAGTTGATAAATCTTTGGCGACTCGACGCGAGTCGTTTGGAAAACAGAAGAAAATTCTTATCTTTTTTCAAACAAAGCTGAACAGAGTCGACTACCGAGCGTCAACCATCCTAACCTCATGTACTATCAAATCACCACGCTACCATAACCTCACCAGATTCTTTATAAACGTCATCGATCGATGCCTCGGCATCTATCACAAAGACTGGTGCTGGAAGAGCTGAAATCTTTCCGCGGATGAGCCAGTCATCGTGGACCTCGTGTAAAACTTTTAAGTAATCTACGGAGTATTCTTTTCTTCGCTCCGTGCGCGTGAATTTACCCTAACGAACGAAGTTTCTGGGGATACCCTCAAATAAACTATGAACTAACCATTCCTTCAGACTCATAAGGGGCTAGACGGTCCAAGTGAACTACCTTGGGAGTCGTGCGCAGGGAACGCTGGACCCGATAAACCACGTCATTTATTCTGTTTATAATGGAATAAGGACCCTCCCAGTTCGATTGAAGCTTGGGGCAACGACCCCTTTCACGCCTAGGTTGATAAAGCCAAACTAAGTCCCCCGTATCAAATGCTAAATTTCTAGCTCTCACGTCATAGCGTGCCTTCACTCTATCTGAAGTTACCTGAATCCTTCCCCTCGCAAAATTATGAATTTCTTCCAACCTATTTCTCAGATGAGAAGCGAAGTCAGTCTGAAGAGCGACCTGTGTGGGAAGAGGGCCTTTCTCTAAATCGGAGGGCAGCCGAAGATCTCTTCCCATGAGTATAGAAGCTGGGGATTGATTCGTAGTCTCGTGGACAGCTAAGCGATAAGAAAGCAGGAAGAGGGGAACCCATTCGTCCCAATCCCTCTGACTCCTTTCTACAAATGAAGATAGATAAGTTAAGAGTGTCCAGTTGAGGCGCTCTACCATCCCATCAGACTGAGGGTGAAGCGGAGTCGTACGAGTTTTCTTTATCCCTAATACTTTAACTATCTCTTCTACGAGGACCTTACGAGGAGAACTAATTCGATCCGCGATATTTATTTGGACTGAAACCTCTTGAAGAACGGGAGTAGTCTCTCCTGTCGCGGTCCTTAACGTCGCAAACTGATCATTTTTGTTAATCGTCCTAAGGAGATCCGAGCGCACCACAGTCACTTCTGCTCCGGTGTCTATAACCCAGAGACAGTCTACGCCATTGACTGATCCCTGAACATAGAGACCGGATTGCCTTAAGCTCCTAATTAATAAATGCTTTTCTACAGGGCTATCCCTATCCGTTTCTAGCGATGATTCCCGCCCCCCGAAATCATCAAAGACTAGTTTTTTTGTTGATCAGTAGATCGAGAATTATTAAAAGGGAGCATTCTCTCTCTCTGAACAGGACCACCGTTTCGATTCGCGTTCGAGTGGAAATTGTTATCATTATTCCTCCAAGAGGTTTGATTTGAGGAGGTTTCAGGTCGGTTTTTCTTTTGTAAAGCAAAGCAATTTTCTATGTCATGACCGCGTTTTCTACAGTACCTGCATTCGGAATTATTTTTATAATCTTTGGTCGCGGTTGACCTGTGATCCTGTTCCAGGGAAGAGTGTTTCTGCTCATACTCTTTTCGTTTTTCGGGGGTTGGTTTCTCTACTTCTATTTGTCTTACACGGTTGGTCCCTAGGTACTGTTTATTTAATGATTCTAGTTCTAAGGCTTTTATTATGGCCTCGCGTAGAGAGGGGGGTCCCGCCACACTCAGGGCGTGTTTGAGTTCAGAGTCAAGAATTGAATTTATGAACCTATCGATCGCGAGAGTTTCACGGGTGGTTTCATCGCAGGCTGGCGAAGCTATTCTAGATAGACGTTCCACGTCGTGTCCTAGAGTGGCGAGATCCTCATCTCGTCGCTGGCGTCTCGTGTTAAATTGAGTTAAAAACAATTTCGTCAGATGACCATTGCCAAACCTAAGGTTAATGGCTGAGCATAACTTTTCGAAATCCTGAATCTCGTCGTCAGCCAAGGTGGACAAGATTGTTAGCGCCTGGCCCCTAAGACTTCCTGCTAAATTTGCGGCTTTTACTTGGCTATTCCAGCCATTAATATCTGCTATAAGGTTAAACTGTCTCTGGTAATCGGCCCAGGGACTAGTACCGTCAAACGTGGCCACCCTGACCGTCGACGAATTAGACGAAATCTCTGGCCTAGAAACGCGGTTCTGTATGATACAAGCGTTAGAATTTGACTGAGCGGGTGGTCCGACTAAGGTCACCATCTCATTCGTCTGCAGATTAGGTAAAGGTGGGAGAGTTTCGTCTCCCGTCATAATCGGCACAGACCTTAAGGTTGAGGGAAACTGGGCCGGTGAACAAAAGGAAGTGGACGGGACTGGGGCTGTCAGGGACTGGAGCTGGTGAGGCTCGCCTCCGGATCCTCGCCAGTCATCCCGCAGCGTGGAGAAGAGTTGGGAGAAGGACTGCTGCTGGTCCTGGAGTACTCCAATGAGTCTTCCTTCAGAACGTTCGCGTTCTACTCGCTGATCTTGGAGAATCTGTAAAAGAACCTGCTGCTGTTCGGCCTGAGCAGTTTGAGCTGCCTGTTGGGCGGCTAGTTGAGCGGCCTGTTGGGCGGCTTGTTGAGTAGCTTGTTGTTGTAAAAGCTGCACCAGAGCAGCTATTGGGTTCATTTCGGGTTCTTCGGCTTGTGGAGGTGGAATTGACCGGTTAGCAGCAGCGGCAGGGGAGGCTTGGCGGCGGGTATTCCGTCGGTTGCTCATAATTGAGCAGGTTTTTTTTTTTTTTTTTTTTTTAAACAATTCTCAGGAAAGCGTTAAAGGCTTATGGATTCAAATCCAAGCAATCAGCAAGGACCAAAAGAAATGTGTCAGGGCAAATCTACTTATCGGGCTCGAAACGATCCACACTTCTGACACCAAATGTAACTCGAGGAGTTATTTAAGAGATAAAGTAGTGAGTTCTCGAGCGAAATAAGTGACTTGAAAGACACAAATAAATTGATTCAAGCAAACTGGTTTTATTTGAATACAAGCGTTCAATTTGAAGTCTAGAACGAGACTGTTTATAAAACAACGGTTAATTAACAAAATGGCATTAGGTGTTTGTTGGAATGTTTGAATGTCTTTTAAGTGTGATAGAGACAGGTGGCCTAGAAATATAGGTGATTCCACCCTTTGTAACAATATTAATGCGAAAAATGGTTGAATAATATCGAGGAGCGGATATTCCTACAACCGTAGAAAATAAAAATCTCTCAATTTAGTGACAGAATTTCGAAAATACCAACAATCATGAAAAGTTGTCAAAATATTTTACAAGTATGTGCTGAAAATGGTTAAAATTGTTCATTTTTGATCCGGTTCTAAAATTTAAGAGTCTGTTATACTCAGTGATAAAATATCTACGAGGTCACTGAAAGAAGTTTTGCATAAAACACTCATATTTAAGTCGAAGATGTAACAGTATATGTATCATATGAATCTCAGAATGCATTCAGATTGTGAACAATTGAATTCTTACTCAAATATTAGTGTTTTATGCAACACTTTTCCAGGAAGTTCGTAGAGATTTTATCACTGAGTATAACGAACCCTCAATTTTTTAAATCGGATCAAAAATGAAAAATTTTAACCATTTTCAGCACACACTTGTAAAATGTTTTTACAACTTTTCATGATTGTTGGTATTTTTGAAATTCTGTCACTAAATTCAGAGTTTTTTCGATTTCTGAGGTTGCGGGAATATCCGCTCCTCGATATTATTCGATTATTTTTTTCATTAATATCATCCAAAATTATCAAATTCGGTTTTTGGCTGTCTTATTGTTTTCATGCCGAATGTACCACCAGAACATCCTTAAGAAGGAAACAAAGCCCTCTCTAACTCCACATTGCCAAATAGGACATTCCAAGATTCTTTGATTTAAAGTCTCTGGCCCAGTATTACATTCACATACTTCCGAGTCAATAATCTTCATCCTTTTCAGGTGTGCGTTGAGCTGAGAATGCTCACTAAGAATTCTATTTGACAAAACTATTTCTTTTCTAGCTAAAAGGGTATTCGCAAACCAAGGAAAGTAGACCAAAAGGCCGAACATGCTCCGATAGCTCCTTCCCTTCCTATATCCCTCCTCGCCATACGCTTGTGTGAAATCATTTGTTGTGAATGGAGGTATCTTGGAGAGTATGCAAAAATTAGCATATGGCCCCCTCATTGGCCATAGAATGAGCTCTTTCATAACCCTCTATGCCTTTATGCCCCGAAATCCATATGACATTAATCTTTACGCCATTATACCTTTCACTCAAGATAGTAATCCCGTGAACACTTTTTGAGATAGATTTTCATGTGAATTTGTATAAATAAAGGGCGGCATAGCAAAACGGTGTGAGTGCTAAAAAATCGAAAATAAGTTTTATGTTTGGAAAAATAAAACAAAATCCTTACGCACATCTTTACAAAACAATATCGCTGACAAAAATTTATTCGCAAAGTTATCAGAAGTTGGCACGGGAAAACGGTCAAGTGCCATCATTATCATTCTACAGGAGAGTAAAAAAACTGTCCAAAAATTTGATGAATCAATTTTTTCGCGAATGAAAAAGTAGTTCCTACAATTTTTCAAGCTCTTTCGAATGGCCCAAACCCCGATTCAATAAAGCCGTCTTCGTCTTCGAGAAAATGACCAGCGAAAATTCATTTTTGTCCCGTGCCAGTGTGAGTCCGCGGTTTGTGCCAGATTTTTTTTCCCGACCTTGGATGCTGATTAAACATTAATATACTTTTCTACTGTTTTTTCATTTAAATTTGACGATTTTGATGGCAAATTATGTTCATCTTGGCACTTACACCGTTTTCGATCTCTCCCTCGTCCACCGTTGTGCCGCGTATATGTTCAAATTTCTATGAATTTGAAAATCCACAACCGGATCTTATTCGTTATGGTTTGAGCTTCCGATTCATATCTGTTTCGTAATTTCAATATCTTAAGTGTGTTCTTAGTCAGCATCCAAAGTAAAATCAAAAGTTGGCACGAACCGCGCACTTACACTAGGACGGAAAAAATCGATTTTCGCGAGTCATTTTCTCGAAGAGGGATTGCTATATTGAATCGGGGTATGGACCATTTAAAAGAGCTTGAAAAACTCCGAAAAGTACTTTGTAATGGTTTTTTTTTATTCAATTATCGAATTCTTGGACAGTTTTTTTGCTCTCCTGTGAAATCATAACGATGGCACTTACACCGTTTTGCTGTGCCACCCTTCAAATTTTCTATGTCATGACCGCGTTTTCTACAGTACCTGCATTCGGAATTATTTTTATAATCTTTGGTCGCGGTTGACCTGTGATCCTGTTCCAGGGAAGAGTGTTTCTGCTCATACTCTTTTCGTTTTTCGGGGGTTGGTTTCTCTACTTCTATTTGTCTTACACGGTTGGTCCCTAGGTACTGTTTATTTAATGATTCTAGTTCTAAGGCTTTTATTATGGCCTCGCGTAGAGAGGGGGGTCCCGCCACACTCAGGGCGTGTTTGAGTTCAGAGTCAAGAATTGAATTTATGAACCTATCGATCGCGAGAGTTTCACGGGTGGTTTCATCGCAGGCTGGCGAAGCTATTCTAGATAGACGTTCCACGTCGTGTCCTAGAGTGGCGAGATCCTCATCTCGTCGCTGGCGTCTCGTGTTAAATTGAGTTAAAAACAATTTCGTCAGATGACCATTGCCAAACCTAAGGTTAATGGCTGAGCATAACTTTTCGAAATCCTGAATCTCGTCGTCAGCCAAGGTGGACAAGATTGTTAGCGCCTGGCCCCTAAGACTTCCTGCTAAATTTGCGGCTTTTACTTGGCTATTCCAGCCATTAATATCTGCTATAAGGTTAAACTGTCTCTGGTAATCGGCCCAGGGACTAGTACCGTCAAACGTGGCCACCCTGACCGTCGACGAATTAGACGAAATCTCTGGCCTAGAAACGCGGTTCTGTATGATACAAGCGTTAGAATTTGACTGAGCGGGTGGTCCGACTAAGGTCACCATCTCATTCGTCTGCAGATTAGGTAAAGGTGGGAGAGTTTCGTCTCCCGTCATAATCGGCACAGACCTTAAGGTTGAGGGAAACTGGGCCGGTGAACAAAAGGAAGTGGACGGGACTGGGGCTGTCAGGGACTGGAGCTGGTGAGGCTCGCCTCCGGATCCTCGCCAGTCATCCCGCAGCGTGGAGAAGAGTTGGGAGAAGGACTGCTGCTGGTCCTGGAGTACTCCAATGAGTCTTCCTTCAGAACGTTCGCGTTCTACTCGCTGATCTTGGAGAATCTGTAAAAGAACCTGCTGCTGTTCGGCCTGAGCAGTTTGAGCTGCCTGTTGGGCGGCTAGTTGAGCGGCCTGTTGGGCGGCTTGTTGAGTAGCTTGTTGTTGTAAAAGCTGCACCAGAGCAGCTATTGGGTTCATTTCGGGTTCTTCGGCTTGTGGAGGTGGAATTGACCGGTTAGCAGCAGCGGCAGGGGAGGCTTGGCGGCGGGTATTCCGTCGGTTGCTCATAATTGAGCAGGTTTTTTTTTTTTTTTTTTTTTTAAACAATTCTCAGGAAAGCGTTAAAGGCTTATGGATTCAAATCCAAGCAATCAGCAAGGACCAAAAGAAATGTGTCAGGGCAAATCTACTTATCGGGCTCGAAACGATCCACACTTCTGACACCAAATGTAACTCGAGGAGTTATTTAAGAGATAAAGTAGTGAGTTCTCGAGCGAAATAAGTGACTTGAAAGACACAAATAAATTGATTCAAGCAAACTGGTTTTATTTGAATACAAGCGTTCAATTTGAAGTCTAGAACGAGACTGTTTATAAAACAACGGTTAATTAACAAAATGGCATTAGGTGTTTGTTGGAATGTTTGAATGTCTTTTAAGTGTGATAGAGACAGGTGGCCTAGAAATATAGGTGATTCCACCCTTTGTAACAATATTAATGCGAAAAATGGTTGAATAATATCGAGGAGCGGATATTCCTACAACCGTAGAAAATAAAAATCTCTCAATTTAGTGACAGAATTTCGAAAATACCAACAATCATGAAAAGTTGTCAAAATATTTTACAAGTATGTGCTGAAAATGGTTAAAATTGTTCATTTTTGATCCGGTTCTAAAATTTAAGAGTCTGTTATACTCAGTGATAAAATATCTACGAGGTCACTGAAAGAAGTTTTGCATAAAACACTCATATTTAAGTCGAAGATGTAACAGTATATGTATCATATGAATCTCAGAATGCATTCAGATTGTGAACAATTGAATTCTTACTCAAATATTAGTGTTTTATGCAACACTTTTCCAGGAAGTTCGTAGAGATTTTATCACTGAGTATAACGAACCCTCAATTTTTTAAATCGGATCAAAAATGAAAAATTTTAACCATTTTCAGCACACACTTGTAAAATGTTTTTACAACTTTTCATGATTGTTGGTATTTTTGAAATTCTGTCACTAAATTCAGAGTTTTTTCGATTTCTGAGGTTGCGGGAATATCCGCTCCTCGATATTATTCGATTATTTTTTTCATTAATATCATCCAAAATTATCAAATTCGGTTTTTGGCTGTCTTATTGTTTTCATGCCGAATGTACCACCAGAACATCCTTAAGAAGGAAACAAAGCCCTCTCTAACTCCACATTGCCAAATAGGACATTCCAAGATTCTTTGATTTAAAGTCTCTGGCCCAGTATTACATTCACATACTTCCGAGTCAATAATCTTCATCCTTTTCAGGTGTGCGTTGAGCTGAGAATGCTCACTAAGAATTCTATTTGACAAAACTATTTCTTTTCTAGCTAAAAGGGTATTCGCAAACCAAGGAAAGTAGACCAAAAGGCCGAACATGCTCCGATAGCTCCTTCCCTTCCTATATCCCTCCTCGCCATACGCTTGTGTGAAATCATTTGTTGTGAATGGAGGTATCTTGGAGAGTATGCAAAAATTAGCATATGGCCCCCTCATTGGCCATAGAATGAGCTCTTTCATAACCCTCTATGCCTTTATGCCCCGAAATCCATATGACATTAATCTTTACGCCATTATACCTTTCACTCAAGATAGTAATCCCGTGAACACTTTTTGAGATAGATTTTCATGTGAATTTGTATAAATAAAGGGCGGCATAGCAAAACGGTGTGAGTGCTAAAAAATCGAAAATAAGTTTTATGTTTGGAAAAATAAAACAAAATCCTTACGCACATCTTTACAAAACAATATCGCTGACAAAAATTTATTCGCAAAGTTATCAGAAGTTGGCACGGGAAAACGGTCAAGTGCCATCATTATCATTCTACAGGAGAGTAAAAAAACTGTCCAAAAATTTGATGAATCAATTTTTTCGCGAATGAAAAAGTAGTTCCTACAATTTTTCAAGCTCTTTCGAATGGCCCAAACCCCGATTCAATAAAGCCGTCTTCGTCTTCGAGAAAATGACCAGCGAAAATTCATTTTTGTCCCGTGCCAGTGTGAGTCCGCGGTTTGTGCCAGATTTTTTTTCCCGACCTTGGATGCTGATTAAACATTAATATACTTTTCTACTGTTTTTTCATTTAAATTTGACGATTTTGATGGCAAATTATGTTCATCTTGGCACTTACACCGTTTTCGATCTCTCCCTCGTCCACCGTTGTGCCGCGTATATGTTCAAATTTCTATGAATTTGAAAATCCACAACCGGATCTTATTCGTTATGGTTTGAGCTTCCGATTCATATCTGTTTCGTAATTTCAATATCTTAAGTGTGTTCTTAGTCAGCATCCAAAGTAAAATCAAAAGTTGGCACGAACCGCGCACTTACACTAGGACGGAAAAAATCGATTTTCGCGAGTCATTTTCTCGAAGAGGGATTGCTATATTGAATCGGGGTATGGACCATTTAAAAGAGCTTGAAAAACTCCGAAAAGTACTTTGTAATGGTTTTTTTTTATTCAATTATCGAATTCTTGGACAGTTTTTTTGCTCTCCTGTGAAATCATAACGATGGCACTTACACCGTTTTGCTGTGCCACCCTTCAAATGATCTTTGGAGTGCTATAAAAACATTGAATTTACGTGGAGGGGCTGTACCGTTCAGAAGGCGAAATATATTTTATTAAAAAATACACCCATGCCAGTAGCAGCCGTGAAATTCCAACACGTGTCGTCCCCCCTCCTCATCTGTGTAATACGCGTCGACGAGCCGTCTCGTCTCGGGGATCCTGTACTCGCGGCTTCGAGCAGCATGCCTCACCTCTGTCCCAACTCCCTCTCCATCCAAACGAGCCCTTTGACCGTGTTGGCCAACCTGTACCCACCGGCCGGTACTATTCCTATGGTACGGGGCCGGAGGAAATTTTGTCGAAGCACGACGGAACAGGCCGATGCTATGGTGGTGCTTCGCGAGAACGGGCAAACACCGCCATAATTCAGAAAAATATCTCCGAACGCGACGCATGCTCGCCGAAGGATGTCTACGTCTCTGCGGCAATATTCCACGAGATCGCGGTTGAAATCGAACACGTAGCTGCCGGTCGTGGCCTCCTCGTGCCATTTGTAGAAAGCGTGGCTGTCCGAGGCTTTCATGCCGTCGGGGGAGTAGAATTCTGCGGCTGGTAAGCGACTTATGTAATCCCAATTCTCCGGTGTATTGAACAGATGCGGAAAGATACCCTTGCACGATTCCACAGGGAGTCCGAATGCCTTGGGTGGCGCGGCTAGGGCCATAGGCATGTAGGCCAAAGAGTCCAGGAAACGAGTGTGACCCGTCTCCATCAGTATGATCTTGGTGCCGTTCAGAATCACCCGCGGTGGATCTCTGTTATCCTCCACCAGGTAGCGCAGTATAAATTCAGAATCGACTCCGCTAGCGTTATGAGCTACGCAGAAGATCTTTTTGAATCGACAAACGTCCCGCGTGACAAACTTCACCAGCTGTTTAACGGGGTTATCTCGGAATACGATTTCGCGCACAAGGCCGCAACTAGGACAGGGTGTGGTTATGTTAGGCTCGTGTATGCAGTTGGTGCACGTCTGCTGTACCAGGCACAGATTCGGCACGTGCAGTTCGACATCTCGGCTTCCGACCACCGAGGCGCATTGTTGCGTCTCTAAGTCATAAAATACGAATACATGTTCCCGGTTTCCGGTGGGTGGCTTGAGAGGCTGCATGTAACACTCGTGGTTGACCGGCTGTACGGATCCGCACGTGTGGCAGTACGCGTTGCCGCAGGAGTGACCACCCTTCGCGCGATTGACGAACAGACCGCACCCGCTGCACATCTGCAGGGTGTCGCAGACGCTGCTGCAAGAATCGAACGATCCGGCGACTCGATGTCTCTGCAGACATTCCTCCCCGAAAAAGCACCGGCCGCAGGCAACGCACCGCACCCGTACCCTCGTTCTGGCGCACTGTGATACGGTGTTGCAGCTGGGACATCTGTTGGAGCACCTGTGATCGCCGACGTTCCGATAAGCAATGTTGCAAGGCTCGCAGAAGCGTCTGCTGGCCGCTGCGGCGCGGCTGTTGAATTCAGTATAGGCTTGTAATGACCGCCACGAGGAAAGTACAGTATGCTTAATCTACCGCTGACGCATTCACCCCGCTCAACGAGTACGCGCGCACCATTGTAAACGGGTTCATCCCCGCGCCCAAAAGGTGTTAAAATCGTATATATTACTACGGCTAAGCCGAGGGGGGGCCAGATATTCTTGAAATCGGACAATCTCTCGCATGCCACAACCCTCTGCGGGGACTTCTACACGCGCCTCTCTGCGCAAAGCCACGGCAGCCTCCCTCTGAAGTCTTGATTTCGCGTGACGTACGTGGGACCATCGAGGTAAGGGGTGAGCGTCGTTGCCCTCGATACCCTCCCTGTTCAAGTAAGCACGGGCAGAAATTATAGCTCGCGGTAGACAAAGATTGTCGCGTTCGACCTCGAGAAGCGATCGTTTGCTCACCTCCTCGTGCGTGAGAGGTTTACTTTTTCGACCGCGACCCACCGGTACGCTGACTCAATTAACCGTAATTGTGAACGCGTCATCCACACGAAATTCGGATGCGCTTAGGGTGAGACTGAGTACGAGCCACCAGAGATCTTCGTAGCGAGAGTCCCGGACCGGCCGAAACGACGAACCGGCCGTCCCCAGAGTAAACGAGGGTGTGTCTAGTCAGAATCCTAGATAATCATTCGCGGGATCATCGACAGAGTCCGGGGCATGGGTCGTCAGGTAATTGTCAATATCGCGGATGGCTTTTTCGAGCCAGGTCACAGGATCTACGGTTTGGAGAGGGCTGTTGAAATGCATAAAACTAACAAATTTTGATGCGAGCTTAAAAAAAAGGCGAAAAAATATTGCCACCTTAATGTATCTGCATCAATCGGAACGTAAATGTGCCTTGATGTTTTGACGAATAAGGGTACTTTCAGACGCATACTATGAATTTCGTATTTCATGATTTTATCAATCATTTCGTGATTGTTTAGAACTTACTGGTCATATTCATATTGTTGCAAAATGTGCCTTTAGATATATAATAAGTTATTTCTCGGGAGTTCCCGAGGGAAATAAAGTGAATCAAGTGGAATTATAGAAATTGGGTAAAAGGGTTATATATTCTGCAATATAGGTCTGTACTAGTTGTGAGCTAGAAACGGACTGATTTGTTTTACAATAATGTTTGTTGACTCAGCAACCGAGGTTCTTATATTTTAAAAGATATCTTTCATCATATAGGCTACTAGATGTTAATGACATATAGAATTAATGATACGAGGGTGATTTTACCAAATGTAACACTACTCCCCCCTTAGTAAAAGAGTCGACCCAACTCTTGAGGTGAGTATGATGAAGAATGAAAGTGTGTGAAATCATCTTAAGAATTAACAAGTTTGTGTGTGCTCTGTTTGGAAGAATTGGAGCTGTGGCTCAAGAATTTAAAGTTTTTCCCAAACACTATCCGACATTTGCCTTCACTCCCAAGGTAAACCACAAAAAACCTTGGGAAGATACTTGAGTGTTAGCAAATCAAAGTGTATGAGTGTAAAAGTGTTCTTTGGATCTTGAGTCGTTGAGCGGGTACAGGAAGATGAGCAGGAACAGGTAACAGGAATCAGAAATCAGTAAATTGGCAACAGGAACCAGGAATCAGGAAACAGGTGAAGAATCCCGTGGTTTTTATGAAGGAAGTCTTGAATACTGAAACAGGAAGTGGTTGAAGGGACGAAAGAACCGAAGACAAGAGGACTTGATATTCCTGGGAAGTCCAAGTCTACCCCAAAAAGCACCCCTGGTGCAAAAACCTTTCGCCAAGTACATTAATGTGGTCACTACCCCCAAAAAACCCACCAACAAAAATTCCTCATGAAAAAAAAATGGTACTATCAAAATGTCTATTTACAAAAGGATTGAAATCAGATACAATTGCCAAGTACATGTCTTCTGTATAACAAAAGTTGACATCGGAAGAACAGGAAACTGAACCAACAAAAAATCATCAAAAGTTTTGCTCGCTCAAAAAAGCAAAACTTGTTGGTTCAGTTTCCTGTTCTTCCGATGTCAACTTTTGTTATACAGAAGACATGTACTTGGCAGTTGTATCTGATTTCAATCCTTTTGTAAGTAAACATTTTGATAGTACCATTTTTTTTTTATGAGGAATTTTTGTTGGAGGGTTTTTTGGGGGTAGTGACCACATTAATGTACTTGGCGAAAGGTTTTTGCACCAGGGGTGCTTTTTGGGGTTGATATCACCACTGTTCGTACAATTTCGCTTGACTACCTAATAATTGTGCTCGCTCGCTACGCTCGCTCGAATGGGTTTTCCTATATATATCTTCACCTGCGAGGCTTGCTCAGTTGTCAACATTCTACCAATTGTTCCTATGAACATCTCAACGTATGTACGGTGATGCATTTTGCATCATCCGGATCCCTCAAAAAGCAGCAATGTTAAATGTGATAGTATAATTTCAAACGAATGAAAATAATGTTAAAATATACACGTATGCTCATACTTTTCTGTGAGCATTAAATTTCTGTGGATAGACGTAACATGTGTTCTTTTATTAAGTTCTACGAATTGTTTCGTTAGAATCCCGTATAATTATATATATATGCCTGCAACGTGTGACCCTACGCGCAGCCCTCCTCCTGTCTCATCTGGGCTTGGGACCGGCAATGGCGGAGGTACTTGCGTGCAGAGTTATAGTTGCTGCTCATGAATAAATATATATATATAAATATTAGATATATGTATTGCAATTCTTAGGTAGTTTTTTTTTTTTTAATGCAGCTAGGTCCTCTGCAAAAAGAACATGTACGCGTCCCGTACTCGTAACGTCAACTTCAACTTCGAGTCTGAACAGAGAGTATCGAAAAATATAGAATTGGGCCTATTGATGCAAGACTAGCGTTGAGCATAAAATGGCAGTTTCTGAAGACAAACACTTGCATTCTGCTCTATTCGTTCGACTCTACCCGTTTTTTTCATCAAATCACACGATCCCGATATCTTGCAACTTCAGCGTTTCATCTCATCATCCTCTCTTCTCAAACGACGACCCGCTACAAAATTGAACAATCCGAAAAAAAGGTTTTTCTCCAATAATTACATTCATAAATAAACTTACGCCGAGTCTAAAACGAATAAATAAATATAGATGAGAATCATCTGACAAAGAGGGAGTCGATCGATCATTTCTTTCATAGCGAATAAGTATTTGCATTCAATTTGTCTTGATAGCACTAATCTGAATCCATAAAAAAGGTTTTTCTCCAATGATGACATTCCGGAATGAAGTTACGCCGAGTCTGAAACGAATGAATAAATATGGATGAGAATCTCTATCATCTGAAAACGAGGGAGGCGATCGATCATTTCTTTAATAGTAAATAAGCATTTTCATTCTGAATATCTGTCGTGATAGCACTAATCTGAATTTGAGAAAAGCTCAAGAGAGACGAACATACAAACACAGGTCGCATACCAAAATCGAACGAATTTATGTACAGTAGACTCTATAATTCGCCGCATGATGGATAGTAGGACCGAGAATACACCGAGACCGAGACCGAGAGACATATTAAAACGTGGGTATCGATATATAGCTTGTACTATTAATTTACATGTAATCATAGATATTTATACAGACTTTCAGATCGTTTGTTAATCATAGATTAAAAAATCATCTTCACCGAAGGTCAAGGCACTACGTTGACGTGGAGTGTAGAATAAAGCCTATCGGAGTCCGAAACACAACGTCGACTTACAGTCTCGTTTTGACTAGATGATACGGATATAGATCATAAAACTCGTCGGAATCCTACGTATAACGTTGACTCAAAATTTGAGGCTGAGCAGACGGGCCTTCGGAGATAAGCTTAACATAGAGCTTGAAGTGAAATTCGTTGCAATCCAACGCTTGAACTCAGCTTTATTAGTCTGGCTCCATGCCGTTCCTTATATCAAATCATGCTATCCTCATATTTTTAAACTTCGACATTTTCTCTTGATTTTCTCTTGTCAGACTTCCTCAGGCAATAACTTGCTAAATAAGTGAACCTAAAAAAACCGTTTCTTCCGATAATTGCATTCATAAATGAAAATGAGCCAAATCTACAATGTATAGGTAAATAAAATCAAGAGGTAATAGTCAGTTAATAGTCATCTGACAATCTTGTGTCATGCAAGGTAAACCAAACCTAATCGTAAAATTATCCATTCACAATTGTTATTTCATTTATCACCATAAATTTTATACGTCAGTCGATTCGCCTAACCTCAAAAGCTTAAGACCGTAGGATTTAAGATTAACCTATCGAAACATATTTGTTGATGACTATCATATTTATGTACTTGGTGTGAGGTTTTCGCACCTAAGGGGCTTTTGGTGGGTATTCACTAGTTTTTGTACCTTCGAATTTTGTAATAATCATTGCTTGTAGTACTTTCTTTCATTTCTTATATTTGAATTGAAAAACATGTAATGACAACACGCATCTGCTAATGTTGCAGACGGTTTCTGTCTGCGATCCGAGCGCTAACTACGTCGTGACCGCTCGTACTAACGGCACTCTATACAACTTTTGGTGTAGATTTTCCCTTCTTTGTCATGTTCCCAGATAAGTAAGGACGTATGTTCTGTGTATAAGCATAGAACATACGTCCTGCGTTTAGCGACGAAATGTGATTTTATGGGAATGGTTTTAGTGTGAAACAACTCTTGTGTGGATTTTCCTTTCTATGTCACATTTCCAGATGCGTAAAGACGTATGTTCTGTGTATAAGCATCGAACATACGTCCTGTGTTCAGCGACGAAATGTGATTTTATGGAAATGGTTTTAGTAGGCTGAATCTTGGTCTGAAGAACAGGAAAGAGAAAATTCCAACGAGGAAACGAGGTTTCGGAAACGGTAGTTACTTATATCTCAGCACTCCGGACACCGATTTAATCGATCTAGGGCTCAAATGAAAGCTTTTCATGCCTACATCCTAGATTAGATTAGTTTCAATTCGTGTCGTATGTGAGGTGAAAGAAAACGAGGATACTAATTCGCGTTATAGGTTAGGGTAGTTGCCTCTCGGGTATATATAGACTCGTTGAGTCTCGTGCTTGAAAAATTTTTTTTTTAATGTACTTGGCGCGAGACTCTACCGAGTCTCTTGATCCCTCGGAAGTTTTATCTCCAAACCTCTTCGAATAAATCAAATAACGACCTAGATAGGAGGACAAATATGAGTTTCACATGGAAATAACAGGGCTAATGTCCCAATTTTTCTAGAATTCTTCCTCATTACTTCAAAAATCTCTTAAGACAAGATAATCAATTATTCTTTTATGTATGGAAATCTGATAATTCTACAAATTGTATATTTTTTTTTAATTGAATAAATGGAATAAGTATAATTGGAGCGATCTTATCTGTGGGAAGAGGGAATCCGGTTTCATAGGTTGGGGTGAAAGGTTTTTCACTTCCTTCCTCCCGTCTCGGAATATTTCTCAGCAGTACAAAAGGAAATCTTTTTATCGAATGATTAGGGGCTGAAAAACTTGGATTAATCCTTATTCACTAAAATATAGCTTAAAAGTTCATTCCGTTCGGATCTTTATTGTGACAATATGGCGACTTTCAAGCAAACTATGATGATATCTAGCGACGCTTTGAATAAAACTTTTAGCGCGAATCGAAATTATAATTGAATTCTGGCGGGAATCGATTCGAAATCGAATTTTAGCGGGAATCGCAGTTACCGAACTTATGAAAATTCAGCTTTTATAATAACTTTCGTTGAACAAATGAAGATCTCTTGGAGAGCCTATCAAAATCCTGTAATTAAAACGACTCTTGTTAAATAAATGACGATAAATAAATGCAACGAAGAAGAAGCTCTCTTTAGCGTCACTCGCCATCATGTCCTTGTTAAATGAAGACGCCATCCGACTGGGAATTCCAATTTTCCAATTGAATATCGGGGATTTAGATCATAAAAACGAAGAATTTGTAAAAGCCAGATTCGAGAGGGAGTGGAAGAGGGTGAAATGTGCGAGAGGGGGGGCAGTGGCCCTTAAGATTAGACCATTTAAAGTGTGCCACCGCTGCTTCATAATGAGGTAAATAGATATATTTACAATTTTTTTTTTTTTTTTTTCAATCAATGAATATCCTATTTTATTACTGAGATCCTATCTTTCATCCTTCTCTTCCTCTCCCTCAGAATTCCCATGGAAGAATTCTCTTGCGTCGTAAAGACGCACAGAATGTTTGTCGGGGGCATTAATCTGACCGGCCCTTACTCACTCTGTCATTCCTGCAAAATCCCCATCATCGAAGAGTTACCCAACGACGAATGCGAGACTTGTTTAAAATTTAAGACTCTCTTGAAACACGTCTTTGGAAAACGATCCACCAATAGGTTTTAAGTTGTTAATTTAAAATTCTTTAAATAAAGTTGTATATTTCTCTTTCCTAAAATGTGTGTATGTTATTATTTCTCTAATGTTCTTCCTTGGTCGACGCGATCTAGATCGTTTGGCGCTCAATTCCGATTGTCTCCGAGTTGTTCCGAATCGTTTCCGAGTCTAAGCTAAAGTTCTTATGGTTCCATAACCTCGCAGAAATTCATATAAACATCGTCGGCTGAAGCTTCAGCGTCGAGAATTAATACTGGTGCTGGAAGAGTCACAAAATTCTTTTTGATTAACCAATCCTCGTATACCTCGTGAAGAACTTTTAAGTAAGATGAAGGAATACTGTCTTCTTCGGAACGAGCGCGTGAATTTACTCGTGAAAACGACTCTTCGGGACTTAACCTCAAATACACAATCATGTCTACCTCAAAAGCAGGAGACTCATCAACTAAGATCCTAACATTTTCGAACAGAAGATGAGCCTCAAGGTTTTCAAAATCTCCTAACCTCCTACAAGCTTCTATGAAACAATTACAACTTTAAATTGACCGTTCCATGATTTTATTTGGAAGCGCGGTCTGAACTAAATGTTTATTTCGCATTGTCATTGCCGCGTGATGCTGGAAATGATAAGCGTATTCATGAGGATCTTTGTACATTTTCTCTGAAAGGTTTTCCCCAGCTACGTTCCGATATTCATCTAGTGGTTCTAATAAAGTGAGAATGTCTTTATCCTGCAAAAATCTTTTAACAAAAGTAGTTTTACCACATCCAATATTTCCTTCAACTAGGATTGTCAGGGGTCTATAATCTTTTCGTTTTATTCCATAAGGCAGTTCCCCGGACCACCTGGAAGAATTCAAAACAAAAGTTTCGTCATCTCTCTGTAGAGAGAAGTCATTTTATACAAAATGGTTTGCAACCATATTCAAAGAACGAAGATTTTTGATTTTATTATTTTGGGTAAGTTCATTAGTTTCCTACGGAGCCAGGCGGTCCAAATGAACAACCCTAGGTTTTGAACGAGCAGAACGAAAAATTCTACATATCACGTCATTTATTCGGTCAATAACTGTATAAGGACCTTCCCAGTTAGTTTGCAGTTTTGGACAACGACCCTTTTCTCTTCTAGGTTGAAATAACCAAACTAAATCCCCTGTTTCAAATTTGAGGTCTCTAGCTCTCACATCATAATGAGCCTTCGTGCGGTCTGATACAACTTGGATTCTTCCCCTAGCAAAATTATGAATTTGTTCTAATCTTTCCCTCAGGTCTGACACAAAATCTGTTTGAAGAGAATCTTGAATTGGAATTGGTCCCTCAACTAAATCTGAGGGTAAACGAAGATCTCTTCCTATAAGCATTGAAGCTGGAGACTGTTTGTTGTTTCATGAATGGCTGATCTATAAGAAAGAAGAAAACGAGGAATCCATTCGTCCCAATCTCGTTGACTTTTGTCTATAAAAGAAGATAAATAACTCAACGAAGTCCTATTTAATCGCTCTACCATTCCATCAGACTGAGGATGAAGGGGGGTTGTTCGAGTCTTCCTTATCCCTAAAACCTTATATATTTCTTCCATCAAAATAGATTCAAAATTACGACTTTGATCTGTATGTAATTCAAGAGGACTCCCATACCTACAAACAAAGTTTTGAACAAAAACCTGAGCAACTGTCTTCGCCTCCTGATTAGGGATAGGAATGACCTCGGGCCATTTAGTAAAATAATCAGCCATTACCAAAGCATATCTGTTTTCAGATCTAGAAAGAGGAAGTGGCCCGAGCACATCCATAGCCACTCTCTCAAAGGGTGCTCCAACATTATATACTTGAAAAGAACTTCTTCCCTTGCCACGTGGACCTTTCTTTGCATTACAAACTTTGCAGAGCCTACACCAATCATCAACATCCATCCTACAATGAGCCCAGAAAAATCGTTCCCTAATCCGACCTAAAGTTTTATTGGAGGCGAAGTGTCCACTTGAAGGAGAATCGTGGTATTGCTTGAGAATTTCTTCTATCTTGTTCTTTGGTACTAGTAGCTGCCATCTTATTTCTTTCATATCTGGAGATTCCCATTTTCGATATAATATTCCATTTAATAAAAAGAGGGAATCCTATTGAGTCCAATAAATTTTCAATTCTTGACTCTTAGCAGAAACATCTTGCCACTCAGGGCGTATTTTAGACTCTTTCCGAGCCTTTATCTGTAATAGAATTTCATCATCTTGTTGAGCCTTTTTCCATGACTTCATATCTCCTTCAAACGTAATCGATCGGATTTTATAAGATTCATTTTGTTGTTTGTCTAATCTGGTGCATTGTTTACAATCTGTAGGTCCTTCGCAGGGTCTTCTGGATAAAGCATCTGCGTTTCCATGTAGTAATCCAGCGCGGTGTTGAATATCAAAGTCATATTGGCCCAGTCTTCTGGAGATTTAAAAGAAAGCAACCACTTAAGAGAAGCATGATCTGTCCTAATCAAAAATTTTCTCCCGTACAAATAGTGATGGAATTGTGTTACTGTTTTTACCACATCTAAAAGTTCCCTACGGGTCACACAGTAATTTCTTTCTGTCTTACTCAGTTCTTGACTATAATAACTAACAACTCTTTCACCACCTTCCTGGATTTGAGATAAAACTCCACCTATTCCCGAGAGTGAAGCATCAGAATCTAAAATGAAAGGATTTTCCACGTGAGGATAAGCCAGGATAGGCGAAGAGGTTAAATAAGATTTTAATCTGACAAAAGCTTCTTCGCATTCTTTGGACTATTCAAAAGAAACCTTACTCCCAGTTAGATGATGAAGAGGTCTAGCTATGGTTGCAAACCCTTTAACAAAACGACGATAGTAAGTGCAGAGTCCTATAAAACTTTGAATTCCTTCTCTATCTACAGGACGGGGCCAATTTGACACTTTTTCTATCTTCGCAGGATCCGTCTTCACTTCTTCTGCGGAGACTACATGTCCAAGAAAGTGTACTTCTCGTTGAAGAAGATGACATTTCTTCGGACTCATTTTGAGTCCTCCTTTTCTCAAAAAAAAAAATCACCTCTTTTAAATTTTCTATCTGTTGTTCGAAAGTCTTCCCAAAAACAATTATATCGTCCAGGTATACCAAGCATTTCTTATCTGTAATCCGTCGTAGAATGGTTTCCATCGTTCTTTCAAAAGTCGCAGGAGCGTCGCATAACCCAAAAGGCATTACTTTGAAATGCCATAATCCTCCTAGACCAGTAACAAAAGCGGTCTTCTCTTTATCCTTTTCATGCATTTCAACTTGCCAATAACCACTCTGTAAATCTATAGTGCTGAACCATTCTGCTCCAGCTCTTGAATCGAGGGTTTCTTCAATCCTTGGCAAGGGATAGGAATCTTTCTTGGTTATATCATTTAACCTCCTGTAATCGACACAAAATCTTTTTGTCCTATCTTTCTTTGTTACTAAAACAATAGGCGATGCCCAGGGACTGAAGGATGGTTCTATTACATCGATGGCGAGCATTTCCTTAACCAATTTGTCCACTTCTCCTCGTCTATTCAATGGTAATCTCATGGCTGCTTGTTTGATAGGTGCATGTTCTCCCACGTCGATTGTGTGAGTTGTCAATGTACTTCTTCCTTTGTCATTGTTGTTCTTTGCAAAGGTGTCTTGAAAATCTTCCACCAAAGTTCTAAATTTTTCTTTCCGAGAAGAATCTAAACAAGTCGACGAGTTTTCATATAGATTCTGTAAATGACCAGGAAATGAATCTAACTCTTCTTTAGAAAGATCTACTGACCGTACGTGGGGAATACCAGAAGTTTTACTTCTGGTTGTTAAAAGAGTTACCTTGTGTCGACCCGAAATTAATAAGTTCCCTTCAGTTGAAATTACACAATTATGCGCGGTAAGAAAATCAATCCCTAAAATCCCTTCATCCTCTATGTCTGCTACATAAACATTGTGCGAAGAATCAATACACCCTGACACACTAATCTTAACTGAAACTTCTTTTAAAACTGGAGTTATTTCTCCTGTAGCAGTACGTAGGGAAGAAGAAGGCTGGATTGGATAAATAAATTTTAAGAGATCTGAACGGACGACTGTAACTTCTGCCCCAGTGTCTATGACCCAGAGGCAGTTAATTCCGTTGACAGTCCCTCGCGCATATAAGCCTGTTTGTTTTAGGCTTCGAACACATGATGACTTCTGCCCTTCTAAATCATCATTCACAAGTTTTTTTGGTGAGAAGAACCCTGTTGACTTTCCGTAGTCTTTTCAGAAATATCTTTATTCAAATCGTTCTCTTTTCTCCATGAAGTTCGGGAATTCGAAGAATTCCCGTTACATGTTTGGCTTCTTCGTTCCAACGCGAAACAATGATTTGCATCATGACCTAATTTTCCACAAAATCTACACTTCAACGGGGGTCTGTCTCCGAAATTTCTCGAATGGGGTTTTCTATCATTATTATTATTTTTATTATTTTTTGTTTGCTGCCAGGGAGTAGTTTTCTTATTTTCGTCAGTCTTAGTGGGAGTAACGGTATTGTCTGTTTTAATTTGTCGTACTTTTCCTACTCCTAAATATTGTTTGTTTAGTGCGTCAATTTCTAAACCTTTGATTACTGCTTCTTGTAAAGAAGAAGGTCCTGCCAAACTGAGAGCATGTTTGAGCTCAGGATCTGTAATGGCATTTATAAATTTATTACATGCTAGCAAATCTCTAGCAGATTCGTCACAAAGGGGTAAAGCTACTCGAGCAAGACTTTCTATCTCTAAACCTAGGGAGGCAAGACCTTCATCCTTGGCTTGCTTTCTAATCCCTTGTTGTGTCAATGAAAGTTCCGATAAATGTTGGTTTCCAAATCTGAGTCTCAAGGCCGCACTGAGTTTGTCAAAATCCTGTACAGTACCGATAAAGCAGGGCCTCTAAGACTACCAGCAAGCTGTCCAGCTTTGGTGGTGGAAGACCATGAATTTACTTTTGCTATTATTTGGAATTGGCGTTCGTATTCCGCCCACGGTGTAGAACCGTCAAAGAAATTTACTTTGAGATTAGTGCACGTTTTTTGGACATTCTCAGTACGTACTTCTGGGTACGTGTTTATTACAGTCTGGGTCTCGTATTGTTTTTCGTGACTACTTCCGGCGCGAGATATATTGATAGGGATGTTATTATTTGTATTATTTATATTCTGATCACCAGCCATGAGATTTTCATGGTGTATCGCTTGTGCGTCCCGAATTGAATTTTCAATTCGGTCACTCTGAGGAATTTTACGAGTGTGCGGCGTGAAAGTCGCCGCTCCACCCGTACGAGGTCTACGTGAGGTTGGGGAAGGTTCTTCTTCCCCATAGTTTTGTACATACCGAATATTGGTCTCTCCTACAATCTCCTCGATCCTCACTGGGGATCGTCTGGGAGTGGAGGTGCGGGAGATCATCTCCTGAGGTTCCAGGCGTCTTATGAGGAGGGATAGGGTAGCTTGTTGAGCTGCCTGGTTTGCCTTCGTTCAGCTTGTCTTTCCTCGCGTTCCTCGCGCTGAGCTGCTAAGGCGGCTTCTCTTTCTTCTCTCAGCCGAAGAGTTTCGCGCTCCTCGCGTTCGCGTTGTCTAAGAGCTTCTCGTTCTCCACGATCACGCTGTCGTTGAGCTTCTCGGTCTTCGCGTGCTTGCTGAGCAGTCAAATTGGCTTGTTGTTGTGCTGCTTGTGCAGTTAAGGCTGTCCGAGGGGGACCGCCATTTGTTGGATCGTTCGCAGCGCTGCCGCGCGTTGACTTCTCGAACTAAGCCCGCCAGGACCCCGCTAAAATATGGGTGCAAATCAGAGGGCCCTCAATTCCACAAAATTTGTTGTTAATTAAGAATATATCTCCAATCTAAATTCGTGCGTGGCTATCAACAACTTCACAGCCAATATTTCACAAAACTGAAATTATTTATTCATATCTTGACATCGAATTCATCTATAAGCTGGGTACATCAAAATTAATGGTAGACGTGACACATTAAACATTAATCCAGTAATTCTACTTGCAGTTATCGTACAAACAATTCTAAATTTCTAATTAAACGTCTGAATGTTTCAATAATATCAACGTGTATGAACTGCGTTGCACATTTGTTATCTAATTTGATGTAACATAGACATGTTTGCTATCCTTATTCGGATGAAACTGCTGTGCATCTTCACTTTTATTCAGTGGAAGGGTAACGCCACTGAAACTTCGAGGACATTTTTTATTTTAGCAAGTGACTATAAAAGGTCCAATGGAAAAACACTCACCACAATTCTTACTGATGGTGTATTTGTATGGAAAAAATAATTCAACTGTCTGCGTGGAATTTTAGAGGAGGGAACCTTCGCAGCAATACATAGAAGATCTTCTGCGAAAGGTTCCCTGCGCATGCAATTGTATTGCAGAAGATTATAATGTATTGTAACTTGTTGTATATGTTTCACGAGCTGAAGGCTCGTGAAATTATACTAGTTCGCGTGAGTTGTTTGTCACGGGTTATTTTCTTAGAATATTTGGAGCTCCTCTGGGAAAAGTTGAAAAAACCCTTAATTCACCCTAATACAGACTCGGATAGATTTTACTGTACCGGAGCTGCCTCCCTACAGACTTGGGATATGCTAGATTCACCAGACTAGGATAGCAATTATCGCTCTACCGTAGCTGTCCTGAATCTAGCTCACCGAAGCTGCCTATTACAGACTTGGGATATGTGTGTTCTCAGACTCGGGTACCAATTATAGCTATACCGTAGCTGTCCAACACACTCACCGAAGCTGCCTTTTAGCTAAACAATGAATTTAAGTTTATAAGCAAATGAAGTGAAGTACTTATCTGAAAGAATAAAGTTTTAGGTTATGTTTTCAAGGAAAATAGAAGACAAAGATCAGATTTCTGATATTTGTGAGATCCGTGGATCTTTTCCTATTTATTATACTTTTCGTTCTATCTCGTTCGAACCTTCTATTTTCCAAATTTATAAAAATGCGAAAATAAAATAATAATGAGTGAATGAAATGAATGAATGATTTTATGAATGTTTTCTTAATCTATTTTTCCTTATATTTAATTTTTTTTATAGCCTCAATGGCCGGACTTTGTTCTGTTTTCTGTTTTGATTTTTTTATTTGAATTCCTTTTTTTTTATTTTAATCGAGACGCTGCTTTAGCTGAGTCAATGTTTTCAATTTTGTGATTCTAATCGAAACGCCGCTATGGCTGAAACAATCTTTTATATTTTTTATGTGATTCTAATCGAAACGCCGCTATGGCTGAAACAATCTTTTATAATGAGAATTTATGTGAGTACTCTGCCGTTTGAGAGAATAGAATGAAGTTATAATCGTGAGTCGCACGGCCGCTTTGGCTCGAATACGCTAGAGAGGCTTAGCTTCGTCCGTCTTATATACGAAATGTGTCGTCACACCGACGCTCCGACCTTCTGGTATTGTATCACGTGATACAATACCTGTGTGTGCTATGTCCATGATGTGACGTATAGTCAGCCTATTTTGCCTATAGGCTGAACACGTTACAGTATGTGCCAATACGTATACTTCCATGATCTAAAAATTGTAGAAAGCATTTCTCTACTGGACCTTTGTTATTAATTTGCAAAAAATTAAATGGTTATTGTGAAACTTTCAGTCACAGACCCCCTTATGAAGATAAGTCGGCTGAGTTTCTAGTTTGCATATAATTATAGTCACCTCAATTGATTATAATATTCAATACGTCTAACCATACGGATGAATTATTAAATAGTATAATTGCTTCGGGGTTGATCTCATAATCCTTCGTCATCACAAGTCAGGTCGTCTAGTATCGACAGGTATCTGTGTAAAAGAAATAGTTAAATTAGTTTTGGCAAAGACCATTCGTATAGCTTTCCATACGATCAATTCATATATTGGTGCATAGGTTTATTTTCAATTTCATACAATCGACCCAATTCTTCTCGCTAAGACTGGTGCAAACATTGTAAAAACAGCTTTTGCAATTGCTTTTCAAATGCATGACTACTACGAAGTCTACTACACTTACTTAGCGGCACAAGCAATTCTCAATAATATGGGAGTCTCGTTGCTCTCCGTGGTTCTGTTCTGCTATAGACTAACCTATTTGCAATCCCTCTTGTGGTGCGGTTGAGTCGTGGTATCATCAACCTTTTCTGTTTCTGTAACAAAAGCATAACTTATTAATTATCGGATATAGATGACTACAGTTTGAACAAATTGTAACAATGTGTCTGCACATTTCTACTTATTCAAATTACCGCCGTACAGCTATACGAGTCCAGGCTCCTTAGCTCATATTTGATATACAATCGTACCGGTAACGCCATCCCTCAGATCATAATCGATATCATCAATTCTCACGCATCACTGCGTTTAACGCGAATTTTACCAAATTCGTTAGTATGGCATCACTTCTCTAAGGAGACGGATGGGTCTTTACCGCGACTAATCATCGTCCTACTCAGAATCAATTAAATATCAAGTAATCTCATTACTTAGAGCATAGCTCAGAATTAAATATAAAAGTCAATTGAAGTAATAATTGCAGAACAATAGTTTATCAATCCAGGTGATTACTAAATTAGAGTCCCACCCATCATCGACAGTGTGTGAGTGTGAGACATATCACCAAGTGATATAGAGTGCATCTGTAAATTCACCAGTGTACAGAAGAGAAGAAAGAGAGTTAAATATAATTCCATTATTTTTTCCTACGTAATCGAGTACGATTATTCAACCCACGAGTCTCCAAATTCTTCCTCGAGATTAATAGGATTCTCATCGAGACCATCGAGATCATCATCCGGTGATGTAGTTTCTTAGTACAGATTGTACAGATTTATGTTAAAACAGAAACAGGAACGCCTCAGCGTTAGAACGTAAAATAGGTACGAGGGCCTACGTGCCCGAACCTCACCCTGAGTGTCTCATCCAGCTTTCCTGGCAAACCGAATATCTAACTCTAGCTATTCAGAATGAGAGATATTTCCTAATTTATTAAATTAGGTGGCGTCCATAAAGCGCAGGCCACGGTGCACCCGGTTATTGGGGTCTCACCCTCGTTTCAGGGACCTCAATAATACGGCAGGTTGCAATATACTCTCATAAATAATCCCATTGCTACATGTGCATACATACGTAATCGATGACCATAACTATAATGCCCTATTGGACAGCAGCTAGCACGCAACACTCGAAACAGATATACTTTCGTCAGACATCTCAAATGTATCACCTGACAAAAAGTAAACGTGTCTCGATTGTACGGACTGGCGCCTTGCGGGCGTATGACCTGAAAACTTGTAACTGAAAAACTATACAAAATTATCATGCACAATGCTGTTTGTTCACAACGTGCGAGGAGGTTGTAAGATGCGCGATACCCACTAGAGAACCACAATATCAGTTGATAATTGTAATGCTCTAATCCTTTCTGAGAGTACAGGACGAACTATTCCTAGCAGAAGAGTCATATCACAGGGTGACAGTGTCGCATTTGAATCGTGTCAAATGGATCACTATCTTTAAAATGTACATCAATGACTTTTCTTATTAGTTTTGTAATTATTTCTAAGTGTGTGTGTAGATTTACGTCTTATAATTTGATACTTTTGAATTGTATGATCATGAAAAATTTTCACTCAACTGACTTTTGTCATATTGTGGAGTCGTACGAGAACTTCAGCCAAACTCATAGTTTCAAGTTGTTTTATGACATAAGTGCTAATCCCTGCAATATGACTGTTGCTAGGTTAGTCCACCCTATAGAGGATTAGAGCAGCTATGAGTTCGACGTTCTCTTTTTGCAATATGATACAAAAAAAAAAGACGACTACACAATACTTTTTTTTTATAGATCGACACATTCATCTCACTATTTGTCTTGTTATATATGCGTGACCTTATTTAGTCTTGTTTTGTGCATCAAGTATGTACTGTGGTTCTCTAGATTCCATATTTCTCAAATGTCTACCATCGATAATTTCTCGGAGCATGCAAAACTCATAGAATCTAGATAGATAGGGGAACATTTTGTTTTGCCAAAAGATATCATCTCTAAAGACTACGATTGTTTTTATACCTTCTGGCGTCCACAGGACAAAGAAACAGTATTCTTTTTGTGCGATATGCAGTTGACCTTGAACCTGGTAGAAGTAATGATGATTTTCATTCATCTTGTCAGGGTTGCTTTTATTGTAGATCCTTTGCACCTCTGCAAGGTGCTGTTCTATCGCTTGCTCCGGAGTGACGTTTTTTGCTGTGTAAGGGCATTTGATTTCGATAATGCCGTCGTCGCCTATCAATCCATCAGGAGACGCTGCCAAGTAGCAGTGTTCTGAATCGATGAAGAGGCCACAGTCTGAAACCTGCAACCCCTCGGTTTCTTCGAATTTCTTACGCGCTTTTACCTCGCTCTGCTTGCCGTACTGCAGAGCAGGTAGAGATAGTTCTTGCGGATACACAATATTTTTGATTGCCTTAGCCGAAAGGGTAACTGGCCGCGTGCGGCAAACCGAGCAAAAATTTGAAGCTGTGAGCAGCTTTCTCCGCAGAGATTTCCATTCTCCGCTATCGCTTTGACCTCTCGTGCGCGCTTCGATGAGGTCTCGTTCTGCCTGCTGCTCGGCCAGTTTCTGAAAGTGCAACTCGACTTGCACTTTATATTCGTCCTTGTTAAGATCTGGCCTGTTGCAATTCCGACCATAGTCCAGGTTCGAGTTGGACTTCTTGCCAGAGGATCCCGCAGACGAACATGTTAGTCTAGGTTGCTTCTTCTTGTCCTTGGCTATCGTCAGCCGTTTGATGTTACGTTCTTTTCTTTTTTCTTGCAACTTATGGACCATTGCAGTTGGCGCCTTACCCATCACAGCACTCAACTTCTGATAGGACTCCTGTGAGTTGAATTGCACAACGGAGCCAGCAACTCGGGCGTTGTAAGAGTTTCTCTTCCCGAAGTGAACACGCTTTCCGCCGATGAATTTGCTGACGATAGCATTATAGTTTTCAACAGTGTTGCTAGTGACGTTGAACAACAGGCTCTCGGCTCTCCAGCTTAGTTGGGTGATGGCATCGCAGATTTTGTCGTAGAGATCCAACTCGATCAATATTGGCACTGCATTTTCTTCTTGATCTTTTGGAGTACCATCACAAAAGTAGCCCAGTTCGGCACACTTTTTGTGTTCGCCAAACACATGACTTGGAATATTGACCAAATCTTTTATGAGGCGTACCACTTTTTCGGATTGCGGTACTTCTTTAGCCATGCGGTATTGGCTTGCTTTCACCACACCTGTCCATATCCTCAGGGTACTGCCTTCGATGACTTTTCGCCATTGTCCAATCGTTTTTTTTTTATTTGGACATCTCTTTTATTTCGTTTTTCAAATCTGGCTTTAATTTTATTTTCGCCACGTCCTTAATTTTTGTGAGAAGGTTTCGCAATAGGTGGTTCGTACACTCGACCTTCTTCACATACGTATCGTCATACGGGTTGCAATCGAGAATCTTCTTGTACACACTGCTATCACCGTCTGCTATCAGTGACGAGAAGACTAGCCCATGCATTTCAATACTTTTGAGGAAGCCTTCGGCAATGGCGCTACTCTCCATGCTTGAAGAACCCTGATTGCTCCCCCAGTTTTTAAAGCAAGTATGTTCTCTTGGGGGTTCGCGTCTTTTTTCTGCGATCGAACAAATTGTGCAGTATTTATTGCGTACTGCAGCGAACAAAACCTTGTTCGTATGGAAGCCCACAATGATGCCGACGCCAGACGCTGAGTCATATTTTCCAGATCTATATGACCTTTTCATCCAACTTCCGTCTGCTATCACCGGAATGTGTGGTATTCCATTCTTAACATCACCACGTTCTATCGCAAGCCTTTTTTCCTCTTCGCCAGCCAATCTCATTTCTTCCTCAGCCGCCTTATCGAATGCGGAGGCAATTTTATCATGGTACTGTTGATACGTGCCATGTGACATGAACAAAATATTCATCGCATTGAACATCTCTTCCGATTGTGAATATCCAAGACCTACAGAAACTGCTCCGGCTACTGCACTTTCATTGATCGAAAGGATATCGGATTTCTGAGGTTCAGACATGATGAATTCTTTCTTATTACACATCTTGCACTGAAACGAGAATCTCGATAGCAGTCCGATACGTTCAGTGGAGATCAAGTGCACTTGATCTAATGTGCAGCGGAGAAGTGGATTATGATCCGCGAATCGCTGTTGTATCTCGGAAAACATATATCCAACATCAACGACATGCCGAGTTCCAGGAGGTTCGGACTCCTTCGTCTGCTCTTTGCGTTCTCTCTCAACGATCAAAGGTGGAAGACTTTTGTCAGAACTGGCAGGCTCCGGTAATGCCTTATCGCTGTCTGGAAGATCTGATGCATCATCCGCTCTGTCTATGTCAGATCCATCCTCCGACGATTCGATTTCGAGGTCATCCATGAAATCCGCAGCGATTTGTTCAGCGATTCCGGTGGGTGTTTGCTGCTGTTCCGCTGCTACTGGAACTTGCGCTGCTGAACGACCTAAAATGTTTTCTGCAGTGGGCACATCAACATCAGCGAAATCGGATGTTACTGCGCCCACGTGGTCCGTCAGGCATATTTCCGTTGGTGGCAGTTGGATTTTATGTTCGCTCACGGCTGCCGGTGCATCTTGTATTACTGATCTGCGTTGGCGAAATTTTTTTTTCCGGCTTGGAGGCTTTGCGGAGAGCCAATATCTACCATGTCCTTGAGCAACGCGTTTTCCCATTATCGAATGATTTTTGTACCAAGTATTTATAACGTCTGCACTTTACACTTCAGAAAATTCGTCTAAACTAAATAACACGCTTCGGTGCATGAACTGTGAATTACGACGTGACAACAACTACTCAAAACGCGTTTTTCGTACAAATTTCCGCGAGTCACGACCCACGCCACGATGCTGGGATTACCACAGTGCGTACCGGGTTCAAACACGTGCAACGACAGGAGAATGCGACGATTTCCCGAAGCGATCCGAAATAACTCGCAGTGTTGCCAACCGGTTTTCTTACGGATATCCTACTCAGGTGGCCATCGCTCGACCGCACGCCGAAAAAGTTAAGTTGGCAGCCCTGCGAAAGAGACCATTCCATATTTCCACCCGTTCGCCCACAGCATGCAAAGTAAGTATTACTTTGCCTACATATTCTGTTGATCTTATATACAGTCGACGTAATATCTATTGCTGTTATAGAGTGATCTATAAGTCGAGTGTCGCGGATACGATGTCATATTTTCACAATTTGAATACAATCTCGCGATCGCAGTATACCAGGTTTTTAAATCGCGACATAACCTGAACTTAGGATGATTTCGCCGATGATCGCGGGTATTGGTTGTAAACTGTGGTTTCATTACATGAAGTGACAATACAATTTGCATAAGATACAGAAATAAAATCAACCTCCATGTGAATCAGCTGGCCTGGCACTATACAGAATAAGTTTTCTCCGGGGTTCTGAGAGGGTGTGGCTTAAATTGGCTGAGACTCCGCCTCCTTCTATTCATACTTGTAACTGTCAGAATAACAATTCTCATCAATTGAAATTTGGCTAAAACTTCATGTAGCCTTGTCAAAACAATGAGACACTACTATTTACCTTAATATCTGAATGGATTGTTTATCATCTGGAGGCGATCATTCCCCTGATAACAACAAGTGTGAATAGAAGGAGACAGAGTCTCAGCCGATTTGAGCCAGACCCTCTCAGGACCCCGGAGAAAACTCACCCTGTAGATCAGTGCCAAACAAAGAAGTTCACGCAGTGTTAATCAATAATCAATTTCATTGTTTCAGATAATAACATCAGGGCTAGGGGTGAGGAGGTAGCGGAGGAGGTTGTGGTGGGCGAGGAGGAAGATGGGGCGGCGGGGCAGGAGGATGGACCACCGCCTGCTGCAAATGTATGTCATCTTCAAGCCTTAGTTATTGGTATACGTGCAGTTCTATACATATTTCCAGCTATGACTTCTGTGATTATTCATAGGACCTGATAGCTGAACTGGTGGCGGAGGTGGCTGCCCTGCGACAAATCGTAGCAGGGCAGCAGCAGGGCCAGTACCCGCGCGGTGGCGGTCGTGGCCGAGGGGGACGAGGTGGGCCCCGCCGCCGATACCGTCGACGCCGGGGCGGCTCAACACCCGTCATCTACCAATATTTTCACTGAATTGGTAGATGACGGGTCAATGTACATATGTACATTTTTATAAATATCTTTTATAATAAAATTTAAAAAAAAAGCAAAGATTTCGATGCCTGTTATTTCCCACAGCCCTCATTTAGCTGTTGATTCAATTTTTCGGAAAATACAAAATAATTTATTATTAAGTTCTTCATATAATATTGTCTCTCAGCGTGAAATGCTCTCCGAAATGCTTCTATAGGTATGCTGAAATCTATTAGTAGCTCTGCAAGAGAAATGCAGTAACGAAGACGAATTCATGATTCTTTTCCACCAAACATAATTAGAACTAAAAATGTATTCTCGAGAATCATTGGTTGTAATCGAAATTATTTATTATGCATCATCATGTTACATCATGTTAGTTTTAGACATTTTGAACTGGCATATGCCTACGATTGGAGTATACCTACTACTATTTGTGCTTATACTAAATGTGTCGTCTGATCTTCCGTGCTTATCATTAACGGGTATATATACCTTCAAAATAATTTTTTTCAAATCACTGCTATGCTCTGAGAAAAAATTTTGGTGACTCAGTTTTTTTACAATTGATTGGTGCTATTTTGATGCATAGTTCATGATTTTTCAAGATTTTATGTCCTCCGCTGAACAAAAATTTAGTCCATCGAAGAAAAAGTAGTTGTCGTAGCGTACAGGCTGCTGCGTTTCATGAAATTTTTCAAAATTCGGAGGAAATATTCTGTATGAATGTAATTTAGGGGCAAACCAATAATATTTCATGAATTCAAGTTTCAGACATAAAAATTTTTGATTGTACAATATTTTTTCCAAAATGATGGAAAAAAAAGTTTTACAATCAAAAATTTCTATGCCTAAATCACAAATTCATGAAATATTATTGGTTTGCTCCTAAATTACATTCATACAGAATATTTCCTCCAAATTTAAGAAAATTTCATGCAACGCAGCAGCCTGTACGCTAAGACAACTACTTTTTCTTCGATGAACTAAATTTTTGTTCAGCGGAGGACATAAAATCTTGAAAAATCATGAACTATGTATCAAAATAGCACTAATCAATTGTAAAAAAAACTGAGTCACTAAAATGTTTTCTCAGAGCGTAGCAGTGATTTCAAAAAAATTATTTTCAAGGTGGGTATATACTCCCTTGAAGGAATACCCTACAGCAACTGAAAAGTTAAACATTTTGATTAATTTGAAATTATTTGTGAATTATGTTAAAGTGTACTCCAAAACTAAAAGAACCGACCTAGCGATTTGAGATTAGTCCTGTGCAAATACTTTCGTTGGCGATCTCAGTTTTCCATGTGAGCACCTATTCTGCAGCTAATCTCCGGCTAATGTCTCATGGAAAGGCATGAGTTACTCAATTGTTGGGAATTTCTGATCGGTCGAGTGACAAATGATTTGCCTAGTAATAATGGCTTTTTTTGATTCAGGTACATTTATGTTTCGCTCTTAACTGCCTCATAAAAGTTAGTTTAAGAAAAATTGTGGATGCTTTAGAAAAAATTTTTATCTCTTGAACACTCAACCTTTCTATTACATTTGGAAGTCCTGGAGTACCCATATGTTTGACCACGTGGCTTACACTTTGATTTGAGATTTTATGGAACTCACATTTGATGGTGTTCCCAATGGTTTTATGAGATTTTAGGAGTTTGTTACGAATAAAAAAAAAAAAAAAATTAATTGATTCTATTTATAAAATCAGCTGTCCGTCAACTAAATAAAATCGGAGTGCCTTGAATATTTCTCACAAAGCGGGGAAAGGCCGGAGTACTTTTCAGGTACAAACCAGGAATCGATTTTTTAGTAATTCTTGAATCTCTGTAGGCTCTTCCCTTATTTAACAAGAACCTGCAGAATTAATTTTCACAATCTCTGACCGTGGAACGAATCACAAATTCCAATCTGTAGGATATTCACGTAGCGCACAGTTTTGAGTCGCCATAGTATGCGTTTTGTATAACATGAAAATGCGTGTGATTGTGTGTGTGGAACAGACAGGGCCCTCGGAAATTCGTATTCGGCGATGGGTCCAGACAGTTTGAGTCGGTTCGAGTCAACGAGTCAATAGTGGCGCCATCTATTGGCTGGAAATTTTCGCCCCCTAAATTCTCCGTATGTAGATTGCTTTACAACTTGGGATGGTGATTTATCTATTTCTACTGTTATATTGTTGTGGGTGAAATAGTGCTCATTACACGTCGAGTGCAAGAAATCATTATATTGCCAAAATCTGATATCACTCGTCTCACCTGGCGGCCATCTTTGCTGTGTCGGTGTGTGTATTCATGTGCCAGCTGTCACGAGGATGGTATATTAACGTTCCATTAGAAGTCCACACTCATTTGTGACTAACCTCCACTATTTCACCCGAAACAATTTTGAACAAGGAACATTTCGTACGCATCAGATTCTCGAAATAATTCTTTATACTCGAGAATTTAGGGGGCAAAATTCTCTCGTAGGTGTGTACATGTGTGCGTGCCGTTACCCCTGCCATACCACCTCCTCAGACAGCCTTAAGCTCGCCTGTTGTTGTGCAGCCAAGGCTTGAAATAGTCGCTCCATCATGTCGACTTGAGGTGGTGGTATTAGCTGGTTACCAGCTGGTTGAATAGGCGTGGTAGCCCGTCGTTGAGACATTTCTTTTCTTTTTTTTTTTTAATAATTATCTTTGATTCCACAAAATATTCACTCTATCGATCTCGGAAAGATCCCGATTCTGACACCAATGTTGCAAAATGTGCTTTTAGAAATATAATAAGTTATTTCTCCTGAGTTCCCGAGGGAAATAAAGTGAATCAAGTGGAATTATAGAAATTGGGTAAAAGGGTTATATATTCTGCAATATAAGTCTGTACTAGTTGTGAGCTAGAAACAGACTGATCTGTTTTACAATAATGTTTGTTGACTCAGCAACCGAGGTTCTTATATTTTAAAAGATATCTTTTATCATATAGGCTACTAGATGTTAATCACATATAGAATTAATGATACAAGGGTGATTTTACCGAACGTAACAATATTAATCGTTTCTAGAACATGGCATAATTTTTACCCCACGTTTCATTCATCCAGTTCTTTTCAATGACAATTTCCACATTTCAATGCAACTACTCAAAGTAAAATTAATGAGAAGGAGCAGTCCTGTCCTGGCCCCTCATGTGACACTTGCAATTCATCGGGTTTCATAGGAAATAAATTAAAAGATGAACAAAAGATCATAGTTTTATATTAAAAATTAAAATTAAAGTTTTTAACACCCCCCCCCCCCCCCTGCTGTCCCGATCGCCGCTCCCGCTACTTCCCCCTGCTCTCTTCTCAGCCACGCTCCCCGTCGCTGCCCATTTCCGTTCCACGTCTCCTCTATCTCCTCTACCTCCACTTTTCCTGCTCCCAACCCCCCCGGCTCTTCTCTCCGCATACGTTGTGAACCGCCTGCCAGCCCAATTACCGTATCTGGAACACATATTTCACTGATCATTACTGCGCTTTGCAAATACAAATGGAAAAATAAACGAAAACCATCACGAAATATACTTTGTTGAGAATGACGGGATATGCGATGTAGATTTCGAATTACTTTATGTAGTTGCACTCACTTCAATTTACGCTCCTCTTTCGTGAGCTTGAGGGGTGTCGCTTTTTTCTCCTGCCCCTTTCTCAGCTTGTCGACCTAGAGAGTGAAATATTCGAAAATTTCAATGACAATGAAACTGCGATGACAATGTTCGATAGTAAATTTATTGTCGACTTATTTACGGTAGAACCTCGATTTTCCGAATCTTCGTTATCTGAATCAGAACTCGTTGAAGAAAGCGATAAAATATGGGTGAGTGATGTCTACCACAGAAAATTTGAATTGGTATGGATTATGCATTGTATAATATCCCCAATATTCTAGGATAGTACATATAACGTACGGTCTATTAATCGGACCGTACGTCTGTACAGAAGACGAAATTACCGTACAGGTACGGTCCAGACCGCACGGTTGGCAACGCTGAACTAGGTTCGGTACCAATTGGTTCAAATGATCGAGGTTCTGCTGTACGATCTTCGAAATTATCATAATTGTGCGTTGTGTAAGTTTTGTAAAACAAGTGCGAGGTTCAATCAAATTACCTCGATTTTCTGTCTGAGGTCGACCTGCTTCTTTTCTTTAACTTTCTTTCCTTTCTCTTTCTTTTCTGTTTCTTCATTTCCGTTTTATTGCTCCATTTTCCGCCTCTCTGTCTTCGATTCCCGCCGGATCTTTTCAACCCTCTTCAATTCCTCATCCAGCTTCTTCATTTTTCTCTCCACCTCCTTCCGTTTTTCCGCCAGATTCTTCGCTTCAGCTGTCATTATTGCTAATCCAAGAAGACATATTACAAGTAGTGATTCTGTCAAGAGGGTGTTACGATACGAGTGATATGATAAACCATGTTCCTACGACTAGAAAAGTCAAGCGAGCATTTGATAAAAAATCTGCTACTAACCGCAACGAATTTCCAGCTAAGAATGATGAGCGAATCACTAAGCGCGTGTAAGGCCTGTCATCGCGAGAGATACGTGCGTTGCGCGTCGGCCCTGCGGTAGGCGGAGCCGCGATCTTCCGTATGAGAGCAGCGATCGGCTTTCGAGGACTTTAGCTTGTCTAATTCGCCACAAATTTTCGATACTTGAAGTACCATGTATGCATCATTTTTCGACCTTTTTGGAAGTTTTTGCAGTCACGTTACATTCAAATTTACTTACATCAAGCTTTTGCCGCACTTTCGAAATAAGACTGCGGGTTATTATGGGAAAATTGGTAGCTTCTGAAACGTAATTGTTGTCAGATCAGATCAGATCTACGGCGACAATGCGATAAGAATCGAAGAAATAGTATATTGTGTACCAAGGGCGTATAGTGGGCTTTATCAGACCGACTGTGGAGTTTGCAACCACACGAGGTCAAAGAGCCCACTTAGCCCTTGGAGCGCACCAAATTTTTTTTGTGACACATGCACGATTTTCAATTTTTTTTTTAGTGTGTTTATTTATAGTATATTTTCAATTTTATGCGATTCTAAAGAAGCGGGCAAAAAAAGTCGGTTCTACGCCCCATTATTAGGTTAAAAAAAAAACCACGAAAATCGTGCATGTGTTACACAAACGAAATTAGTAACCGTTCGTTTCATCGCCAGAAACGCAAAGAAAAATCAGCACGAAAATGGAAACGGCCTGGCCTTGGAACCGTCATAAACTTTGAATAGCAGTTGTTGTCGAGTTGTTACCGTGGCAAAGATGGTAGCGTCGCTCTCTCAATTACAGTTTGGCTAGAGGCGTGTTTTTTTTTTCTTTTTTCGGCTTCTCGTCATTATTTATATAGGGTAAGTCGGGTATAGTTGCCCCAGCGGGATGGTTTATAACTTTATATTTTGTTTTGTGATCACAAATTATATTACCATCGCACGAATATAATACTTTTGTAAATTTGAAATGCCCATTTTATGTTGAAAAAAATATAAACATATCAATACTCAAAATTGCTATTCAACTTGTTGAGAACGTGGGGCAACTATACAGGACTTAGCCTAAACCAATGCAAGATTCTCACGTATCATCTAATTCGTTGATAAAAATAATTGACATTGAGACTTTTTTCTCGCGCGAGAGATTAAATCGAATAAACGAAATGATGCCAGCGGTACAAATGGAACACACGAGCCTCGTGCCGGAGAGAGCGGTCAGCCACCAGCGCTTACAGATTTAGTACAGGTGTTCTCTATCATTCTTTCTTTACAGCGGAAATGAAAAAAGAGTGGTTGAAATACTGAGTGGTTTTATTATTCTGTTAAGAATCAATGAGTGATTCATGCATTTAAAAGTACGCGCCATCAAATGGAGCTAGTCACGCATGAGGCGACATATAGGAAACTACCATTAGAGTAGTATACTTGAACTGAGTTAAGCACTTCCTGTCATAGTACCATAGATGAAACATGTAATCAAGCGGAGTTATTTTATTAAATAAATATCTTTATACATTTGAGTCATCTTTCTGACAAATAATTCAGAATATTCATACACCTCTTAACAGGTTATGGGCACAGGCTCGCAATGTAATATTTTCTGGATTGCGTTCTACTTTGTATCAAAATCTTGAGTAAATATTTTTTTGAGATTATCTGGCCATGTGCAAAAGCAGGTGATCGAAGAAAGAAATGGAGAACGAATCGATAAGAATAACTAAGCTAAAAGGTGTCAAGAACTGGTCAACCTAGAAATTTCAGCTATCTGTATTACCCAAAGCTATTGGAGTTTATGAAGTCGCCTCTGGAAATTTGGTTCAAGCACAAGCTGCGGCAGATCAGGCTGGATGGATAAGAAAAGATTTATCAGCTCAGAAAATTATTGCTACCAGCGTTGAAGATCCGCAATTGTTGCACATAATGAATAGTGAATCGTCGGCAGATATGTGGAATAAACTCCATAGTATGTACGAGCAAAAAAATCAGACCGGCATATAGGGTAAAGGTGCTATCGATGGACTCCCCAAGCAAAATTATTTTTAGTCAGAGATGCAAAACCAATGGTGGATGTTTTCATTGGAACCTCTCCTACAAAACAATCACATCTAGACATTTTTGTTGTTGACCTTCGATTCAGCAAAACCGATTTTGTGTTTTTTGCGTTTAGTCCATTCATGGCAACCCCTCTCCATGAATGGATCACCCGGCCTCCTTCCTTGTGTTTTTTGCGTTTAGTCCATTCATGGCAACCCCTCTCCATGAATGGATCACCCGGCCTCCTTCGTTGGACCACCGAAATAATAAAGCTAAAACGATACCATGACTCAATATATTGGTGTGAATAATGAATTGGTGAAGTTTGAGTAGATTTTTATTAAAACAGCAGTCTTAGAAGTTATGAAATTATATATAAAATTGCACATAAATTACCACTTAAGATAATCTTATTACTCTTTCATAACAAAAAACTATATCAAAGAAAACAAATACAATCTTTTTTTAACTGCACACGCCTGGGAGAAACAGAACTATCTATTCAATCTAAACTAACATAAGTAAAAACTAGATTAAAATCTTTCTAAATGTACCTGTTTATATCTTTGGAAGTACTGCGCAAAAAATTAATAAACGTTTTCGATTTCAAGTGTCTGTAAATAACGAAACAATATCTGACATCTAAACTATTGAAAAACTAGATAAAACCCTTGCCATATGTGCCTCCTTATCTCTATTTAACTACTACAGACAAACAATATCACAACAAAATAATAAAACTCTTACAAAAAACAAAAACCACCTATTCCTTGTATGATGAATAAAAACGAAATAAAATCTTTTTAAGTGCAATCGCGAATAAACCACAAAAAGAGCTGTCAACAGCTCTCCCACAAACTTTCAAACTGTTATAAACGAAAAAAATTCACTGTGACAAGCGAACGTTTCATACGTTCTTTTGCAGTGCTACACATTCAATACGGAGAAACCTCTTCGTTCCTTTCTTAACCCCTGCACACATTTCGTGCACCCATGTGTTGCAAACTAAACATCTTATCATATCTTCGATGGCTGAATGTTGACACATAAAGCAGTACCATTCTTGATTTTCATCAGAACGCTTATTTGTCCTTTTTGATGATGTCAAGAGTTTCTTTTTTTTCGCAGTTTCTTTTTCAGGCCCGAAGTTGGGTTGAGAAACTGGTTTTCTTTTGTTTACCTTATTTTGTAAATCATTTTTATACGGACTACTAGTCAGTAAAATGGACTTTCATGTTCCTCGTGTGACACGTTTTTTTACCAGGGTGCAAGCTTTTGGCATTGAAGATATCTGATCAATAAAAATAGGCTGGACAGTTGGTATGGTATTTTTTTCGGATTCTGACGAATCTGTTTGTTCCGGTAGGTTTTGGTTTTCTTGATTGTGGGCTCTGGATGTAGATGGTTGTGTCTCTGCAGCCAGTGCTATGACTTGTGCTGACGAAGATTGTGCGTCTGAAACTTGTGCTGCAGAAGGCTGTACTACTGGACCCTCTGTATCTGCTGGTCGAAGAACCTCGCTAGCTGCAAATTCATGGTCTTCAAATACGTCTCTGTTTACTGGCCAGATTCCCGATTTAGCAAAGCTGTTTACAGCAGTCTGGATTGTCGCAGCTTTACTATAGGCTTTGCCGAATATACCAGCAATCTGAAACTGCGTGACACATCGGCCAGGATTCGATCGTAGCCACTTCTGTATTTCTTCATTGTAGTAACTGCTCAATGGTTCAAAAAACGACACATCCAATGGCTGTAGCCTATGGGTTGTATGCGCTTGAAGAGCCAGTAAATGAACTCCATTATCTCGTGCTTTTTCCAATGCATCCAGGTTGTGAGTATGGGTTGAATGTCCATCTAAGATGAGTAGGACTGGGTCATCTTTTGATGGCTTCACTTGACGGACGAAATGTTCAAGCCATGTAATAAACAATTCTTTATTAATGTATCCACTTTACGGATTGTAAGCGAAAATAGTTCCAGCTGGTGCTCCGTCTTTGAGTTCCTCTTTACCTCGTACCCGCCTGAAAATCATCATGGGAGGAATGTATCTTCCAGATGCACTTACACAGCATACTGCTGTAGTAGTTAGACCTCGTTCTCCACTAGCTATAGAACCAATTTGGTTCTTTCCTTTTAGCGCTATTACTTTCCTGCATTTTTTTTGAACCGTTGTCAGTCCGGTTTCATCTACGTTGGATATGTGAGTAGCATCAAACTGATTCTCATCAATTGTTCTCTCCAGAATATCGAAAAACTTGTGCACCCTGTCTCTGTTAAAACCAATAGCTCTTGCCATTGACGTAGCTCGACCAACTCGCAGGCTAAGGTCTGGATGGCGTTTCATGAATGCAGCATACCACTTTTTCCCTGCAACTTTCTTATCTTTATTGAACCTGTGATGTACGCCATACCTCTCTGCTACCTGATATGCTAGTCTTCTGAGGTCTGTTGTGGTAATCCCGAAAAAACATGCTTCCAATTTAAGTGCATGTTCTGCTATTTGATCTTCGATTGCAGGTGGGAGATCACTCCGGCTACCAATGATCTTTTTCTCCTCAACAGCATAACTATTTTTGCCATCTACATGCCTTTTTTAAAGTGGCTTTTGGAATGGAATAGGTTTTGGCTGCCGCATTCAGTCCCATTTCTCCATTTCTTATTGACGCTATCGCCACCCCCATTTTGTCTTCGCTCCATTGCCCATATTTAATTCCCCGCGGCATTCTGAAATGGACATCATAAATTTGGAGGAAAGGATTTTGTGATATTTTCGATGTTCTTAAGTGAGTGTAAAAGATCGAATCAAACAACCGGAAACAATTTGTTTTTAAATTTTCATCGGGGTCTGTTTGTTGCCGGGGTAAAAGAATAATGAAGAGTGAACACTTTGTTAAAGGGGTGGTATTAACAATATATTTATTAATGACTGTATTTATAGATACAAGGTGAGCTCATAGGCTCGTGTCTCTAAGCACACTGTTCGCGATCATACCATCGGCTTATCGTAAGCCTTTACGTCTCTCTCGCTCTCTCTCTCTCTCTCTCTCATTTCACCTATTCTACTACATTCACCACCCACTTTATTTTATTCATAAAATAAGAGCAATGACGATAGGTTGGCATACCTCAGAACTTATATACAAGTATTTACATTTTAAATTTACACTGAACTCTTGTCTTTAACAAGGATTTTATTAACTATGCTTAACCAAGATTCCCTAATGGAACTACAACAGCGCTCACCTCGGCAGAGATGAGTTCAAGTAACTTTGGACAATAACACTAATTTATGTATTGGTCGCTTAAACTCGGACCTGGAAGTAGCAATTTTAACTGTTCTGACTAATCCGTCGGAGCCTGGATAAATATTCGTGACCTTTGCTATCGGCCACTTCGCGGGTGGAGCATTATTATCTGTCATTAAGACAAGGTCACCAACCTTAAGAGAAGGTTGAGCAATTCTCCACTTGCTACGAGCTTGCAACGATTGTAAGTGCTCCCCAAGCCAGCCCTTCCACCAATCTTGCAAGATTTGCTGGACTTGATTCCAACGTTGTAAAGGTGGGATTTTATCTTCAAGATAATTAGGCTCTGGTACCATATATGAATTAGAACCTGTCAGTAGTTGAAAAGGTGTCAATATTTGAAGATCCGTAATATCATCACTCAGCGGCAGTAAGGGGCGGGAGTTTGAGCAACACTCTATCTGAGTTAGTAGAGTATAAAATTCATTAAATGTTAAGAGTTGAGAACCCACTGTCCTTTTCAGGTGATATTTTGTTGACTTAACCGCAGCTTCCCAAATTCCGCCGAAATGGGGAGCAGCCGGAGGATTGAATGACCATTTTGTGCCCTCAAATTTAATGAGAGTCGTCACCTCCTTGACATGCTGGGAAGCTTTATGAAATAGTTGTCTCAGTTCTTTATCAGCCCCAACGAAGGTAGTTCCTTGGTCACTAAATAGTTCAGAGCATGGCCCTCGTCGGGCTGTAAAACGGCGAAAAGCAGCTATAAACTCTTTACTATCATAGCCACACACTAATTCTAAGTGCACAGCTTTCGTACTAAGACAAACAAATACGGCTATGTATCCCTTATGCGACTTAATTCCTCTACCCGGAGCTGATTTTATGCTAAAGGGTCCAGCATAATCCACCCCAGTCTTGAGAAATGGCTTATTAGCCTGAACTCTTGCTGACGGTAAGTTCCCTAGTTTTTGATACATGAGACTGCCTCGATACCTAATGCACTTGACACATTTGTTGGTAACTGACTTGACAAGTTGCCGTCCTTTTACTATCCAATATCGTTGTCTCAAGGTGGATAGAGTGAGTTTCAATCCACTGTGCATGCCTCTAATATGCGCATGTTTTACCAATAAATTAGACAGATTGGAATCAAAGGGCAGTATAAGTGGGTGCATCTCACTAAAGCTGAGTAGTGAATTTCGCAGTCTACCTCCTACTCTCAATAAATTTTCATGTAGGATGGGATCCAGTTTCAGCAACTTGCTAGAAGAAGCCAGTTGACCATTTTTCCTTAAAAGCTTAATTCCATTAGGAAAACTATGGCGTTGAACTAAAGAAATGCAAGTCAATTTTGCTCTATTAATTTCAAAAGCGGACAATGTGGTATCATTGTTCATTTCCGCGGCCTTGAACCAATTACTCGAAAATAACTTAGAATTTTGAAGTAATCGACTTTTCCTTTTATTCAACAGGTTTACGATGAAACGTAGCACATAGGCCATAACAGCAGCTAGCTTATTGAGACTTGAAATTTCATCGATTAGTCCCCACCTAGGTAAGATCTTGATACTTCCATGTTGGGACACAGGCATGGAACAACTATTTGATATTATCTCTACATTATTAGGTTCCGAAATTAATGCAAAGGCTTCGGTGGATTCAGACAGCCATCTCGGGCCATTCCACCACAACTTAAAGGTTAGGAACTCACCAACATCTAATCCTCTAGACGCACAGTCTGCAGGATTGTCAATTGATCGCACATGACGCCATTGGGCGTCAGGAATGAGTTCATGTATCTTGGAGCATCGATTAGCAATGAATATAGGCCATTTAGATGGATGATCACGTAACCAATATAAAACATCTTTCGAATCTGTCCACAGGTGCACAGTATAATTGTTTAGTTTGAGGGCGTTTAGTATTTTTCTAACTAATTTTGCCAAAACAAAAACGCCGCATAGCTCGAGTTTGGGTATAGTAATTACGCTTCTTATAGGTGCGACTTTCGTTTTAGCTTGCAATATTTTGACACATACTTTTCCTTCGAAAATTACCCTCAAATAGACGACTGTGCTGTATGCTAACTTAGACGCATCGGCGAATCCATGCAGTTCCACGATAACTGATTGGGGTTCGTAATTTATCCACCTTTCTATTTTCAAAGTGCTAAGGAGGGGCAACTCGCGATACCAATTTCTCCAATAGTCAGCCAATTCTACGGGTAGTTCTGAATCCCAATCTATCTTTTGGAGCCAAAGCTTCTGCATGAAAAGTTTAGCGACTACAGTAACTGGGGCCAGCCAACCCATAGGGTCATATAACTTGGCTATACTTGACAAAACAAATCTTTGTTAGAGGATCATCAAAGCTCTCGGGATCGATAAGATCAATTTTAAAAAAGAAGAAATCTCCCTTCGGATTCCAATTTAATCCAAGAACCCCAGAGTCAAAGTTGTCATTGAAATAAGAATCAGATGCGTTGGCCCTAGCTGAAACCTCAATTAACTGCAGTAAACGTTCATCATTAACTAGCCACTTGTGTAGCTGAAAGCCACCCACTTTGCATATTTCCCTCAGTTCAGAAATCTTTTGCAATGTTTCCTTTAGACAATGACCACCCGATACCGTATCGTCCATATAGGTCTGCTCATTTAAGATCTCAGCTCCCAACGGAAAATGCGAATTTTCATCCTTGGCTAATTATTTGAGACATCTGATTGCTAAGAACGGGCTTGATACTAATCCGTAAGTAACCGTAGTGAGTTTCCAAATCTTAATTGGATCTGAACTTTTGAAACGCCATAATATTGTTTGAAAGAATTGATCCTGTTCGTGAATACTAATTTGTCTAAACATTTGTTTGATACCGGATACGAAGACAAATTTATAGGTCCGCCAGTGCAGTATTGAATCAACTAAATCGGGAAGAAGGTTCTCACCCGTATGCAAGACATCATTAATTGATAGCCCCTTTGAGTCTTTTGCCGAGCCATTAAATACAGTTCTCAATTTGGTAGTGAGGCTATTTTCTTTTAAGACGCCATGATGAGGTAGGAAGAAACGGCATTTTTCTATCTCATCCTCGCTGGCTTCAGTCATGTGACCACAATCTAAATAGTCCTGCATGAATTCAGTATACATCGCGCAAAGTCCTGATCATTATCGAATTTCTTCTCCATCCTGATAAGCATTTTCTTAGCTATTTCATAAGAATTTAGAAAAGTTAATTCAGGAATGCCCTCAACTTTAAATGGTAGCCTAACCGTATGATGACCATCCGAATTTCGAAAATGTGTCTCTGTAAAGAACCGCTCGTTGGCTATTTCGTCTTCTGTATGGAATTTATTTTTGTTTGCGAACTCCTCCTGATTCCAGAATTTTTGGAGTAAACGATTAACATCCATATCTCCTGTAATGTGGCAAACCGATAAGCTATTTTCAATATACGAAGACCCAGTACCTCCTGAAATTACCCAACCCAAGGTTGTCTTCATGGCAATCGGTTGCTCTGCATTCCCCTTTATTACTTGCCCGTCAATAATTTCAGAGTATACCGATGCCCCCAATAATATGTCAATCCTGCCATTCTTTAAGAATCCAGGATCGGCTAGGTCTAGATTATTCAGGTAATTAAACGAGTCTGTGCTACTGCTCTTTGGGGAGTAGTTGGTTATTTTTGATAAAACATAAGCTTGAACGTTACAATAAAAGTCTGATTCTGACCTCGGACGTAGGGAAAATTCGGCAGATTTCTTGCATGTATGACTACGTTTACCCCCTACCCCCGAGATAGGCACCTTCACGGATTCGCTCTTTAACTTCAATTTTTGAACTAAGTATTCTGAGACAAATGAAGATTGTGATCCCTGATCTATCAATGCACGTGCTAACATATATTTACCGTTCTCAGCGCAAATTTTGACAATTGCAGCTGCAAGTAAAACGCCGTTGAATAGTTTGCTTGAATTGTTGACCGAGCTGCTCTCGGTCCTCCCTTGGCTATTCTCAGCTAATAGTGATACATTTTCCCTCTGGTCACTGGAGGTTGTCTGTTCGGATTTCTCCGCCTTTTTATAGAGATGCAATGTGGTATGGTGTTTCCCACCACAGCTGCGACACCGTTTGTCCGAGGTACAAGCTGCTACCATATGTCTTCCTAAACAATTGAAACATCGCTGTTTACTTGACAAGAATTCTTTTCGTTGAGGGATTGTCTTCTTCTTATAAGTGTCGCAATATGAGAAGAAATGATTATTTTCGCAGATTATGCATTTAATAGTAATTTTGTTCTTATCCCCTTGACTTTGGCTAGTACTTTGATGCACGAATGAGTTAGTTTTGATAGGTTTGTTTGAATTGTTAGACGAATTTTTACTGAAATTATTTTTCCTACTACTATCCTCAAGGGCTTCCAGGATAACGATTTGATTCTCTAAAAAATCCATCAAAACTTTAAACGTAGGGGGTTCAGTGGGGTTAGACAATTCACCCAGGTGCTTCTCCCATTGACGGCGGATTTCGGGCTCAAGCAAAGTAACGGTATGGTAAACTAAAATATCATCCCGGGCATCCCGTTTTAGTATTTCCAAGGCAGTGAGAGAATCGCTTATTCCATTGACCACCTTTGTCAACTCGCCAGCGGATTCCTTTTTCATCGGTTTAATAGAAAAGATTGCGGAAAGATGTGAATTGACTAACCGTCTTTTGTTTTCGTATCTATTAGTTAGTTTCTGCATGGCTTTGTCAAAGTTTTCCTCAGTTATCTGAAATGAATTTATAAGTTTAGCTGCATCACCTTCCAGATTTGTTTTCAGATAATGCAACTTTGCAACGTTGGATATATTAGACTTATCCTTCACTAGAGTAGTGAATAGATCCCTGAAATTTTCCCAATTGCAGAATTCACCATTGAATTTCGGTACTGCGATTCTAGGCAACCTCTCGAAATCATCCCCATGCTCTACTGAGTTATTTTCTAGAGTAGAGTCGTGACGTTGCAAGCTCGTAGACTTGAATTTTGCGTCTAAATATTCTTGAAATTCTACCTTGACACCTAAGTAGATTTCTTCTACTTCACTATATTCATCATCTTGAATATAACCTAATTTAGCGTGATCTTTTATCTTCAAGATTGAGAAATGGTTAGTCTCGAACTTTTCCCACGCATCGACCAAATTTTCCATCCTGACTTTACAATTCGCGACAGTCATTTTGGCTTGACCATCCTTTCTAAAGTTATTGTAGGCTCTTTCTATTTTTCCCCTCAGGACCTTCTGCTGAATTATTAGTTGTTCAGCCATTTCGATCACTAGACAAATAAACAATGTTATTTTAGAATTACAAGGGAATTATGACTGAGATTCATAAGTTATCCAGGCTCTGACAACTTAAACCTATTATCATCCTGCAATAAGTTATAAATATGATTAGACTGTGCAAATTTGGCAGTAATGCTCAGAGTTTGAGAATCCTAGAAGGTAATAATGTTCAAGGATTATCGAGAGGTAGGACTACGCTGTTCAGCAATTGCAATCGCAAATAGGAATTATGTCCAATATTTCCTTAATAACTTAATAATCTGCTCGATATAACGCTCGAATTCATCATTGAATTAAATTACCATGCAACCTATCCTATGAACTTAAATTTAAAGAATATATACGTAGAACGGCTTCCACGTTGGCTTATTGAGCGTATAGGTGGCTGTCATACATGTTGTCTGAACAGATCCTCAAGATGACTCCCAAGGTTTTGACCAACGGTATTCCGTTAACGTTGACTTGAAGAGAAGTATAAGACGAGTTTCCCACATATTATAGGCTTTGACGGACTTCCATTTATTTTTGAAATAATTTGGTAAGTTACCCTTTATAATTGTCTCCCATAGGAGTTAGAGACATTATGCCGATGTGGTATCCGAGTATTTCACTTGTCAACACTGGATAAGTTTCCGGAGTCTGTATATTTTGGTTTGTCTTTATCTGGAGTGAAGCGACACTAGTTCCTTTGTCTACATTCAGCTGCTCTCCACGTAAACGATCTCCATTTGAACTCAAATGGCGGTTGGCAGGTTTCACTCGGTTCTTTACGGCTCGTTGCCAAGAATTCTTCTCTTCATCTCTAGTTAGAATAATCTTGTTTAGATTTTGACAAGCACCGTTCTGAAGATTCACTTTTTAATTTGTTCACTTGCTGCCTGTATTATTCGGGCAAGAACTATTCTCTATTAACACCACAACTCTTCCTTTTCCATACAGAAGACGAAATAGCCAACGAGCGGTTCTTTACGGCTCGTTGCCAAGAATTCTTCTCTTCATCTCTAGTTAGAATAATCTTGTTTAGATTTTGACAAGCACCGTTCTGAAGATTCACTTTTTAATTTGTTCACTTGCTGCCTGGATTATTCGGGCAAGAACTATTCTCTATTAACACCACAACTCTTCCTTTTCTGCTTTATGCTTACTCTCCTTTTAACTAAATCCGGCTCGAAGGACCAAATGTTTGTTGCCGGGGTAAAAGAATAATGAAGAGTGAACACTTTGTTAAAGGGGTGGTATTAACAATATATTTATTAATGACTGTATTTATAGATGCAAGGTGAGCTCATAGGCTCGTGTCTCCAAGCACACTGTTCGCGATCATACCATCGGCTTGTCGTAAGCCTTTACGTCTCTCTCGCTCTCTCATTTCACCTATTCTACTACAGGGTCATTCCTTGAATTATAATTATCCATGAATAGACCACAGTCCCATGAATGGACCACTGGTCCATTCATGGGACGTATCGTGGTCCATCCATGGAAATTTGCCAAGCAACACGTAACCCATCCTACCACCTCTCACTGGGAAGATACAAGAAAAATGTCTGATATCATTTTGAAGAGTGAATCTTCAGCTTTGAAACCATGCCAATCGATTTTACAGAAATCAACAGTAATATGGTTCAAACACACTTGGAAATTCACGAAAAAGAAGATCAGAAAAGACAATTTCTTACCTTGCTCCTTACAGGTACCCATGCAACCGTTCTCAACATGGCTGCTCCTTCTTCACTAGAACACTCATTTTGAATTGACTACAGCGCTTTCTACCGACGCATATCTAAAATATTCTACCGGTCCATCGGTGGCACCGGTCCATCGATAGCACCTTTACCCTACATGTTACAGCCGAAGTGGTACCAGACTTCGAAGGATCCGTCAGACAGTATGGCAGCTCACATTGCGAAAATTGAAGATTGATCACACAGACTTAAAGCTTTAGGTGAAGCCATTTCTGACTCAATGGTTATGACAAAAATTTTGATGACCTTGCCTGTGTCTTCCAACCACTTCGTCACAGCGTGGGAGTCCTCAGCGGAAAATCATCGCACTCTGAGTAACCTGACTCAAAGGTTATTGGCGGAAGAGATGCGACTGAATAATCAAGAACAATCTGAAAATCAAGCGTTGGCTGCGTCAAAACAGGTAGGCAAATCTGGAAAGTTCCAAAACCCTCGTCGTCAAGGCGAGAGGACCAAAAGAAATCAGAGCACATCCGCTTCGAGGCGTAAACCAGGTACGTGTAACTACTGTAAAAAACCAGGACACTGGAAACAAGACTGTTTTAGATTAAAGAAAGTAAATGAAAGAACAGGAACAGGATAAGCTTCAATTGGGATGTCTTTTACTACGTTACAAGCTGAGAGCTCTAGGACATCTACATGGTTTATAGATTTTGGTGCGACTGATCATATGTGTAATCAGCAAAGTTGGTTTGACAAATATAAAGCTTTTCAGGATCCAAGATCTATTAAACTAGGAAAAGGACACACTATACAGGCAGTTGGCAGCGAATTTATCAAAGTTCTAGCTTTTGACCAGAATCAGTGGAATCCCAAGCACTTAGCTGAAGTACTATTTGTTCCCGATTTGCGTTTTGATCTTTTTTCAACTGGAGCAGCTCTGGACAAAGGAATGAAACAGATATCAGACGCAGAAGGTTGTAAATTTGTGCGTTCTGGTAAAATTGAAGTAGTGGGAATTCGTCGGTATAAAATGTGTGAAGCACAACTAAAAATTAGACTACCAACAACCAAAGAAGAAGAAGCACTGATCGCTATGGCAAATCTTGCTCAACAGTTTGGTCTCAAGACATGGCATGAGAGATTGGCACATCAGAATTTGGATCACGTACGAACCTTTTTAAATCAGAAGCAAATTAGGGTCAGTAAAAATGAAAATTTCATATGTAAAGGCTGCGTTCACGGGAAGATACACAGGAAGCCTTTTCCGAAATCTAGCAGCAAAAAGGCTAAGACTACACACCCCGGTGAATTGGTACATGCAGATCTGTGTAGTCCCATGCAAGAGACATCGATAAAAGGATCTCGATATTTTTTACTTTTTAAGGATGATTTTACACGACACAGGACCTTGTACTTCGTCAAAAACAAACATGAAGTTGCTAATCGTCTTTCAGGTTACATAAAAAAAAAAAGTAAAGAATGAGACTGGAAAAGTCTTGAGATGCATCAGAACCGATAACGGTTTGGAATTTATTAACCGAAAGGTTAAAGAATTGACAGATGAACATGGGATCAAGCATCAACGAACAGTTGTATATTCTCCGGAGCAGAACGGCGTTGCCGAAAGAGAAAACCGAACGATTATGGAGGCAGTACGCGCTATGATGCATGAAAGGAACCTGCCGCAGAAACTTTGGGCAGAAGCAGCGAACACCGCTGTTTATATTCTTAATCGTACTGGAAAAAGTAGAGTTGAGGCTAAGGCTCCGTACGAAGTTTGGCATGGGGAAACCGTTAATCTGGAAAAACTCGTTGCTTTTAGTGCTAAAGCTTATGTCCACATTCCGAAGGAGAAGAGAAGGAAGCTAGACAGTAAAGCTCTAGAGGGAGTTTTCGTAGGATATGGAGAAGATGTTAGGGGCTATAGAATCTGGTATCCTCTGACCAATAAAGTTAAATTTACAAAAGACGTAATTTTTGATGAATCAGAAGCTAGAGAAATTTCGTCTAACATTAACGAAGAATCAAATCAGGAAGCAGTCGTACAAATCAGAGCCAAAGTCAACGACACCGAAGAAATCTCAGAAGAATCAGAAGAGGAGGTTGAAGAGCTGGATGAAGGATCAGATGTATCAGACGTTGAAGAATCAAAAGCAGAGTCTGCGGATGAAATCTTCGAAGATACTGCAGAGCAGTTGGAACAAGCAGAGCCAGGCAGAAGTTTGAGAAGGAGAGATACCCTGCGAAGACCGAACAGGTACGATAGTTTCTTGGACACAGATAATATGTTTGCAGCAATAAACCTGGAACCGCGTACCTACGCTGAGGCGATAGCAGGACCTGACTCAGATAAATGGCGTTAAGCCATGCAGGAAGAAATCGCATCATTAACCAAATGTAATACCTGGACTCTGGAGCCGGACTTGAACAAGACGAACGTAATAGACTGTCGCTGGGTGTACAAAATTAAGACTTGTCCAGATAGAAGTGTGGATAAGTACAAGGCCAGACTAGTGGCAAAAGGATATGCACAGATATATGGAACTAATTATGGCGAAACGTTCAGCCCGGTAGTTAAATTTGATTCCATTAGGATGATCCGGCCAATAGCAGCATCGAAGGGAATGGAATTGGTACAATTTGACATCAAAACTGCTTTTCTCAACGGAGACCTGGTAGAAAATATATCAATGAAGCAACCCGAAGGATTCAACGATGGCACACAACGAGTCTGCCAACTCAATAGGAGTCTGTACGGCCTGAAACAGGCCTCCAGATGTTGGGATAAGAAGTTTACAGATTTTCTGAGGAAGCATGCGTTGAAGGAAACTCACTCAGACCCCTGCGTTTTCACAAACGAAGGAAGCGAAATTACTATAATGCTAGGCATATACATAGATGATGGACCAATAGCATCTAAAGATAAGAAACTGGCTGGAAGCCTTATCAAGAAATTGGGTGAGCAATTTGAAATTACTTTAAGTAATACTGATCAGTTTTTAGGTTTCCAGATAAATAGACAGGCAGATGGTACAATCTTTATGCATCGAACTGTTTAACAGAACAGTTTAATTATCTGCGAAAAATAAATAAGCAATAAATAAACAAAAGGATTAATCATTGAGAGGGAGTGTTAAGAATCAATGAGTAATTCATGCATTCAAAAGTACACGCCATCAAATGGAGCTAGTCATGCATTAGGCGACGTATAGGAAACTACCATTAGAGTAGTATACTTGAACTAAGTTAAGCCCTTCCTGTCATAGTACCATAGATGAAACATGTAATTAAGCAGAGTTATTTTTGTTAAATAAATATCTTTATACATTCGAGTCATCTTTCTGACAAATTATTCAAAAATATTCGCACACCTCTTAACATATTCAATAAGTGTAATGAATACAGAAATCGTTGACAATTAGTTTTTCTCTTATTCTAATTTGTTCTATTATAAAACTTTGATTTTAAATTCATATAAGCCTCTGGTCTGTATGAAATACGCTTTCCAGTTTGTTACATGAGTAATAATTATAACTTAGGTATTAATTTTGCCACTTGTACCATATTAGAATTTCTACCATATTAGAATCAGAATTCTTAGGAATTGACAGACGTACACAAAATTAAAAGGAAGAAACGTTTGAAAAATAATATATTCCTTCCAACAGAAAGTGACTCATAAATTTTTGGTATCCTTGACACTGAGAAATATTAATCACGAATTCTTGGAAAAAAAAAAACCTATCGTTGTATGATCTGACATATGCAAGTTTATGCGCGAGGAACCTTTTGCAGAAGACCCTGCGTAGCACTGCGAAAGCTTCCTTGGACATGCACTTTTATCGCAGAGGTTTGAGAATTGGTTTCTATGCATGTATAAAATATAAGATAGATCAATTTCGCGTCTGCGACACATACATACTTTTTTTGAAAACTCCATAGTCATAAGAAAACGTTCTCATGTACTATGAATGAACAACGGTTCATTTTATTGAGTAATGATAATATAATTACGCTACAGAAGGTAGATCAATCAGAAGGTAGAAGATAGATAGGGACTTAACCCACTAGACCACCTAGCCGCCAAATGAGTCTTACCTTCCTACTTCTCTTGTTATTTATGCGTTTGTTTACTTTTCGTGTGTCGTGTGATATTAGATAAATCAATTTCGCGCCTGCAACACGCATATACTTTTTTCGAAAACTCGATTCCCGGTCTACCTGATAATGTTTCTTGTCAATAAAAATTTGAGTTCATTTTCACATTATGCACGTATACTACCATAATCTATGAATTGCTGAAAGAATGTTTCTATTGGACCCTCTGTAGCCATTTTATAAATTTCACCGAAGTCTGCCGTTGAGAGACTCCGCAGCCTGAAGATGGAATTCAGGTCCCTCGGAAGTGATTGTAACAAGGTTGGCCGTTCTCGCTGGGCCGGTCGTTGTTTTTTCCATCATCTGCGAGAATATCTGAAAGCAAGCATGCTTCATAAGTATATTTACATGTTCATCTCGTAGGTGCTGTTGATAACTGTCATGCTCCGCCAAGTGCATGAATACCTGTTTGACACGAAGGTTGACGTGTATGTTCCTCGAACAGATTCACCACGGACAACTGGACGCGCATCGCATCCTCGTTAAAATTGGCCGGAGTGCAAGCTCCTGATTTTCAGGTGTTGGAAATATCGACGGAAATCTTCGACCATGATTGGGGTGGGTCTGGCTGAATCGCAAACCTGCAAGATGAAAAATATTCTATGTCACGAGTATTCTCTGCGTATACAACTCGGTTTTGTATGTGTACCATACATACATACCTATATACATGCATTTTCAACGACTTTTCAGCGAAATAATTTATCGTAAACTAACGAAGAAAGCCTAACCTAACGAAGGTAGTTCACACTACACTGTATTATAATATATTATATATTTTGTCTATGCACCTACCGATTGAATGTTCTGGTTTTATCAGTTATCTACGCTTCTTGAACGCACCAACAATATTCCGTAACCATTTCCAAGGACTCGGGCTTCTCGCGTGCCTTTATCACTGACAGCTGACTATTTAGATCGGTGTATCGGAGAGATCATGCACCGTACAAACACGTGACTGAACTATAGCGTCACTCCATAGAGTGAACATAGTGAACGATACTGACAATCATGGCCGCCGTGGAAATTGACGATGGAAAAAAGTAAAAACCAGACGTAGGCTCCATTTTCGCATGAAACGAACATTTTTTGGACATATGTGTTCGGAATTGAATTTGGATTCGCGGAGCGTTGGCCTTTTTTACGTTTTTGACGCTTGGGCTCAGAAAATAATCGAAATGTAACACATTTTGACCAAAAACGGAGAAAATCGAATTCCAAAACATTCGAATAATGTAAAAACCATCTGTAGACTCTATTTTTGCATAAAATGAACATTTTTTTTTGACGTGTGTGTTCGGAATTGAAATAGAATTCGCGCGACGTTGGCCTTTTTTGCGTTTTCGACGCCTGGGCTCGGATAATAATTAAAATGTGTAACATTGTATCAAAAGGAGGTGGGCGACGAGGGACGGGCCTTGAATTGTAAACTTACTGAGTGTATTATGATTTGGCTTTAGTGTATAAATGGATTCAGCGGTTGAATGATGAGCCTGAAATTATTATCATTTTAAAATTACTCACATGCCATTTACTCGTCTTTTCTCCTTTTCAAGCGTCGTTGATACCTTCTTTATAATTTTTATCCTCGTTCGGAAGGTTCTTGTTGTAATAATCGCACTCTACTGAAAACAACGTTGAAGCATTGCCTACTGAGGAATGTTGACTGTGAAGTGTGTCATTTTTTTTCTTGCATTTCTTTACCAATGAAATAAATAATCGCAATAGTCACCTTTCAATTCACCACGAATTGTGCAAGGGGTGTAACTATAAATTATTTGAGATCGTGTGGAGCACCATCTCTTTGATTTGACGTAAAAATATATTTGTTTTTCGTACAATAATTTCTAAGTTTATATACATTTTACACGATAGGGAAACTTTGAAAATTGAGTTTTTCCAACAAAAACCAATTTTGTATTTTCGAAAGTAAATAAGATATTTCGAATTTCAAAACGTCGAACGGAAGCTACATTTTTCCCGCCTCGAATAAGTGTACGGAGACTAAAATCGGCCGACCCAGTGAGTTTTCATGATTTTTTTAGTGCCAACTTTTCTTTTTGCGTTTTCTCTCCATTTAAACCCCGGCTTAAAAAATTCCATACTTTAGGGCGTTAGCCAGAAAAGAATATATCGATTGTAAATCTTTTCCTTTGGCATAGTTTTTAGTGATGCCAAGACGCAACTTTCCCGCACTATTAAAATACGATCCGCGAAAATTGACCTTCTTCACTCTGGCCTAATGAACGTATTCATTTCTGAAATGTATTTTCGATGAAATCATTATTCTAAATCTTACCAAGGTAAAAATGTTCAAAAACTCCTAACATCTCGAAAAACTATAACTAATTTGATCATTATTGAAGATGTCTTTATATTATTGATAATTTTTTATTGAGATATTTTTTGTAGTGAGCTAATCCTTGTTTCCGCAATGATAATTCTGGTGTCGTGTAAAAACGAATTCTGATAATCATGTTCTTATTTTGGTTGTGGCTCTGGTTCTGAAATTTGTAAATCAATGATCTTATTGTTAGTTATGTTCTGATTTTGAGGATATAATGCAAATCTTATATTTTTATTCATATCATTATCTTTCTTCATGTTTTGTTATTCATAATTCTGGCATTGATGTAATTCAGAGTTTGGTAATTTTATATTACGATTCTGGATATTCCTAATTTCTCTATACTTATGTTAAATCGACATAACAACAGAGGGCAATCATAATTTAGTCATCAGTCAATTAGAAAATATAGCGGAATTGATTGAATACGACAATTACGACAATACGACAAGTATATCCTTGTACAATTTTTTGTAAATATAATTTTTTATTTTATTACTCTTTCTTTGTTCTCCGAAAAAAACTATCAGTACATCCCATGACCTTACTCTTGAGGAAGCAACATACAATTGTCCATGATTGAAAACATCTTTTCTCAAATGTACCCCAATTCTGTCGAATGTTTGTCCCTGAGACTTATTTATAGTCATTTCAAATGCCAATTTTATCGGGAACTGTCGTCTTTTAAATGTGAACGGGTATACACCCTCACAATATAAAGTAATACGTTTTAAAAATATTATTTGTCCTGAATTATCTCCTGTTAAAATTTCACACTTCAGCAAGTGATTTCCAAGTTCAGGTATCAATAATCTTGTGCCATTGCGAAGACCTTCGTGAATGCTTAAATTCCGGATGATCATTACTATGCTACTTTTTCGTAAACGTAATTCATGAGGAGGTAATGCAGGCGGAGATAAAGTTGCCAAGTATTCGGTTAAAATTGTTTCTCCGATCCTCTCGTTATTTGTAGATTTTTCGATACTATTTATGCTGGTATATCTTTTTCATCTTTAGCGTGAAGTAATTCAACAACTTTTTCATTAATTTCATCAACATCGACATTGCGAGCAGAAAGTATTGCACATTTTGATATTTCCTTGAAATGTCTTTCTCTAATGTAGTCTCCGTATATAATTTCTACGATATTTGAATCCACTTTAGCAATACAGCGTTCAGTAAATGTGCTGTTATCATCTTGATCATTCAATTTTACATCGCCCAGATCTATTAAATATGTTGCAAACTCTATTCCTTGTGGTAAAGCACGCATATTGCGATTTAATGTTAATTTTTTTAAATGTTACTACAAAGCACTGAACTTGATCGATAGATTGATGGTTTCACCGCGTGTGGCTCTTACTTTGACGGGAAGTAATTGTCTGAAATATTCACCTAAGATTGTAATTTTTCCGCCAAAAGGTAAATTATTTTTCATTATATCGCGTAAGGTTCGATCTATAACTTCTAAAGCATATCTTGGTGCCGTTGTGGCTTCATCCCATATGAGAACATCGACTTCTTCGAGTTTTTCACTTCTTGAGATTGAATTTTGATATTAGAAGATGAATCCGCAAAAAGAGGTACGGGCAGCCCAAAAGTTTTGTGAACAGTTCTACCCTGAGGTAATAAATTAGCTGCGATTCCGGTGAATGCCATTGTGATTACTTCTTTTCCTTTAGCTTTTAACAAATACCATATATCAGTATAAACAAACAACAAAAGTTTCACCAGAACCCCTAGGTCCATCAATATAAAAACATCTTTGACGATTCGGATGGTCAGGATCTACTGAATACAAAACGGCATCAACAATTATCCTTTGTTCTTCATTCAATTTCCGGTAGGCGGTAATGTTTTTCTTCGATTTCCCTGAACTGGTCAGAGGACTCGTTATCTACTCCAAATTCATTAACACTTTCTTCCATTTTCTGGAAATCTGATGAACTTCTACCTTCTGTCCGCAGCATTGCCCCGATATCTGCATATGCCCGTGAGTATATTCCGATGGATTTAAGTAGCATGCAAAGTCTTCAGACATTTCATTTTTGAATTCCTCCCACAAATTCAGGGGATTAACTGGCTGACAATGAATTAAAATTCGAATAAATAAATTACGAAGCTGACGTAGCATCATCCAAATGCTAGCTTTATCCATAGTTCGTCTCCACTCTTCATCATCCTTAATTAATCCGAGTGTCAAACATGCATCTGTGAATGTTTTATAAAGTATGCCATTTACAGTTCTTGATTCGTTGAAACTTTTCGCGTCTTTGACTGCTAGTAACAACAATCTTAAGTGAAACAATTCAAATTGAATAGGACTCACAGAATACATTCGTCCGATGCAATTGAATTGTGATTTACGTGTTTCCCATCGATGAATAATTTTAGTGAAAAGCACCCTTCTTTGTGCAAAATGCAATTATTTCACACTTCACGTTTTTCACTAAATTTTGTGAACACGAAGAGTAAATTAGCAAAAAATCACCTGCTTCCACAGGTGGATTTGGATCGGGATGAGGAATGAGATTAGGATCGTTGGAATCGTTCGCGTCACTCGACTCTATCTGCTCCGCTGCGATTACTGCCCGTTTTTCGGACAAAATTTTCGAAAATCTATCGCCCACTGCTGTAGCTGGATACATTTTCCCAACATACAAGTTATTCAAGAAAAGTGAACGCGGATATCGCTCGTCATGCTCGACTTCCCGCCTTCGCGGTATGTTTACCAAACACGAGTGCCATCTCACGCCGGCGACAAAAATCATAAATTTAGGATCTGCATTACCAGCAACATCTCATGTGAAACACCTTAGCATTGTAGCTCGATGGAAAAATGCATCTCAAGTCACTTTTGTTTACGAATTGAAAAGGCAATATCCGACATACAGAGAGATTATCGCTATGATTTACACTCAGTCAAAGCCAACTCCGCACACTCCGGGTTTTTCGTCTGTTTATTGCAGGCTGGCCAACCGCTTCTTAATTTTTTTCTAATCGAATTGATGTTTGCAAGAAGCGAAGTATACCCCGTTCACCGAAGAAAGGACCTCCGTCCTTTTCCTCACTCCGCTTCGATCGCGTTGGCGCTGTCGCTGTCGTACTCGTTGAAAGCGTATCGTTCTCTCGGTAAACGAAGTATAGGCAAGTGGAAATAATTCATCTTATTAACGTTGTTCGTCAATAAATCGAATGGTTTTAATTAATTTTATTATGGTTACAACTTTGAAAATATCAATATAATTATGATAATATTAAACTGAACAACAACACGAATATAATCATGATAATAATAGTAAAAAGCATAGTACATAGGTAAGTGAAATTAATTCATCTAATTAACGTTATATCACAAATCATTCAAATAGTTTTGATTAAATTTATTATATTATTATTATATTTTATTATTTTTTTTTTTCATCATTATTATTATTATTATAATTATAATAATCATTATTATTATTATTATTATTATTATCATTATTAATATTATTATTATTACTATCGTTATTATTGTTTACAGAAGGCCGTCGATGCGATGTTCGAAGTGATTTCCACCCATTATCGTGCAGTACGTCAATCTATCGTAGAACGCACCCACTATGTTTATTAGATGCTCTGGGGACATATTCTCCAGAACGTCTATTATTCTCGCCTGGAGCGCTGCACGGTTCTCTATCCTATTTTGAGAATATAATTCATTCTTGAGGTAGGCCCACAGCGCGTAATCGAGGGGTGACAAGTCGGGTGAACGTGCAGGCCACTCGACGGTAGGACTGGCTCTACCGATCCAGCGTTCAGGGAATTCTTGGTTCAGGTACTCCCTTACAGCCATCGTAAAGTGTGGCGGAGCCCCATCTTGCTGGAACCATATCGGTTGCGCCCGAAAAATCAAAGAAAGTAATGACATTGCCATTCATGTGAATAACATTTATAGCATTATTTCATTTTTAGTGAATTTTTTTTTTTTTTTTTCTGAATTATGTAATGATTGAAATAATTTAAATAATCATAATAATTATCATTGTTACTACTAATATTATTATGATTTTTATTATTTTCATTATCATTATTATCAGTATTATTTATCTATTTATTCAATGATTTTACTTACGTCCGCTTCAATTTCTCTAATCGCAGGTACGATCTGCTCTCTCAACAGCTGCAGATATTTTTCTCCGTTCAGATTGCCTTCGATGAAAAAAGGCCCGATAATGTGGTGTTCAATCATCCCGACCCAAACATTTAACTTCACAGGGTACTGTGTACCACTTTGCACGAATACATGTGGATTATTCCTCGACCGTGATATAAAGATAGTATGACACATTTTTTTGTTGTCTAGTAACGAAAAGTAAACAAATTGCATTTTTTTCGTTACTGGACAATAAATGATTATATCGCGAATGCAAAGCGTAGTTTGTCTGGTGCATCATTAAATACATTTTTTATTATAAAAAATGCCACATCCTAAATTTACCGTAGACGAAAAAGTGGAAATGTTGGGACAGCATTACGGAGGATTGAGTTACAGGCGAATTTCAGACCATTTTGCCGCAGCATATCCAAATCGCCCGATTCCATCGCACGCGACGATACGGAAAATGGTATTGAGGTTCCGGCGTACGGGAACTGTGGATGGGCGTTTAATAAAAATTTCTCGAGAGAACCAAAGAGTGAGTTTGGCGACCAAATTATCAATTTGTTTGACCGTTGAAGAGGACCCGACGAAGCCGAACCGAGTGATCGCCCGAGAAATCGGGGTTTCGAAGTCCACCGTTCGAAATGTCCTTCGTGAGGCCAAATACAAGGCATACAAAATTCAAGCCCACCAAGAACTTTTACCAGGTGATCCAGAAAGGCGTATGATCTTCTGCGAATACATGCTGAACCTATTCCATAAGAATCCAGGGATTCGAATCTGCTTTAGTGACGAAAGCACGGTATTTTTGGTTGGTATTCCAAATAGGCAGAATACCCGAATATGGTCGAGGAATAATCCACATGTATTCGTGCAAAGTGGTACACAGTACCCTGTGAAGTTAAATGTTTGGGTCGGGATGATTGAACACCACATTATCGGGCCTTTTTTCATCGAAGGCAATCTGAACGGAGAAAAATATCTGCAGCTGTTGAGAGAGCAGATCGTACCTGCGATTAGAGAAATTGAAGCGGACGTAAGTAAAATCATTGAATAAATAGATAAATAATACTGATAATAATGATAATGAAAATAATAAAAATCATAATAATATTAGTAGTAACAATGATAATTATTATGATTATTTAAATTAATTCAATCATTACATAATTCAGAAAAAAAAAAAAAAAAATTCACTAAAAATGAAATAATGCTATAAATGTTATTCACATGAATGGCAATGTCATTACTTTCTTTGATTTTTCGGGCGCAACCGATATGGTTCCAGCAAGATGGGGCTCCGCCACACTTTACGATGGCTGTAAGGGAGTACCTGAACCAAGAATTCCCTGAACGCTGGATCGGTAGAGCCAGTCCTACCGTCGAGTGGCCTGCACGTTCACCCGACTTGTCACCCCTCGATTACGCGCTGTGGGCCTACCTCAAGAATGAATTATATTCTCAAAATAGGATAGAGAACCGTGCAGCGCTCCAGGCGAGAATAATAGACGTTCTGGAGAATATGTCCCCAGAGCATCTAATAAACATAGTGGGTGCGTTCTACGATAGATTGACGTACTGCACGATAATGGGTGGAAATCACTTCGAACATCGCATCGACGGCCTTCTGTAAACAATAATAACGATAGTAATAATAATAATATTAATAATGATAATAATAATAATAATAATAATAATAATGATTATTATGATTATAATAATAATAATAATGATGAAAAAAAAAATAATAAAATATAATAATAATATAATAAATTTAATCAAAACTATTTGAATGATTTGTGATATAACGTTAATTAGATGAATTAATTTCACTTACCTATGTACTATGCTTTTTACTATTATTATCATGATTATATTCGTGTTGTTGTTCAGTTTAATATTATCATAATTATATTGATATTTTCAAAGTTGTAACCATAATAAAATTAATTAAAACCATTCGATTTATTGACGAACAACGTTAATAAGATGAATTATTTCCACTTGCCTATACTTCGTTTACCGGGAGAACGATACGCTTTTAACGAGTACGACAGCGACAGCGCCAACGCGATCGAAGCGGAGTGAGGAAAAGGACGGAGGTCCTTTTTTCGGTGAACGGGGTATACTTCGCTTCTTGCAAACATCAATTCGATCAGAAAAAAATTAAGAAGCGGTTGGCCAGCCTGCAATAAACAGACGAAAAACCCGGAGTGTGCGGAGTTGGCTTTGACTGAGTGTAAACCATAGCGATAATCTCTCGTATAGGAAAATTGAAAACCCCTGCTGAAACATTATACGCGATTTTGAGTGAACGAGGCGTAACAAATTTTTTTTCGGTTCAAGGATTTGTGTACGTAGAGATAAGGATTTAAAGAACACTTTTCCGCAAAAAACCGAAAATCGGTTTTTTTGAAATTTCAGCACTCAGACTTCAGTATCTCCTACCCTTAAAGCAAATACTTATAATAATCATTGCTAATCTATTGGGTATTTTATTTCATTTCACCTAACCCACGTCTGCGTGAAAAAGGTGGCTTTTGCGCACAAGCCTAGGGCGTCGGTGAGACCTCCAATCTACCCCTGGGTATCTGCCTACGAACGGCAGTGATTTCCAGAATTACACGCCGTGCTCTCGCGGTGTATACTCGAATCTGAAAATAAATTTCCCTGACTTTTCCAGGTTTTCTAGCAAAAAAGTCTCATTTTTTCCGGTTCTTTCTGCAACGATTATAGACAGATTTGAAGTTGTGTTTTTTAATTTTTCATACTTACATTTTCCTCGTTGAACTTTTATATCAGGCACATAAACATGCGGCAGTGCAACGCAAGCTCTGTACATTTCGCGATTTAAAGAATTTCCCGGGACTGTAATGTTTTTATTACTAATGTGAGGCAACACAAACGCATCTCTGGAAATTTTCCAGTTTTGAAGACAATTTTCAAATTTCCTTACTTTTCCAGTCATTGGAAAATTCCCCGATTTTTCCCTGCCGCCCCGGTTTTCTAGGGTCAGTATACACCCTGGTCTTATTTGAATGAAAAACACAAATCTAAAGAGCTTCTTGGGTTCTGTTATTCGAGAGGATAACCACTTGAAACTTATGTGTCCCAACTATTTCACAGGCATTCCACAAGCATTTCATTTCGCGATCATTTCATACCATTCCATATACCATTTCATATACCATTTCATACCATTTCATAGCTAATTGTCCCAACTACTTCACGAGTACTTACCCCCTCGTGGTTATTAGTATAGAATTGCACGAGACTAAGTTTTCACTGCTAGGGAACACGTATGCTTGAATAATAAGTAGTATAATTATGGGGCTTTTTACGCCAACTCGACCAACGCTGACCCTGACCATCTTGGATTCTATCGCGTTTTTTTAAATAGTAGTCTGCAGGTTCAGGATCGTAGATGAAAATTTTTTTAATTTTTGTAATGGCTGTTATTCATATATAATTTTTCAAATGGACTCAAAGTTCGACCCATTTTAAAATTCTGCAAAAATTCATAAAATGTTTTTCAGATATGAGGATCGTTTGAAGCCATTATATTGAGTGGTCAACATAATAGAAGTCCTTGAGAAAAATCAAAGAAAATAATTGAGATTTAGTTTTTTTTTTTCAACGGCATTTCGTATCCAAACAACTCGTAGCTCATAATTAAAGAAAAACAAGAAAAAAATGTGGAATTTTTCATTTTTTATTTCAACCCAACGTCATGGTGTTGCGTCCGGGCTTTTACCCCCGAACGTACCTCCTTGCCTCCCCCTACAATCTTTCCATTTCCACGTAATATGACTACCTCCAACCTAACCGTCTGCTCTTATCTTCTCCCGCTCCTTACCTGACTCCTGGACTACCAACACCCTGAGAATCACGCCACTTCGCTTGTCGCATACACCTTCAGTATGTGATGACTTAACTAGGCTGATCCCCCACCAAGTTAGGTACATAAACCTTTTTCCCTTTGTGTAAGACACTTCTTCACTTCTTCCTCAATCCTTCAACCATACAGATCACCGTACATCCTTCCATCATATTCATCTCATCCTACTACACAACCTCACTCTTTAATCAATAAATAATTATCAATTGAATTTATTCCAATCACTCATTAACCTTTCCACTCTCCCCTCCAGTTACTTTAAGTATAAAATAGGGTTGAACCCTTAACACCAGCGTCCCGGACGTTACACTGGTGTCAGAAGTGAAGCCCGTTCCTGGAGTGAAAAGTGAAAAAGTGGAAAAGTAAAAAAGCGAAAGAGTGAAAATTTTGAATCCATAGCGTGTGTACAGATCTGACGATAAAAATTTATATACTAAGTGTTCGGTGACTACATAAATAATCTACAAATCTACAAAGCCATATGAGCCAAATCCATAAATAATCTACAAATCTACGGAGTCACACGAGCCAAATCCATAAATAATCTACAAATCTACGGAGCCATACGAGCCAAATCCACAAATAATCCGCAAATCTACGAAGCCATACGAACCAGAGTCACAAATAATCTACAAATCTACAGAACCAGACGAACGAAGTCTACGGAGAATCTACAAATCTGAAGGAATCAACAGAAGTCAACAGAAATCTACAAGATCGCTTACAACGAGCTACCGAAAGTGAAGTGAAGTCGAACATCGTACATCCGATATGCAGTCAGTGTGGATAATCTTAATAGCATCAATCGTATTGTAAGTCTCCACTATTTTAAGCACATAAATTAAGAATCACCATCATATAAAATGCCAGGTTCAGAAGGAAACGATTCCGCAAACAACCCGTATTCACCGCTGCGAGCAGCGATCAATCTAGTGCCTACGTTCAACGGCATGAACATACCAATAACATCGTTCATCAGAAAGATAGAACAAGTTAAAAGCGCGATTCATGCACGAGACATACCGTTGTTCACTACTTTAGTATCTACGAAAATTGAAGATCCAGCGGAAAACTATATACAAAGAGCAAGTTTAGATTCATTATTCAAGTTATTCGAGGATTTGAAGCGCGCCTACTCTCCAAAGCAACTTTTACCAGATATACAAACTCAAATTTCACAATCTGTACAAAAACAAAACGAGAGCGCGCTAGAATTCGGTATAAGAATGGAAAAACTCGTCGCAACGGCGTGTGAAGTGTCTTCAACTTCTAATAATCTCGAGCAAACTGCCATATTCAATAAATTCATTAAAGACACAGCTACGCGATCATTTATAAAAAGCTTAATGAATGATTTAGAATACAGAGTAGGTAACGAAAAACCTTCCACACTACGCGAAGCAATAGATATAGCTACTTGGGTCGAGAAACTTATATCGGAAAGGAAATTGTTAGAACCATTTCGCGACGCCGCATCATCGAGCCAAACCGAAATAAAATGTAGGATTTGTAAACAAACAGACCACATAGATAAATACTGTCAAAAAAAAGGTCAAGCCTGGTAGACCAACCGTCACTAAATTGTAGATATTGTAAAAAACGAGGACATTCGATCGAAAATTGTGAGACAAAGCAGCGTAATAGTAAATATTGTACACGTTGTCAATGTCCTGGACACGTTTAGGATGAATGTCGTACGAGACACCTCGGAAATCAGCAAATTCGCCCAACCTCCACAACCAACCAATCCCAAAATGATACTAATAATCGACAAAATTATCAACACGGCGACCGTCAATATTCTAACAATTACAACAGACAACCAAATCACCCTAATAACGGGAACCAAGACCAAAACTACCGACAAACTCAATTCACCAATCGTCCGAACAATAATAATTTTCGGGAACGGTCGAACTATTCCCGAAATAATGATACGCAAAACTCCGAACGTTAAAACAACACTGCAACTGTCAATAGTATGATAGATAATAACACAAACCAGACACATAATAGACAAAACGATTTAAACGAGTCACGGGACTATCGTGCGGACGTACCGGTAGCCCAAACGTCAGAAGAGCATCCAAGCACAATAAGAGAATCGTTTTAGGATCTCCGATAATCGAAATAAAGTCACCACAGATCCTCGGTGAGACGGCAACACTACTAATTGATACTGGCGCAAATATAAACATAATTAAAATCGGAGTAATTATTCGCGATACTCGCTTCACGCCAAATGATATACGCCGTATTACAGGTATTATAGAAGGTTTCACAGAAACAATGGGTAGTTTTTATTTAGAATTTTCCGGTACGCGTCACGAATTTCACTCGGTTGACAATTTATTCCCAATAAAAGAAGACGGTATTTTAAGCGCAGCATTGCTACGAGCAGAAAACGCGACAATATGTTTAAAAAATAATCAAATCTTTTCGCGAAATACAGGTGTTCTACCTCTTTCATACCGACCCTCCTACGATGCTATAAACACTGCACGCGTACTCGCAACATCGACGATAGAAACTCCCAAAACTAGTCTACAGACACCACAGTTCCAAAAACAAACAACCACACTTTTAATCGATACGGGAGCCGATGTAAATATAATGAAACTAAATGCAATTAACCCAGACACCCGTTGTACAAAAACAGACAAAGTCCAAATAGCTGGTGTGACCGACAGTACCCTAGAAACACTAGGAAGTTTTGATGTCCAAATCGCTGGAAAATTACACGAATTTTATATAGTTGATAGCTCGCTCCCTCTAGAACAAGATGGTATTTTAACCTTCAAATTTCTACGTGACGCGAATGCCACGATTTCTTTCGAAACAAATACAGTATTTTTCGACGACTCACAAAAATTAAAAATACTAGACGGAAAAAGCACCCTAATTCTTTCTCGAACCGCACAAGTGATAAGGGTAAAAATAAATAATCCACCAACAACAAATTCAGGAGCCTTATTACTAGAAGAACAAAATCTAGGCCCCAATATCTTTTTCGGTAAAGCCCTAGTCACAAATAGAGACGGCTCGGCATACACTTATGCAATAAACTCGGGAGAATCGGTGGTACGAATAAAAAGACCTACAGTTACATTAAAAGAAGTTGTTGAACTGACAGACACACAAACTGTTAACAGCTCACATATACTACTAACACAAAGCCAAAAAACAGACCCGAGTGACAATTCACATACGCGCTAAACATATCCCCGAATCATGATGCAAGTCGACTCGAAATTTTAGAACAGAACTTAAGGCTTGAACATCTCAATAATGAAGAAAAACAATCGATAATCGAGCTGGTGACAGAATACAATAATCTCTTTTTTCTACCGGGTTACAAACTAGGCTGTACACAACTAGTCAGCCATACGATTCCTACCACGGATGACATACCAATCCACACCAAACAATACAGATATCCTCAAGCACACAAAGGTAAAATAAATAACCAAGTAGCTAAGCTTCTCGAACAAAACATTATTAAACACTCTTCGTCCCCATACAACTCCTCAATTTGGATTGTACCAAAGAAAGATGACGCTAGAGGCATTGAAAAGTGGCGTATGGTAATTGATTTCAAAAAACTGAACGAAAAAACTGTTGGTGACGCCTATCCACTACCAAACATAACAGACATACTAGATCAGTTAGGCTCCGCGAAGTATTTTTCAACTTTCGACTTGGCATCAGGGTTACATCAGATCCGAATGCACCCTGACCATAGCTCAAAAACCGCATTTTCGACTTCAATCAGATGCCATTCGGTCTTAAAAATGCACCATCGACATTTCAACGATTAATGGACCAAGCACTCTCAGGATTACAAGGTAACGAAGCTTTCGTGTACTTGGACGACATAGTTATCTATGCGGAATCATTGGAAGACCACTCGATGAAATTCAGGAAATTGATGGACAGACTTAGAAGAGCAGGATTAACTCTGCAACCAGATGAATGCGAGTTTTTGCGCAAAGAGGTCGCATATCTAGGACACATAATAACCCAAAACGGAGTGAAACCAAACCCAGATGAGATAGCCGCCGTAAGGAACTACCCAATTCCCAAGAATCCGAAACAAATTGAACAATTTCTAGGCCTTACCGGTTATTATCGAAGATTCATTCCTCATATGTAGAAAATCGCTAAACCAATCAATAATCTACTGAAGAAGAATACCCCATATGTCTGGACGTCAGAACACCAGCGAGCTTTTGAAAATTTACGCGACTGCCTTTGTAATGAACCGATCCTTCGCTATCCAGATTTCCAAAAACCGCTCATAGTCACAACCGACGCTTCAAATCAAGCATTAGGATCCATACTCAGTCAAGGAGAGATCGGAAAAGATCTGCCTATCGCCTACGCATCCAGGGCACTAAATCAAGCAGAAACTAATTACCCAACTATAGATGAAGAGTTACTAGCTATAGTTTTCGCAGTCAAACATTTTAGAGCATATTTATACGGACGAGCTTTCACACTGGTAACAGACCATAAGCCATTGGTTTGGCTGAACAGCGTCAAAGACCCGACATCACGACTATTACGCTGGAGACTAACACTCGATGAATACACTTATAACGTAGTCTATAAAAAAGGTAAAGCAAACCTTAACGCGGATGCTTTATCAAGAAATCCTCCCTCCAATACTATTCAAGCCTTACCTATGTAGGGAAAACGTCCCCGTTCTGAGACAGACCCCATAGAACCAGAGGTCAGTGAAAAGCCAAAACTAGATCACCAATTCCCACGACGTCCTAGGCAAAGTACAGACGACTCCACCAATCCCGCACCGCTCAAATGACCCAAAACACGAATAAAAGTAGAGGCAAACAATCCACCAAAAGAAAACTCATATAATTCAGACAGCTCAGATGTTGAAATAAGCTCTGATAAACCTAAAAATGTCAGCTTCGGCGAAACAATTAACCCTTTACCGCATCCAGAAAAAAAATCTAACGATATCGAAGTACCGAATCTTTCAAAAACACAAGACCACGAAAGATATGAACAAAACTACCTGACCCAACGGACTCGACAAATGATGATTCAGGTACAGAAGCAATTCAGACTGAAGTAAGACCATCCAAACGCCGTCGCGATACGGAAACATCCAGCAATCCAGCGCCACGGAAAAAGTTACCTACTCATAAAAACTACGATAGCTCAGATAAAAAGTCCACTACGGATTCCACGTTAGACACCTCATGTGGCATAAGGGCAGGCACATCAACCGAGAAACAACCGGGAACTACACCCCCATACAGTCAATTTCTTGTAGATTTAGACTTTCTGCCACTAACTCACAACAGGAATATTCAATAAATTGAAGCAAACTTATTGGAACAGAAAGGTAATCTCGCACATTGCATCTCAGCCGATTGCAAAGCCTCACAGGGTATAGCAGACCAAATGGTGAGACACGGACTCATACAACGTAAGCGTTTACGGTCAATGGACCCCGTTGTGACGGATATAATTACAGTTGAATACCCTCGACGTATAATCTATAATCTAGTCACAAAACAATATTACACTAATAAACCGACAAATGAGACGATGTATAAGACATTAAGTAAATCGAAATCAGCGTTAACACGGGACGGAGTACAGTCCCTATTGATACCAAAATTAGGCTGTGGTATAGATAAACTCAATTGGGACATGGTCAAAGGTATGATCCACCACATATTCAAAGACGCAAGTATTAAAATCACTATTTGCAACTACAACTACCCATCCACACATGAACTGTCCACACTTGTAGATAGTGAAGATCCGGTTTCACTCACGATGCTATCGCCCGCAAATTCAGCTAAGCGAAGCAAAACTATTCAATTAGACACGGAAATCCGAAGTGACACCTACTCACGTATCCAATCCGAAAACGCACAAACATACGACGTCCCTTCTGCTGTCCTAACAACAGACATCGATACTGATATATCAACAGATCCTCAAAATTCTAGTGATACCGAAACAGATAATCATTCGGAAAACATTAAAAACTCGTCGCGCAACAAGAACACCGATTCCGATCAAACCTCTGATGTAAATTCATTCAACCCCGACACACTGACTAACACCACAGAAAACGAAAACACACCTAGCTTCGAGGAATTCATAACCAACTTAGATACTATAACACCCGCGACTAATGTAACAGAATCTAAAGACGGACTATTTACGAGAAACGATAACTATGTTCATTGCGTTCACGCCGACTGTCCTTGGCAGGACGAGCTAACAAACCAGTTAATTAATAAAAATATGCTAAAGAAAGAAACCTTTACAATACATCAGCCGACAAAAGGTGAAATAACAGCCACAAAATATGAACAAAAATACATAATCTCTCTCGTGGCTAGAGAAAAACTCACAGATAGAATCAGATTGGAAGATCTTTACCACTTGATAACTAGGTTAAAACAAATTTTGTTTACTTATAAAATCAATTCATTCTCACTCACGAAAGTAAATCCAGGATTAGATACTCTCGAGTGGCCTATAGTGAAGAAACTATTTTACGCGATCTTTAGAAACACTAGCATCAAGATCAAGTTGTGTACTAAGTGAATCACGACACCGGAAGAGTCATTACGCGAAGATATAATAAAGGAATATCATGAATCATTAATAGGTGGTCATCAAGGCGTTACAAAAATATACAACCGAATTAGGGAAAAATACTACTGGCCAAACTTGAAAATTCAAATTCAAAACTTCATTAAGACTTGCGATAGCTGTCAGAGGAAAAAACTAGTTAGAGTTGACGAAATTACCAATGATGATCACAGACACTCCTGCAAATGCATTTGATAAGGTCGCACTTGATATTGTTGGACCGCTCCCATTAACAAAATCAAACAATCAATACCTGCTCACTATACAGGGCAACCTAACCAAATTTCTTGACGCTATACCACTTCCAAACGCGACAGCCCAAAAAATAGGCACAGCCTTCGCCAAAGACTATATTACGCGCTATGGAACTCCGCGAACAATACTGACTGACCAAGGTCAAAATTTTATGAGCAACACGATCAAACAAATCAGTAAACTTTTCAAAATTAAACAAGTACGAACAACTGCCTATCACCCACAATCGAATGGATCCTTAGAAAGGAGCCACCCCGTACTTATAGAACATATCAAACATTATACAAAGAACGGTAATGACTAGGACGAATATATACGATTCGCAATATTTTCTTACAATACTGCTAAACACGAAAGCACCAACTTTACTCCACGTCAATTAATCTTCGATCAAGAAGCAAGATTACCATCAGACATGACCCCAACAATCAGGATGACTAGTAGTTACAACACATTCATTCTCGATTTATTAACGCATCTTACAGACATTCGTAAGAGAACTATAGAAAATTTAAAAGAGGTAAAATTAAAATCAAAATCTTATTACGATAGGAATATCAACCCACAACTTTTTGAAGCAGGACAAAAGGTTTTTCTACTAAATGAAACACGAACGAAATTCGAAGAACCCTACAAAGGTCCATATATCATCAAACGAATAATTGACAATATAAATGCAGAAATCTACATTACACAAAATAAGACAAAGATAGTTCAATCAAACAAATTAAAACCAGCGCATATGCAGGACTGAAAATTTTCCAGACAACATACAAACTTAACAATAAATGAACATATAGGATAGAAAATTGAGGCAACAGTTACTACTGAGAACATATATTGATTACAGATACGGTACGGTAGACGCAGTTAACTTCAAAACACCATAAACGACGACGAAATTCGACACGAATCCGGGCATCTATTATGACCAATCACCCGACTTACGCACATCTACCAACGTATGGAGATTGATCAAGTATATAAATATCGAAAATCGATTGCGTAAGTTTGAGACAATAACGAAATACGCAAACTTCTTGTCTAATAGTTGTCAGAAGCTCGGAAGTGACTGTTCAGTCGAGGACATCATAAACATATCAAAAGATAGACTACCGATAATACAAGAATCACAAGACCAAATCGAAGATTCAATAGGATATAACGATGTTAACATAGCACACGAGGAGCTTTCACGCCTTGCACATCCTCGATAAAAGAGAGCTTGGTTCGGATTTGTTGGACAAATTCATAAAACATTGTATGGAACATTAACTGAAGACGACGGCAAATATTATAATGAACAGATAGACAGACTATTTAACGACACTAATCACCTGGCTAACCTACTGGCAAACCAGACGAGTATTATCAAATCAATGCTAGGAGCCCATCGAAAAGAGCTAGACAACATTAATATACATTTGCATGAACTCGATACACAAACAACTCTATTGCGCAATGATACTATTAATCTAGAAGAAGAATTGAATCTGAACACAATAGTGATTACCTTATTACGTCATACTGTCGAATTAGGTTAAATTATCAGTGAACATAAACTTGACGTAAACTCCCTAATAGATGCAATACTTTTCGCACATCAAGGAATTATACACCCTAAGATCCCTACCCCTAAACAGATTATATCCAGCCTGCGTCATATTCAATCCTTAGAACCCCTCCTAATATTTCCCGTTCCGCCGAAAGGTGTCTATGCGGAGAATTAATCAGAGTATCGAAACTAGAAATCTTATATACGACCCCAAATTTAATATAAATACTATCAATTCCCCTATTAGATGACGATACGTTTAATCTATATCACTTAACCCCAATCCCAGTTAGACAAAATTACGATGAAACCGCAAACACATTCGCTTGCATAATTCCTAGTAACGATTATATAGCAATATCTGCACACAGAAATTCTTATTCCCATTTATCAAAAACAGACTTCACAGACTGCAAAAAATCACAGAACTCTTATATCTGTACACAAAGACACCCTATTTACCACAACAATAATCATAGGACATGTGAGATGCAATTATTCCTAGATAATGTGTCGAATCGATTAAATACATGCAATATTAGGATAACCTCATTCGACGGATCGTATTGAGCGAAACGAAGATCTCCTGATACCTGGATTTACTCCTTATCAGATCCTGGAACCATTCACATTATTTGCCCCAATACACACACAACACGCGTCACCCTGCTTGACTCAGGAATATTAAAATTAAACAGTGGATGTTCCGGACGTTCGGAGACTGTAACACTCAGTGCCTCTAATTGAATCTCATCGATAGAAACACATTCGTATATTCCAGAATTCACTTTAAACCTCACCAAAATATATCAAGAGTTAAACAATAACAATATTCTTACACGGAACGAAGATCAAAAGCAGTATATTCTTCAGATAGTCTCGGACTATCGTAAAAGCTTTCCCGATCCAAAAAAACAGACGGTGATCAAAACATTTTAATTTTTATTATTATTTTTTTAAACAGCATAAAGTGTAAACGATGTGTTTTGAAATATACTAATTGAAATACATATTTTTTCCCACATGTACAATTACTTTTTTTTACAAACTTATGACGTAAATAAGACTGCCTTTTAATTGGTGAAATACTGTCAAGCACCAAGCGACTAAAAACAGGTATTCACGTTGATCAATTTGCCGTTGTGCCCCGATATCAGGGGGATGGGGGGCGTAAAGGTTGTGATAACGACTTGTGGAAGAATATACCCGTAGTTGTACCCATGAGCAACAGATTTATGTGAAAAAAGAATTCTTTGCGTGCTCGGGGACAACTCAAAAACATAACGACTGAAGTAGTCTGAAAATCCCATGTTATTCAAATGAGAAACAAAACGAGCTTAGAGGCACGTCTTCTAATTGGACTACAGCGCTCCGTTTTTGCACACATTTTTTTTTATTTATTTCGAACGTGTCTAGGGGGCGCACTTGTCGAAATTCGTCAACTCCCCAAATAAGGACCACCCTAACCCCCATCTATTCCGAAATCACAACCCGTTGACGACTAGAACCAAACACAAGTCGCAACGTAAAACCGAGGTCTCGCTTGAACTAACACCTTACAAACAAAAGCATTTTGTTGACCTATTCAACCTTCTGATACCCATCCGATTGAAACCAACCTACCTCAGCTAGCATATTATTAGGTTAGCTGACGATCAATTTATAATTACAATACACTACGCTGCTACGCCTAGATCGAATAACCAATAATAATTAAACCTAGATTTGAGTCATACTAGCATTAAGAAACACGATTATCATCAATCTATACTAAATCATATACAAATTTTTATTTTAGTGTTGAAATTAATTAGCATAAATTTTGAAGTTTTCAACAAAGATGGAAAACGATTAGTATTATCTTTAAACACACAATATCATATGTACCATCGGACTAAGTGAAGGTTTATACCACGCCGCTCGGTCCACTTATCATGCACACGTATACATTCACAGTGAACAATAATTATTATAAAACACACTGAACGTTATATACTGCCATACATTATATCTATAGCAAATGAGAATACAATATCATACTGAATAAGTTGTTGAAAAAAAAAAAAAAAACACAACCTTATTATACTAACACCTTCACATACACATTCCATACGTAAAAGGGGAACATGCCCCTTAAAATTAAGCGGTATGTTCCCTCTAACGGAGGGGGTGTTGCGTCCGGGCTGTTACCCCCGAACGTACCTCCTTGCCTGCCCCTACAATCTTTCCATTCCCACATAATATGACTACCTCCAACCTAACCGTCTGCTCTTATCTTCTCCCGCTCCTTACCTGACTCCTGGACTACCAACACCCTGGGAATCACGCCACTTCGCTTGTCACATACACCTTCAGTATGTGATGACTTAACTAGGCTGATCCCCCACCAAGTTAGATACATAAACCTTTTTCCCTTTGTCTGAGTCACTTCTTCACTTCTTCCTCAATCCTTCAACCATACAGATCACCATACATCCTTCTATTATATTCATCTCATTCTACTACACAACCTCACTCTTTAATCAATAAATAATTATCAATCGAATTTATTCCAATCACTCATTAACCTTTCCACACTCTCCTCTCCAGTTACTTTAAGTGTAAAATAGGGTTGAACCCATAGGAACAGCGTCCCGGACGTTACAATGGTATGGAAAAATCCTTTTAAATTAATTAATTAGGTCCAAAATGCAGAAATAATTTTACCTTTCAATGTCGTGGAAGATATATAACTTTTACTTCAAGTCCAAAAAATGTGCTTATTTTGGATTTTGTAATTATAACCCAAGGAATCTTAGAATTCTAAGTCTTAGAATCACCAAATACTTTTGACATTAGAAGTATACATGAATGCATTTTAGCTGAAACAGTAAAAACAAGAACACTTTGAACTGTAAAAATTCGAATCATCGCAGGTCCGATTACAAATTGAAAATGTATGGAGAGACCGCCACAGTGTTACGAACCCAATTTCGGAGAAAATAAAAGTCTTCTGGAGATAGGCTAGTTTCCAAAGACAATTTGAGATGGGATATTATTCCGCTCATGCGTCGATTTCAACTCAGGGACCCATTTATTCATTGCAATAAAGCTCCACAGCTAATTTCGTAACAATACTATCAAGAGACTCGGTAGAGTCTCACGCCAAGTACATTAAAAAAAAAAATTTTCAAGCGCGAGACTCAACGAGTCTATACATATACCCGAGAGGTAACTACCCTAACCTATAACGCGAATTAGTATCCTCGTTTTCTTTCACCTCACATACTACACGAATTGAGACTAATTTAATCTAGGATGTAGGCATGAGAAGCTTTCATTTGAGCCCTAGATCGATTAAATCGGTGTCCGGAGTGCTAAGATATAAGTAACTACCGTTTCTGAAACCTCGTTTCCTCGTTGAAATTTTCTCTTTCCTGTTCTTCAGACCAAGATTCAACCTACTAAAAGCATTCCCATGAAACACATTTCGTCGCTGAACGCAGAACGTATGTTCGATGCTTATACACAGAACATACGTCTTCACGCATCTGGGAATATGACATAGAAAGGAAAATCCACACAAAAGTTGTTTCACACTGAAACCATTCCCATAAAATCACATTCCGTCGCTAAACGCAGGACGTATGTTTTATGCTTATACACAGAACCTACGTCCTTACTTATCTGGGAACATGACACAGAACGGAAAATCTACACCAAAAGTTGTATAGAGTGCCGTTAGTACGAGCGGTCACGACGTAGTTAGCGCTCGGATCGCAGACAGAAACCGTCTGCAACATCAGCAGACGCGTGTTGACATTACATGTTTTTTAATTCAAATAAAGGAAATGAAAGAAAGTACTACAAGCAATGATTATTACAAAATTCGAAGGTACAAAAACTAGTGAATACCCACTAAAAGCCCCTTAGGTGCGAAAACCTCACACCAAGTACATAAATATGATAGTCACCAACAAATATGTTTCGATAGGTTAATCTTAAATCCTACGATCTCGAGCTTTTGAGGTTATGCGAATCGACTGACGTATAAAATTTATGGTGATAAATAAAATAACAATTGTACATGGATAATTTTACGATTAGGTTTGGTTTACCTTGCATGACACAAGATTGTCAGATGACTATTGACTGACTATTACCTCTTGATTTTATTTACCTATACATTGTAGATTTGGCTTATTTTCATTTATGAATGCAATTATCGGAATTAACGGTTTTTTTAGGTTCAATTATTTAGCAAGTTACCGCCTGAGGAAGTCTGACAAGAGAAAATCAAGAGAAAATGTTGTAGTTCAAAAATATGAGGATAGCATGATTTGATATAAGGAACGGCATGGAGCCAGACTAATAAAGCTGAGTTCAAGCGTTGGATTGCAACGAATTTCACTTCAAGCTCTATGTTAAGCTTATCTCCGAAGGCCCGTCTGCTCAGACTCAAATTTTGAGTCAACGTTATACGTAGGATTCCGATGAGTTTTATGATCTATATCCGTATCATCTAGTCAAAACGAGACTGTAAGTCGACGTTGTGTTTCGGACTCCGATAGGCTTTATTCTACACTCCACGTCAACGTAGTGCCTTGACCTTCGGTGGAGATAATTTTTTAATCCATGATTTACAAACAGCTTAGATTCTCCGTTCAGAACGATCTCAAAGTCTGTACAAATATCTTTGATTACATGTAAATTAATAGTACAAACTATATATCGATACCCACGTTCTAATATGTCTCTCGGTCTCGGTCTCGGTGTATTCTCTGTCCTACTATCCATCATGCGGCGAATTATAGAGTCTACTGTACATAAATTCGTTTGATTTTGGTATGCGACCTGTGTTTGTATGTTCGTCTCTCTTGAGCTTTTCTGAAATCCAGATTAGTGCTATCACGACAGATATTCAGAATTAAAATGCTTATTCACTATTGAAGAAATGATCGATCGCCTCCCTCGTTTTCAGATGATAGAGATTCTCATCCATATTTATTTATTCGTTTTAGACTCGGCGTAATTTCATTTCTGAATGTAATTATTGGAGAAAAACCTTTTTTATGGATTCAGATTAGTGCTATCAAGACAAATTGAATGTAAATACTTATTCGCTATGAAAGAAATGATCGATCGACTCCCTCTTTGTCAGATGATTCTCATCTATATTTATTTATTCGTTTCAGACTCGGCGTAAGTTTATTTATGAATGTAATTATTGGAGAAAAACCTTTTTTTCGGATTGTTCAATTTTGTAGCGGGTCGTCGTTTGAGAAGAGAGGATGATGAGATGAAACGCTGAAGTTGCAAGATATCGGGATCGTGTGATTTGATGAAAAAAACGGGTAGAGTCGAACGAATAGAGCAGAATGCAAGTGTTTGTCTTCAGAAACTGCCATTTTATGCTCTACGCTAGTCTTGCATCAATAGGCCCAATTTCATATTTTTCGATACTTTCTGTTCAGACTCGAAGTTGAAGTTGACGTTATGAGTACGGGACGCGTACATGTTCTTTTTGCAGAGGACCTAGCTGCATAAAAAAAAAAAAAAACTACCTAAGAATTGCAATACATGTATCTAATATTTATACATATATTTAATCATGAGCAGCAACTATCACTCTGCACGCAAGTACCTCCGCCATTGCCGGTCCCATGCCCAGATGAGACAGGAGGAGGGCTGCGCGTAGGGTCACACGTTGCAGGCATATATATATAATTATACGGGATTCTAACGAAACAATTCGTAGAACTTAATAAAAGAACACATGTTACGTCTATCCACAGAAATTCAATGCTCACAGAAAAGTATGAGCATACGTGTATATTTTAACATTATTTTCATTCGTTTGAAATTATACTATCACATTTAACATTGCTGCTTTTTGAGGGATTCGGATGATGCAAAATGCATCACCGTACATACGTTGAGATGTTCATAGGAACAATTGGTAGAATGTTGACAACTGAGCAAGCCTCGTAGGTGAAGATATATATAGGAAAACCCATTCGAGCGAGCGTAGCGAGCGAGCACAATTATTGAGTAGTCAAGCGAAATTGTACAAACAGTGGTGATATCAACCCCAAAAAGCACCCCTGGTGCAAAAACCTTTCGCCAAGTACATTAATGTGGTCACTACCCCCAAAAAACCCACCAACAAAAATTCCTCCTAAAAAAAAAATGGTACTATCAAAATGTCTACTTACAAAAGGATTGAAATCAGATACCATTGCCAAGTACATGTCTTCTGTATAACAAAAGTTGACATCGGAAGAACAGAAGACTGAACCAACAAAAAATCATCAAAAGTTTTGAATCAATAATCAGGCTCAATCATTAACAAGAAAGGTGAATGATTGATAATTCAACGTTTCAGTATTTATAATCATTTTTTTTTTTTCATTGTATCACAGATTTGACATCATTTTGCGATTTACTAGAACTTTGCATTCATCCTATTATATTAAAATCAATAATTTATACTCGTAGGTTAAACCGAACAATAGATGTACGCCTAAGAGAACTGCCCAGTAGATGGACGTTTCTTTTTTATCAATTGAGATAAAAAAATCGATCAACAAAAAAATGTCATCTGGGGATTGAAAATAACAATAGTTATCGAAAATTCAAAGCAACAGTTTACATTTTAGTATTCCTTCACGTAATCTCCTATCCAAAAGTCGACCGTCCATCTTTAGGGCGGTGTAGATCTACTGGGTAGATAGATAGTGCCGCAAACACAGACCAGTTATTACTTGAATCTTCATTCTATTTTACACATTGTGAATACGCTTAATTTTGTAGATCAATGACAATAAAGGGTTCGTAATTGCTGCTCTCAATATTAAACATGAAATTTAAACAGTCATAACCACCTCATTGGCGGTACAGACAATCGGAGAGATCGATGCACAGGATAGTTATGTACAGGGAGATTGAAGCTATGGTTTACACTCAGTCAAAGCCAACTCGACACACTCCAGGCTTTTCGTCTGTTTATTGCAGGCCGACCATCTGCATTTTTTCTCTGGTTGAAGTGATTTGCTTTCAGAAGCCATCGATTTGAAAAAAAAAAAAAAGAAAAGTGAATGGCCAGCCTGCAATAAACAGACGAAAAACCTGGAGTGTGCCGAGTTGGCTTCGACTGAGTGTAAACCATAGCTTTAATCTCTCTGTATTGTAACTTTTCGCACAGTATCGCGGATCCGAAAATCGTAGCGATACTGGCAGTTATTGTGAGTGTCTTTACCTGTATCGAATAATAATTAACCGGGCTTTTCTTTGAGGTTGAAAGGCAGGGAAAAGGATGGGTACGCCACCAAAAGCCACCTGTCTAACCTCGTGATTCTAATTTAACTACGGACTCGGATAGATTTCTCTAACAAAACCGTGAACGATCGGACTCAGGTTAATACCAAAGCAGAGATATCTCCTAATTAATAGAACCGGAAAATTAATCCAGGTCTATTCCTCTATCAAAAATACTAACTATCTACGGATCCGGGAATCTTTCGATACCAAGACCGTGCATCAGACTCGGAATCGTTATTCTTTGGCCCTCGGACGCAGAGAATTAACTCAACGCTGTACGCGCCTGAACGGGATACAAAGCTGGTCCCTGTTGGCTTTAAATCGGGATGGGAGTGATCTAGTAGGAAGTCAGAGCTGAAATATCTATGGAAGACCGTTGCATTGGATTTAACTGAATTTTAATTCTATTATGTACAATGCTACGTTACTCTAACCTATCCCTTAAGCTAAGTGCTTGTTTGAAATATAATTTCTGTTTTGTTTGACTCGCGTCTGTTATTTACATTGGTATTCAATTTTCCCAAAATTCAATACCCTTTCTACTCCTGATATCTGAACATCTATCTTCTCTCAAATTTTATTTCATTTACTTTTATATATGATTTTAATGTTCACTCAATGAATTTATTTTAGTAATTTGATCTAGACACTCAAATTCTATACAAGTGATTTTATATTTAACTATGCTCTCGTGCTTCTGTACCTACGAGGCTTATTCGGGATATTATAAGTCTATGAGTCGCTGCGGTTCTATACCGACTAACGCTGGTGAGTCGAAGTGTATGTATGCCGCTTATATAGTCGCGATCTCCGTTCTTCGGTCTGACGTCAGCGTCTTGTCGAGCGCAGAGGATTGAGCTAATCCTCTGGCCTATTGTTCTTCTTTTGCTGGCCGTTATACGTTATCGAATGTATTCTGATATGTTACAGTATATATAAGTTAATCATTACATAATTATGCGAAAGCATATGAAAAATAATGAAATGTTATCCTTTGTGCTCATGTAACCAAATGGTGTACAACTAATGATGAACTACAAACAACTACAACTATGAAATAATTTGCTGAGATATGGTATATATTCGCGGTAGTTGACTGCTTCATGAAAATTGTACAAGATCAGACATAATTGGAAGTGTGATCAGTCACATATATCTACACTCGGCCTAACATTGTGTAGTCGGATAACTGACGAGACTTTCCAAGGCAAATGAAAAACATAAATTGAAAACACTAAAGAATAAATAATAATAAACATATGCATTGTTCCTACCGTGTTTTTTTTTTTTTTTTTTTTTCACAATTCTCAATTAGGACTATCACTTTGCAGTGAGGGACCTGGTGGCGTAAAATCAAACTAGTACAAGCAGGCTCCACAAGGTGTGTGACGTCACGAGGACAATCGTCAATAGTTTGTCAGGTAAATTTTCGAGAATATCAGGGAAATGTCAGGGAAATGCCAGGAAATTTCTTTCGTGAGATTTAGTGGCCACCCTGCAGACAGAACCAACAACAAGCTTGGCGGTAGACCGATGTTTTGGGATTTCTACTGTCACAAACCTATAAAATAATCCAATGAATTCGTTGTATTGAAGAATATTATCAATCGATTCCCAAAATTCTCCACAAAAATATATCCAAAGATGTCCACACTTAGTTAAACGCTAATTATTAAAATAATGAAAAACGATGAATACTTCAGGTAAAAAATAAAAATAAAAATACCCTCTCATGGCGGCGAAAATTCTCTACAAAATCAAATTGAGAACTCATGTTCTAGGATTCCTATTTCTTGCCGAATTAATTGCTAAAGTTCTTTATACGCCAATGACGCCAAACGATCATCTATGTGCCTAAGTCCCACTGCGCCGCTCAGTCCTAGATGCGCGCATGCGCAGTTGGACTTAGGCACACAGCTGATCGTTTGGCGTCGTTGGCGTGTAAAAAACTTAAGCAATTAATTTGGCGATAATTAGGAATTCTAGAACATGAGTTCTCACTTTGATTTTGTAGAGAATTTCAGCCGCCACAAAAGGGTATTTTTTTTTTTTTTATAAGTAGAATTAAAACTGTGCGTGATTTTGGCGTTCAATTCAAGCTTTGCTCAACCAGCCCCGCTCTACGCTAATTATACCGAGAGGAAATCTAGAAAGTATACAGTGACTGCGCACGCGTGAGTTTCGTCGTCTGCTGAGGCAGGCTGGCCACCTCGAGTTTCAGCTGTCAAACTTTGTTTTTGACGGCGATGTAATTGATACGAATTTTTGAGGTTCAAATTTCGATCGATTGCGGTAGTGATTCAGAAAGGCTTGGAAAGCTTCTATTGTCGAGATTAAAACTTGATGTTCTGAAAGAACAGTCAAAATTTATTCCGAACAACTGATTGCTTGCTTCGATTCGATGTATCCGATCATTTTGAGAGGATTTGTTTATCCGATTAAAATTGAAAACTAGTGGTCTAAATGACGGGTGCTTGGAAAAAACGAAGCGGGTAGGTGGAAACAGTTTATTCAATCATGATAGTTCATACAGTAGAAATAATCTGAATTCTTTTTATTAAGGTGAAGTGAAACGTTTGTCAGAACCTCGAAAACGGGAATCGTGAATTCTCCGAAACTACTGAATCAATCGCAATGAAACTTCGAGGGATTACACATAATTGTGGCAAAAAGTGGCTGATTATTTCACTTTTTCAAAATTTGACAAAAATTTTCACAGATTGACGTACCGACCACATAAATCGCGAGATTATTCACTGTTCCCGCAGATAATCGCATTTTCCCGACAATCAGCCACTCCGCGATGAAAAACCACACACTCTGAGTCTATTCCCGTGTCATTTGATAGAGAAATGGCTGAGAATTGACGATTCTCCGTCACTCATAACTAAAAAACCGACATTCAGTTGAGGTAAGAGCCTGTACCGACATCGCGACCAGTACACTTGTGAACCGAGCGGCGGCGCTAGTGAAGGTTTCTTCTGTCGCTTTACGTAAGATGTTTCTGTTGCTCCTCCTGACCTAACCTCACCCGACTCTAGTCACTTTATTTCAGGTTTGAGTTTATGGAAAGATCGATTTATTGGACAAGAATCCAAATAACACAAGCGCTCACATAATACATAACCTCACACTTTTGACAGCTAGCCTAGCGTAGGAGTTCATTTCAGATTTGAGGTTATGGAGGAATCGATTAGTTGGTCAAAAATTGAAATAATAAGAATACATTCAAACGACGTATATAAGCAGACGACATAACCTCACACTTTTGACAGTTAGCCCAACATAGGAGTTCATTTCAGATTTGAGGTTATGAAAAGTTCGATTTGTTGGACAAAAATCCATATAATATAAGCAGACGACATAACCTCACACTTTTGACAGTTAGCCCAACATAGGAGTTCATTTCAGATTTGAGGTTATGGAAAGTTCGATTTGTTGGACAAAAATCCACATAAAATAAGCAGACGACATAACCTCACACTTTTGACAGCTAGCCTAACATAGGAGTTCATTTCATATTGGAGGTTATGGAAGGTTCGGTTTCGAAGTTCGAAATAATCGCGAGCATTGGTATACGTATACCTATACTGGCGTATCAAGCATCGGAAAACGTGCACCGCGCCATCTAGCGGTAGGCAGAGGTACCGAACGTTCGGTATTTCTATCTCGCCACGGTGAAAAGCACCCGGCCGTGGCCTTGAAACGTTTCACTTCACCTTAACAGGAAATGTTGGAGAATAAATGCTGTTTGATTGGAAAATTCAAGAATGAGTCTGCAACAGCCAAATGATTACATCTCCGCGTTTCGTTGATACCTCCCATTTAATTTCATCTCAAGTGCGGAGATCATCGCCACTTTTGTCGGTTGACCGAAGAAATTGTTATGACTTCTTTCAATTTTAAATATTTTTCATGCAACGTTTCGTTTAAATATCTTTCTCGACAGGAAGGAACATTGATTTTACGAGTTCTCAAATTGAAAAACATGAAATCGATTGTTTAAGAAGTTTGAATATTTCAGTATCTGTGATCGAATTGTGATTTTCTTCTTTCACGAGTCTAGTTTAATTAAGTTTGTTGACTTAATTGAGTTTCCCTTGAATCTCCTCATACCAAAGCAGATTATTGTAAATCATGAAAATCCTCTAATAATAAGCCGAGTACATCTGTAAATCATCGACAGTGTTCAAGTTACTAAATGGAGAGGGCCCCATACTGAAATTAAAAATGTATCAACTTTCGATTCCCACACGGGGAGACGCTCTAGAGACTTGGCAGCTAATGATTATAAAATCTCTCGTGGAAACCACCTTCCGAGACTACCCGTGCCAAATATATCTCTGTACGGGGGAGATTAAAGCTCCCGCACCCGGGGAAAGGCTCGACATCATGAAAAGATGGCACGAAGGGACCCCTGGAGGACACCAGGGCGTAACCAAGACCTACCAACGACTACGACAGAGATACTACTGGCTTAGGATGCGAAACGAGGTGCAGGATGTCATCCGCTGCTGCACTAGCTGTCAAAAGCAGAAGGTAACCCGAATTAAAACCCGAGAACCAATGATCATTACAGATACCCCGGTGGAAGCGTGGGGGAAAATAGTCGTGGATATCGTCGGACCACTCCCGACCACCGGAAGCGGAAATAAGTACATACTCACTGTTCTGGACCTACTCACGAAACTGGGCCATGCATTCGCTCTACCGGACCAGTACTCAGTTTCGATCATCAGAGCCCTCGACAACGGCTACTTCAAACCCTACAGCATTCCGCTGATTCTACTCAGCGATCGCGGAAGAAGCTTCACCAGCGAAAACATGAAGGAATTCTCGAAGGTCAACAAAGTCAAACACGTGATGACTTCGGGATATCACCCCCAGACGAATGGATCGTTAGAGCGGAGTCACACGGGTCTGGCAGACTATTTGCGTCACTATGCCCATGACCAACGGGAATGGGATGCGTTGCTGCCTGACGCCATGCGGTGCTACAACTCAGTCATTCACGAAGGGACGAAATTCACACCCCACGAAATAGCTTTCGGCAAATCGATAAGGACGCCGGAATCGCTACCAATGGCCAAACATGTACCGACCACGACCAAGTACATGGCAAATCTAGTAACTCGACTCAAAGAACTAGCCGAAGCTAGAGGAAACAACTTAAGCGATGCCAAACGTGCTTCAAAACGCAGGTACGACGCAAAGGTTGAACCCGTCAAATTCCAGGTGGGCGAACAAGTATATGCAAAACGCGAGGCCAGAAGGAAACTAGACCCCTATTACGAAGGCCCATACGAGATCGTGGAGCTGCTTGGTCTGAACACCACGATCATCTCCGATCGCAGCGGAAAGAGCAAACTGAAGCACCTAGACAAGGAATCAAATTGAAGGACTCCGGGCCCAAAGGAGGTAGCCAATGACAAGCTTTACCCCAGCACCACCCGTGGGCCCACCCAGCGACTGATGCAATCCTGCCAGATGAACCAACAGCCTGACCGGACTCATGAAGATTGTAAACCTAATTTTAAGACTAGTACTGCTACTTGAAATTGTTACCCGGGTATGGTTGCCATGTGTGGTTTTATGGGTAAGCCATGTTGGTGCCAAGTCGATGCTACTTGGGTGCCACATAGTTTTTTTACCTAGCTGCCATGTCGAAACCATGAAGAAACCATGAAGGTCCGATATCTCGTTGCCACATAGCGCCACATGAGATGATTCGAAGCCATATACATATATACTATATACATATAGGTGCCAAGTTGTTGCTGCCTGGGTAACGAACTCCATATGATTTATCGCAGGTAATCGCCAGCAAATTAATTTCCATATAGGTATAATTATATATGTGCATTAGCCAGGAAAGTGCTGCTTTTGAGTGCCTTTTTCATTCAAAAAGGCAGTTCAACATTACCGTGGCTAACGAATATATAACTATATATATACCCGCACCAGTTTGACTGTGATCTCATACTCCAATAAGATATTGCTGTGAAAAAGTCAAGCTGAAATGCTGCATGATTTATATAATTACTTACTATTGAGAATGTTGTGACAGACGGTATGGGTAGTGTGGTTGTTGATCCCGAACGGTTTTAGTGAACAAGCGTGAACTTGTCAACCATTGGAATTTGGTTGCCCGTCACATGCGCGAATATAATAAATTTAATTATCAAGAATAGACCTACCTTATGATGGATCAGTAAATAGGATCGTTGCTATTTAGTCCTATACAGGGCTCAATTGGATTGTTTGAAAGGTTGAGGCTAAGTAATATAAATAATAATGTTAGGTTATTCAAATAAAGGTAAAGAAAATTAACTGGTGAAAGCTAAATTATATTCTTGAACGATTTGAACGAATAAATGATATATTTCCAAGAGACTAACAATAATCTGTCGCTTGGAAGGAATGGATGACATGAAATAATAAAGTTATAAAACAATAAAATAATATAACGGTCACTGACATGGGGATCGTGAAGGCTTGTTACTTAAATAAGAACTATTTTTAATGCAATAATAAAATGGGAAAAAGCCTATTCACGATTCTGACGTAGGTGTATTTGAGCGGTAATAATTGGTATAAAAATTAATAAAAAAATTAAAGAAATAGGAACTCTCTCTCTCTTTCTGGTAATAATACGAAATCGTACTTATAACTAAAAATAAGAATAATAGTTAACAAGAACTATATGAATTTATGAATCGAGAACCGTATTTCGAGTCCTAGTAATTTGGTGAATATTTAAAGAAGGAACTCAAACGGGGATTAGGGGCAAGGCCCGAAATTCTACGAATTATCCCAGTCAGGTTATTAAGTTCATGACCATAACGATCTTGGTTTATTTACTAAAAGGAACTCGATTGTTAGGTAAGAATTATATAAGTATATATTGTAACTTACTGCGTATATTTCACCAGCGAAAGGCCGGTGAAATTACGCTAGTCCGGGTGAATTCTTTGTCACGGGTGTGATTTTTGAAGCCCCTCGTAGGAAAAAATGTGTAATACCTTGAACCCTAATACAGACTTGGGATTGCAGTAGATTATATATGAGAATTCTGGATCCATCTTTACCGGCCATCAGGCAGTAGGTAAGTTACCGACCGCGCCGACGATCGGATGGTAACGATTACCGATCTTTGTGACCGATAGTCTGATGGTAATGATTGTGGATTGCCGATCTTTTTGTTACTGACAATCGAATGGTTGCGATTTTCCGCCATGCCATGGCGCCACTATCGATCTGTTTCTTGGATCATGGTAACGATGGCCGATCTTTGGTTACCGATAGTCAGATGGTACTGATGTTGAATCATGGTAACGTGAATCATGGATTGGCGATGTTCCGTTACCGGCAATCGAATGGTTGCAATTTGCCACTGGGCGATGGCGCCACTTTCGTTATCGGTAGTCCACCGGTAACGATTCTGAATCAGAGATTGCCGATCTTCTGTTACCGACAGTCGGATGGCTGCGGTTTTTTCCGTTTCGCGATTGCAATTTTCCACCGTGTGATGGCACCACTTTCGTTATCGGTAGTCCGATGGTAACGATTCTGAATCTAAGATTGTCGATCTTCTGTTACCGACAATCGGATGGCTGCAATTTTTTCGTCTCGCGGTGGCGCCACTACCGATTCGCCTTCGCATCATGGTAACGATTACCGATCTACCGACAATCGATCCATGATGGCCGCTCTGAAATATCCAATTCTTAGCTTACATACAGGGTGTTGCAAAATTCGCGCACCATCTGCATACCAGCGGATTCCTTGCGAAAAATTAAGACGAGTGGCCTTTGCAAAAATGTCCGCGAGAACTTAGTTTTCCCGTAAAAGCACTTAACAACGAACCAATCAGCGTTCGTCTTTAGAAAAGCCTGTCTAAAATCTGCATCGCCGTCTGCCCCACTACGGAGAAAAAGACAATAATGTGTGGTGTTCCCCGCTCCGCCTGTCTAATGTTAAGCGCTTACGGTGGCTGCGAGCGCGGCGGGAGGAGCGGGGCACACCACATATGATTGTCTTGTGATCCGTAGTGGGGCGGACGGTGATGCGGATTTTAGACAGTCTTTTCTAAAGACGAACGTTGATTGGTTCGTTATTAAGTGCTTTTACGGAAAAACTAAGTCCCCGCGGACATTTTTGCAAAGGCCATTAGTCTTAATTTTTCGCAAGGAATCCGCTGGTATGCGGATGGTGCGCAAATTTTGCAACACCCTGTATATATGCGAATTATACTAGCTGAAATGCTCAAAGAGTGGCAGGGTATGTTATATGCAAGCAGTGACGCGGATCATCCGATAATATATGTTTTTTATTTGGTATTTCTCAAGTCTAACCTATTCTAAAGTAACAATTTTCTTAAAACTAGCCTGTACTATATTCCTTAAGTCTAACATATTCTAAAGTAAAAAAATTTTTTCTTAAATCTAACTTAAGCTATATATTTACAAAGAGGTTTTTCTTGAAGTAGCTTAAACTATATTTCATGAGTCTAACCTATTCTAAAGTGGAAATTTTCTTAATACTAACTCAAACTAGGGGATATTGCCGTTCGAGCGGAATCACCATCGGTTGCGGTGGCGGTATGTCGGGGGATGATGACCTCGACGACGATGACGGCGAGCTCGGACTCGATCGTGAATACTCCGCTGAGGCTGAACTGGGTGATGGCGATCGGCCTCTTTCCATATTTATTTGGATCGTCTCCGTATCCGAACCCGCCGTATCTTCCCGCACGGAAGACGAAATATCCAAGCATTGGATGGGCGATGCTGTGGCATTTTCAGTAGTGGCCGCACGCATCGCTCAATGATCATCAATTTGATACTGCCGCGTGATGTTTTCGATCATTTCGTAGTGCACGCCCGCGGTTTCATTGATGAAGTTCTCATCCACGTGACTGTCGCGCAAAAAACGCAGCACCACCTGCGCGTTCTGAAGGAATCGCGCCCTCAACTCGGCCCTTCGCCGCAGTTGCGCTGCCCGCTGTGCAACTTTTCCGTGAGTTGGATTCATCTGGATTTATCACACATTCTTAGATTAGAATCCGTTAAAATTTGTGTATTCAATACCAACAACATACCTTATTTTATTTATTTATTTTTTTTCTTCTACGCGTTTAGTTTCAGAAATTCTTCTTCTTCTTCTTCTTCTTGATGCTTTACTCCGATTCTATGAACTTTCGCTATTCACCGATCTTTTCAAACTGGAAACGGGGCGGGGGAGAGTTGGGTTGCATCCTATTGGCTGCACACCACGCCCGAAATGAAATGAGGCCCAACCAACCAGAGAACAGCTCTCAAGACATCCTCCTATACCATAAAATCGGTTAGTCTCAAGACTCGAGCAATAAATCAATGTGATTTTCGCTGCTCTAAGATAAGATCAGTCAAAGATGAACACGGCAATAAGAAGATATGGGTTTTCCGCATTCGTTCACACGGTACTGCTTGCACAGCTGCATGCATACCGATCCCACGCAATAAATCAGCATGATTTTGGCCGCTCAAGAGCGCTAGAATTTTGTTAATCTGCAAGTGGTTGGTGCACAACCACCAATTCATATATATCATGCAGATAAAATCAGTCTAACATAAATATTGCAATAAGAAAATGGGTTTTCCACATTCGTTCACGCGATACCGTCTGCACACCTGCATGCATACCGATCCCACGCAATAAATCAGCAGCTCAGTCAATTTTCGACTTTGCCTGAGACCGCACACGTAGCTGTTAATATGGAGCTAATATTGGATGTACAAGGGTTTGGACGATTCAGTGATAAATTTGTGATAAAAGAGCTGGCTGCAATAAGCATTCGCGCGCATTAGAAATATAGACAGGGTATTACACGCATCATCTTCGAAGCACCATGCTCCTGGGTGACTCTCTCAAGCGAGAAAAGAAATCTTAATTCGTGGTTGACACGGCATCATCATGGAATACCCTGGATTGCTGGAGAAACGCCGTATAGAGATGCGGAGAAAACTGTGAGAGAGGTGATGTATGATGCGCGTTGCATTTATGTGAAGGGATTGGAGAAGAAACGTTGGATTGAAAAAATCCTCAATGACGACTCAAAAGCGGTGATTGATTTGGATGAGCTGGGGTGTCCGAATTTTCGAATACTACGATTGGAATCGCATGTATTTCATTGGCATGGAGACTGTCATGGCGATGTACCGAGAGGCTACCATTGCGCCTTCGAGAACGTTCAACGGTTGAAAAACTGGTATTTGGAGGAGGGCCATAAAAAACCCTCCCCACATGTCTCGAGGGCGGGGGATGATGGCTTTAAAGTCCAGAGCTCGCAGGGAGCCGCATTCGTACGTCTGGAATTCTCGCCATTAACGCATCTCCCACGTATATTTGAACCCGCAAACTCTCTCGAGCAAGGTAATAATCCTATTACATGATAATCATATTCAATTATAATATATAAAAACTAAGTCCGTAATATTCACCTCCCTGCAGATGGACTTCAGCAGCCTGAAAAGCACTAGCCGTATGGACAATGATATGCAGATGAAAAAGATGTCGGAGCTGGAGATTGGACAAAAGTACGACATCACAAAACTGAGGCTTGTGAAAACGAAATTTGGTTGCAGAATCATCGCTACGATTGCCAACGAATATATCGTGTTCCTGCCTGCGAGAGTTGGAAAGGCTCTAGAGAATGATTATACTCAGCTGGATCAGTTGAACAACGAGGCGGATCAAGAACGCTTGCAGATACTCTATCTTGGAGGCTCATACAATAAATTTGAATTCTGTAGCAAAATCTAAACACACACACACACACACACATATGTATATATATGTAATGGAAATGGGTTAGGGTTGAATAAATAACAATGAATTTGCAATTACATTTATTTATTTATTTATTGTTCCTTCAGTTATTTAGAATAAGCTTAATCTATAGTTCTCAAGCATGATGAATCCTCAAAATGTAGCTAATTTTTTGACGGTGCCACTGATTGGATTGTATTCAACAATGCGATCATGTATAATCATACAGTAGGCTGAAGTATTTGCCGGAAATGCGAGACTAGTTTCAAATTCTAAACGAATATCCACCGGACCACTCTTCAACGACTCATTTTGCTTGGAACAGTCTATCGTAATGAGCGGAGCTCTGTTCAAAAAATCATTTTTCGACAAAAGAGGCTCGGATTCTTTATCATAGTATGAAATTTGAAAGTTAGTGTACATATTGTAGAGAATAGCGTATTGATTGTGAGCAATATCAAGATTCAAATTTCCATAGGGAAAGAATTGCGAGTTTAGAAAAAGTTTTAAATCTCTAATCATACAATGATCGAATTGACTGGCATTTTTCTTCGGATCGTTTCGTCTTGCGGTTTGGAATCCTAGTATGACGTGTCTTGGCTTCTGTAGTTGTGTAGATGTCTTGACAACCCATACATGTCTCGTTGTTGCAGGCAGCATCGGGTACTCGTACATTTTCCACGAGCGGAAACTCATAGATACAGCTGGATCTTTGGCTATATAATTGAGCATTTTGATCTTTGCAGGATCCGACAGTCTGATGTATGGTAATAACCATTCAATTTTTTCGAGCGAAATTTTGATTCCCTCCACGGTGGTTTGATAAATGGCACTGATATCTTTGTTCGATCGGGTCAAAATCAGCTCATGCTTTGCATTGACGATTATTCGATTATAATCCTCGGCAAATCCGAGTAGAAAATTCAGTGGTATAACAACATCAAAGTACCCATCGGCGTTGGTTAGCTTATTATTATCCTCGGACCAGCCGGTGTTCTCCAAGAGATATCGTTGTCCTGGGGTGAGTGATAAGTACCCCTTCATAATACTCGTGATGCCGACATTCTTATTCTAGTCAATCTCATGACCATTCAGCTCGTAACGCATCTCGCTAAACATGTGACACACAGCCATATTGACCAATTTAGTGCTTTCACCAACAAGGCTGCCATCTGATTCTGTAATCCGGCCATAGATGCGGAGCGAACTTTTGCTGGGTAATACACACGCATCTTGATTCTGCACAGCTATGCGGATCTCATCGTTATTTTTGAATGTAGACGCGGCATACGGTTGATGCGCATGTATTTCACAGTGGGCAATCGACTCGTCGAAGGTTACAGGTGTTTGGATTTTTATCATTTTCGCGGTGGGCATATGCAGATATAGCAACGAATTCTCATTTTTCACCACAACGAAGTCGAAGTCTTAGGCTCTGGAGAAACTGAGCGTTCTGATGTGTCATCCGAATCGGAGCTGCACGATGACTGATGATGTTTGGGCATATTATCGAGCTTTTATAACTTCTACCAGATTTTCTTGCCCCCTCAAACATAATTCCCATATTATCTCAAAGATTTCACGTATAATCGTATAGTTACAGTTTCACCACGAAAATTGATCAATTTCCCATCCTGATCGACTATTCTCAACTGTATATCATGTATTGACCGTACGGTGATTGGATGGTAAATGACATTTGTCGGCACTTCCACGATCTTATATCCGGGTGGTACGGTTGGAAAAAATTGATGAATCGTATGTACTTGATGCTCGTTGATATATGCACCCGTGGTAATATTACACTCAACCCGCAAAGCGTTGACTTTGAGTATGCGAACGGGTAACTTGGATTTGTGGGTAATACCACCTTGGAGAACATCGGGGGTGAAACCGAGCAAATGACCAATGGAATCTTTTGGGTGAAAGTCTATCTGTTGATTGGATCTGATTTCGCTGAGTAGCTCATTGTTATTAGCTTCTAGACTAAATTATATATCATCAGGTAATGCTCTTTTCAAATAATTTGCGATATCTTCAATTTCATAGCTTCCAGTGGGTATGGTAATTATTGTGTTGGGCGATGCATAAAACTTATTACACCCCTCATCTATATTGGGTATTGCGTTGAATGTCTAGAGCTCTATCAGTCCGAGAACATACGTCTTTGTCGGTGATAGCTCGATAGGGGGAAAATATTGAGTCCTCAAGACCGACGATTCCCCGGAGAATGTCAACGTGAACGTATCAGCCATGACTAATACCACATCAACAATACGCATATATTTTATAGTTGTCCACTGAGAAACTTGAGGCACAAGTGACCGCAAATTACTGTGTTATATTCTTGATATCTCTTATGATTATATTTTACGCTACCAACACCGAGATATTTCATGAGATCTCTAGGCGGTTGTAAATCACCAAAACTGTCGAAATACACCGCATCGTTGCCGTTTTTTGTGTATGCAACCCAATGCGTCCCTGGACCGTCTTTATCATCAAGATTTATGATCGCAGACTCACGCTTTCTAGGCCCTGAGCAGGGTAAATCATTTCGCATAAAAACACCACGAAAATGTGGAATTTTCAAAGCTCTTGCATAGTTGAGCAAATCGGCATCTGTGAGGGCTCGGCGTGGTAGCTTTATTAGTTTTTCGCTGGCTTCAAATACAACCCCATACCCTTCTTATACGGTTTCAGGTATAAGCCCTTTCCTAAAGCAATCGCCTCCATTGTTGCGTTGTGTCGCTTGGATTCTTGTAACTGATGTTCGTTTGAATTAGCTTCATTGACAACCTTCGCTATGCCCGCAGCACCGCCCGCTAAAGCACCTGTAGCGCCAAGGGCCGCAAATATTGGGATACGAAACGGTAATAAACCACCAGTTTTCTTAGGGACGGGTAAAATACGAGGCACGTGCACTTTTCCATTCGACATGGCCGAACGAGCACCAGCTAGAGCGGACTCAATAGCTTTGGAACCAGGCTTCATGGATTTCTTTGCTGCCTGTATAATAAATTTCAATGTCCTTTTCTTGTTCTTGAGCGATGCCTGTGTCTTGACCCTCTTCATACCCATACCCAGTTTGGATTTTGCTTTCATGGTGTTGGTGACCGCCCAGGCGACAGCTTTTTCGGATGCACTTGCGTCTTTAGCCAAAACCCGATTCCAAGCCCTCTCGGCAAGCACTTTACCAGCCTTATGACGTTCCGCGATATTATCGTGATTCTTGGAGTATGCGATATCGTGCTGTTTGCATGCAGCGTCTAGAGCATTGATGCCTCGATCACCACGAGCTAACCTCTTTGCCAATTTCGTGCCAGGTCCGCAGTACTGATAACCAGGAACATGTAATTCGACGGGGAGATTGCTAATGATTTTATTTATTAATCCACAACCGCACCTTTGTCTACGTGTGTGTCCAACCATGGTCGACCATGAACTAACATGAATTCTATAAGAGCACGTATTTTATGCATGAATATATTAGTTTGCATTGCGACGTTTGCCAAGCATCGTGAAATTTCTGGATCAAACAATTAAACTACCCATTGCCAATTTCGATAAATTGGTCGAGCGAAAAAAGGAGAAGGGGAAACGACACGGGGCCCTACTACCAAATAGTGTAAGGGCTGTCTTTTGCGGGCCTTCGAATTGCGGTAAAACTAATGCTCTTCTCACACTACTCACCCACGCTAATGGCCTTTGATTTGAGAATATGTACGTCTATTCAAAATCCCTCAATCAGCCCAAGTATGAGTTCTTGAAGAGGTTGTTGGAACCGGTCGAGGGGATGGGTTATTTTCCGTTTGATGAGCACAAGGAGGTTGTAGAGCCAAAAGACGCGCACCCCAACTCGATTATGATTTTCGATGACGTGGCCTGTGAGAAGCAGGATAATATCAGAGCCTATTTTTGCATGGGGCGGCACAGAGATGTCGATAGTTTTTATCTTTGTCAAACATATGCTCGAATACCGAAACATTTGGTGCGAGATAATGCAAACTTGCTGGTTCTTTTTCGTAAAGATGAGATGCATTTGAAACACATCTACGCTGATCACGTGAACACCGATATGACCTATCAACAATTCAAAGATTTCTGCTTAGCATGTTGGAATGACGGTAGATATAGTTTTGTAACCATCGACAAAGACAGCGAGATTAACGCTGGACGATATAAGAGAGATTTCGACTGCTTTATAAGTCTGAATCATCAATAAACCGCATACAGTCACAGCACATCGATCAAACTGGCAGCATGGAGAGCTCCAAGATACGTAAGCTAAACGATGTGCTGCGAGAAATAGCAAGGGCTAGCGACATCATTCGACGTAAACACAAAATGATCAAAATGGGGAAAGACACAAGTGAGCAGGCTATTAGTGAAATCTTCAAACCTCTGGTCACACCACTGCACAAGTTGGTAGATTCATCGAAGCAGCAGCAGCGGCTACTAATGAAGCGAGAAGTGAAAACGGAGCCGGGGGGTTCGGTTAAGACAGAGAAAACGGAAGATTTTGTGAAAACAGAAGATTATGAGAATGCTTCTGATGATGATGAAGATAATGATGATGATGATGATGATGATAATGATGCATATAGAAGTGCGGTTGAGGGGAGCCTGGCAGCTAACGTTGCTATTGGAGACAATGTTACAGCCATCGCCGCTGTGGGTGATACTGATGATGCCCATGATGATGACGATGATAACAACCGGGATGTCGCGTTTGCAGTCGCTTCTACAAGCACACCGGTGTCGAGAAAAGTGGTCAAGACGGCGCGCTATTTGAGCATGTTTACCTCATCCAAAGAGCGCAAGAACTTGGACACGAAATATGGTGTTCGAAAGCTAGTCGGTGGAATGAAGATCGGCGATTCGGATATCGTATTTGGCGAAAATCAGATATATGTAGGCGATAAGAGCTATGAGAACACGCCGGGATTGCTTGAATTGTTATTCAAAAAGTTTCCCGATCCCTCGATTGTAAATAAAAGCGACAAATTGAATTATATCAAAATCGTGAAGAAAACGAATGCATATCGGAAATATTACAAAGCCGAAGAAAGTCCCCATCATGATCGGGAAAAAAGTTCGAAGTATAGAGATTTCATTGGCCCATACATCGACCCGCCGGTAGAAAAACCCCTAGAAAGATCCGGTAGAGGTTTATTACCCACCCATAAAATTGCGCAGGGGCAAAGCATGGATTATGTTTATTGGGATGATCCTAATGAGCTCGTTGATCGTCTTCGACTACTCATGGCATCCCAAGCAGCCGGCAATACTAGCCATACCAATGAAATATCCTCCATTATTGAGGAGCTACGCGAGGCGGGAATCATTTATTAGCATGAGATTAATCATAGAATGATCATTCGGTCATGGATCGTTCAACAATGAGCATAGACATATTTGGACGACAGCTGACGAGCAACGGCTTTGAAAAAAGTGTGATTCGAGGCCTTCCGGGTGCTGAATTCAAATTCACCGCCGATAATCAGTACGATCTAGACGGCAAGCGATTATGTAATATAGCCGATCCACACGAACCTAACGAAGTCGTTTCTCTAAAAAGTTTCGAAGATATTACATGGCCAGCCTTGGGTGTCCTCGAGTATTCTATGGAAAAAACATTTGCAAACTCCACGCTACAAGCACTTCGCGAGTTTGAATCTCAACTTACCGCACGACTAGATCGAGAGCATACCAACAATTTCGATGGAAGTCGACACATTCAGGCTCTTATGACAGAAGAGATTGACGCGCTGACGGTGAAGAAGGAAATTCTGGAGATTCGGCTGGCTGCCGTAGGATCTGATCTTGAAGTGTTCAATCATAACGGACTACTTCGAGGAATTCGCTTCGAATCGAGCTAGATCATTCAACAATGAGCATAGACATATTCGGTCGTCGGTTCGCTAGCAGAAAAATCAAAAGTGTGTGTAGTCGTGGACCTCCCGGTGTTGGGTTTAAAACCACCATCGATAACCAGTACGACATAGACAATAAACGATTGCGTAATATCGCACATCCACAGGAACCAACCGATGCAGTTTCTCTGCAAAGTCTTGAGGATATTACACAGCAATCATATATTGCTCTTGAACGATCCATAAAAGAGACATTCGAGCAATCCATGCAGCAGGCTCTCGAAGCTCTTAAATCTCAACTTAATGCCCGCATGGATCGGGAGCACAGTGAAAGTTTTTAAGAAGACCAACGTATTTGGACCCAGGCAAAAGAAAGGGTTAAAGCGCTGAAGGGTGATTGTGAATCTCTGGATAAGCGGTTGTAAATAGTGGAGAATAACATTGAAAAGCTCAGCCAACACTACATCGAGGGAATTCCCATTTCGACCAACTCGTTGAACAGCAAACAGAATAAATACACTAAACATTAGGAAGGATGAAGGCGGTAATAGCGAGTGAACTTCATAGACCCGCTCGACGTAATTATCCCCGACGCTATGTCGATATTCGCGGTTTGGATGAGACCTGGCAGGCTGATCTTGTCGATATGACCGCATATTCATCCTTCAACAAAGGCTCAAAATTTTTGCTCACGGTGATTGATATATTTTCAGAATTTGCGTGGGCCGTACCGATCAAGAGTGAAAATGCCAAAGACGTGACAGCGGCAATGAAATCTGTGCTAACTCTAGGTCGCATACCGAAACATCTACACGTTGATCAGGGCAAGGAATTTTACAACAAAGAATTTAAAACTCTTATGAAGCATAATGGGATCAACATGTACTCGACATTCAGCAACTTGAAGGCATCGATATGCGAACGCTTCAATAGAACACTGAAGAATAAAATGTGGAAGCAATTTACTCTTCAAGGTTCTCATATATGGATTAACATTCTACCAGATTTGATCGCATCGTATAATAACACCAAACACCGTACGATTGGAATGAAGCCGAAAGATGTAACTATAGCTAATGAAAAACAGATATATCGACGTGTGTATAAGCTGCGTCAAATCAAAAGAAGCGAACGAAAACGCAAATCTAAGGTTGGCGATAAAGTTCGCATTAGCAAATATAAAAATGTGTTCGAAAAGGGGTATACGCCGAATTGGACAACGGAAATATTTACAGTTGATGCCGTAAAAAATACCAACCCTCCAACATACAAACTCATCGACTACCTGAACCAACCCATCGAGGGCGGTTTTTACGAGGAGGAGCTCAGAACGGTGCAAGATCCCGAAGGCTATCTTGTAGAAAAGGTCTTGCGGAGGCGTGGTGATCAACTCTATGTAAAATGGTTGGGATTCGGCAGTTCACATGATAGTTGGATAAATAAATCGGATATGTAATATAATTTTATGAATAAATTTATTATCAACATATTTACATTTGTTCCTCAACCCTCCTCAATCTTAATATGCTAGTTTGCGTGATCATCGAGGGAAAGAAATATTTCCCACATTTTTTCTCACATTTCCACACATCATCTCACATTTTCTCACATTTTCTCACATTTTTTCACATTTTCTCACATTTACATGCAAAGTAGATGGGAAATTATTTTATTCTGTTCTAGAAAATGTGAGAAAACTCTTTTCAAATATTTAAGACATTTACTAGTTTGCGGAATCTTGATAACCCCAGGGTAAAGTATCGGTTTTACCGGGTATCAATTTCCGCTTATCATCACACCAGCTTAGAGCTAACTTATTCTGTACAATAGTGCTAACCGCATGTCGACTACTTCTTATCATACACTGTTTCTCAACTAAACTTTGATGGTCAATAAGACATCGCTTGTAATCATCAAACGTGATAGATTTTAATGTGGAACCCTTCACGCCCTTTGCACGTTTCTTATCGGTATCACCACGAGTTCTAAACGTGTAGAGTTTTGCACGCAGACCGATAAATTCAGTCATGATTTTCCCGGCATTCTCATCCTTCATCAGACCAAGGCGTTTTTTATTCATTAGTGGAATACCATGGGCATTATCTGGTGGATAGTCCGATGTATCGAACATTGTAATGACATCGCGTCTAATGATTTCATAGATGTTTGGTACGGTAAATTTATATATCAGACTATCAGTATCGGTATACATTAATTTTGCTTCACTACTCGAAAAATTATTTTTTACATAATCATAGTGGAAGTTGTATAAGAAGATCTTCGAAAGATCGAAAATCGCTGCGCCGATGTATATTGGCTTATTGAAATATACCTTGGTGCGATTTAGCTCAATAATCACCATATCTTCATCAAATATGGTGCAGCTATGAAATGTGGGTCTTGCAATGAGAGCACGCGCACCACCCCTACCCTCCCATTTTGTGATTAGTTTTACGGTCTTATGGTTACGCACATTCTCCATGGTCTTGCCAAATACAGCATTATTCATAAGCTTGTAGAAATTTTTTTCAAACTCATTTTTTGACTGCTTTTGCATATTTGTATTGAGGTCGATGTATGATTTTAACCATGGCGATTGTGCGAACCTTAAAATCCTATGCACTTTCACAAGCTTCAAACCGAATTTAATGCATTGTTTTAAATTACGATAGTGCAGAACATACTTTTCCTTGGGTAGAAGCGTTGTCGCGAGTTTTCTAATTTTACTACCTGGTGGTATGAAATGCTCGGGACAGAGAGGTAAGTCCGCATGCTGTTTATGCAGCTCTACGGGGTAATCTAAATCTACCTCTAGAATATAACCGGTTGATGAATTATCCGGATGGGACAATACATCAATGGCATCATTTTCCCACTCGAACGCTCCACTCGGCAAATGCTTACTCATAGCTGCACCATAGAGATTGTTTACATCGAAATACATTAAATATGATTCCACCTTGCAGGAATCAAAATCTTCACCCATAAATCTATTATTCACTCTGGCATAGCGATTTGAGCACTGTGCCACACCACCCCTTATGCCTTTTTCGATTAATAATATCATTTCCGGATCGTCTAAAAGTTGAAGATTAATTTTCGTTTGCTTTAACATAGCATCGAAAGCAAGCCCCGGTGTAGTGTAATAATGCAGAGGATCCAAGTTATACGTTTTGAAGCAGCTATCACGGAAATTTTTAAATATATCGGCCAATAAAAGCACATCGGTTTTCAGGTATAAATCGGAATATTCACCCAGAGTTTTCAGCTCAAACTTGACCCAAACATTTTTCGCATGTTCATAATCCTCATTGGAAATATGGGAATCGTTAAGTCTCGAATAAAAATATTTTTCAATGGGTAATTCCGGCTCATCGAGTTTTTTCCAAGAATCGATGTATTCGTAGGGGAATACACCTTTGCGAATCATCAAATCGAATTTTCCCTGATCACTGTAAAAATTTTGAGTTATTTTTTTATCCGCATCGCGCACGTATGATGCTAATTTGTCAATGCTGCTGGCCATAAATCGAATCGAATCTATGAATCTCAAGCTCATCATAGTGCCATCAACCCTCTTGGTGAATGATATATACTTTTCCTTATTAATGGGCAATAGTGTGATTTTATCCGAAAAATTTGAAGCTAAAAATTTGATTATGAAATGCGAATCATAGCCCGACAAATTATGAAACACTACCGGAATCGTGTGTTTCTCTCTGAAATTCAAGTTACACCGATTATGGGCGGCACCGCGATATTTACCCGTGAAATGGCAGTGATCATGACATCTTTTTTCTTCGGGTAAAAATCGCTTCTCACAGATGTGGCAATTTTTCGCGCGCATATGATGATCGCGTTGTGCCTGATTCAGAGATTCCATTGGAATTATATTTTTTATGCGTGACTCTCCTTTAATGGATAATTCGCGAAGCTGTCCGATAAACCATTCAACACAATCGGGCCCGCGTTTATTCTCATATCCCGATAATGTTCCGTCATATGAGCAATGTACATAATAGGCGACACTGTGTGGGATATGCTCTTGAGATTCATTTGCGGTTGGTTTCAATATACACTCGAGATCGGCATAAACAACGAATCGCACAGTTCCCTTATTCTGAAAATTTGAAAATTCCAAATCTTTTTTTTCTGGAAATTCCATTCGGATTCTATTCATTCGCATGCAACCTTGCCTGTGACTTTCATACGCACCGTGTACGCTAAAGTGACACAGGCATCTATCGCACAAAAATTGTTCACCGTTATGGCTTGATAATTGTTCGCTAATCAAACGCGAAAGATTCTTAATCCAAGCAAAGTGAAATCGTGGTTCGAAATTAATTAAATCATCATCATCATCATCTTCTATTTCGCTCTTACTCTCTATCATGAGTAGGTGGATTGTGTTGCTCTTAGTTATATTCTTACTCGAATAAAGCGGGGTAATTACACTATTTTTGAACTTTTTCTCGCTCTGAAAATTTTCCGGTTCGATTCCATATACGTTAATGCTCAAATTGTTCAATTTTTCGAATTTCTGTACACTATGCAGGGTCGCTGGGAATTTAATACCTGTACAATTTAGCTCCGATATATACCGTCGATAGCTGTGTGGTCTGGTTGCGTTAACGCATGTGGGGTGGAGAGCTGCGGCAACGGACCACAGCAAACACCGATCATCATCATTCTGCACGTTGACCACCGCCTTTTTTTGCTGAATATCCTCAGGTAGCGCTGTATATGTTGAGAGTCCACCGCGAAGAGGCTCGTATCGGTTTATGCCGACCACTGCATTTATTATCTCAATCATACTCCAACCAGAATCTCGTTGTTCGAAATCCTCCACCATGGTCAGCAGAGGATTTGTTACGTTATCGCTAAACCAGGTCTCCAGGTTCGTTGACGGAAGAATCGTAGCGTTGCGTGTATTGAAGTTCTTCACTTCCAAGCTGATCTGATCGTTTTTCACGTTCTCAAATTTACACGAAACCCCCACATTCACCTTAATACATCCCTGTTCACGTAGCACATTTTTCAAGCGTTGCATCGTTACCACCTCAACGTCAGCCGAAAATCTCGCCAAATCCTTATGTTGAAGATTTGTCACGGCTCCAGTGTGTATACGGCACTTGAAGGCACTCTTCATATCATCCCATCGAACGCGATTCTGAATATCATCGCCAATATTACCTCCAACAATAGTCGCACGGTGTCGTTCAAATTTCACCACCCACGATTGGAGGAGTGATGCTATATGTTGTAGTCGCTGTTTTTCACTCACACTCAAGTTTGATTGCGTCAAAATGTTGTTCAAGAATCGAACATTTTCAAGTGCGATATCACGCCAGCGAATAAAAATATCTTCACTCGCATGTCCTGGAGGGAGTGTACACAATAACTTGTGTGCATCTTCCATCATCTCGACGAGATTCATATACCTGACGTTGTCCATTTTCTTTCCAATGAGTTTACAGCTCCGCATTTAAATCCACACCTTGCAACTGTTCACACCCACCATGAGCTTTGAGGTTTTATATGCAGACGCTCTCCACCCCACCACCATTCAAATACCATGAAAATTCAAGCGTTTCCAACCATAGTTCGGGTGGGGTTTTGTACCTGGGGTTTGCACCTTCTCGTGAAAAATATTATTCGAGTTTGCCATTGGCCAACCCCTCCAATATTGGGGTGTATTTCAAATTTCTGGTTGGGTATGAAGCGGGGTTTGCACTGAGTTTTAGACATTCCGCAAACAACCGAGAGAAGCAGTGTACAGAAACAAGTAAACCAAGTGTGAAGATGAATAATCAAATTGTAAACCCCGCCGATGTGTTCGATGCCGAGTTTTGGGATGAGCGTCTGCATAGCGACGATGAGGGTGATAATGGCTATGAAACCTGGTATGCGAGTTCGAGTGACGACGAGGATCACACACCTCGGTATATAGAGGTGTATTACGATGATGGTGAGCCCATGTGGATAAGGGTGAGAAGACCACCGAAGTTGGACGAGGACGTGGAAAATGTTGAGAACTGGGACGAGGAGGAGAAAAAGAAGGAGGATGACGATGAGGAGAATCGGGGCGAGGCGGAGGAGGAGAAGAAGGATGACGTGGAATAAAACAAGGATGACGAGGATAGGGAGAAGGATGACGATGAGGAGCGGGTGGAGGAGGAAAAGAGGGAGAACGAGGAGAATAATAAAAAGGAGGGAGAGTAGGAGGAGATGGTGGTGGTGGAATGCCGAGGTGACACCTCAACTCATTATTCGGTAAGTTAATATCATTTTCATTACATAACGATTGGTTATTGCAACACCTGTATGTTTCAGATACGCGTGAACCTCGGTGCGTGATCGCCACCTCTTTGTTTTAAGAAAAAATTTTTTTACTTCAGAATCAAGAGACTCGGTAGAGTCTCGCGCCAAGTACATTGAAAAAAAATTTTTTCAAGCGCGAGACTCAACGAGTCTATATACCCGAGAGGCAACTACCCTAACCTATAACGCGAATTAGTATCCTCGTTTTCTTTCATCTCACATACTACATGAATTGAAACTAATTTAATCTAGGATGTAGGCATGAAAAGCTTTCATTTCAGCCCTGTATCGATTAAATCGGTGTCCGGAGTGCTGAGATATAAGTAACTACCGTTTCTGAAACCTCGTTTCCTCGTATCAAATTTTCTCTTTCCTGTTCTTTAGACCAAGATTCCGCCAACTCAAACCATTCCCATGAAATCACATTTCGTCGCTAAACGCAGGACGTATGTTCTACGCTTATACACAGAACATACGTCCTTACGGATCTGGGAACAGACATAGAAGGGAAACTCGACACAAAAATTCAGACCAAGATTCATCCCATTGAAACCATTCCCATAAAATCACATCGCGTCGCTAAACGCACGGCGTATGTCCTATGCTCATACACAGAACATACGTCCTTACGCATCTGGGAACATGACATAGAAGGGATAAATCCACACAAAAGTTGTATAGAGTGGCGTAAGTAGGAGAGTCACGACGTAGTCAGCGCTACTATCGCAGACAAAAAGCGTCTGCAACACTAGCAGACGCGTGTTTTTATTTCATATTTTTAAATCCAAATGAAGGAAATAAAATAAAAGATACGAGCAATGCTTAATCAAAACTAGTGAATACCCACTAAAAGCCCCTCGAGTGCGAAAACCTCACGCAAAGTACATTAATGTGATAGTCACCAACAAAAATATTTCGATAGGTTAATCTTGAATCCTACGATCTCGACATTTTGAGGTTATGCGAATCAACTGACGTGTAAAATTCATGGTGATACATAAAAAAAATAACAATTGTGATCGGATAATTTTACGATTAGGTTTGGTTTATTTTCATTCATGAATTCAATTATCGGGGGAAACGGTTTTTTGGTAGTAAGTTACCGCCTGAGGAAGTCTGACGATAGAAAATCAAAAGAAAATGTTGAAGTTTAAAGATATGAGGATAGCATGATTTGATATAAGGAACGGCATGGAGCCAGACCAATAAAGCTGAGTTCAAGCGTTGGATTGCAACGCATTTCACTTCAATCTCCATGTTAAGCTTATCTCCGAAGGCCCGTCTGCTCAGACTCAAATTTTGAGTCAACGTTATACGTAGGATTCCGACGAGTTTTATGATCTGTATCCGTATCATCTAGTCAAAACGAGACTGTCAGTCGACTTTGTGTTTCGGACTCCGATAGGCTTTATTCTACACTCCACGTCAACGTAGTGCCTTGACCTTCGGTGGAGATGATTCTTTAATCCATGATTTACAAACAGCTTAGATTCTCCGTTCAGAACGATCTCAAAGTCTGTATAAACATCTATGATTACATGTAAATTAATAGTACAAACTATATATCGATACCCACGTTCTAATATGTCTCTCGGTCTCGGTCTCGGTGTATTCTCGGTCCTACTATCTATCATGCAGCGAATTATAGAGTCTACTGTACATAAATTCGTTTGATTTTGGTATGCGACCTGTGTTTGTATGTTCGTCTCTCTTGAGCTTTTCTCAAATCCAGATTAGTGCTATCACGACAGATATTCAGAATTAAAATGCTTATTCACTATTAAAGAAATGATCGATCGCCTCCCTCGTTTTCAGATGATAGAGATTCTCATCCATATTTATTTATTCGTTTTAGACTCGGCGTAATTTCATTTCTGAATGTAATTATTGGAGAAAGACCTTTTTTATGGATTCAGATTAGTGCTAGCAAGATAAATTGAATGCAAATACTTATTCGCTATGAAAGAAATGATCGATCGACTCCCTCTTTGTCAGATGATTCTCATCTATATTTATTCATTCGTTTCAGACTCGGCGTAAGTTTACTTATGAATGTAATTATTGGAGAAAAACCTTTTTTTCGGATTGTTCAATTTTGTAGCGGGTCGTCGTTTGAGAAGAGAGGATGATGAGAGAAAACGCTGAAGTTGCAAGATATCGGGATAGTGTGATTTGATGAAAAAAGGGGTAGAGTCAAACGAATAGAGCAGAATGCAAGTGTTTGACTTCAAAAACTTCCATTTTATGCTCTACGCTAGTCTTGCATCAATAGGCCCAATTCTATATTTTTCGATACTTTCTGTTCAGACTCGAAGGTGAAGTTGACGTTATGAGTACGGGACGCGTACATGTTTTTTTTGCAGAGGACCTAGCTGCATTAAGAAAAAAAAACTACCTAAGAATTGCAATACATATATCTAATATTTATATATATATATATTTATTCATCAGCATCAACTATAACTCTGCACGCAAGTACCTCCGCCATTGCCGGTCCCAAGCCCAGATGAGACAGGAGGAGGGCTGCGCGTAGGGTCACACGTTGCACGCATATATATATAATTATACGGGATTCTAACGAAACAATTCGTAGAACTTAAGAAAAGAACACATGTTACGTCTATCCACAGAAATTTAAGGCTCACAGAAAAGTATGAGCATACGTGTATATTTCAACATTATTTTCATTCGTTTGAAATTATACTACCACATTCAACATTGCTGCTTTTTGAGGGATTCGGATGATGCCGAATGCATCACCGTACATACGTTGAGATGTTCATAGGAACAATTGGCAGAATGTTGACAACTGAGCAAGCCTCGCAGGTCAGGATATATATAGGAAAACCCATTCGAGCGAGCGTAGCGAGCGAGCACAATTATTAGGTAGTCAAGCGAAATTGTACAAAAAGTGGTCATATCAACCCCAAAAAGCACCCCTGGTGCAAAAACCTTTCGCCAAGTACATTAATGTGGTCACTACCCCTAAAAAACCTACCAACAAAAATTTCTCCTAAAAAAAAAAATGGTACTATCAAAATGTCTACATACAAAAGCATTGAAATCAGATACAACTGCCAAGTACATGTAGAATAATGAAAGTTTGGAATTGAAAAATTTGTTCAAACTAAATAACGTTGTACTCGTTCGCTCGCTGCGCTCGCTCACTCGATTGGCTTATGATTATTGGTTGAAAAAATAATTCGGATGAAGAAATTGATAATGACAACATTTACCAAAAAATATTCACAACGAAAAAATAATTTGAACAGAATTTTAAACAAAAATTTGGAGGTAGTGGTACTTGGTGGGCCTCTGTAGAAACAGAATTATGAAACATCAATTGCGAACCATGTCAATGTCATCTGATAGCCATTCAAACATTGGCCCACCAACGTACCACGGACTCCAAATTTTTTGTTCAAAATTTTGTTCAAATTATTTTTTCGTTGTGAATATTTTTTGATAAATGTTGTCATTATCAATTTCTTCATCCGAATTATTTTTTCAACCAATAATCATAAGCCAATCGAGTGAGCGAGCGCAGCGAGCGAACGAGTACAACGTTATTTAGTTTGAACAAATTTTTCAATTCCAAACTTTCATTCTTCTACAGGTACTTGGCAGTTGTATCTGATTTCAATGCTTTTGTATGTAGACATTTTGATAGTACCATTTTTTTTTTTAGGAGGAATTTTTGTTGGTGGGTTTTTTAGGGGTAGTGACCACATTAATGTTCTTGGCGAAAGGTTTTTGCACCAGGGGTTATGTTCGACTTAAGAAATATAGTTTAGGCTAGTTTTAAGAAAATTGTTACTTTAGAATAGGTTAGACTTAAGAAATACCAAATAAAAAACATATATTATCGGATGATCCGCGTCACTGCTTGCATATAACATACCCTGCCACTCTTTGAGCATTTCAGCTAGTATAATTCGCATCTACCGTGACAATCACGTGAAACCGAATGGATCCATGCTACCGAAAAGCGAATATTTCGTATTTTCAGCAGGTTAAACACTCGTTGCCCTGAAAACCCCTGGGGTGATTTTGGCGTGCGGTCGATGAAACTCGGCAGCCATTGTTGGACATTGTTGTTGGAAACCGGCTGACTGTCAATACATCGCGGAAGGTAGACGTGTGGGGTTATGTTCGCTCATTTTAAGCAAATGATAAATGAAGTGAATAAAACCTACGTGAATAAGTTATTGATATTTATCAAAAATCGATCAATCACTTTTGAATATTATCATAGTACAATCAACGAATTAACTTAAGCTATAACTGCAAATTAATCAGAATCAAAGAGTTCATCGAGAGCAACCAATTCCTTGATTGTATTAAGATATGATTCAAAACTAATTGATAGATTTTTGATCAATATTCATAGCTTATTCACGTAGTTTTTATCCACCTTATTAATCATTTGCTTAAAATAAACGAACATAACCCTACATGTCTACCTTCCGCGATGTATTGACAGTCAGCCGGCTTCCATCAGCAATGGCTGCCGAGTTGCATCGACCGCGCGCCAAAATCACCCTAGGGATTATTCAGCGCAACGAATGGTTAGCCCGCTAAAATGACGTCATATTCGCCAATATTCGCTGTCCGGTAGCATGGATCCATTCGGTTTCACGTGATTGTCACGGTGTATGTAAGCTAAAAATTAGATATTTCAGAGCGGTCATCGTGGATCGATTGTCGGTAGATCGGTAATCGTTACCATGATGCGAAGGCGAATCAGTAGGGGCGCCACCGCGAGACGAAAAAATTGCAGCCATCCGATTGTCGGTAACAGAAGATCGACAATCTCAGATTCAGAATCGTTAACATCGGACTACCGATAACGGAAGTGGTGCCATCACACGGTGGAAAATTGCAATCGCGAAACGGAAATAATTGCAGTCATCCGATTGTCGGTAACAGAAGATCGACAATCTTTGTTTCAGAACCGTTACCGGCGGACTACCGATAACGAAAGTGGCGCCATCGCCCAGTGGCAAATTGCAACCATTCGATTGCCGGTAACGGAACATCGCCTATCCATGATTCACGTTACCATGATTCAACATCAGTACCATCTGACTATCGGTAACCAAAGATCGGCCATCGTTACCATGATCCAAGAAACAGATCGGTAGTGGCGCCATCGCATGGCGGAAAATCGCAACCATTCGATTGTCGGTAACAAAAAGATCGGCAATCCACAATCATTACCATCAGACTATCGGTAACAAAGATCGGTAATCGTTACCATCCGATCGTCGATAACTTATCGGCGCGGTCGGTAACTTACCTACTGCTTGATGGCCGGTAAAGAAGGCTAGATCCAGAACTTTCATATATAATCTACTGATTGCTCTACTGCACAGACTCGGATAGACACTTTGGGTCTAACAGAGCTGGTATTAGTTGAGCGCACCGAAGCTGCCTCCCTAACTACAGACTTGGGATTGCTTATCTTCACAGACTCGGATAGATACTAGATCTACCAGAGCTGGTATCAGAATAGCGCACCGAAGCTGCCTTTTCGCAGACTTGGGATTGCTTATCTTCACAGACTCGGATAGATACAAGATCTACCAGAGCTGGTATCAGAATAGCGCACCGAAGCTGCCTCCTATCTAGCTAATCACGATTTCAATACAAGTGAAGTTAACCTGAAAGAAATTATTTTAATTAAGCAAGGGAACACAATATGAAATGAAACGCAAGGATAAGTTTTCTTAATTTTCATCTCAACTATGAATTGCCCTGGCAATTCCTCTATTAAAACGCTATTTACAGTAAATTTTTAATGATAATTCTTTTGTTTGTTTTCAAAATAATAATGGTTCCTTTGGCTTTTTGTTTCCGATTGCGTTTTCTGTTCTGTTTGAGTTTATTTCTGTTTTGATTCTTGATCTAAATTGCTGCATTAGCCAACTTAATCGAGTTTGATTCTTATGAGAGGTGAGATCTCGCTTTGAGTATCTTCCTAAATTAAGGTTATTTGAGTTCTGAGTTGAAGATTTGATGTGAGTCCATCGCCTGCTTTAGTACGAATCGCTGCTCGTCGGTCTGGCGAGCCGCCTTATACTATAGTGCTTGTACTCGTACGGTCGTATGTCGCGTGTTCAGCCAGCTGGTATTGGCCGAACACGTTACAATATATATAAGTTTATTAACTATAAGTTATAACAATGAATAATGACTCAAGCTCGATGGGTGGTCACTTTCGTAGCAAGGGATTAACCTGGAATACTGTTAGTATTAGCTTGACGATCTTCCCGTCGTTGTATTACTCATTGAATGGTCACTATATATGTATGGGGGTGCGAATAATTAGAACTAAGGAATTCTGGAAAACAGTCCTAACAGAATGCAATGTAAGAAATGATTGGATTTTAAATGAGCGAGACGGAGTGACTTAGCTTTGGTTGACCTGGCGTTGCATGGGACGCTTGAAGACGATTTGAATATTTGGCGCTCTCACCTTCGTAATAACCTCATAGTCTTTCCCGTTTATCGTAGCAATTAGGCTTTTTCGGAAGAGTCTTTAACGCGTAATGATTATTTTGTAATCTGATTTAATGTAAATTTTGATTGATAGTTCTCGAACTGAAGTTAAAATTGGAAAGTAAATGGTTGTCTTTGGATTTATTCGAATGTTCGGTAGCCCGAACTCAAGATAGTCTTTACACAGAAGTCAATTTAAGAAAAGTAGTTGATTCTAGAGATTGTGGAATCGTCTTAATATTACATATGTCCGAAGGGGATATAAGGCTTGAAAGAGTTTATTTGATTTAAGGTTGATTATTAGAAATAATCTAGAGATGATGTGTCTCTGCACTTTACTACTAAACTATTAGATTTTATCACGTTAGATTGAATTTGTTAACGGGTACTGAGTCCTTTATATCGTCACTTTAATTTGGAACAAGGAAAGATTTGATATAACTCTTGGCTCTAGTTAGCACACGGCTCCCTACGTCCACGCACGTCGCGATTCACCAGAAGAAGGAGCTGTTCAATAGTTATTAATATAATACATAAGTCCAGAAGGGATCTATGGCTTGAATTTAAGGCCCGTCCCTAGTCGCCCACCCCCTTTTGTTACAATGTTATACATTTCAATTATTATCCGAGCCCAGGCGTCGAAAACGCAAAAAAGGCCAACGTCGCGCGAATTCTATTTCCATTCCGAACACATACGCCCAAAAAAATATTCGTTTCGTGCGAAAATAGAGACTACAGATGGTTTTTACATTATACGCCGAGGTAATCGAATTCGAAAAATTTAAAAACCATCTGTAGACTCTATTTTTGCATGAAACGAACATTTTTTCAGACGTAGGTGTTCGGAATCGAAATAGAATTCGCGCGACGTTGGCTTTTTTTGCGTTTTCGACGCCCGGGCTCGGATAAAAATTGAAATGTGGTACATTGTATCAAAAGAAGGTGGGCGACTAGGGACGGGCCTTAAATGTGTCTCTAATCCTCATTATTTGTTAACGGGTACAGAGTCCTTTGAATTACCACTTGACGTTGAGAAAGAAAAGATTGAATACAACTCGTGGCTCGATAATTGCACACGGGTCGATACATCCACGCACGTCGTGATTTACCAGAAGGGAGACGATCGAGGGACGTTCAGACTTGGTGAGGTGCCCTGGGTTACAATGTTGCAATGTATTACTGCGCGCTTTGCTTAACTAATTAGGGGCCTACTTAGTTGCTAATTGTAAGCCGATTGGTTTGGGGACTACTCTAAGCAAAGCATAGGCGCGCGGACCATGTGACGTTGCCCGGTCCCAAGATATCTCATGCCTCACCTATAGTCGACGCACACTCGTATACATAATCATTCTTAAATCCCTTACATCAATTTATTAACACAAAATTAACTCAATCTTTTTCTTATCATGTGTGGAATATTGCTATGTTAATTTTGTACTAATTTATCATTCAATTAACACAGTTTTCGCAGTTTTTATAGATATTTAGAGACAGAGACCTTACACCTATTTATATTGATATGGTGGTATAGGTAGTGAGGAGCAGCGTAGTCAGGGGTTCCTTGAATCGCTTTCCCCTTCGTTGCTTCGCCCTATTCATGAGACTAATATACAGGCCTCGCTATCTGCAGCTGCGTATTGAATATTGGCTATGGCAGGTCCAAGTGTTTAAAATTAAGAGAAATAATATCCCCGAGTACGTCGAGGGATGTTTATTTCGCTCTTCGCTTACTCTGGATCACGCTCTGCTTCTAAGGCAGGGGCAGAAACCTGCCATGTTAAATTTTGGTCCCGTGTTTTAGTTTCTATCTCAACTTTGACTAGGGCTGGGGGCGCTGATGTCTGACCGACACCGGGTGGGGGACAAATATGGCGATGTGTCTGCTGCTACCTTCTTATTCGACCGCCTTATTTGACAATTATTTTTAGGATACCTCGGATTACGTGATAATCGGTAAGTCAAAAAGTCAATGGTTCACCAAATAAACAAATTTATTATCATTTTTTTGTGTACAGTGTTATTCTAATATATTGAGGTATGATGATCTTAACATTAAAATATTATAAATAATAAGACTTCCGCCGTAGATGCTGTGAGGGAAAGTTGAGACAGAAAGTGGCAGGTGATAAAAGGCTAAGCACGGGGAACATCAGGACGGAAGAAAGAGAAAAAGTAGAAAGAGAAACAGGGAGGAAGGTGAGAGACTCGGAAATAGTAGAAAAGAAGAAGAAAGACCGGAAAGAACGGGAGGAGAGGAAGAAAGTAGGGAACTAACCTAGAAATAGAAATAGAGAGAGAGGGAAAGAAAGAGAGAAAGAAAGGAGGAGCGCAGGCGCGAGAGAAGCGGGTACAACTACGTGAGTCAGGCGAGCATATGGAAAGACGAGAGGAGGAGTAGGAAGGGAGTGACGAAGAGACAGGAGAAGAGTGGGGAACGCCAAGAGGATCGCAGGAGATAAGAAAGAGAGGGAGGCGGACGAAGGCTGAGAGCTGGGCAAGAGAGAGGTCGGCGTCAGACGGGTCGATAATAGACAGTTTTAGAAAAAGGAAGGCAGAAGAAACAGTAGAGGGAAGGAACAGCAAAAAGAGCAGTCTAGACAAGAAGTCGCCCAGGAGGGAAGAAAAAGGAATGGCGGGAGTAGGGAAGGAAGAGGAGAGAAGAGGAGGAACAGGGGAGGAGGAAAAAGAAAATGGGGGGTGGGGCGAAGGAGGAAGGGAAGCGAGGTGGGTAGAGATGATCATGGACAGAATGGAAGGGGTAATGAGAGGAGTGACGGAAGAGATGAGAAGAATGAGAGAGGAAATAGTAGAGGGGAGAAAAGAAATGAAGGGAGAGCAGGCCAAAATAAGGAAGGAGGTAGAAGAGACAAAAAGACAGGGAGAAGAAGAGAGAAGAAGGTTAGAAGACAGAATAGAAAGACTAGAAGATGAAAGAAGAAAGAAGGAGGAGGAAGAGGAGGAAAGGAGGGTGAGAGAAAAAAGGGAAGCAGAAGAGAGAATAGGAAGAGCAATACAGGAGGCAAGAGAGATAATGGAGAGAGAGGGAAAGGAAAAAGAAAGAAGGATGCAGGAGATAGAAAGAGAATGGGAAAGAAGAGAAAAGCAAGAAAGGAGGAACAATTTCATGATAAGAGGGGAAGAAATAGAGGGGGACGAGAGAGCAGAGAAGATAGCTACAAGGATAATAGAAGGGGTAACGGGGCAGAGAGGAGGGGTGAGAGAGGTGGCAGAGATAGGGGGGCACAGGAGAGCAATTATGGTAAAAATGATGAGCTGGGAGGAAAAAAGAAGAGTGATGGAAGGGAAGTCGAGATTAAAGGGGAAGAAGATAAACGTGGACGAGGACTACACGCGGAAGGAGAGAGAAATACAGAGCGAACTATGGGAAAGAGCAAAACAGGAAAGAAGAAAGGGAAGGAAAGCGACAGTGGGCTACAAGAAGCTGTGGGTGGAGGACACGCTGTGGGAATGGGAGAAAGAGAAAGGAGAACTGGTACTGGCAGAGCAGCGGAGGGGGGAAAAAGAAAGAGGAAGAAGCAGATGAAGGGGTAAAGGGGGCAGAGGAGGGATATGGAAAGAGAAGACGAAAAAGGGGCGATAAAGATAGTCTGGAATGTAACAGGAATAAAGGGGAAGGCCGAAGAGCTATTGGATTACGTAAGAAAGATAGAGGTCATGGGAATGACGGAAATAAAGAGGAAGCAGAAGAAGGGGAGAGGCGAGAGAAACGAGGGAGATGAGGAGGGTCGTAGAAAAAGTGAGGGATGAAATATGGAAGAGAAGGAAGAAGATAAGGAAGGAAAGGAGGAAATAGAGAAAGGAAAGAAAGAAATAGAAGAGTGGGAGGAGGGGGGAAAGAAGCGGCTAGAGTTGGATGATTGGAGTTATTATGTTATGGTGATATATAAGATGATGATTATTAACTGTATTTTGATTTGACTATATTTTGTTCCGACTTTGTGTTATTATGATCTGTATCATGGACAAGAATGTGAGCCAGTAGGTGGGCAGAAAGGAAAAAAGAGTGTAACGCCGAAAGGCAAACACGAGATAAATAAACTACTACTACTAATAAATAATAAAATATTATAGAAAACTTCAAATTGAGGATATAACATTAGAATTAAATTCATTTATCAAAATTTAGATATCTTGAAAAACTAATGACATTTCATTTTTACGTAAATATTAATGATATATTTCCTATTAAGTAAACCCTGATACACGATAACAATTAACTTATACAATTATATTTTAATTATTTTGAGTCTGTGAAAATTTCGATTCGTTTATCAGATGGAATCCAAAATTGAATACAAATTTTCGATAAATCCTCATCATTTACAATAAATATTATAATTAATTTCTAAAAATAATTTTTCTTCATTTTATTTACATCATTTCTTATTGCTTATTGACTGACATATTATCAACTTTGGGGCTTCAATGAATTGCAGAGTCCAATCTCGATTTGTCGCTGGAACATGTAAGAAATAAGATTATTCAGTAAACTCAAATCATTTAGTAGTTGAAATTGAAAAGTTACGTATTGTAACTTACTGCGTATGTTTCACCAGTGGGAGGCCGGTGAAATTACGCTAGTCCGGGTGAATTCTTTGTCACGGGTGTGATTTTTGGAGCCCCTCGTAGACAAAAATGCGTAATACCTTGAACCCTAATACAGACTTGGGATTGCTTTACCGCACAGACTCGGATAGACACTTTTGGTCTAACAGAGCTGGTATTAGTTAAGCGCACCGAAGCTGCCTCCCTAACTACAGACTTGGGATTGCTTATCTTCACAGACTCGGATAGATACTAGATCTACCAGAGCTGATATCAGAATAGCGCACCGAAGCTGCCTCCTATTTAGCTAATCACGATTTTAATACAAGTGAAGTTAACCTGAAAGAAGTTATTTTTATTAAGCAAAGGAACACAATATGAAATGAAACACAAGGATAGGTTTTCTTAATTATATGTGATTAACTGCAAATTGCCCTGGCAATTTCTCTATTGAAAACTATTTACAATAATTTCAAATGATAATTCTTTCGTTTGACTAAATAATATTTGTTCTTTTGGCTCTTTGTTTCCGATTGTCTTTTCTGTTTTGATGTTTTCTGAAGTTATAACTACTGTTTTAGCTGATCATCCTTTTTTTATTTGCTTTGAGTTTAATCTAAATTGCTGCTTTAGCCAATTTGATCGAGTTTGATTCTATTGTGAGGTAAGATCTCGCTTTGAGTAACTTCCTATTTGAGGTTATATGAGTTTTGGGTTGAGAGTATTTGGTGTGAGTCGATCGCCTGCTTTAGTACGAATCGCTCTGAGATTTGATTTTTAATTGATGTGAGTCGCATGGCCGCTTTGGCTCGAATACGCTGTTCGTTGGCCTGGCGAGCCGCCTTATATAGTGCTTGTGACGTCACGCGACGGTCGGATGATCGGGGTGTGACGACCTGCGGGGTCGTACGGTCGTATGTCACTTGCTCGGCTAGGTGGTATAGGCCGAACACGTTACAGTATACATGGATTTCATTCATGCTTTTGTCATCTCGTCAATTTGCTTCCTGTAAGTGCCTCATACTCTGCGTCATGCTCTTCCACCTCGTACAATGTAAGCTTGGCGTTTCTTCATTTCGTCAATGGATCTTCTACTAATAACGTATCAAACCTACCTTACATAACTATTCTATATAAATGAACAAGAATAATATTTTGCTTGAGTCCTAAGTAATATGTAATCTATTACTAGATCTTCAATTTGAAATGTGTAATACTGTATTTCATATCTAAAGTATAAAGCTGGAATAACGTGAACTAACCTATCAATTCAATACTGAATTTCCAATTTGAAATGCCTAATGCTATATTTATTATCTGAATTTTAAAGATATAATTACGTTATCAACCTTCTAATTTGATACTAAATCTCTAATTTAACACGAACAATAATATATCTAATATCGAAAGTTTAAAGCTAGAATTACGTGACTAATCTACAAGCTCACCGATACGACTTCTGAATTTAACTTGAATACATACTCTCCTTATCAATATTAAAATACAATTCACTATCAAAACTAAATATATTAAGTTCAGAAATATTTTACTTAAAGCACAAATTTTGAAATTTCAAAGATTTTGAATGCTCAAATTTTTTCGCAATTCACGTCAAGAGTTTATTATATGAAAGAAATATTGCGTCTGGATTCGGCGTCACTTCGGCATCCTCGAGCGTCTACCCCCACCCGGTGTCGGTCAACCATTAGCGCCCCCAGCCCTAGTCAAAGTTTGGATCGGAACTAAAACACGGGACCGACCGCCCCATAAGGACGTTTCACCTCCTGTACTAAGGAGCGTATAATTGATAATTATATTTGGGATAAGTTTCTAGGGAATTTAATATTTAGAAGAATAAATGAGGTTTATCATTAACCTCAGTTACGCACGTAACAATGTATCTGAACGGCTGGGGATTCAGAGGTATAGCCGACTCGGTGCAAGTTTACTTGCGAACACGGCCAACCATCTATCGATATTACGGGGTACTAGATAATGTGGCATCACGAGGTGGCGGCCACATAGATGCCAGTTAACTTCACGACATGGCTTTATGCTAGCGCAACCCACGTAAAAATGTACGTAGTAGCGCGAGGTGGCAGCCAGATGGGGACTTAGGTAATCTTAGGACATGGTGGCGCCGGATGTGTCCGTGTAAAAGCTGTATTGCGATGCAAATGTAGTAGCCAGGAAAAATCGACATCAATTTTGGATTCTCCTTATCCACCCGCATATATGCTCAAGCTATAGGATTCTAAGTATACTCATAAGTCAAGAAACAACGAACTATGTGTTAATGGTGGAAACTCAATGTTAATCGCAAATTTGTCTAATACTTAACTGATATCTTTATCTAGTGAACCCCTATAATCTGGCTGTATCAAATATATGCTGTATCAGAGATTGAAAAATTGAAGCTGCGAACTTTTTCCATGATTGGTTCGCAAAGCAGTCACGTGATCTAGGACTCTATAGTCATTGACCAAGTACTCATCAAGTAATACAACCACGAACTCATCTATAATGTTGGAAACTTAGGGTTAACCGAAAATTTGTCTTATTTTTAACTGATATCTTCATCTATAGGCTGACCCCCTATAATCTCGCTGTATCAAATATATGCTGTATCAGAACATAAGAAAATTGAATTGGTGAACGTTTTCCATGATAGGTCCACAAGGCGAGCACTTCATCTAGTTAGCCAGTTATGCACCTATATATTGTTACATGTTCCCCTTTCAAACTCTAAATCCTGTCTGAAGAATGTAAAAAGAGTCCCTTGGAAACGTCTGTCACTTACTGTTTTAATAAATGACTTTGGTTTCTGTCTCTTTGGGTTTAGCTTTCTAATCTCTTCCCCCTTGAATTTTATCTGTATGACGAATAATTAATAAACTGTCCCAGTTATTTGATTAAACTGTGTTATTGTACCTTTATTCTGTGAATACGTTACAATTGGTGTCAGAAGTGGTTGGTAAAGAATCTACGTGCAGGAAAAGTAGGAAATGAAAGTGTGCAACTGACTTCGCTAAGATGTCGCTACGAAGAGGGAAGAGAACAAGAACTTCGAGTGAGTCTCCAAACCTTCGCAGTGGTCCCTTGGCTTCTGGTTTCCGTCCACATTCTATACCAAGCGGACAGGACACGGGAGATCATTTGCGATCACAGATTATTGAGCAAATTAATGAATTACGGGAGAATCTACGTGATGAGTTCCGACAACAACGAGAAGCAGATCGAGCAGAAATTATTCTTAACATACGTGAATCTTTACGCTTCGACTTGGAAGAATTCCGACGTACTTCCAGGGAACAATTTCGAAATCTTTTGAGACCCCCTCCGGGAATCTCCTCTGCTAATCAAACCCAGTCTGACAGAATTGGAGACATCCCTATCGGAACTTTCCCATCTGAAGTCCCTGTACCAACACATTCCAGTCTTACCGACAACCCGAATTCTCTTGCACGGAATCATCAGGCTGAGACGGCAACATCCTCGAACCTTCGACCAGATAACACCTCACATTTTTCAACCTCTAACACAGTAATACTTTTAATCCTTCATCCAATATTCCTTCTGTCGCTACTGTCCACCTTAATCACAGTATTCATTAGGAATCTTATTCTAACCCTATTAAAAAAAATTTCATTAAACCCGACGTTTATGACGGAGAACAACCTTGGTCTCGTTATCACACGCGTTTTGAAATTGCCGCGATAAACAACAATTGGTCAAAGGAGGTTAAAGCAGCTCAACTTCTTACTCGGCTTCGCGGTAAAGCCCAATTTATTTTGGAAAAAGTAAAGGCAATGATTTCGAAAATTATGATAAAATTACTGAATTATTGAATGACCGTTTTGATGAAAAATATTTGAATGTATTTCAATGAACCCCAAGCTCGTAGACAAAGTAAATATGAAAATTTTAAAACTTTTGCAGAAGACATCGAACGTTTAGTTCGTCTCGCACATTTAGACATGTCTGAAGAGAACCGAGATCGTATCGCGTGTCTTTCTTTCATTTCGGGAATTAACGATACGGAAATCGAATTTACTTTGAGATCCGAACGATTTGAAACACTACAGGAAGCAGTAGAACGTGCTACAGAACTCAAATCGATTACCCAATTATTGAATAATAAGAATTCATCTGATTCTTCTCTTAACGACCACAATCGTTCAAATCGAATCACATCAATTCAAAATATCGACAAAAAAAAATTACGAGAAAAACAAACTGATTCAATGTTTTAAATGTCAACGTTTCGGCCATTATGCCAACAGATGTACTACTGTATCTAACATCTATAACCATCAGAATTTCTCAAATACTTCTTACAATAATTCCTCACAACAATTCAACCAAAGTCGTAATAATAATGTCGTTACTAATGGAAATAGAAATTTTCAATAGTAAAAAAGTAGATTGGTCACGATTATTTATCGCATTTCCGTCACCGTCTTTCCGCGATGCTGATTGGACGACGGTGACGACGCTCGAATCTGACTTCGTGCCATTTGAAGCTGTTTGCCGTAAATGTACTCGGGGCGCACGCGCTAAATTTGACAAGAGGCTGTCGGTTAAAGCCAAAAAATAACCTGAAGCGCATAAGACTTTGAAAACGCGAAAAGAAAAAATCCTGGTGTTTGCATCCTTCGGGTTGCTGTGATTAAAAGGTAGAGCTGCTCAATACTTGAAAAGTTGTGGAAAAACGAAAGACAGTATTCGGAAGGAAGAAAAGAAATCGGCGTGCGAAATGGTAATTACGTATAATTTTATAACTGTTTAATAGTAAGTAATCTATAACACGCCTTTCGAAAAAAATAACGAATACTGTGCTGTGATGAAAATGAGAAAATCGTGACAAATGCAATGAGTACCTATCAAAAGTTGAAAATGAGTTAATTGGAATGAGTATCCTATTTTGTTGTATGTGAGCACTGTCATAATTCAAAAGTATCCATGATTCATCGTTAAGAAGTATACTACGTCCCGCTTGATACGGGTTTTGATGCTTATTAATAATGCCACGTCGAAAAATAAGTAGGACTGAGGAAAAAATCGTTGAATTTGATCGTTTACGTCGGGAAAGAAACGCTTACAATCAACGTCAGCGTCGCGCGCAGCTTGCTGTAATGAATACTGCAAGTTGCAGTCACGTAGTGGCTCAGGATGTTGAAATTGTCGAATCCGTTACTAATACTGCAAATTTTGAAACAGAATGTAATTTACCAGAAAATCAGAATGATCGCAAACGGAAGAGACGATCTCGAACGAGATGTAGAGAGCTATCGGATAATGTATCTTTTGATATCGAACAGATACACGAAGAATCGGAGCAATATATAGGAAAAATGGATGTGCCATGTATGCATTGTAATTCAAAACACTTCGCGGCAGAAAAAGTTGCTAAAAAGGGGAATTCTTTCAATGATTGCTGCAGTCATGAATATGTGGTTATTGATAAATTTCCCGATTTTCCATCGAACCTCCGTACACTTTTTGAAAGAAGCCATCCGAAATCAAATGAATTTCATCATCATATTCGGTGTTACAATAGCTCTTTTTCCTTTGCTTCATTCCAGCTGATTTAGTAGTAAACTTCGGAGCTCGAAGACCAGGACCGTACTGTTTTAAAATTCATGGTCAAATTTGTGATCAAATAAACACAGCGCTCTATGCTGAACCCGACGAGAATCCAAGTTACGGTCAACTTTTCATAGTCGATGCCAATGAAGCCGTGGCACACCGGCTAAGTCATACTGCAGTATGAGATATTGAGATTGTTCAAACACTCGAACAAATAATGCGTGAATACAATGTGTTTGCACATTCCTATGTAATGTTGGGGGAAGAAATTGAGAATCAACGACAATTAGCAGTAGAGAATAATGACACTGTGCCAGAATTACAGTTGTTATTCAATTTGAAGCCTGGAGTGGATCGACGTCGATACAACTTTCAACGAACTAACGAAGTCGCAGCTATTTTTTCGACAACTGCTGATGGAGAAATTCCAGAATCATATGTGTCCGTGCGTTTACGGAATACCAAAGTATTGCAGCGTGTTAGCACCATGGATCCTAATGTCGAGCCATGGGTCTACTCGTTATTCTATTCGTTATTCTACTCGTTATTCTATATTCCGCATGGTTCATCTGGTTGGCATCGAGATTTAAATCGTCAGAACTGCAATAAATGTATATCACCAATGGCTTACGTGAAATATAAATTAGGTATACGGGAGGATTTCAATGCCTTTCTCAGAAGTGGTCGGTTATTCCAACAATGGGTAGTGGACAATTATGTCAAGATTGAAAAAGATCTAACGGAATATTGTCAGGCACACCAAGAACGTCTGCGTGCCGAATCGTACAAGGGGCTTCAAGACCATTTGCATGATACAGCAAGCGATGCTAATGCTTGTGTCGGAAAAATGGTAATTCTCCCGTCACCATTTATCGGATCGCCATGAAATATGTTGCAGAATTATCAGGATGCAATGGCAATTGTCCGTAAATATGACAAGCCGGATATTTTCGTGACTATGACATGTAATCCGAAATGGCGTGAAATTACAGAAAATCTTCTCCCAGGTCAACAAGCATGTGACAGACCAGACATTTGTGCGAGAATTTTCCACTTCAAAGAAAATTATCTTATTGATTTAATTGTGAAGAAAAATTTTTTCGGAGAAGTTGCGGCATTTTTATATGTAATTGAATTTCAAAAACGTGGCTTACCGCACGTACATCTGCTGGTGACTCCACGGCATAATTACAAAATAACAACACCAGAAGCAGTCGATCGGTATATTTCCGCTGAAATTCCCAACGCAGTTGTTGATCAATTTCTTCATGATGTCGTAATGAGAAACATGATTCACGGACCTTGCGGTGATTGGTGTATTGTCGATGGCAAATGTTCGAAGCATTACCCAAAATCTTTTCGCGAAGAAACAACCATGGACGTAGATGGTTATCCGCACTATCGTCGAAGAGATACTGGAGTAACCTTTGAGCGTCCGGTTGATAACCGTAATGTCGTTCCATACTGTCCAGTGCTGTCACGTTTGATTAATAGTCATATTATTGTTGAAATTGTCTCAAGTATCCAATCTGTGAAATATTTGTACAAATACATAAATAAAGGACACGACGCCGCCCATATTATAGTTGAAGAAACGTTCGCGGATGGTATCGTTAACTACGATGAAATACGTGATCACATTGAAGCTCGTTATGTAGGTCCAGTAGAAGCATGTTGGCGCATATTGGGTAAATCTTTGCACGATAAAAGTCATTATATTTCGCGTTTACCGGTGCACCTCCCAAACGAGCACAGTTTGACCATACCCGTAGAGGCCTAGAAAATGATATAATAAGAGCATTGGACCAAACAACTATGTTAATAGACTATTTCGTCTTGAATGCGCAAGACGAAGACGCTAAGCAGTATTTGTATGTTGAAATATCATCTTACTACACGTATAAAAAACGAAAAGATAACAATGGCAATAGTGTTGCTCGATGGGAGAGGCGGAAATCTCACTATAATTGCATCGGGCGTATGTATGCTGTCAGTCCTACTCAGGTGGAATTATTTCATATGAGATTGTTATTGTTGACCGTGAAAGGGGCGACTAGCTATGAAGACTTAAGATGTATCAATGGTGAACTCTTGCAATCGTTCTTAGCTACTTGCTTAGCATTGGGTTTGATAGAGGACGATGAAGAATGGAACCGTGCGATGCATGAAGCTGAAATTTGGATGATGCCGCGTCAATTACGAAGATTATTCGTTCGAATTTTGATACATTGCCATCCAATTCACCCTGAACAACTTTGGGAAGAATTCAAAGCTCAAATGTCCGAAGATCATGTTCGCTGTTCAGGTGGAACTCAAGGGAGAAAAGAAGCATATGCACAGATTCATGCGATGCTTTGTATTGAAGGTTCAAGCCTCTCCGATTTTCCTACAATGGCGAAAGTATCAGAGACAGTTCAATTCGAAGATCATGTTTCAATTCAGCACACTAAGGAAATCGGCATGCAGCAGTACAAAAAACTCAACGTGAAGCAAAAAGAGATTGTTGATAAGGTTTTGAATGTAATTGATAATGAAAGTTACGTTGGATCAAAGTGTTTTTGTGTTGACGGACCAGGTGGATCTGGCAAAACTTACTTGTACATTGCACTATGGAATGTATTAAAAAGTCGGAATAAATGGGTGAGCACAATGGCCTTTACAGGTAGTGCAGCGACACTACTACCTTGCGGAAAAACCGTGCACAAGACTTTTGGATTACCCGTCCCACTGTTTTCAGATTCGTCTTCCAATATCGAATTAAAATCTAAAGAAGCGAAAATCTTAGAGATGACTGATGTTTTCATCTGGGATGAAGCACCGATGGCCCCACGATATGCCATGGACGCGATGGATAGAATACTAAGAGATATTATGAATAATAATTCACCCTTCGGCGGAAAAATTGTTATTTTCGGTGGAGATTTCAGACAACTTCTTTCAATTAGAATACACGGTACTCGGAGTGAAACAGTGAATGTGTCCATCAAATTTAGTACATCATTTCGTGAAGTACACGTTAACCGAAAACATGCGGACACGGCCTGAAGAAATGGAATTTTCAAAATTTTTGTTGGATCTAGACGATGGAAAGCTAAACGATGCAAATAAAAACGTCATCATTCCGGATCGTTGTCTTGCATCTGCAAATGCTGACATAGTAGAAGACACGTTTGGTTGTCTGATTCAATCTAAAAGATACAGAGAGGCGGCAAAATGTGCCATGGCGTACCTATCTCTTTCTCTGAGTCTGTCCGTGACTTGGGGCTCATCCTTGACAGTAAACTTTCCTGGGTTCCCCAGGTTGATGCCATCTCGAATCGCGTACACGGCACTCTTCGACAGCTATCCGCCTCTCGTGGACTTCTCTCTTTCTCTCTCCGAGTACATCTTGTCACCACTCTTGTCTTCCCGCTCCTCGATTATTGTTGTGTTGTCTTCAACGGTGTGCCTGGGGTACTTGACACCCGGCTCCAGCGTCTATTCAATTGCTGCGTCCGCTTTATTTTTGGTATCGCTAGGGATGAGCATGTCACCCCTTATCGGCGCGAGCTGGGTTGGCTTAGCGCTAGGGATCGTCGATTATTTTTCCTTGGCTCTTTGTTCTTCCTGGTTATCCGCTCTGGTCGTCCCAGTTACCTGAGGGATCTCTTTGTTGCTCGCCCCAACACCGCTGACCCTGCCTTCGACCCACCTAGACGTGTGAGGAGTGATTTTTTGACCCCTCGGTTTTGCACCGAGGCCTTTCGGCGCTCTTTCTCCGTGTCGGCGATTTACTTCTGGGAGTCCCTTCCGTCGGATCTCCGTGCTGCTCGCACTCACTCCATCTTCAAGTCCCGCCTGCGTCAACACCTCTCCTAGCCCGCACTTGCACTTATCTTTTCCTCTCCTGGTCCGCCTGGTTGCGCTCTGCACTCACCCTCACCTGTTCTCCCTTTTCTCTCTCTGCTTATTATTTTTGTTTTTGTTTTACTCTATCTGTATCTCTATGTGTATCTTACTCAGTGTATCTTATATTTTTTTTCTCTCTGCTTATTATTATTTTTGTTCTTAGTTCTAGTTTTGCTCTCTCTGTGTTCTTATTTATAAGCTCACTTTGTTTTCTATTCTTTTCACCTGTTTACGGCGCATGACTAATTTGTAAATGCGTCGTATTCTTGTCCAACATTGCCATGGATAAATAAATCATATCTATCTATCCATCTATTATCTGCACGCAATATTCATGTGGATGAAATCAATTTAGGAACAGTCAAACTTCTGAATATCAAAACCGAACGAATTTATACCAGTGTCGACCGTGTCGATGATGATAGCACTATAGCTCTTCTACCAGAATATTTGAACTCGCTGAATCCATCGCGTCTCCCTCCACACGAACTACGGTTACGGGAAAATAGTGTAGTGATGCTAACAAGAAATTTAAGCATCCACGAAGGCCTGTGCAACGGAACAAGATTACTGATCTAGATTTGGGTAATAATTTGCTGCGGTGTGAAATTTTGACGGGTGATCAGGCTGGTGAAATAGTATTTTTCAATCGTATCACATTGTTTTGCGATAATGTCTATCCTTTCACATTCAAAAGGAGACAATTCCCAATTAAATTAGCTTTCGCGATGACAATCAATAAAGCGCAAGGACAGACGTTCGATAAAATTGGGCTTGATCTTCTTAATGACGTATTTAGTCACGGACAATTGTACGTTGCTTGTTCACGAGTTCGTTCGTGGGATTCATTGAAAATTCACGTCGGTAGACAACGCACAAATAATTTGATTAGGAACTACGTCTATAAAGAACTTCATTGATCCGTAAGAATTCGAAAATCTTAATTGCGCAACGCTACTTGGAGAGTTCTCAAGTGATGACCACAATACTGTAGACAACCCGATGAATGAGATATCTTCTCAAGCGGAACAGGAAAAATTACTTTTGATTAGTTAACATAGCCCCTTTTTCAACTTTCAGGAAAATCAAATCGTGTCTCGTTATTTATAAATTTGCTGGATGAAGTATCAATAGAAGTGAAATGATAAAGTTTTTGACTCCCGTTAACTGTAAACATGCTCAATAAAAATTAAAAAATGAGGCACGATAAATGTCAATCGATTAATATCATAGAGAAGTCGGTTCTTCAAATCAAGCTACCTCAGGAGGTGAAGCAGGCCATGATTGTGAATAATAGTAGATTGTATTTATTTCGCATCAGTACACCACACCGTTATCGCATCAGATTTTTTCAACTACACCTAGCCGTATAATTTCTACCGATATCTGAAATAGCAGATCGATGTAAGTATACCTTATCATCATTTTAGAAATATTGAATGAGTGACTTTCAATCCTTTGTTGAACTCGCCACATTTATAATCATTCTACACGAAACATTAATCTGAATGAAAAATCATCGTAGCACCAGAAATGATGTCGTACAACGAAATAAATTTTTTATTCGCAATATAACTTTCATAACATTAAAAGATGTAGTGTCGCTTATTTTGAAAGACATAAATTTTGACTGAATGAAAAAATTTTGATAAATCAAAGCTGAATATCACGTATTAAAAAAACATGGCTACGCAGATACCGTGTTGCTATGCGGATTGATAATTTCTTTTGATGACAGTTTACGATCGATAACCACCACTGATCTCTATGTTGACTGGATAGGCCTTTCAGAGGTTCATCCTATTTTCGAATCATGACAAAAGTTACATTTTCGAGTCCCTGATTTTACATAAAAAATTAATCGATTTAAAAAATGTCCGTCTTCATGCGAAAGATCTTTGAGATCGCCATGATCTTGAAAAATTTCGGAAAATTTCTAAAAATTGGAGGTGCCATTTTTTACCGAAACAAACTAAACCATCCATTGGTCATAAAAATCCCAGAGAGTCAGACCGATAACCCGTTGGTTTGATGTGGAATGCCTCATGCACAAGCGTTCACTAAATGTGGTATATAATATACGTATACATGTATACACACATGTAATCAACGATACATGCAATACGCAGCTAATGAGTTGTCAGTAACGTTTGAAATTTGTGCGGAAAATTGTCAGGGTACCATAAACAATATGGCAAGGGGTTTCAAACATTCACCATGGCCGGGCCGCGTATCCCCTATTCAGTTAACATAGAAATCAGTGATAACCACTGATTAAACAGCTGATAGATTTTTCATGCAAGCACTCTCTCACTCACTTCATGCATTGGAAACAAATGAAGATCAAATGCTCAGTGAGTTGTCTTATAATCCAACGTATATGATATACGGAGTGTGCACACGTTTTCGCAGATCAATAAAAAAAAGTCAGTATTATCATTTGTTGATGAATAAAAATTTTGTACACATGATTCGTGATATAGATGAAGAGGAAGAAGAAATGATTCCCTATACATCGTCGCAGGACTTTGCAGAAATAAAACCATACGATTCTACTGTGTGAGTTTTCTTCTTCCTTTAAATTATCTGCAGAAATATTGCGTAAATTTTTAGTATTCAACAAAATTGAGTTGGACGTTATAGCATCATGCCTGCAGTAAATATTTTCAACAATACTTTTCTAATCATAATAATCGTGGACGTACATATAGGGAGATCGTCGGCTTCGTGGACGCAATGGAATGTACTAAAGTCGTGGGACAACAGGGCCATACTATATTCAAATTTTACATGAGCAACGGATTGGGTGACCGTGTACAAGTTGTGGTGTGGAACAAACAGATTGCTCGAATTGAACCGCTTGTCCGGATTAATTATGTAAGTATTGAAACAAAGGTAGACACATTTTTTAATGAAAATTATGTTACTTAAATCTTGGACACGAGGAATATTGTTGTCACTTTCATTGTTGAATGATGTTTGCTGTTATCGAAAAATTTATGTAGATTTCAAAAATATTTTGATATACGCATCAAATTGCGAATATCGGCAAAAGTCGAGAGGATATTCTAAACGGCGATTAAATAAAAGCATAATTAATAAATAATAAGATAAATCTGTTACAGATTGTTCATCTAGACGGAGCTTATTGTAAGCCTTGCCCGAACCGCAATTTTAATAATGGAACTGTCCCCTACGAACTCATAGTGCAATCAAACACAGTTATTAACGTATTAGGAAAACGCAACATTGAATCCCAAGAGAACATGAGTAATCCTGAATTAGTAGAAATGGAGAAATCAGGCCAATACAATAAATGCATAAGTAGGTAACTGCTTCTCAAATTTATTTATTTATCGAGCACCGGAACGACTCTGGCTGAGGAATATTTCAGATTATGAAAAAAAAAAAGAAAAACATAGTCTTCGATAAAACAATTAATTTTGATTACTTTGTACTTTGAGATAGGATTGATACCGTGAAACATGATTTTGAACACATTGGTCTGTCTGTCCGTTGGTCACTCTGTCCAAAATACACATAATCGCGGGGTTCCAAAAAAAGTTTGCAAAGAAAAATTCGAAACTACCGGATGAAAAAAAATCCAGAGCAACCAAGTTGGGTACATTTTTTAAATATATTGTTTCAGAAGTGCAAGGTTTTATAAAAAGTAATTTCGCGCTAATAGAAAAGCAGGTGGGAAAAGGGATCGAATATAAATGTGGCTCTATAACGGATGGAAATTGGAAGCTGGAGATCTGCGTACCTGCAGTTACGTCTAATTCGACTGACGATCAGAGCGAACTTGACTTTGAAAAAGGAGATCACATTCAAGCAACCGGATTCGTACAATTGAATGGTTAATACGGTTTGTTGATGATTGAGTCGCTCCATAAAAAAAGTTATCACGTTATCATTTTTTTGTATTAGTAAACTACGAATAGTAGAAAGAGACCTGAGACGCATTCAAATAACACTGTTAATTATTTACAGCTAATCCGATACACTTGTTAGTGAAAAGTATGACGGACGTCGAAAAAATAGATTCAACAAAGATGTCTTTAAAGAAACTACTGCGGGGGACAAGAATGGTTGAGAGGATCCGAGAAGCCCAATAAAAATTAAAAAAAAAAGCGAATGCAAATTATTGCATCATTCAGACGTCATTTATTCAACATGTTCACTTCATAATTTGATTGTTAGTTTAAACTTGACCGTATCACATAAATGTATGACAGTGATTTGTGTAGAATTCTCTGAGCTGACAATGAGCTGCGATGTAGATCAACTTGGTTTTTTGAAAAATTGAATGGTATACTTTTATTGCAGACTCTAAAAAAGCATCAGATTCTGCATTAAAAACATCTGGGTAGATATGGCCTGAAATTGACCGCTTATCAGATTAGAGCTCGGCAAGTTGAGGGTCACAGGAGGAAGTTCAGATTTCCTTAATACTATATGCCCAAGCTCTCTCGCAACTGTGTGAGATACTTTTATACTTGAAGGCGTTAAAATTGGGTTAGAGGGTAAAGTGAATTGAGTTCAGGTACGGGTAAATAAATTTGATGAATAATATTATTATCATTACTATCGAATGATTGAACAGAGCCATGATAGTAATGATAATATTATTATCAATCAAATTTATCGACCCCTACCTGAACTCAACTTATTTGACCCGCTTACCTAATCTTGACGACTTTGAAAAAAGAAGTATCCCACACAGCTTAGAGAAAGCTTGAACTCCCTCTTATGACCCAACTTGCCCAGCACTCATCTAATGAACCATTAACCTCAGACCAAATTTGTTCAGCCGTTTTCAATGCAGATCTGATGCTATTTCAGAGTTTAAATAAATAGACCATTCCGTAAAAAAAAAATAAGTTGACCTTCACCGCAGCTCAGTCTACCTACGAAAAATATTACTGTACCACATGAATTCCTTCTCCCTTGGACATCCTATACGTTTCATCCGGGGTTTTTTGCGTATCTTCGTCTTAAGGTTCATTCATCTGGTTTCAAGCTTCCTCGAATAATCAATTTTAGCACTGAAGTTCAATTTTGTTGTCAGTTCCTTAATCTACTTGAGCGCTAGCTGGAGAGAATTTGGTCAGAACAGCTGTTGTATTTGAAAAGAACTGATAGCAACTAACGGTGTGGTATAAAATAAATACAATCTATTATTGTTCGTTATTTATTTGGTTATTTATTTTTTAGCATAATGTTTTATCATACGATTGACTTATCGCGGATCTCAAAGTCTAAGTTCCACCGAAACTCATTGCCTGAATGAGAAAACACAAACAATAGCCCGTTATCAGAAAACTGGACTCAGGAGCGCGCGTAGCGCGCTAATGTGATCTAGTAAATCAAATTTCACAAGTGTTCAATTCTCAGATGTTAACAAACATTTGAACCTCAATGAATCGTTTAACTCTAACAAAAACTCGAAAAACTGAATAGAGTCGGTTCGTTGGGGGACGAATTGGCTCGATCAAATATTTCTAAATGTTTTCAGATTACGAATGAAACTCAAGAATTGACTTTTAATTTGAAATTGAAAGGAAAAATCAATGAACATTCTTGTTCTATGGTTATTGACACGGCTGCTGATATCACCTTGATTAATCCTAAACTTTTCAACAATAATCTAACTGAATTAAAAGATTCTATCAAACACATCTTGATCAAGACTGTTTCCGGTGAACTATTTCCTCATAAAGCGATAAGAGAAATTACTGTTTCCATAGGTAATTACTCTGAAATTTTAGACGCGGTTTTTGCTAACATTTTAGAGGAATGTATCTTGGGATTAGATTTCCTTTATAAATCTGGACTTCTATCAGATTTCCAATTAATTATCAATAGAGAATTGAATGTTGATAACACTCAAGAAATAATTTTCGTCCAACAAGCAATTTCTCGAGAAATTTCTGAATCCTGCTTTAATATTCCTGAATTTTTATGTCAACTCTTCAAAAATTCATGTGAGCTATTGAATCAGATGGAACAACAGAAATTGAAAAATTTTCTACTCACATTTCGTAAATGTTTTTCTTCTAATTCTAATGATTTAGGTAGATATCCAGGGACTAAACACAAAATCATCACAGAAAACTGTCTTCCGATCAAACAAAACCCTCGTAGAATATCTTTTCATCACCGAGAAAAAGTTTTTGATTTACTCGAGGAAATGAAACAACAACAAAATCATAGAACCTAGTTGTAGTCCATGGTCATCTCCTGTTGTGTTAGTAAAAAAGAAAGATTCTGTGTTGATTATCGCCAGCTCAATCATGTTACAAAAAAAGACTCTATGCCTTTACCACGCGACGAGGAAATTTTTGACGCAAGTTCTGAATCTCGTTGGTTTTCTACCATCGACTTGAAAAGCGGGTATTGGCAAGTTGAATTAGATCCTTGAGACAGAGAGAAAACGATATTTCTAGATGACATTATTGTCCTTGGTCGAAATTTTGATGAACACCTTCATAACCTAGAACTAGTATTCTCTCGTTTAACTATAGCTAATCTCAAAGTAAATACTAAAAAATGTGTTTTCTGCAAACACGAAGTTGTTTACTTGGGTCACATAATTTCCAGGGATGGGATCAAATGTTCTCCAGAGAATATTGCATCAATTTGCGAGTGGCCAGTTCCTCGAACTAAGCGAATGACGTTGAAGTTTGCATCGTTGGAACGCAACGAAATTGAACGTGAATTAAAAAAAAATGTACATAGGTAAACTAAAAATGATCCTACTGGGTTTAATAACATTTTCAAGTTATTTCTAGTCGTTTTCACTTTTTAAACATAGCAGGATCATTTTTGGCAGAATTTTTTTTGCGGACTTCATTGCGTGCCAACGATGCAAACTTTAATGTCATGTAAACGACAAGTTAGGAGTTTTCTTGGATTATGTTCTTATTATCGAAAATTTGTAAAAGGTTTTGCTAATATTGCTAGACCTCTACATGTTCTCACTGAAGATAAAATTCCTTTCAAATGGACTTCTGAATCTCAGGCTAGTTTTGTTCAACTGAAATCTATCCTAACATCTCCTCCTATTCGATCTGTTGCAATTCCTGACGGCAATTTTACTCTAGATACTGACGCCTCTTTGTTCGCTATTGGAGCAACACTTTTCCGAATTCAAAACAATGAAGAGAAAGTCATTGTCTATTTCAGCAAGTGCTTTAACAAATCTGAAAGAAATTATTGCGTTACTCGAAGAGAACTTTTAGCCGTAGTCTCTTCAGTTGAACATTTCAGTCATTATCTGTTAGGAAGGAAATTTTTGATTAGAACTGATCATGCAGCTTTGAAATGGCTTCTTCCGTTCAAAAACCCACAAGACCAAGTATCTCGTTGGATTGAGATTCTTTTCACTTACGACTTCGACATCATTCACAGACCAGGCCATCTCCATGGAAATGCAGATTCTTTATCTAGACGTCCTTGTACTTGTAAAAAATGTGATGAATTCAATTTACAAGAAACAGAAGTAGAAGAACACATTTATCAAACCATTTGCATTGCTGACAATGACAAGGATTGGTCAACTTTACAATCGAAGGATTCAACTCTTCACATGTTGATTGAATCAAAGAAAAATAATCAACGTCCTGATTGGCATCAAATTTCTCACCTCGGTCCAGACATTAAATTTTACTTGTTGTATTGGGATTCACTAGAGTTGAAAGAAAATATTCTTTATCGACGATGGGTATCAACGGGCAATTCGAAAGTTATTTATCAAATCGTTGTTCCTCAATCGTTTACAAAAGAAATAATACCTCCCACTCTTCTCCTCTTGGCGCTCATTTCAAAGTCAACAGAATGTTGGATAACATTCGTCGTCGTTTCTATTGGGTTACATGCAAATTTGATGTCGAAAATTGGTGTCGTAAATGTTCCATCTGTTTTAGCAGAGATGGTCCAGCTCGTCGACCCAGAGGTGAATTACAAATTTACAACGTTGGTTTCCCTTCTGAAAGGATGGCAGTCGATATTTTAGGTCCATTACCCAAAACATCTTGTGGAAATCGATTCATTCTTGTTGTTACCGATGATTTTTCTCGTTGGCCTGAAGCAATACCACTTCCCAACCATCAGGCAGCTACTATTGCTGAAGCTTTAATAATACACGTTATCTCTCGTTTCGGGATTCCTTTAGAAATACACTCTGATCAAGGACGAGATTTTGAATCCTTAATTTTCAATTCACTAATGAAACTTTTGGGTATTCATAAAACTCGGACAACATCTTTACATCCTCAATCTAACGGTATGGTCGAACGATTAAACAGAATTATTTTGAGCTACTTTGCTAAATTTATTGATGATGATCAGAAAACTTGGGACAAATGGTTGCCACTGTTCCTGCTTGCCTATCGTTCCTCTCAACATCGAACAACACAAAAACAACACAATTTTCCCCAGCAATGTTAATGATTGGTAGAGAATTACGAATCCCTTCAGATTTACTTCACGGTATACCAACGCATTACTCGGACCATGACTGTTGAAGCGTATTATTACCTAAGTAGAATATGCCAGCTTTGGGGCGTCACGACAAACCCCCCTTTCCCCCCTTCCCCTCCCCCTGGCGCCATACTTCCCCCTCAAGGTCGTCTGGGCTTCCCCATCGAGGTCGTCTGGACTCCCCCCTCAAGGTCGTCTGGACTCCCCCTCGAGGTTGACCGTTGACGAGGGGGTGTCTCTGTCCCCCCGTCCCCCCGCTATGTTAGCCCCCTCTGCCCCGCGCTGTATTTACATGAGGGGTCGTGTCTCGCTAAAATTTTAAATACGCTACCCCCTTCTTACGACTATGAGGATGGGAGGATCGGGTACAAGATTACAAGATGCAATGACACGGCAATATTCACATGAATGCTATTTTTATTCAAATCTCAAGTATACACGAACGGGTGTGAGACAACTTGTTTTCTTAACCCTATGAGTACATACAATTTCATCCAAATCTCAGGTTATATATATTGGCCTAAGTGGTATCTTAACACTATGAGTACACACACACACACACGCACGCAATTTGTGTTTATTCAATACATTGGTGGGATTTTATGCAAAGGTATGTGATAACTTAATTCTACGAGTACAATTTTTTATTCATATGCTTATTCGAGTGGTTCTAAAAATATTGTGTTGGAGTAATTCTACGACTTAGCTTTATTTTTTAATTTATATTTCCCAGAGGTACAATACTGTAGGCAACTGCTGGGGATGAAATTCCGAGAGCTTGAGATCTTGCCCTTGCCGATTAACTTGTTATGAAATGTTCGGGCGATGGTGTCATTCTTTTCATAGTCGTCAGTAAATATATCGAGAAACTGGCACAAAGTACTGCCAGCAGCCATAAAATAAATAAACATAATAGAGAAGTGTCCACATACGTCAGAAGAAAGGCTCTGCAGCTGCCTGTCGTTGCAGCGGTATTGCCGGCAATTTCTTCGGAGTCTTCGCATATGCTCAGGGATGAGGGGTGGCAGTCCAAAACTGTCAAAGTAGGTCCCCTGTCCGATGGGGGTGACGTAAAATGCCACCCAATGGGAACCTGGGCGTGTGTGGTCATCGATGTTGGAGACAATAGCTGTCGGGTATGTCCAAACCAAGGGTACTCGGTCGGCTGCGAAAACCCCGCACGGGACCGTATGCAACATCTGTAGGGCCTGCAGAATTTGTAGACTGTCCATATCCCTCGTCTTCGGATACGGTCATGCCTCGCGGTGATGGCGTCGTAATTGAATATAGCTCAAGTTGGTCGAGAGCTTCGGAGATGCCGCCTATGGATCCTTCTTCGTCTTCCGCCTCCTCCGGATATTCCAATTTCTTTGGTATTATACCAGGCGTTGGCGGTCTATGCTCAACAGAATTTCGTCGCAGAGATGACTTTCTTTCAGGCCGAGGTGGAGGCTGTCGTTTCTCGTTTTTCGTCGGTATAGGTGGTGGTGCAGCCAGCTGATCTTGTTGTTCTACTGTCGAGACGCTACGTTCGCCGTTCCGACACTTACTGTCGATCGGTGTCCTCGATTGGGAGATATAGTTGAACCTGTCGGAGGCTGACTCGACGCGAGGGCTGTGGTCGTAGGTTTTGAGAAACTTGCTGGTTGCTAACCATTTTTTCAGCTTAACGGCATTGTTTACCGCACACGTGTAAAGTTCTTCCTTTTTCACGCCGTGAAATAAACAATATTCCGGCGTTGCTTCCATCTTGGCAAAACTAGGGCAGTTAAAGTTTTCCAAATTTACGATTTTCCGTGCTGTCGCTTTTTCCAGGTATCTCGCCTTCTCGTAGCCTCGAGTCAGAATATGGTGAGCAGTGCGAGCAATTTCCCTCAGATAACTATTCAGTTTTCGTAGCGAGATGTCGCCCTCGAACCACTCGATCCCGTGATGATAGCAGGTTACGTGATTATTACGGGTCTGGTCAATGAAATGCAGATCTTCAAACGGGTGCGGTGGCTCGACAATCCAATGCGCGGTGTGACTTCCCTCCAGAGTAAGCACCGTCACTTCTTTCGGTATAAATTGTCGCTCGATGTCGTGAAATCCTTGGATATCAATAACGTAATCCATATTTACCGCTTGACGTACGATGGTGAACGAATCAAAGGTTGGCACTAGACTGATCGTCACGGTGACGGCGCGCGGCCTTTTAATCTCACCCCCCGAGCTCTTGGTCGTAGCCCTTACCACTTCGAGGACTCTGCTCCTCCCCCGTAGCGGACAACTGGCTGGCTGGTGACGTGTTATTGTCCCCCCTAGCCGACGTTGGGATTCGTTTAACCGCCGAAATCCGCAATGACCTGGCGGGCGGCATTCACTTCGATAATATCATCGAACTCTGCGTAAACAATGCAGTTAATGGTTTCTTTCAAAGCTTCGTCAAAGCGCACTTCGATTCTCAGGGTACCGTGCTTGATGAGAGACCAATGCGACGGACAGTTAGCTGAGAGATCCGGGGTCAGGTCGAAAGCCATTAGGCAGAATCCTTTAGGGTAACTTGTCCTGCTGATTCCGTTTCCCTCGTTGAGAAAATGTATACCGGTCCCCGAGAACAGGGAGTGATAGGCCTCAATGTACAGGTTGCTCGTCACTCCGTCTTTCTTGAAATTCGGCTGTAAAGGTTTTGAAGGGACCTGTACCCCATCGACGTACAGTGACAAATAGTTCATGAGAAAATTTTGGAAATTGAACGGATTTAGTTTCCTGTCTCCGTTGAAAGCCTTGTTGCTGACGCAACCTAGTATCACGCGTTTCGGTAGTTGACCAAGTATAACGTTGTCCAGCGTCTCTGCCTGTACGCCTGTGTGAATGGTAAAGGATTTCACCTCGACTCTGGTCACAGGGTACTTTGCACTACCTTGAGCGAGTGTCCGCGCATGGGCCAGTAAAATTCCAGGACTGATCTTGACGCGCCGTACCAACAACGAAGTTTCGACGATGTGAAGACTATGCAGGGGCTCCAGCTCCATTATGCAAAAACTGTCTCGCGATCTCACGAGTCGTAGTCGCAGCTCTACACCGTTGAGTAGAAACTTTTCTTGGTTGAAGACGTCGCAGTGAAGATGACCGATCAGATCCACAACACGACCGTTATTCATTTATAGCCTTGCGTGCAGCATACCCGCCATCCACACCCTCCTCGTCAACGTCCCCTGTGTGGTTGTCCGATGCCGATTTACCGTAGCCACTCCACAAGCCGGCAGTAAGATGCGATTCCTTTGCGTGTGGTGCGTAATTCAGTAGTGTCTCTATGTAGGAACGATAAGCGTACGAGTTGTTAGTCGGTGAGACTAACTTTTGATTGAAAAATACATCAACCTGACTGAACATAGAGTGAAGCAGATTGTTCACGGGACATGGCCAGGGCCGCTGCTGATCTGCGTCATTAGGCTCGATCGTTCGTCGAAATTGTACTCGTACGCTGAGCATAGTGTGCGCCAGGTCGATGTACTCGTCACCGTGCCCGGGTACGAGAAATTCGATTGGCGAATCATCGGTTAACGATGATACGGGCTTGTAGTGAACCCACTGACCACCCTCGATGGTTGTTTGCGTCGGTGGTAAGGTGAAAAGATCCAGCTCAGATTTCATACACTCCATCGAGTGAGCGTGTAAAAACGCCATTGATTGCTTGTTGACGTTGTTACCGATGGGAAGAGATTAACGGGGTCCAAAGATATCGGTAATTGCCCGCTTTTTTGGTCGCCTTCCACTTTTGTCAGTTGTCCCGCGCCTGGTTTTGGTGGTTGTCTTCTTCTTCGTCTTCTTTCTCTTGTTAGTTCGGGTAGACGGGCGTCCGGCGACGAGTCGTTTCAGACGGGTAAGCGTTAACTGACGCTCTGTACCTGCGGTCCCTTTTTTATATCCAGATCCCTTCATTAGTGCATCAACTTTTTCCTCGGCCTTTTGTTGCAAATTACTACCCGATTCCTTCACCCGTGTCTTGAACGCCTGTTTGAACGGTTTATGATTCCGCATGTCCGATAATAGGTTGGCACCGTTGCGTGAAACCTCTTTTCCAACGGCCTGAGCCCCTCTGGTTAACAGCGGTAATACTCTACGAAACAAACCTCCGAGAAAACTACCGATACCGTGTCCTCGCTGATGCGCCGCGCCGCGGTAGAAATTTTCCATACCGCCGCCGCCGAGCTGCGCCTCGTAATGATCGATATAATGAGCCATCTGAATTTGTGCCTAATTTTTATTTTTCTCTCTGTTTTCGTTCGTCGTCGTCTTATTCTCCTTCTTCTTCTTCCTCTTCTGCCTCGAAGAGGCAGATCGTCTTATTGCTGAATACGTCGGAAGTGCAGTGTGGTCGTCAACGTCCCGTACTCGAATGGCATAGGTTCACCGGTATGCGTTCTGATATTGATTTCAATCGTGCGGAAACTTGTAAGCATCAGAGGCAGATAGTGCGGCGGCGAGAGAACTCTCATTTCGGACTCCCCGTAAACTGAACGCTCTTTTCCGCATGCTTGGACAACTCGCAACAGGGGGGCGTAAACGTCCCCGACTATCCGCGGTTCCACGCGGTCGCAGTAGACGAACATCAGGCACGAGGGTATCCTAGCTGGATGCTGTATCTCCACTTGAGGTTTACCCCTCGACACGACGTGCACCCTTGGTCGTATCTCCGTCATCACCGTTGGATATTCATCCCGCGCCGCGTTGTTTGCCGCAATGGTGAGCGAATAATGAATCTCGGCAAGTCCAACCTCCCAGACACCGGTCAACTCGATTGACCGCGGTAATTGAGTTATGTAGCAGCAGGTACGATTTTCCGGGAGAAATCGCATCGAACTATTGCTCGGTAGAGTAATATAAAACTGATCGCCCGTCATGACGTCCGATCGTTTCGGGAAGTGTGAATCGTATGGCAAACGCACCCCTACTGAATCCTCGCTCCTTGACTCGCGCGATTTTGTCAAACCTGTCAATTTTATGCCGCGTGTTCTCCCTCCACCCGCTGAAGTTCAGGCTCGTAGAACGCACCGTCGATCTCCTCACCAGTGAGATCCTCCAACACGTAGACGAGCGGCGAGCGCGCTAGTACGCGACGAATCTTGAAAAGTTCTTCGCTCCAGTTTGCCACGTAGCCTTTCTCGAACGTACCCTTAGTTCTGCTGATCCGTACATAGTCGTTTTTGCGAAATCTCGGCTTACCCGTGGAACGGGGTGGGTAGCGTCTCTGCATGTGGGCGCGCGCATCCGCTGCGTTGCGAAGCGTCACCTCCGACGGAGCCATTCCAATGCTCGAGTGAACAGTTCTGTTGTAAGCTTGTACAACCTGAGGTAGGACATCAACGTAGCGGCGCGTCTTCTTGTGCGTAAAGTAACGCCACAGTCGTTCCTTGAGCGTGCGATTGAACCGCTCGACGATAGCTGCTTTTATGTCAGGGTTGCGGGTGGTTCGGTACCTTATTTCATTGTCGGCTAGTATCTTCTGAAAGGCGCTCCCGACAAACTCCTTACCCTTGTCAGTCTGCAGCAAAACGGGTCTACGTGGCGTTGTGCTCAACACGTGTAGAAATCCCTCGGCCACGGCTGCAGCAGTCTTGCGTTTTAGTGGGACCACCCACGCGTACTTGCTCAAGACGTCGATGACAACCAATAGATATCGGTAACAGTTGTTGTGTTTTTTCACAGAGCTCAGGTCAGCCAGATCGGCCTCCGACACGTCGTCGATGTTGGAAACGTTGTATCTCGCGCGTGGAAATCTTCTACGCACAGGCTTGTGCAGTGTATAGGCCTCTTGGGCAGCCAGCCATTTTCTAACCGATTCACGACTCGTATCTCCGTGTGCGGCCCGTTCGAGTCTTCGAGAGCCTGCGTACCCTGCGGGATGAGAGGCGTCGTAATACGTTTTCTCCAGTATTTCCATTATTTTTCCAGTCGGAGAGTCCTCCACCGGAGTTTTCCGGCGGCGATTTTTGCACGTTTCTTAGCGCTGGAACGATTGCGTGAAAGTCTTATATCCTCCCGACGATCGAACGATGCAGGTGTTTCCCCTCCGTAGTCGTAAACCTCGTTCTCACCGGTACCCCCGTCGTGGTCCGCTAATCGTCTTCTCCGTCTCAGGCGCGGAAGTCCACTGGGGGTGTGGTCGAGCTCGTTCCTCGTTGAAGATGACGATGCGAGCCTCGAGTTCGAGATATCCGCGATACTTTCATTGTCGAAGGCGCGTATATCTTTCTAAAAATTATCGTTTCCCACGTATTCCCGCGGGACGTTAAGCGAGTGAAGAAATCGTGCAAACGGTGCTCGGCCCACCGGGTCGAAGGTTTTTCTGTTGCGCATAGTGTGGTTTACTAGGTCGACGATATTCGTACCTGGTACCGGTACCCCGTCGAGCGAAATTGTCCCATCGGTGTTCCAGGTCAACCGTGTCGAAGCGCCGCTCAGCATGTCCATCAGGAGTTTGGCCTTTGCGTTGAACTTGGCAGGTACGGCCGCAATTATTTTCCTCGCCTGTGTCGCTTCTCCTCTTTCTTCTTCTTCTTCTTCTTCTTCTTCTTTGCTTGTTCCGGCGGCCTTGACGTCGGTTTTGAACCGTTCTTTGTTGGCGATTTTTCCGTCCGCATTGTCAGCCTTCTCGTAAACATCCACTCGCAGTGGTTTTCGCGACTCGTTTGCAAAGAACAGATAACGCTGGAGAGCCTGCTGATAAAGTTTTCACTTTTCCGCGTCATCCTTTGTCGGGTGTTTCAAGATATTGTTCATCTCCCCATCGAGGCCGGATACGGGATCAGTGGGAACAGTAGAATCAGTTTTAATCGTTGGCGATACGGCCGTACCCACGCCGTCGCCGACACGCCGTTGAAATCTCTCGATCGTTTCCATCGGAATTAAAACCATCTTCTTAGCCCGCTCCATCTCCACCTATCGTCTCGAAAATAGGCTAGAGGCAAGAGTTTGGAGTATCGGTCCGAGCAGTAGAGTTAAAAATCCGTTTCCCCGCTGAACAAGTATTCGTTTTTTGGTTTTCCAGCTGCCGCGATTACCGGCCAATCGACGAAGGGTCTGCTTGTGACGGACGAGACGTGCCTTCTGCGCGCTGGACAACGCCACGTTACCCTCCAAGGTGTTCAGTGCACACTCGCAAATATTCTTTATCAATGAGTTGTCCGCCGTACGCAGCAATGCTTTCCTCTGCGTGGGGTTCAATTTGTGCAGCGCGTGTAAAGCGATGGTATTCGTCTTGCAAAAGTTGGCGTGTCCGCCGTGCCGGACAGCGGTGCGGGATCCTCGCGGCATTACAGCTGAACGACTGGTAGTCTATGGGCGTTGCCGCTCTTTATATCCTTCCGAGGTACGTAGACGTACTGTTTCTCATCCGAGGGAAATATGCTGGTTCGAAAACGACAATTTTCTGGCGTCGATTGCTTCAGATCGAGCAGTAAATAACCGTGCGGGACAGCGGTGGCGTCGTGATAGGCCTCTTGAAGGAATCGCGGATCCTCCGGATAGACTTGTCGCGCGAGATGTTGAATCTGTCCGCGATCCCGGGGGTTTTTAAAGAAAACTATATAGTTCGCGTTGAGAGAGATATCTCGTTGTCCGTGTCCCTGATGAAAGAGATTCTGGGTAATGTAGAAGACGCTGAGATTCTTGTGATGACAGACTTTGGTGAATAGGTCGACGACTACGTTGTTGGACGCCTCACGCATAAGATCGTCAATCACCAACAATTTGGGCGACTTGTCACCGTCGTAATCGCTGTGCTGCGGCAGACCCTCGCGGTACTCTATCCCGTTGCCCGACTCGTAAAGCAGTTGCCACTCGTCAAAGTACCAGATGACGCGACTGAATTTAGTCTCCCACATCTTCTCGCTGTGACGCAGGAAATTTTTCACAAAGTTCGACTTTTCACAGCCCGATGGCCCGGCTACGATGGCTGAGAACGGATGCTTCCAACGAGTGTCCATTATCGTAGTTGCTGCGTTGCGATTAATTTCTTGTACACGTTCTGCAAAAAGTCGGAGAAATGAAATATAAATCTGCGATGGGAATCGAAACACTAAACTACCCTCTTGATGAGCTCATCCCAGCGGCGGCGGCGGCGGCGCGGGGACCGCCGCGTGCTGGCTACCAGCTCATACCAGCACGCGCGCGCGTGACGTCCATTGGACGAGCCGAGTACCGCGCGAGGGGGTGCGTGCGTGTCAAGCTCGTTCGTACGCACGCGCGCGCTGTGTAATGCGCTGATAGTCAGCGCGCCACGCGGGGCCAGTGAGCTGATTTTCAAAATTTTTCTCGTATACATGCTGAACTAGATATTTGAAATTTATTCATCAGAAAGTATTCCCTGTTCGTTTTACCTGTTCAACAGCCTTGACGCCGCGTTCAAGCGGCTATTTTCTTGTCGTTGTCCCTTGGTTCGTCCACTGGTGTCTTTTCAGCTTATACACCAATCGTTCGCGGTGGGGCGTCCGTCCGACGGGCTGTCTGCCAGGTATCTGTCTGTCTGTCTGTCTGTCTGTCTGGCTGGCTGTCCGTACACCGTTTCGTCGAGCGAAGTAGTAAGAGAGAGAGAGAGATAGAGAGCGTGAAAGTGGGCCAGAGGGTCGCACCGCCCTGTTGATTGCCTACGGTTCGAGTTATACACCCTACGCGCGGTAGCCGTAGGGTAGCGTATCAAAGTTACCTGCCAAACAACGTCTTTTGAGGAATACCGGCCTGCAGATTTTCTTTTCAGTACGCGTCACCACTTCGCGCGTTGCGGTTGTGCGAATCGCACGGTACTTCACTTCGATTGGATTCGCCCCCTCAACTACCATCCGGCGAATGGATTCGAAATTCACTCGGCTACCGACCGTGTAATTTAACGTAATTCCTTTTACCTTGCACACTTCGACCTCTTCACCGTCCGCACGACGTACGATAAACGCGTAAAATTTCGGACCACCTGAGACGAAGGCTCGGATGTAACTTCCGTCACCGTAAGCAGTCAGTTCGTCCGTCAAGTCTCCCAAAAAGTTACCAGTCGGCGGCTCGTACTCTTTGCGGGTAATGTCGCGTATGTAAATGACAGAATCGGTGTCGTAATAGAGAACACGGCGGTCGAGCTTTTCTAGGTAGGAGTAAAGCTTCAACCGTGCCTCAGCCGTGGTGTAGGCGGCTATTACCGCGTTGGCCAGCGGCGAGGGACCGACGCTGTGATCCGCGTATGCCCACCTGACGTACAACACGTTCTCGTTGACCGTCAGCAGATGCTGCAATTCGATCTCGGGATCGGTCATCAACTCGAGCAGTTGCTGGCGGGTTTTGACGATGCTTGTTTTCGTCAGATTCTCACGTTGACCAAACTTGCCCCAAAATGAGTTCAGACACAGTTTTGAAACAGATCGCAGCCCAGGATTTTTCTCAATTCTCGCGTCGTCCAGGCGTATACCTTCGACTCGTTCGTACTCGGCGAGGTAGCGTGCCCGCGTTACGTCGTCGACGCATTCTGCTGGCCATCCGCTCGCCTCCTGCTTCATTTTCAGAAATGTGTCGATGTAGCCCGCGAATAGGCCGCCTTGTCGAGTGACGGGGTCGAAGGAAGTAACGTCGTAGTGCCAGATCTCTCGCACGCTCAAGATTTCGTATCCCATTTCTACGGCCTGTTGCAACTCGAGCGATACCCAGGTACCCTCAAACTGTCTGTCCTTGCTATTTTCGTGAGGGCACTCGTTTTGTTCGAAATTCAGGCAACAGGAATAGCACAACGCAAACATAAGCTTGTCGTGCATACGCAGAGGTAGCACGGGGTGATACAGATTTCGCGGCGGTAAGACGCGACACTTGATCAAACCCTCGACACGCGAGATGTCCTTGCCGGTCGGACCCGTCAGCAACCTACACTCGTCGCCTACGTAAACGGTCGGATGACCAACCGGGAACCGCCCGTTCTTGCAAACCCACGGGTACAGGAAACAGACGTCCACGTAACGAATCTGCTCCATCGCGTCGGCTGAGATCTGTCGGTAACGCAATGTATTACCGGTACGTCCACCGTAGAACGCATCTCGTGGATTCAAAGCATCGCTACCGTCCGTACTCGCGGTCATGGGGTGAAGCGCTAAATATTGCCGCATATCCTCATTTTCGGCGAACTCCCGGTCAAACGCGCATTCCCAAATTTCCGTTACACTGTAGCCCAGCTGCTTCATCCGCGCGGTCTTGGCGAGTGTTTCCTCGTTGCACGCGTCAAGTGTGACACCGTTCACGAGTCGTAGATCACGATTGATACGGAAGCAGCGACGACACCCGTGAAAGAAACATCCGTGAAATTCTAGCACGTGTCTCGCCCCGTCACCGTCGACATAGTAACCGTCCACGCGTCGTCTAGTTTCAGGTATCAAGAGACTCGGTAGAGTCTCGCGCCAAGTACATTAAAAAAAAATTTTTCAAGCGCGAGACTCAACGAGTCTATATACCCGAGAGGCAACTACCCTAACCTATAACGCGAATTAGTATCCTCGTTTTCTTCCACCTCACATACTACATGAATTTAGACTAATTTAATCTAGGATGTAGGCATGAAAAGCTTTCATTTCAGCCCTAGATCGATTAAATCGGTGTCCGGAGTGCTGAGATATAAGTAACTACCGTTTCTGAAACCTCGTTTCCTAGTATCAAATTTTCTCTTTCCTGTTCTTCAGACCAAGATTCCGCCAACTCAAACCATTCCCATGAAATCACATTTCGTCGCTAAACGCAGGACGTATGTTCTACGCTCATACACAGAACATACGTCCTTACGGATCTGGAAACAGACATAGAAGGGAAACTCGACACAAAAATTCAGACCAAAATTCATCCCATTAAAACCATTCCCATAAAATCACATCGCGTCGCTAAACGCACGGCGTATGTTCTATGCTCATACACAGAACATACGTCCTTACGCATCTGGAAACATGACATAGAAGGGATAAATCCACACAAAAGTTGTATAGAGTGGCGTAAGTAGGAGAGTCACGACGTAGTCGGCGCTACTATCGCAGACAAAAAGCGTCTGCAACACTAGTAGACGCGTGTTTTTATTTCATATTTTTAAATCCAAATGAAGGAAATAAAATAAAAGATACGAGCAATGCTTAATCAAAACTAGTGACTACCCACTAAAAGCCCCTCGAGTGCGAAAACCTCACGCAAAGTACATTAATGTGATAGTCACCAACAAAAATATTTCGATAGGTTAATCTTGAATCCTACGATCTCGACATTTTGAGGTTATGCGAATCAACTGACGTGTAAAATTCATGGTGATACATAAAAAAAATAACAATTGTGATAGGATAATTTTACGATTAGGTTTGGTTTATTTTCATTTATGAATTCAATTATCGGGGGAAACGGTTTTTTGGTAGTAAGTTACCGCCTGAGGAAGTCTGACGATAGAAAATCAAGAGAAAATGTTGAAGTTTGAAAATATAAGGATAGCATGATTTGATATAAGGAACGGCATGGAGCCAGACTAATAAAGCTGAGTTCAAGCGTTGGATTGCAACGCATTCCACTTCAAGCTCCATATTAGGCTTATCTCCGAAGGCCCGTCTGCTCAGACTCAAATTTTGAGTCAACGTTATACGTAGGATTCCGACGAGTTTTATGATCTGTATCCGTATCATCTAGTCAAAACGAGACTGTAAGTCGACGTTGTGTTTCGGACTCCGATAGGCTTTATTCTACACTCCACGTCAACGTAGTGCCTTGACCTTCGGTGGAGATGATTTTTTAATCCATGATTTACAAACAGTTCAGATTCTCCGTTCAGAACGATCTCAAAGTCTGTATAAACATCTATGATTACATGTAAATTAATAGTACAAACTATATATCGATACCCACGTTCCAATATGTCTCTCGGTCTCGGTCTCGGTGAATTCTCGGTCCTACTATCTATCATGCGGCGAATTATAGAGTCTACTGTACATAAATTCGTTTGATTTTGGTATGCGACCTGTGTTTGTATGTTCGTCTCTCTTGAGCTTTTCTCAAATCCAGATTAGTGCTATCACGACAGATATTCAGAATTAAAATGCTTATTCACTATTATAGAAATGATCGATCGCCTCCCTCGTTTTCAGATGATAGAGATTCTCATCCATATTTATTTATTCGTTTTAGACTCGGCGTAATTTCATTTCTGAATGTAATTATTGGAGAAAAACCTTTTTTATGGATTCAGATTAGTGCTAGCAAGATAAATTGAATGCAAATACTTATTCGCTATGAAAGAAATGATCGATCGACTCCCTCTTTGTCAGATGATTCTCATCTATATTTATTCATTTGTTTCAGACTCGGCGTAAGTTTACTTATGAATGTAATTATTAGAGAAAAACCTTTTTCATGGATTGTTCAATTTTGTAGCGGGTCGTCGTTTGAGAAGAGAGGATGATGAGAGAAAACGCTGAAGTTGCAAGATATCGGGATAGTGTGATTTGATAAAAAAAGGGGTAGAGTCAAACGAATAGAGCAGAATGCAAGTGTTTGACTTCAAAAACTTCCATTTTATGCTCTACGCTAGTCTTGCATCAATAGGCCCAATTCTATATTTTTCGATACTTTCTGTTTAGACTCGAAGTTGAAGTTGACGTTATGAGTACGGGACGCGTACATGTTTTTTTTGCAGAGGACCTAGCTGCATTAAAAAAAAAAAACTACCTAAGAATTGCAATACATATATCTAATATTTATATATATATATTTATTCATGAGCAGCAACTATAACTCTGCATGCAAGTACCTCCGCCATTGCCGGTCCCAAGCCCAGATGAGACAGGAGGAAGGCTGCGCATAGGGTCACACGTTGCACGCATATACATATAATTATACGGGATTCTAACGAAACAATTCGTAGAACTTGATAAAAGAACACATGTTACGTCTATCCACAGAAACTTAAGGCTCACAGAAAAGTATGAGCATACGTGTATATTTTAACATTATTTTCATTCGTTTGAAATTATACTACCACATTCAACATTGCTGCTTTTTGAGGGATTCGGATGATGCAAAATGCATCACCGTACATACGTTGAGATGTTCATAGGAACAATTGGCAGAATGTTGACAACTGAGCAAGCCTCGCAGGTGAGGATATATATAGGAAAACCCATTCGAGCGAGCGTAGCGAGCGAGCACAATTATTAGGTAGTCAAGCGAAATTGTACAAAAAGTGGTGATATCAACCCCAAAAAGCACCCCTGGTGCAAAAACTTTTCGCCAAGTACATTAATGTGGTCACTACCCCTAAAAAACCCACCAACAAAAATTCCTCCTAAAAAAAAAATGGTACTATCAAAATGTCTACATACAAAAGCATTGAAATCAGATACAACTGCCAAGTACCTGTAGAATAATGAAAGTTTGGAATTGAAAAATTTGTTCAAACTAAATAACGTTGTACTCGTTCGCTCGCTGCGCTCGCTCACTCGATTGGCTTATGATTATTGGTTGAAAAAATAATTTGGATGAAGAAATTGATAATGACAACATTTATCAAAAAATATTCACAACGAAAAAATAATTTGAACAAAATTTTAAACAAAAAATTTGGAGGTAGTGGTACTTGGTGGGCCTTTTGTAGAAACAGAATTATGAAATATCAATTGCGAACCATGTCAATGTCATCTGATAGCCATACAAACATTGGCCCACCAACATACCACGGACTCCAAATTTTTTGTTTAAAATTTTGTTCAAATTATTTTTTCGTTGTGAATATTTTTTGATCAATGTTGTCATTATCAATTTCTTCATCCGAATTATTTTTTCAACCAATAATCATAAGCCAATCGAGTGAGCGAGCGCAGCGAGCGAACGAGTACAACGTAATTCAGTTTGAACAAATTTTTCAATTCCAAACTTTCATTATTCTACAGGTACTTGGCAGTTGTATCTGATTTCAATGCTTTTGTATGTAGACATTTTGATAGTACCATTTTTTTTTTAGGAGGAATTTTTGTTGGCGGGTTTTTTAGGGGTAGTGACCACATCAATGTACTTGGCGAAAAGTTTTTGCACCAGGGGTGCTTTTTGGGGTACGATATTCTCGAGAGCGTCCGGCGTGCAATAGGGTGACTCCTAGCTCCCGCTCCATCCAAACGAGCCACTTTACAGCCTTTTGAGACTGCCGGTCGGCTAGTCTGTAACCCCCGGGGGGTAAGATCCCTATGCGATCCGGTTGTAAAAATTTTTTGCGGAACACAGCCGAGCAAGCCGACGCTATTGTGGTGCTTTCGGTGAAAGGGCATACACCACCGCGCTCTATGAATATCGCCCGGAACGCGATGCAAGCGCGACGAAGAATATCTACATCCGACTTACAGTACGCCACTAGCTCCAGGTCGAAATTAAACGTGTAATTTTTTGCCACGGCCTCGTCGTACCAGACATAGAATGCCGCTCGCGCTGCACTACTCATACTGTCCGGCGCGTAGAATCGCGCTGCGGGGAGCGGTCCCACGTAACCGATATTTTCAGGCGTATTGAAGAAATGTGGGAATACTTCTTTCACAACACTTTCGGGCAGTCCGAAAGCTTTCGGGAAAGCGGATAGGGGCATCGGCAAGTACGACAGAGAGTCCAAGAAGCGCGTACGACCCGTCTCAAGCATTATAATTTTACTACCGTTCAATATCACCGTCGGAGGCTCGACATCCTGCTCGACTATCCACCGCAGAATGAACTGACAATCGAAGCCTTTGGAATTGTGGGCGATGCAAATAACGCGACAGAATCCCTGCACCGGGCGTGTCGCAAACTCAACCAGTTCTCTCACGGGATCCGTCCTGAAAACGAACTCACGCACAAGTCCGCAGAAGCTGCAGCCTTGTTTGATATCGGTTTCGCCGATGCAACGAGTGCACACCTGCTGCGCCACGCAAAGGTTAGGCACGTGAACGTTCGTCGCGCTGTCTCCGTGGATCGTCTGACTCTGCTGTGTTTCGAAGTCGTAAAATATAAAGATGTAATCGCTCGAACGTTCCTGCGTTTTCAAGGGTGCCATAAAACAGAAATGGTTATGCGTTCGGGTACGATTACACGTCCGACAGAAACGGGTTTCGCACGAGTGTGAACCGGTCCTCGGATTGACGACTCGGGAGCAATCCACGCATGAGCGGAGCGCGAGGCAAACAGTCCGACGCGCGCTATACGAACCCGCTTGGCGATGCCTATCGAGGCAGACGTTACCCCGAAACACGCGCCTACAATCGGCGCATTCCAATTTAGTTGCCCCGATGCCGCACTGCGGTATAGCCAGGCACTGCGGACATCGATGCGAGCACCGATGTTCGTTGCCTTGATTGAATTTTTTGTTGCATCCCTCGCAAAAAAAGCGGCTCGCCGAAGCCCCGGTCAGGTTTGTTATGGTATCGAAATGCCGCTCGTCAGGGTTATATAAAATATTCAGCCTATGGGTAACGCTCAGGTGCCTGTCTGTAACACGGGTCGTGCCGTTGTAAAAGACCGCGTCCCCGGTACCTAATTTCCCCAGCTCGTAAATCACTATCGCTAGCCCCTTTGGAGCCAAGAAATCTTGGAATCTGGTAATTTCTAACATCCCGCAACCCGTTTCGGGAATTACGACTCCGGCCCGTTCTGCGAGTTGCCGCGCTTCCACCCACTGCATACGCGAACCAGGGTAACGTATCGCCTCGTACCGTTCGTGCAGCCTCCCGCTACGGCTCAAACCCCTCTCAGCGTGTGCTTCCGCCACGACCAATGCTCGCGGTAAACAAAACTCGTCGGTGTTCATGATTCGAACAATCGACTTTTTCATCACCCCGGCGTGGGTCATCGGCAAGGCTCTGCCGCGGCCGGATGGTACCTTGGCTACATGAACCGTCACAGTGAAGACCTTGTCGATTTCAAACTCGGCTGCGCTCTGTGTAACGCTGGAAACCAGCTTCCACAGATCGCTGTAGCGAGAATCGCGGACCGGCCGAAAAGATAACCATGCGGATCCCTCGTTAAAACTTTCCGCGTGAAAAATAAACCCTATGTAATCATCCTCATGACAGGTCGCGGTGACGTATGTATGCAAGTCTTTGAACGCCCCCTCCAACCACTCTAAAGGATTCGCGCTGGCCTCGGGAATATTTATTTCAACGTTCAGTTCGCGCCCGTTAATGTCAAACCGTCTGATATGCCTCAAAGTTTCTCCGAGAATACTAAAGCGTTTTCCAGGTTCAAGCGGCTCTGGTTCAACCTCGTCTCTCGTTACACTCCCACGCTCGTTCTTATCGCCGACTTCGCAGCCCGTCGCCCCGTCGAGGTCGTCTGTGTTTTTTTCTCGTTCGTCAGGCGTCGCGTCGTCGTCGTCGTCGTCGTCGTCGTCGTCGTCGTCGTCGTCGTCGTCGTCGTCGTCGTCGTCGTCGTCGTCGTCGTCGTTGTTGTCTTGGTCATAATCGGTATCGTCGGAATTAATGGATATCGCCCCAGCGCTCGGTAATCCCGAGGTACTGGCTCCTTGGTTCACGCGTGTCAGGCGTTGACGTCCGCCGACCTGTAGGCCAGAGGCACACCACCCCTCGTATTCGCGTTCCTTGGCTTTCAGCGGTAGCTCTGATGTGTGGTAGCCAACAGAAAATAAGATTTTTTCCTTTATTCATTCATTTATTTAGCACCGGACAACCGGCTCTGTAGTGCAATAATAAGAATACAGATACTTATACAGCGAACAGTATAAAACATAGGACAAAACGTTAAAAATAATAACCAATACTAGGTTATTTATGATAACGGAATAAACTGCCAGACACACGCCCGCCCCGATTATGGAAAGCGTTAGATCTCCGCGTCCAAGCTTTCGCACAACGAAAATATTCCACTGTCGAAGGACGAGCCCGGGCTGAATAACCGAGAAAAAACCTCAGGATCTGCCGTGGAAATGCTCGCGTTTTCCTCATCCTCATCCGCATCCTCGACCTCGTCTTCAAACTCGTCCTCATCTCCGCCGTCATCATCTACCTCTTCCTCCGCCTCATGTTCATCCTCATCATCGGTTACTTTTTCCATGACCACGTGAAGAGCTGCAGGTTGTTCTGGTTGTAGATGTGGAAAGGAAATGTACGCAATGATATACAGGGTGTTCCAGATTGAGCGCAACAAATTTCGTGGGCAGATTCCTCGTTAAATTCTGAAACGAAAAGTCCTGTGCCAAAAATTCCTGTGACCGACGGTTACCCAGCTAGAGAGCATCCAAGTTGACCTATCACAGAGCTTATACAGTAGAAAGTCAGTGCCGGGTTACGAACGCTATTATAATGCTGTGCCCGTGGCTAGAATGTTCCGTTCGTTTACTAGAGTTGTTGATCCAATTTTTCGGTCGTCTAGGTGTTTCCCTTCGTAGTTTTCGTCATCCGGGTTATTCCTCCATAGTCTCCATCGCCCAGGTATCCCTCTTTAAAGTTTTCGTCATCCACGTATCCATTTTCATAGTTTTCGTCGTCCAACTATCCATTTTCATAGTTTCCGTCGTCCAGGTATCCATTTTCATAGTTTTCCTCGACCATGTATTCGTCACCATTGTTTCCGTCATCTAGATATTCCTCTTCATAGTTTTCGTCGTCCAGGTATTCCTTTTCATAGTTTCCGTCGTCTAGGTATCCGCCATCAAAGTCTCCGTCGTCAAGGTATCCGTCATCATATTTTTCGTCGTCCAGGTATCCCTCTTCATAGCTTTTGTCGTAATTATTCCGTTTCACGTCTTTTCTTCCATAGTTTTTGTCCTCCAAGTATCCGTCATCATATTTTTCGTCGTCCAGGTATCCCTCTTCATAGTTTTCATCGTCCAGGTATTCCTTTTCATAGTTTCCGTCGTCTAGGTATCCGCCATCAAAGTCTTTGTTGTCAAGGTATCCGTCATCATACTTTTCGTCGTCCAGGTATATAAAATATGATGACGGATACCTTGATGATGAAGACTATGAAGAGGGATACCTGGACGACAGAAACTATGGAAGAAGAGACTTAGAACGCGAGAAGTACGACAAAAGCTATGAAGAGGGATACCAGGATGACGAAAATATGATGACGCATACCTTGACGATGAAGACTATGATGACGGATACCTGGACAACGAAAACCATGTGAAGGAATACCTGGATGACGGAAACTATGAAGAGAGATACCTGGACGACGAAAAATATGATGACGGATACTTGGAGGACAAAAACTATGGAAGAAAAGACTTGGAACGCGATAATTACGACAAAAGCTATGAAGAGGGATACCTGGACGACGAATACTATGAAAATGGAAACCTGGACGACGGAAACTATGAAAATGGATACCTGGACGACGTAAACTATGAAATGGATACCTGGATGACGAAAACTATAAACAGGGATACCTGGGCGACGGAGACTATGGAGGAATAACTCGGATGACGAAAACTACGAAGGGAAACACCTAGACGACCGAAAAATTGGATAAACAACTCTAGTGAACGAACGGAACATTCTAGCCACGGGCACAGCATCAATAGCGTTCGTGACCCGGCACTGACTTTCTACTGTATAAGCTCTGTGATAGGTCAACTTGGATGCTCTCTAACTGGGTAACCGTCGGTCACAGGAATTTTTGGCAGAGGACTTTTCGTTCCAGAATTTGACGAGGAAGCTGCCCACGAAATTTGTTGCGCTCAATCTGGAACACCCTGTATATGTGACACGGTGCGCTAACAAGAAGGCATAGTAAACCGAGATAATACGCCGAACAATACCTGAATCGGTGGTCATCCCCGCCCGATTCGGTCTTTGTAGCTCAACGGTCGACGCCTGGGACAGGGGGTCGTACAGACTAGCGATAACCGAAGCTGTTCGCATATGAAAAATGACTGTAATCATCTACATCGGAAAAACGACGCGTGTACTCGGCGGCGGGCGTATATGGGGCAAATAATTGGAATTCTTGTCCTTTGTTGTAACTCACCGTCGGGGCAATCGTGGGATGTTGACGCGACTGGTTTCTTTATCTCTACTGAAGAAATCCGAGAATCGCTCGAGGGTCCAGCCCGAGAGAGCACGTGGCTTTCTATGACGGTTTCAACAGCTATCGGCTCTGCAGATACCTCAGAGCCTCGGTGTTCGATTAGCGGCGGCTGTTCCCCTAGCGTAACCGCATCTTCGCTGCGATCCAGGAGCTCACACAACATCCGTTCCGTCTCCTCGGAGCCCTCTAGCATGTTCGTCAGTTCTGGCACGTGTAGGAAATTAAATTTACTCAGAAATAATTCACTTTTCACCGTATTACTACAATCAGCCCGTTTGAAATAAAATCTTGACTTACCACAGTATTCGTTGTATTCCGCGATCAACGGCATCACCACGGAGAAATGCGCAGTCCCCCGTCTTAACAGCGTCTCGGCCGCGATTTGAAGACACTCCCTCGATTTCTTAAAAAACCCGGCCGCGTGCATTGAACCGATGGATCTCTCGCTACATGCGCCGATGAAACGTCGCAGCTGACGCAACAAAGCGTCGGCTGACATGCGAGCAAGCGAACGTCTCCAACGAATATCGCATTCCCGGTCGATTGTCGAATTTTTCTGTCTAGCGTAAAACACGGCCTTCAGCACTGCAGCACGGTACACACTCAAAATGCCGGACATAGCGTTAGGTGATTTCAAAAATTGAGTAAAAATCGAGCGAGTAGGACGAGTCTCGTGAGAGAAAGATATAGCAAGAATGAGCAAGCGATATAGGCTCGATCAATGACTCAGATAGAATGACAAAAATTGGGGAAAACTTGCCTAAATACCCCATGTAGTACCCCTCACCCCGTGACCGAATGCACCTCTCACGCTAAACACGAGGTTATTCTCACGGGGGGTGGCGTAAGATTTTTAACGATTCTCACGCGAGAATCCTAATGCATTCCATCAGGTCAGCTGTAAAGCGCCTTTTCGCGAACCACTTGCCTTACCGGGTGTAATCCGCATACCGTATATTTATGGCCGTTTCTGACTCGACCTTTTAGCGGCGGGCGGCGGTCTAGGGGGCGTCTCGGAAATTAGGGGCCCAACGGCTGGTAATTAACGCCGTGCTGGTGAGCGTTAAAGAAAGTGTCACACCTGCTACCGCTCGGCGAGGGGAGCGAAGACCAGTCATTAGCCAACCTGGTCACGGCTAATCAGCTGTCTATTCGAACCATATCTCGCAATGGTAGGGGTAACCGTAAAAATCATTTCATGGCAATCTAGACGTATAATAAAGCACGGTAACCGCAAAACCAGGTCAGTTCTTCGTCAACAGTGAGAGAAACAACATCGCACAATGGCTACACCTAAAACTAGTTTACCGGCGAGCAATCCGCGCAAAATTTTCAAAACTCACTCTCAGTCGTTGAAACAGACAGAAAAACACTTACTACTGTCGACTACATACGGATTAAACCACTCGTTCACCAAGAAAATCAATATCGGTCTTGGATTGCGAGGGGACAGCGAGTACGAACTGTTGATTGGGTTGGTGAATAATTCTTCAGGAGGTATTTGCCTGAATCTGGAATCGTGGATCGCGCTGACCGAAGCAACGGACATCATCTCGGACTACTTTGCTCTCGATATATACGCCGATGCCCAATGGTATTTCGATACCCTCGACCTTGGTGAATGCAAACTAGCATTCACGACCGCTCACGGGGCAAGAGCAATTCGATTCGACGTACGAGCAGCCGACGCAGATATCTCATCAAATGCCGTTGACGATGACACACGTGCCTGCGACAACGAGAACTATCAACCATCCGCTAAGCAGCAAAAACTCTATCAACCTTCAATCGTGATGCAGAAGACTACCTTCGATGGGCTGAAATCGCTAGTCCCCTGCGTACAAGAATGAATACGAATGCTGAAAAAATTGAAAGATGATGTCAATACATGTAAGAAACTATTCGCTGAGTTCACCGCGGAAAAAGTCAAGACTTTGCTGCCTGCTCAGCCTTCCTTGCAAAGCATTTCGCAAATAGCTCTGCGGGAGTACGACGCTGCCGTCGAACACATCAAACCTCTGTTAGATCTCGAATTCCGTGAGAACTACCTTGACATCGTCCTGCTAGAGATAAGCAAACTATTCCCCTATTACGTGACCGTTCAGGTGAAACAACTCATCGACGCGCAGTCGAAGTAAGTGCTTCCGTTATTGGAACCGTCTGTCTCCGACGAGTTACACCACAGCCGCCAAGATCTCACGGGTCGCACCATGGCGACTGCTTGTGAGAAGAAAAAATTCCCCTGCCTAAAACTGGGCCGAAACAATACAAGGACCTGCTAGGGATGATGAATCGTACTTGGGGAATCACCCACACCCTAGTATTAAATAAACACACCATTTTCAGTCGTGGGAATAAGCATATATATGCGCGTGCGCTTTGCATAAAATCCCACCCATGTATTGAATAAACACAAATTGGGTGCGTGTGTGTGTACTCATAGTATTAAGATACCACTGAGGCTAATCTATAACCTAAGATTTGCATGAAATTGTATGTACTCTTGTCTTACACCCCTTTGTGTACACTTGAGATTTGAATAAAAATAGCATTCATGTGAATATTGCCGTGTCATTGCATCTTGTAATCTTGTACCCGATCCTCCCATCCTCATAGTCGTAAGAAGGGGGTAGCGTATTTAAAATTTTAGCGAGACACGACCCCTCATGTAAATACAGCGCGGGGCAGAGGGGGCTAACATAGCGAGGGAACGGGGGGACAGAGACACCCCCTCGTCAACGGTCAACCTCGAGGGGGAGTCCAGACGACCTTGAGGGGGAAGTATGGCGCCAGGGGGAGGGGAAGGGGGGAAAGGGGGGTTTGTTGTGACGCCCCAAAGCTGGCATATTCTACTTACCTAGTAACTAAAAATATAGTTATTTCAACATTTAAGGCAAGAGCGAAAATAACCATAACTGTCTTGAGGAAACAACCAAGGTACTTTCCCTTTATTGAAAAAAATATTGCTAAAGATTTATTGCTCCAGGCATCCGGTTGGAACGTCCTCAGGAAAGTTACGTTAATTTAACACTCAATCGTGTCCGACCCGACTATCTTTAAAAACTCTCACAACCACTTCATAAGGGTCGGACTCGGAAAAACGCAGGCAATGCAATAAACCTGCACATGGCCCACACTCGGCTGGGACACTGTTGCAACCCCCGAGTGGTGGAAAAAGGAAAGCTCTGGAACAAAGAGCATCCCAGAAAGGTTCCCTTACGAAGGAAATGATTTGAGTAGAAGCAATCGAGACACGACACGAAGAAGGTGATTCGGCTGATCGCTCTCCGGGCACCTTACTCGTGTTCGTTAGACTCAATTTCATAACTGCACCGTTCTTTCACTCAAGAATCTAAATTGTTGTCACATTTGTAAAACTTCATCCACCCCTTTATGCTATACTCCACTGAAACGAATAATTAAATTAAATTCAAACTCAGTACTTTAATACAGCGTGGTATGTACTTATTTTAACCCAATAAAACATACTCCCGCAAACATTGGTCCTTCGAGCCGGATATAAAGAGCAACCTGTGACATTTAAAGTGACAAAGAGGCGCAAACAGTGTACTATTGCTACCGCATAACTTAGTGGTGCGAATGAAACTGAAAACTCGGAATTGAAGCTGGACTGTGAACTTTGAACAGTTATCCAAAATTTATGTTACTGTGAACTCGAATTGTGTGAATCTGTAACATTTATGAATTTACACCGGCAACTGTGTGTGAATCTCTGATTGCGTGATCGCGCTGCACTTCCTTACGTAGTGGGATTGCATGGATACTGGTGAACTTGGCAATTTCGGACTGTGTGAAATTGTGCTAATACTCGGCAATTCTTGACTTGGTGGAATTGTGAAAATATTCGTGAACCATTGGAACTATACTGTGCAATTTCGGACTTGGTGAAATTGTGAAACCCGTGCAAATTACGAAAAGCAGTGCCATTTGCGGCGATTCCTCGGACTTTGGAATGCTCGTGGTGCACAAAACCCGGAGGTGAGTCTTTGGTCGCATTTCCTATTCTTCCAAACTCCTCTCCTAAGCTTTGATTTACACGTACCATAAACAATGGCGTAAGACACACTAAAAGCCAACCGAACAGTAATAAAGGGTAGCGTAACACGGTTTAGGAACCATGTGGACCCATTCAAGGATGATATGGATATTGCGCCGTTTCAAGCTAGATTAGAAAAATTCGAACCTTTATACGATACGTACAACTCCGTACAATCACAAATCGAGGTACTCGTTATGGGTGACGATCACCAGGCAAATATTTAAGAGACTGATCGGAATCAATTTGAAACCTCGTATTTCGAAACACTTGCGAAGGCTAGAAACATAATAGCTACACGCTTAGGAAACACAGGAGGTACACGCAATACATCTCGCGCATCGAGCGAAGCACATCAAGATCAGCCAGAACCGAATCATGTAGTAGATGTAAGTTTACCAAAGATTACACTTCCAACATTTGACGGAGCATATGGGGACTGGCTGAGATCTCGCGATACATTCAAATCTCTAATACATGACCATCCGTCGCTATCAAACATACAGAAATTCCATTATTCAAACTCGGCACTTGTCGAAGATGCAGCACGCGTAATTCAGTCGTTAGGAATCTCAGAAGCTCATTATACGCTAGCGTGGGATAGTCTGGAGGCCCGATATGAAGATTCTAAATCGTTAGTACATCATCATACCCGGGCACTTTTCGAGTTACCTCCCGTCGGGAAGAAATCTTACGCGGCACTTCGTCAATTGATCGACGATACGAACAACCATTTGCTCGCGCTAAAGGCGTTCAATGAAGAAACAGACACTTGGGATACGATGATCATCTATTTGTTAACAACGAAGCTTGATAGCGGAACTAAACGAGAATGGGAAAGGGCCCTACAGGACCTTAAAGGAAAACCTACGCTAAAGGATATGACGGACTTTCTTGAAAAACACTGCAAATATCTTCATAAGTTAAGCATAGACAAACTAGGTTCAAACACAAATAAATCAGAGACGAAACCTAATAATTCGAAAAGGGGTAACAATGTAAAATCACATACGGCAACAAGGAAAACATGTCCTAGTTGTAAAGAATCACACCCCCTTTACGCATGCGAAGAATTCAAAGGACTATCGGTACCAGACCGACTAGAAAGGGCTCGGGAATTGAATATTTGTTTCAACTGTCTTTCGAGCGGACATCGCAATAAGGATTGCAGGTTAGGCCCATGCCGCAAATGCTCAAAAAAACATAACACAATGCTTCACTTAGACATAAACAATAAGAAAGAACAGTCACAACGGCAGGTAGTCAACCCTGCACCCCCGCAACCGAACGAACCGATAGCCACAGGTAGTAAACAGACATCATTGTCAGCGCGAGCCACACCCGGTGAGGCATCGCACGTACTTTGAGCCACTGCAATCGTTTACCTTGTTGATAAACAGGGAAATCGGCAAGAATGTAGGGCTTTGTCAGATTCAGGTTCGCAACCGCACTTTATGACTCACGAACTGTGGCAACGATTAGGACTAAGAAGGCTGAAATCAGGTAATAACGTCTCAGGAATCGAACAGGGAAACCACTCTGTGGCACCTCAAACAACGGTGAAACTACAATCACGGGTTAGTCAATTTAAGGCGACAATTACCTGTCTAATCTTGAAGAAAATAACGGATGATATGCCAAACATCCCAGGGCATTTGTTTAATTTCGAGATTCCGAAGGGCATAGAACTAGCAGACCCAGAATTCGACCGCTCTCGACGCGTAGATTCACTTATTGGAGCAGGTCTATTTTATGACTTGTTCTGCGTTGGACAGATTAAAATAGGACGAGGGCAACCATTACTACAGAAGATGCACTCAGGATGGATAGTCACCGGTCAGACGTTGATCCAAGGCAAGCAAAACCACGGGGTCGTTTGTAACTTCGCGAAGAGCGATCCACTAATGGACAGCGTTGAAAAATTCTGGAAAATCGAGAATTGTTTTAGGGAATCAAATTACTACGACGAAAAGGATTTTTGCGAACAGCACTATACCAAGACAACTAAGCATGACGCCGTAGGTCGATTCGTAGTTAGCATCCCATTCAAATGGGAAGTTGAGGAACTCGGAAATTCGCATGAAATGGCCTACCAACGGCTCATCTCGATAGGAAAGAAATTAGAAAAACAGCCTGAACGAAAGGAACAATACGTGAATTTCATGAAGGAATACGAAACTCTTAGGCATATGACGGAGATTACAGAAGAAGAGCTAGGAAAGAACGGGTCCGTTTATCATCTACCGCATCATGCTGTTACAAAGGAAGATAGAACGACAACGAAGATGCGAGTAGTTTTTGATGGTTCGGCGAAGACAACCTCGGGATTATCATTAAACGACGTACAATTTGTTGGACCAACAGTGCAAGACGATCTCTTTTCAATCGTGCTAAGATTTCGACAGCACCGATATGTTTTATCGGCAGACATAAAGAAAATGTATCGACAAATTAAGGTACAGGAAGATCAGCAGGACTTCCAAAGGATTTTATGGCGTACTGACAGCTCTCTTCCAGTGAGGCATTTCAAACTTAACACGGTAACCTACGGGACGGCATCGGCACCATTTCTGGCAACCTGCTGCCTCAGACAAATTAGTATAGACTGCGAATAGCAACATCCACTAGCAAGTAACGTGGGAAGAAGGGATTTTTACGTAGATGATTTGTTAACAGGAACAGATAATATCGAATTAGCTAGAACGTTGAAGGCTGATCTAACACAACTTCTAGGACAAACTGGGTTCGATTTAACAAAATGGGCGTCAAACGAACCAGAAATTCTTATACAAACTGACAATACGAGAACACAACCAATGACGATTCAAAATGACAAGGATCCAAAAACTTTGGGTTTACTGTGGGAACCAGAGACAGATACATTGAAATATCACGTCAAACCGTATGAAAATCGGAGAGTCACCAAACGTTCAATCTTATCGATTATTTCGCAAATATTTGACCCACTCGGACTGGTGGGCCCAGCGACGATAAGAGCGAAGGTGATTTTGCAAAAATTATGGCAACTGCAACTCGGTTGGGATGAATCTCTTCCTCAAGACTTACACACTCAGTGGCAAGAGTTTTATCGACAACTAACAGTAATGGATCACGTGAGTATTCCAAGACACGCCGTGTGCGCTAATCCAATCGAATTAGAGTTTCATGGATTTTGTGACGCGTCAGAACTCGCGTATGGAGCCTGTATATATATCCAATCGACGAATAAAGACGGCCAACACACGATTAGGTTACTGTGCGCAAAATCAAAAGTCGCTCTATTGAAGGCGATGTCATTACCGCGACTAGAACTTTCCGGTGCGTTGCTACTCTCTCAGCTAGCGCACAAGGTTACTAACGCATGTAACATCAATATAAATCAATGGCATTTTTGGACTGACTCAACCATAACTCTCGCGTGGATCAAGGCACCATCTCATCAATGGAAAACATTTGTTGCTAACAGAACTTCGGAAATTCGGGAAATAACGAACGAGAATTGGAACCACGTCGAATCGTCAGCAAATCCAGCCGATCTAATTTTGCGAGGCACCAATGCAACCGATCTACTCCACGCACAATTGTGGTGGAACGGACCATCTTGGTTATCCCAAGACAAGAATACTTGGCCTCGTTCTCAAGAACGCGACGTTGAAGAAATACCCGAATAAAGAAAACTTGTACGAACATTAATTACGCAACGAAATGAAAGGTTTGAATTGTTCGATAGGTTTTCCTCGTTCACGCGCTTAACACGCACAACGGCGTACTGTTTAAGATTCATTACGAATTGTAAAGGTGCTGCCGCGGAGAAAAGGCAGAATTTTTTAGAACCGGGTGAAATTCAACAAGCTACCACTCGTCTTATAAGACTGGCACAGGCGGCAACATTAGCACAGGAACTTTCGGATGTGCAGAAGGGTAAGCAAATCGAAGAAAGGAGTCGATTGAGCCAATTAAATCCATTTTTGGACGAATCAGGACTTCTCAGGGTGGGCGGCAGACTGTCGAACGCGCCTATTCCGTACGATCAACAGCATCCAATAATTCTCGATCCGAAACATCGGCTCACGCAATTGCTTATAAAAAATGAACACCTGAGATTATTGCATGCAGGATGTCAGGCGGTGATTTCCTCAATACGAACGCGCTATTGGCCACTATCAGGAAAAAACGCAACCAAGAAAATAATAAGAGAATGCGTGACTTGCTTTCGAGTACGTCCCATCAAATCGGCGTACATGATGGGTAACTTACCAGCAGCCAGAGTAACAACAGCACGAGCATTTCAGCACTGCGGTGTAGACTATGCAGGTCCTTTTTTTGCTAAAAGAAAAAACACGCTCTCGGGTGACAACAAAGGCTTATATTTGTATTTTCGTTTGTTTTTTCTCAAAAGCTGTGCATATCGAACTTGCACATGATTTGTCAACAGATGCATTTTTCAATTGCTTTAGAAGATTCATCTCTCGTCGAGGGAGATGCACGGATATTTATTCGGACAACGGAACTAACTTTGTAGGGGCGATAAATAAACTCGACGAATTACACGAACCTTTAGCAAACGATAGGTTCCAAACGGAAATTACGGAACTTTTAGCTACCGAACAAATCCGATGGCACTTAATTCCGCCACATGCACCGCACTCCGGTGGTCTTTGGGAAAGCGCGGTTGAATCTACGAAGTCTCATTTGAAACGGGTCACAGGAGAAACGCGACTAACATACGAAGAACTGTATACGATACTGAGACAAATTGAAGCATGTCTAAATTCGCGACCTCTATCCCCACTATCAACCGATGCCTCCGACCCTACACCTTTGACTCCTAGACACTTCCTTATTGGAGGCTCACTAATGGCACTTCCACAAGCAGATCTAAGGGATATTAAGACTAATCGGCTTGATCGTTATCAACATCTTCAACAGATGTTACAGCACTTTTGGCAAAGATGGCAACATGAAAATTTACATCAGCTGCAACAGCGTCATAAGTGGGCTCGAACAATGCCTGAAAGGATTAAACCAGGTACAATGGTCATCATCCGAAATGACCACCTGCCACCCATGCGCTGGGCATTGGGTCGCATGATCGAGGTTCATCCAGGAAAGGATAACGTGACGCGTGTCGTATCAGTACGACTTGCAGGAGGTATTATCAAACGACCGGTATCAAAGGTTTGTGTTTTACCTTTCGAACAAGAAGTACACTCAGTGAACATGGATTAATGAACAATCAAAGAAGAATCAGTGATAGCCTGATGACATTTAAGTACATTCGAATAATTATTTCATGACTTGTGTTTGTAGTACATAAGTGTAGTATGTAATTACCGTTAATCGAAATAAGTGTTGGATTAGATATTCGTATTAAGCTTTTGAGGACACACAGTGCATAACTAAACATGATGTACCTACAACTCAGACCCATGTTGAAAGATACTCTTTCAAGGTGGGCGGTATGTTTAAGCGTATTATTACCTAGGAACTAAAAATATAGTTATTTTAACATTTAAGGCAAGAGCGAAAATAACCATAACTCTCTTGAGGAAACAACCAAGGTACTTTCCCTTTATTGAAAGAAATATTGATAAAGATTTATTGCTCCAGGCATCCAGTTGTAACGTCCTCAGGAAAGTTACGTTAATTTAACACTCAACCGTGTCCGACCCGACTATCTTTAAAAACTCTCACAACCACTTCATAAGGGTCGGACTCGGAAAAACGCAGGCAATGCAATAAACCTGCACATGGCCCACACTCGGCTGGGACACTGTTGCAACCCCCGAGTGGTGGAAAAAGGAAAGCTCTGGAACAAAGAGCATCCCAGAAAGGTTCCCTTACGAAGGAAATGATTTGAGTAGAAGCAATCGAGATACGACACGAAGAAGGTGATTCGGCTGATCGCTCTCCAGGCACCTTACTCGTGTTCGTTAGACTCGATTTCATAACTGCACTATTCTTTCACTCAAGAATCTGAATTGTTGTCACATTTGTAAAATTTAATCCACCCCTTCATGCTATACTTCACTGAAACGAATAATTAAATTAAATCCAAACTCAGTACTTTAATACAGCGTGGTATGTACTTATTTTAACCCAATAAAACATACTCCCGCAAACAATAAATTTGATCTTCCTGATTATGTATAACAATTACAAGATAGATTAGTATATGTTTACCAACGAGTTAGAGAAAATTGGCGTCTCCAAAGTGATAAAATGAAGTCCAAATTTAATTTGAAAGCTCACATGCTTCACTTCACACCTGGTCAGAAAGTTTGGCGCTTTGCCCCCAATAGAGTCAAAGGTAAATGTCCGAAAATTCAAAGAAATTGGGAAAAAAATTATGTCATCAAATCCAAACTCAATGATGTAGTCTATCGAATTCAAAAGTTTCCAAGCGGAAAGTTCAAAGTGGTACACGTTAACCGTTTGTGGCCAATGGAACAGGATGATCCTGAATAATCATTTTCTCAAATAATTTAATCGTTAAATTCACTTTCTTTTCTAAAGCTACGTTGCCCAGAATTTCCTTTCTCTTGCGTGCGTTACCTTAAGTTAAAAATCAGTTTACGTTAACTTCAAATATCTTTGTATTTTCTTTCTTTTTCTTTGGAACGCTTTTCTCTTGCCTATCTGTACCCAACTTTTATTTACCTGTATCTGGCCTAACTGGGCCTGCCTTCTTGATTTATTTATTATTATTTTTGTTGTATCGCTGCGCTTGAGTAGAAATTATATTTTCCGTTACTTTACCTGTACCGAGTTAAGTGTGTTATTTCTACGCCCCCACGTTTCCCTCTCCGTCTAACTAGTCGGTTATCTTTAGGGATTACTTGCATTAGGTTATTATTGCGTACTGCGTTTTGTTACCTCTATCTGGTCATTCGTGTGCCTGGCGCCCAACATTAATTTTCGTTTCGTTCCTTTTTGTACCGTATCGTCCGTAACTTTTCGTGAGAACGCGTTGGCGCTTCTTTGAGCGGGATTTATTTTTCTATCTATTTCCTTCGGGTAGGAAAATTGCTCGTTACAACACATATAACTATGCATTCATTTATTAATTATTTATTTATTGAAATCAAACCGTTAAAAAAAAACGGTAAAATTCCAAAAAAATTAATTTATTTTCGGCCGTCTAGCACGGGCCCGATTCCTTTTCGGCCGTGCCGTTGCGATTTTTTCTTTGCTCGCCATGATCTCTTGCTCCAATGAGAAAATCGCCGACACAACATAAAATATCTTCCTCCCAATGGCCCTGGTATCGTTCTAGTGATGCACCTGTGAAATTATACAAATATAGTATGTGTGCCGGCGAGACTATTCCGAAATAGTGTTACAATCGTTTAATGAACAAGAGTGTGAGATCCAGAAATGGATAAGCACGTGCGTTTGATTAATACAAGTGCGTGCGATGAAGAAATAGTTAACCACGTGCGTTTGGTAAACGAGATTGTGACGCAGGTACAACTAAATAAATAGCTGCACCTGGGCCCAGTACGTTCAATGTTATCCTGTTCACTGGATCACGGCATCACAGGTAGGCTACTATAATTTTAAATATAATGCGTTTGAATTCGAGTTTGTGAGTTTCAATCACCAATGTAATTTGCCTATCTTGACTTGAGCAATCCTTAATATATCTATATTCAATCTTCAATGGTCCGCAGATTATCAAAGTTTAACCACCTCTTCGTGACCTGAACACGAAATTTATCGAGGGCTACCAATACTCTGCTGAATTATGAAAGGACTACGATTCTTGAGATAAGAGTTGATTACAGTGGATGCAAACTAATTAATTATGCTAATCGCATGATGCACAAGTTGACCAATCAAAAACTGCTATCGAAGCTTACTTCAATTTTGATGGTCACAGGGTCATTTTACCAATTAGTCATTTAAAAATTATTGCTATAGCCCTGGCTACCCTTAACTGATGTAAAAATTATATTTCAGTCAGGCTCCTAGTTATTTTACGATTATGACCTTACAGATCTACGATAGAAGCAGATAAAATTTAGAAATTAGGTGATTATGATTGGAGAATATTCAACAAGTTGGTTGAATAAGGAATAAATTTGGAGTTAATCTCCATATCATAATAGATGAGACTAAAATCACACTCGCACACAATCGCTTTATACAAGCGCAGCGCGGAGAAATTTTTCTTTGTTCCCCGCTTCCCTTGGCCGCTGTATTCTACTGCTACATTATTTGTAATCAATTTTTTCGTCAGATCTGTAATGAACTCTTTGACGGTTTTCCCCCCGCAGGTCCTCAGTAAGTGTTGCACCTTGAAGCAAAATGGAAATATGCAATATGGTATTCCAATTATTTTCATAGCGTTCATTTTTATATAAGCCTGAAACGGAGCTATTTTTGAGGACCAGTGTGTCCTAAAAAAAAGTGGTTGATAACCTAATATATTCAGAGCAGTTCGTATATATGTAAAGTAATACTATAGCATTACTCCGCGGATCGGGTATTTCGTCTGGCAGAAAGGTAAATAAACGAGATCACCCGAAATAGATCGAAACACCGACACGTCGTCTTAAACGACGAGTGTCGGCAGTTTAATAAGTGACACGAGAGTGTAAACACAATTTAAAGCCTGTAAGGTAGAAACGGTTGGAAGACAATAGCTTTTAATGTCGTTTCTTATATTCTTACAGGTAAGAATATTTATTTAGGATTAAGGTAGTCTATAAGCTTGTTACAATTGTTAATAAAAAAAAACTTATATTCTTACAGAAACACAATTTAGTTATTTAATCCAATCAAACCAAAGTAAAGATTATCTACACATTATAAAACGACATTACGAGTCATGGCAGTAGACAAACTCTTGCTCTCGCTCAAAGTGGCACCAACAACAGATAAGAAAACCAATGTACTATGTCTGATAGCAATCGGAACGCCAGATGGAAAATTGTATAAGGTACCACAGGAATATTATCCGTTGAGAAATCACACAGAACAGTTGAAGATCAACGCAGTCAGGAAAGTGAAAGAGATTCTGAAATTGAGACACGAGTCTAGAAAAATTTGGATCAAGGTGACAGAAGAGCTGAGGGGGAAATACTTAGACGAGAACGACAATGTAATTATCTACGACTATTATCCAGAAGAAATCATCGAAGAATCCCGACCTACACCAACGAGTGAAGAAAACAAAGGTCGCAATTTGAAGAAAGTAACAGAAAAATTTCTTCTTGAAAAATTTACAGGTAAAAATTGTAATGGAAAGCAATGGTTAGATACTTTTGTGAACGAATGTTTGCGTTTAGCAATAGACAAAGACACCGAAAAGATCGAAGTTTTAAGACTATTTCTAGAAGGTTCACCAACAGATTGGTATAATTCTATGCTCATAAAGAATTCGTTAATATCAGATTGGAGCACGTGGCAAGATAGCTTCTGCGATACATACACAAATAAAGGTTGGTCGTTGATCAGGCATGCAATGTTATATAAATACATCAATGGTCCGTTACTAGATTATGCGGTGAAAAAAGAAAGAATTTTATTAGAAATGAATAAAACAATAGATGATAGCACTATGATCGATCTCATCGCAGTAGGCTTACCAGAATTTATAACCGATAAAATTAATAGGCAAAAACTAAACACACCCAAAGATCTCTTCACTGAATTAGGAAGTCTAGAACATTTAATAAAGAGGAAAACTGGCTATAAAGAGGTTAAGGAAAATTTAGAAAAGAAACAACAAAAACTTCCATGCAAAACTTGCGAAAAGAAAGGTAAAATGAATCGTTACCATCCTGAATCTCTTTGTTGGTTTAAGTCAAGTGAAAAAGAGACGAAAGATAAAAATCAAATAAGAGTTGTGAACAACGCAGAAATAGAAACAGAATTATTTGAAACAAGTCCAAAAAACTTATAACTCCACCATTAATCGAAATTAGATTAATTCTTGAAGATACAGTCGAAATTTTTGGAATGTACGATTCAGGAGCTAACATATCATTTATAAATTCAAGATTATTGAACATAAAGAATGAAAAATTGGAAAATATATGGAAAACAGATTTAGGAACGATTAATGGTGCAAAGAGAACCAGGGGAATGATATCCGTAAAAATAAAAATATTCGAGATAGAGAAGATTATGAAGGTTTTTGTAGTGGAAGGAGATGATATCCAATATGATTTTTTGATCGGATTAGATATTATAAAAGAGTTCAAACTCATTCACGATGAAAATCTAAATATTAAACAGAAAAAAAATGATATTACAGAAGAGAGATGCACTTTGAATAAGAATTCCATAAACTTTAATGAGCATATAGATAAATCAGATTTCAATATTTCTGTAAATCATTTAGACTATCAGGAGAAATTTGAGATAGACAAATTAATAGAAAGATATAGCGAGATGTTTGCAAAAGACAAATATGACGTAGGTACAGTAAAAGATTACGAAGCGCGCATTGACCTACTGATAGATAAATATTGTAGCAAAAGACCATACAGATGTAATGTGGAAGATAAACGAGAAATCGAATCACAAATAGCGAAATTACTGGAGAAAAATCTCATAGAAGAATCTTATAGTCCTTTTGCTGCGCCAGTAACACTGGTGTATAAAAGAGAGGAAGACAAAAAGACAAGATTATGCATTGATTTTAGGGATTTAAATAAGATTGTAATGCCACAATCTCAACCCTTTCCCTTAATAGAAGATTTGATGATAAAAACGAGAAATTGTAAGTTTTTCTCCACGTTAGACATAAACTCAGCGTTTTGGGCAATCCCTTTACGAATAGAAGATAGGAAAAAAACAGCATTCGTTACACAGGAAGGCCATTTCCAATGGACTTGTTTACCATTCGGGTTAAAAACATCCCCAGCAATATTTCAAAGAATCCTAAGTAATATAATCAGAAAGCATAAATTATCCAACTTTACAATTAACTATATAGACGACATATTAGTATATTCAAAATCCTTCGATGAACATATGAACCATTTAGCCCAATTATTAGAAGCGATACAAAAAGAAGGCTTTAGATTAAAATTCACAAAATGCAAATTTGCAGAGAATTCAGTTAAATACCTTGGCCATGTTATAAGTAACAATTCTATATGTCCTCTTAAAGATAACCTAATTGCAATACAGAATTTCCCGGTACCAAAAACGCAAAAGAATGTCAGACAATTCTTGGGAAAAATAAACTTTTATAATAAATATATACGAAATATAGCGATAACTTTGGACCCACTGCACAATTTGTTAAGAAAAGGTCAAAAATTTATATGGACCAAAGAGTGTCAGGAAGCGTTTGAAAGAATAAAAGAAATGCTATGTTCAAAGCCAGTATTGGAAATCTATGATCCAGAGTTACCAATACATATTTATACAGATGCAAGCATACAAGGCATAGGCGCTATATTAAAACAGAAACAATTGAATGGTGAAGAGAAAACAGTAGCGTACTTTTCGAGAAAATTAAATAATAGTCAAAAAAAGAAAAAAGCAATATACCTAGAATGTCTAGCCATAAAGGAAGCAATTAAATACTGGCAATTCTGGCTTATAGGAAGGTCATTCTTAGTTTTTTCAGATCACAAACCGTTAGAAAATTTAAATATAAAATCTAGAACAGACGAAGAACTAGGTGACCTTACATACTATCTTTCACAATACGATTTCAGTATAAAATACTCTCCGGGGAAAGATAATTTAGAAGCAGATTGCTTGGGTAACAACCCTGTATTAGAAGCTTATGAAAATGAAGAGGAACAATTGAAAGTTGTTAATGCAATAGGATTAGATGAAATTATTGAAGACCAACGAAATAACGAACATCTACAAACTATAAGAAATAAGATGATTTTAAGAGATAGAATATACTATAAAAAAATTAAATCTAAGGAAAAAATTGCGTTATCGGAAAACTTAAGTAAGCACATTATCAAAACAATACATGAAGATTATTGCCATATAGGCATAAGACAATTGCAGAACAAGATAACGCCATTTTACACGGCAAAGAATTTGAGAGAAAACATAAAAGAAACTTGCAGGAACTGCGCAACCTGCATCAAAAATAAAACTAGAGGCCAGAATAAATTTGGATTACTGTCACATTTAGGACTGGCAACAGAACCGTTTGAGATAATGTCAATTGACACAATCGGCGGATTGGGGGGATCTTCTACAAAATAGAAAATAATTGAAGCAGAGGTTCCAGTATATTACTGGTAATTTTTATAGCATATTTCACAAGGGACCATTCTGGATCTTGGACGTAACATAATCTCTAGCGCCCGTGTTATCGTTGCGCTTCCCCGTGAGTCCCTTTTCATCTCCGCTACCGCCTATATTCTTTGTTTTTGTGTGGCAAATACAAGGTCGCTAAGCAACTTGAAGGTTTATCATCGACAATCATTAATTGAACTCAGGCAAAATTCGATGCTGCGATGATGCTAACTAGTAAACGAATGGCTAGCGTTATCGCAGGCGCTAAAAACTCTTGTCAGTAGTGCTTAATCGGTAGGTAACGTTATCATAGAGCACGGATTTCCTCGTCACCAATTGTTGATTGTCAAAACATACAGGGGGTCTGCGGAGATGAACAGGTGTAGCAGGGAAACGCGGACGCCAAAAGTTAATGTCGGCGGTATGTTAATGCCAAGACATCCAGAATCGCACCTCAAGTGATGGTAGGAAACATACAAAGCAATAAACGAATAACGAGTCATGCATTTAGTGGGAATAAAGAGGTCGAGGCTGTTCTATTCATCTATTATTGTGTGAACGAATGTAAAGTCTAGTGAAAATAAATGTACGTACGTACCGTTTGATGTGAGTCATCGTAAGCTTTTTTTCACTTGCTTCGGTTAGTAGTGATAAAATGAGATTTTGCCAGATTCGTTGGTTTATTCTCTATATTTGAACCCAGCTGAGAGAAACTGTTCCGTGCAATTACAAGAGGCCACCATGCAAATGTCAATAATCATTATGAATAACAGTGATCGGCATGAAACCACAGGCTCGCACTATTTCACTCTTATTATTATTCACTGATTCACCGATATAAAACCATTAGCATGGCCGATAACACATTATATACTCATATAATATGAATATATAACTATATAATATGATTATATATAAAATTATGAATATTTTAACTGTCAACAGCGCGATCCGACAGCCATCCGACGGCCATTTTGATTTCGTCGACCCTTTGTAGCTCACTTGGTAACTTTATCATTACATACTGACCGAATGCGAATTCAGATTCATGCCAAAATCAATAGGGGCCGAGTTTGATCTGATAATTTACTGACAGTGGAACGACCACGATTTTTATTTATTATACAAGGTATTTACTTCTGTAAGTTCATACACATAATTAAGGATACGACGAAGTATTTCCTGATACGATTATTAGTTGGAATAACTAGTTCTTCAGTGTATTTGATTGCTGTCGCATTGAAAACTCAATTTTCGCGTGAAACGAAGCCGGTTGTCCGTATAGCTCTAAGAAACCGAATGTGCCCGCCAAGTACGTAGCTCTTGGAATGATGTTTCGATATCCTCACACGAAACTCCCGACTTCACGATTGATTGATTGATTGATTATTTGTATCACGACGTAGACTTGCTAAGAGATCGCAGGGGTACTTTCGGTACTTGGCTTTTTCCTTGATTTCACGACAGAGACTGGCGAAACGCTTTGCTTATAAAGCAACTGTGATTTTCGTGTTGGTACTTGGCGGCTCTTTTTACATCTTTGAATGTTTTTCGTGGGTATTCATATTATCGAGTGTAGTTGTGTATATATGGGGCATTCCACGTCAAAACGAAAACGGTTCAACCGATGGGTCTCCGATTTTCTTCCAAATTTTTTTTCTCGTCCTATTTCAGGACGAAAACCACATACCAAAGCATTTTTCAATTTGAACTTTGGTTTTTATTGACGGATTATCGAAAATTTGGTATTTTTCTAAATCTGAAAATTTCAATATTTTTTCATTCAGTGTTAGCTTATTCTAAGAAAAAAATATACGAGACATGAAATGTTCGATTTGAACTGTACTTTTCATGAAAATTGGTATTGAATTTTTTGCGTCAACGGATTTCGAGTGATTGAAAAAATAAATATAAAATTTCGATTTTTGAAAAAAGTACACCTTTGATTTTAGATTTTTTTTTTTTTTTCAAAAAAACTTTCGGTCATTAGAAAATTTTGAGGAAAACCATAGTGGGCCGACGATTCTACAATTTTTTATGAATTTTTCAATTTTCGAATTTTTTGGTATAGATAAATAAATGAAATCGTTATTTTCTATTTATTTTCATTATTTGCATCTGTGAATTTATTTTTCGATAATACATTTGTATATTATAAGACAACGTAACTGGTCAACGAATCGTGATATATATTAATTTGATTTATATTTTCAAGATTTTGCATTCATCTGATTTCGTGGCAAATGAATAGCGCTTCTTTCGAATATTTTTGTCTCCATTCGGTATAATGCAATGTAATTGGTGAGTCTGGGGCACAGACTTGGCATTGTTAAAACGTTCGGTTAAAAACTCATTGAGTTCGCTATAATTTTGTGCATTCCAGTATCTTGATGATATACGAAGAATATTGCCAGGTCTTGAAGCCCACTCGTATAAGTCATGAGGTGTCAATATTTGCTCGTCATGAGATAGCCGAAGGCTAGCTCTAGCAGCCAACCGTTTGACAGTACTTCCTACCCCATCACATGGTCCCTTTCCGTGGGCTGTCGTAAAGAAATGCCACTCCGCAAGAATATTGAAATCTCGTTCGTGATAAAGAATGTTTACACAGTTTTTATAATGTTTGAACTGCTGAGGAGCACCGTCAGAGAAATAAATGAATTTAGATGGATGAGGCATAAAGGTCCTAATAAAATCATGACTCATGCGAATGGGCTTCAAGGCCTGGCAATATTCCTCGTATATCATCAAGATACTGGAATGCACAAAATTATAGCGAACTAAATGAGTTTTTAACCGAACGTTTTAACAATGCCAAGTCTGTGCCCTAGACTCACCAATTACATTGCATTATACCGAACGGAGACAAAAATATTCGAATGAAGCGCTATTCATTTGCCACGAAATCAGATGAATGCAAAATCTTGAAAATATAAATCGAATTAATATATATCACGATTCGTTGACCAGTTACGTTGTCTTATAATATACAAATGTATTATCGAAAAATAAATTCACAGATGCAAAAAATGAAAATAAATAAAAAATAACGATTTCAATTATTTATCTATACCAAAAAATTCGAAAATTCAAAAATTCATAAAAAATTGTAGAATCGTCGGCCCACTATGGTTTTGGTCCTAAAAATTTTCTAATAACCGAAAGTTTTTTCGAAAAAAAAAAATCAAAAATCGAAGGTGTACTTTTTTCAAAAATCGAAATTTTATATATTCATTGTTTCAATCACTCCAAATCCGTTGACGCAAAAAATTCAATACCAATTTTCATGAAAAGTACAGTTCAAATCGAACATTTCATGTCTCGTCTATTTTCTTCTTAGAATGAGCTAACACTGAATGAAAAAATATAGAAATTTTCAGATTTAGAAAAATACCAAATTTTCGATAATCCGTCAATAAAATACCAAAGTTCAAATTGAAAAATGCTTTGGTATGTAGGTTTTGGTCCTAAAATAGGACAAGAAAAAAAATTCGGAAGAAAATCGGAGACCCATCGGTTGAACCGTTTTCGTTTTGACGTGGAATGCTCCATATATATTGTGACGTGCACAGCCGACGGTTGGGGTTAGGGCTTCGAGACTCCGGGCCGGCCACGTCTCCAAAACCGACACTACCAACGTTCCTCGTTTATACGCGACTCGAATATTTTGGATCAATTGAAAATACCAAAATCCGTACAAGATTAACCAAGTGTTGGGCGCCAGGTATCTTATGATACCGCGGTACGGGACGAAACTCACACGAAGTTGAATTAATAAAAAGTTAATTGAATAAATGAACTCATTAATTAATAAAAAGAATAAAACGAACAAAACGATATCACACGGAAAGCTCAGCGTGAGGGGAACATGGGGGCGAAATAATATAGGAGAAGTTAGAAATATGTTATATGGTTTATGGATTTATTAATCACAAAGAAACCAGGTTGAAGGAGTTCAGGCTGAACACAATTATTACAAACAAATAAATGATAATAAAACAAATTAAACAATCAAAGCCAATCCCTTGAATCGGAACTAACATAAGTACAACTATCTAAATTGAACTAATCAGGAACAGCTGATTAACTAGGTCACAAACGGGAAAGTAGGACAGAAGATAATATAGAACAAGGGGTAGGTACGGTAGAACAAAGAAATTATAAAACGAGAAGAGAACAATTATCTTATGGTACGGTAAAACTAGCTTATGGGGTGATAACATGTGACGGTAGATGGGTCGGTAACATAAAGGGGAATCGAAGATACAGAATCAATAATATGGGGACTTCTACTTATTAATTAGGCGGGTCGATATTACAGGACCTTCCGTTTAAAATTTACAAGGCGTCAAAGCCGAGCGTGAACGAGGTAACTTGAAGATGGCCGAAGGCAATCTACGCGAGGCGTACCATGCTACGACGCATTAACACGTCAAAAAAAGGGGATGTTAGAATCTATTATCACAAGTAATTCGGAATAATACGAAATATACCAGCTCAAGGTTTTAACAAGGATTAATATTACTTTTACTCAACAATACTACGAGATCGGGATTTTCATCACAAAATATGATATACTACGTCTAGATCGATTCTTCCAGAAGAAGCGTGGCTCGACAAGCCGTCAAGATTAATTATCGTTTTTACACGAAACTAACGTTTTCACGCGGGGAATTCTTCCTTTTGATATTCGATTTACAAGGGAATCGATACGGAAATATTTAACAAGAACAACGATATGATGATACGATAAAAAGAAATAATTTCATGAAAAATTATTTGACTAGTACGTAATGATATATCAAGGGGACACAATAATCAATAATATGATCAATATCGATAGATAATCCAAACTAAAGTACGACAATTCGATGATATCTGAACGGCGTCACCTTCAATGAGGTTTGACCCTACTACGCAATACGAGATCTAGTCTCTTTGAATCAATATAATATTAATCGAAGGGTCGTCTAGAGCCGGAATCTTACCTTAATCAAACACACACTCACTAACAGAGTTTACTATAGATTGTGATCAGAGTTCTAAAACGAGTTCGATACTAAACGATAAAGGTATTAATTTTTCAGAAAAACTAAAAACAGGACTTTATCTAACTGTATCCGAGCAAGAAGTGAAGTTTCTGGGTGTCTCGCAATGCAGATGCGATTTTAGGGTGGAAGGAGTATTACGCTTGAAATTAGGAGGCGTATCTCCTTTCTGCCGGGTTGTGTCGCGGGCCTGACAGGGCCTTTTGGCACTTCGAGCTTTCGCCAGGGATTTGTTAGAGGGCTCGTCATGTTCTCAATACCCTGGAAGGCGGAATATCTGCAATTGGACCGGTGGACCAAGTCGGCACGAGACAGGGAGAAGGGGGGGGGGGGGGGGGGAGGCTACCCCGCGTATTAGATTCAAAATGCAGCGCTCTTCCAGGCGTATCTCTGGATACGATGACTCTGCTGTCCTCCAGCTAGTCACTCGAAGGCTTCCAGGTGACCCGCCAGGTCAGATGAGATTGAGGGATGACCTCCCTCGTTGTTTTCAATCCGGAACGGCGCGGGAATATAAGATATAGGAACGGGAAATATATTAATACAACTTATAATTACAATAGGGACCTTGGGCACTTGAGCTGGGACTTCTTGCTTCTCATTCGGTTTATGATTAAGGTGGTCGCTTCGGCCTGGGGAAGAGGTGATGGTTCAATTACGAGGCATTCTAATTTGCCTCGTTACAATATATAGAGTTATTTTATCGTTATTTTGTTTTATTTATACTTAGGAATTTTCATATATTGTAATTGCTTGTGTGTGTTTTCAGTATTTTATTGTAATTTATTATAGGTTTATAGTTTTGTTTTGAATGGTATTTCTTCAACTGTAGTGCTATATTTTCATTATTCATTGTAAGTTCATCTCATCTTCTGTAGTTGTACAGTTTCAACCTTGTTTATACATTTTTTTTTCTAATTCAATGTCAATATTCTTGTCATTTATTGTAAGTTTTGATTACCAACAAGTCATTTGTATTGTTAGTTCTAATTGCTATAGGGTGCTTATACTTTAAGTTTAGATCTGATGTAGAATATAAACTGTGATTGGATTCTGGTCTACTCTGATTTGCATTCAAAGTCAAATAATCAATTGTTTGATTCGTCGATAATTGGCTCTTTCGAAGATCTCACTAGTGTCTTATGTAGTATACATACAGAGAGATTATGGCTATGGTTTACACTCAGTCAAAGCCAACTCGGCACACTCCAGATTTTTCGTCTGTTTATTGCAGGCTGGCCATCCTCTTTTCTTTTTTTTTTTCGAATCGATATCTTCCGAAAGCAAATCTATTCAACCAGAGAAAAAATGCAGATGGTCGGCTTGCAATAAACAGACGAAAAACCTGGAGTGTGTCGAGTTGGCTTTGACTGAGTGTAAACCATAGCCATAATCTCTCTGTATAACTTGTTGGGAAAGCTAAAAACAAGAAACATTGGCCATACCATATAGTAAATTGCTGAATAAGTTCCCGCAACAATATTCTCACATGCTTTTATCATTCCCTGGAAGCTTTAAAATTATTTATGGTAAGATTCATTATCAAGTCAAGTTTTTCATTACGTAAGTAGATTATATATGACAGTTCTGGATCCAGCCTCCTTTACCGGCCATCAAGCAGTAGGCAAGTTACCAACCGCGCCGATACCTTATTGACGATCGGATGGTAACGATTACCGATCTTTGTTACCGACAGTCGATGGAAAAGATTTTACATTGCCGACCTTTGGTTACCGACAGTCGAATGGTTGCGATTTTCCGTCGTGCGATGGCGCCACTACCGATCTGTTTTTTATGTAGCGGTAAGGATTGCCGATCTTTGGTCACCGATAGTCTGATTGTACTTATGATGAATTATGGTGACGTGAATCATGGATTGACGATGTTCCGTTGCCGAAAATCAAATGGTTGCAATTTTCCGCCGTGCGATGGCGCCACTTTTGTTATCGGTAGTCCGATGGTAACGATTCTGAATCAAAGATTGCCGATCTTCCGTTACCGACAATCGGATGGCTGCAATTTTTCCGTTCCGCGATGGCGCTACTACCGATTTGCCTTCGGGTCATGGTAACGATTACCGATCTACCGACAATCGATCCATGATGGCCGCTCTGAAATATCCAAACGAGTGGCAGGGTATGTTATACCGTGACAATCACGTGAAACCGAATGGTCCATGCTACCGGAGAGCGAATATTGCCGAATATGACGTCATTTTAGCGGGCTAACCACTCGTTGCGCTGAACAATCCCTAGAGTGATTTTGGCGCGCGGTCGATGCAACTCGGCAGCCATTGTTGATAGAAGCCGGCTGACTGTCAATACATCGCGCAAGGTAGACATGTGGGGTTATGTTCGTTTATTTTAAGAAAATGATAAATGAGGTGAATAAAAACTACGTGAATAAGCTATGAATATTGATCAAAAATCTATCAATTAGTTTTGAATGATATCTTAATACAATCAAGGAATTAACCTAACCTATAACTAGGAATTAATTAGAGTCAAAAAGTTCATCGAGAACAACTGATTTGAACGAGATTATCAATTGTATTCTAGGGTTGAGGCTTCAATAAATTGAACAAGGTGAGTGAGAAAAACTTTATTGTAGCTTACTAGAAGTTCATTCAATGCATGACAAGGATAATTATCATGTTGTAACGAATTAGTCCTCGTTAGAGTCAGCGGCGCAGTTTAAACCGCCAGTTCTTAGAGTCTTCGAGAAATGCACTACGCCTAGACTGCACATAATGCCTGCGCCTGTAATTTCAAGGTAAGGATTATCACACATTCAATGACAACATTCATTGGCCACAAACATCTGCTAATATTATCCGTAAAAAAAAAAGTAAGTGCCGTTTAATGGAATTAAGTTATTGGAAAACATGAATATTTGAAAAGTATGAATAACTACGATATCGTGCAATGAATGTGTGATAATTTTCACCTTGAAATTACAGGCGCAGGCATGATGCCCAGTCTAGGCTTTGTGCATTTCTCGAAGACTCCAAGACCTGGCGGATTGAACTGCGCTGTTGACTGTAACGAGGACCAATTCATTACAACATGATACTTATCCTTGTTACGCATTGAATAAACTTTAAGAAAGCTTCAATAAAGTTTTTCTCACTTACCTAGTTCAATTTATTGAAGCCTCAACCCCAGGATTAATAATTAATAATTTTGTTGAAATTTGTTGTTCTCGATGAACTCTCTAATTCCAATTAATTTGCAGTTATAGCTTGAGTTAATTCGTTGATTGTATTATGATATATCATTTAAAACTGATCGATCGATTTTTGATAAATATCAATAACTTATTCACGTAGGTTTTATTCACTTTATTTATCATTTGCTCAAAATAAACGAACATAACCCCACATGTTCACCTTCCGCGATATATTGAAAGTCAGCCGGTTTCCAACAACAATGGCTGCCGAGTTTCATCGACCGCACGTCAAAATCACCCTAGGGGTTTTCAGTGCAACGAGTGGCTAACCCGCTAAAAATGCGAAGTATTCGGCGTTCGGGCGCATGGACCATTCGGTTTCACCTGATTGTCACGGTATATATCGGCACCTCGACAGAAATTAGGAAATTGGCGAAATACGGGCAGCAAGTTCGAAAATCTTAGTTTTCATTACTTTTCACTGAAACCTCACGAGTGAGTAAAATACGTATAGATACGTCCGCAGCATTGGCTGGTATGCATAAAACGAAGTACATGCTAATTGCTTCGAGTAGTAGCATCTTCTACCAAGCATTGGTGGTTAATACTGTGTGTGTAGAATATACTTCACTCACGTAGTAAATGCTACATGGTGGAGTATCTACTATCGCTACCGATTCTCGATTTTTTTTCACATTTTTTGAATGTGTGAAAGAGCTCCTTCTCTGGTTTCTCCAGTGTCGTCTAAAAATTGATTTGCCATCCACTCAACGTTTTGTCTATCAAAACTGCATTATAGTAGAGTATAAGTATAAGGGTATAAGAGTATTGTATATAAAAGTCAAGTAATAATATGATTTTAGAAAGGAAATTCATTGAAATAATTTTCGGTATACGTCTTCGTCATGATTTCGTCTAACACGATAATTTTTTCTTCGCACGTTCATGAACGCTGCCATTTTTTTAGAGTTGAGGACGATGACTGGCGAAAGAAGTTGCCCCAACAGCAACTTCGCTAAAAGCGTAGTAAATGCTACGTCGAATCCAAAACAAAAGCATGTACTACAATCTATGGGTAGATGTTTCGAAAAATAGTATCAACCCCTATGAACGAAGTATCTACTAGGTAAATAAGAGTATCTATTAAGTACAGTGGGGCAATGAAGTTCTTGTAGGGTCGAAATTTAGGCTTATGCGTTTTAGCGTCTACGCTGTTGAGCAGACCCTTCACACCGCATACCCCGCTCCCGGAGCTCATCGATGCGTTACGGCCGATCGGTCTAGCTATGGATATTTCGGAAGTATTTCTTACTTTACTCTGAGTAGGTAATCTGTGCCTGATTTGCTTTCTCGCCTACCGACTCGTCAAACGTCGTCGACAAATACGTATGTCGTATAGAATATATCGTCACCTGACTTCAAACTTCTTTATTTCACTGAAAAAAAAATTTGATATACAGAAGTCACTTATGTGATAATCAGAAATACAATCGATTCTACTACCGAAACTTTTATTGATCGTAATTTTTTTTTTTCTTACTTCTATTTTTCATTAAATTTTTTTTTATATACTATTTCTTACAATTTTTCAATTTTCGAAAGTAAAATCAATCATATCTCTGATGGTTACGACCCATTATCCTAAAGATACAATTCATCTGCATTGAAAACATTCTGGTAGCCATTATCCACCGCGTTTACGAAATAATTTTTTCTTGAATCAGCAAAATAAATGTAAGAAAAATAGTTTCCACTTTCGAATAGGGGTCCAAATGATCGTCTTCGGACACAGAATTTTCAAGCTGTTTTTCAAAAAAATCAAAAGTTTCTTTCTGTTGGAAGTTTCGAAAATTCATGAATGAATAACGGTTCGGAAGAAAAATCTGAAAAAATTTATGAGTAGGTGTTAAAGTTGGGGTTATCGTTTAAAAAATTATGAATCAAATAAAAAATGGTGAGGGAAAATCATGGGTCGAGTTGGCATGGAATACCTCATATTTATCGCACGATTTATAAATAATATTAACTACTATTTAATATTGTGTCATATTGCCGTTACTGGTTATTACTTTGTGCACTCGCCGAGGCATCGAGATTCGAGGTAACTAATCTTTGGCGAATTCCCGACTGATTACGCAAACTGTCCCAAACCTGCAAGTATGCATATGATGTTGTTCATGGTTTTTATGGCTTTCGCATTATATGTAGTGGATAATCATACTTCTATAAATCTGTAAGTTTTCATATTATTATATTTAAGTGTATTACAAATCATCTCTATCATAATTTATTTATATTTCATTGATGTTGTGTTGTTATTATTTACTATTGAGTTCCAATTTCGGATTTTGGTTCTTTTATTTAATAAGAATTATCCAAAATACTCGATTTTTCATTTTTTTTCCTTTAACCTAAATATACATTTAACAGAAAACTTACATAGAATAATACCTGCAAGAAATTAAGAATTTGCTGTAATCGAAAATTGAGTAGATCACTGACGCATCTGAATTGCGAATTTCGATCAGTCGGCAATTATATTCTGAGATAACATTTTTCTAAACTCATCATATAAACCTACTTCTGTATGATATCAAAATCGAGTTCGAATTTAACTTTGTTTTCAGTAAAATAAAGAAGTTGAAATCAGGTGACGATATATTCTATACGACATATGTATTTGTCGACGACGTTTGACGAGTCGGTAAGCGAGAAGGCAAATCAGGCAGATTACCTACTCAAAGTAAAGTAAGAAATACTTCCGAAATATCCATAACTAGACCGATAGACCGTAACGCATCGATGAGCTCGGGGAGTGGGATATGCGGTGTGAAGGGTCTGCTCAACAGCGTAGACGCTAAAACGCATAAGGCTAAATTTCGACCCTACAAGAACTTTATTGCCCAACTGTACATAGGAGTAGATGCTACGAAAGCATAGTGTGTACTACGATAGTAAAGTTTCTGCCTCAAATTTGGAGTGAGTACTTGAAGCATGAGCATGTACTTCGTTTTATGCATACCAGCCATTGTGTGTACTTCGAACATTCAATAGGTAATAGCTGCGATTACCTGAAGAAAGGTATGTAGTCCATAAAATTTAATTTTTATACCGAAGAAAGACAGAAATTTTGACGAGTCGTTATAGTGTTCATATTTGCGATTTGCCGTATTATGTTCTCGATTCGATAACTGTTGTAGAGAACTACAACTATTGAATGTCGGTAAAATTAGGATTTTTGACCTTCTCGTCCATCTTATCCCGCCTTCTCCTGAATAATTAATTTGACAGAAATATCGTAAATCTATGATCGGAATATTTATACCAGTGTTAATTACTAACACATCATTTAAATAGATGGCAACGAAGCCGCGCAACATTAAATCCGCAGCCAGTTGAAGCCGCGAACGTTATTTCACAGGTAAAATCGGGCCCTCCGTTCGACGGAGGGTCACAGGATAAGCCGACTTTGATAATGCATCAAGCATTAGACCCTCGGTTGGAAGAAGCATTAGAAGTGGAGCCGCACTCGTTTGAATCGCAAGACAGCCTCAACGATAGTATTTGCGCAGAAGAGGTAGCGCTCGAAGGCTGGTACATCGTTGACATGACATACGTGCTGGAGCAGCTCCATGAAAAATTCGACAATCATAATCCGCGTTCAATTTGCACGTTTCGAGACGTCATACAAACAAACTCTAGACGTTTCAGTTTGCAAACGCAAATCTTCTGTCGGTGCAAGTCATGCAATTTTGATGATAGCATTTGGACCGATCGTAAGGACGACCAAGCGATGGACATCAATCGAAGTGCTGTCGCGGGGACCTACGCCACGGGAATCGGGTTTTCGCAGTTCCAGGAACTCTTGTCTTGTATGAGTATCCCCTGCATGTCGTCGACTACCTACACGAAATAAAACCTGGAGATCATCGCAGCATTCGAAACGGCGGCTCTTACAGATATGACACAGGCGGGCGAGATCGCCAAAAAAGCGGCTTTTGACAGAGGGGATGTCACTGTTCATAACGGCATCAAAATTCCCTTCATTACCGTTGCGGATGAATGAAACGGTCGTACAAAACGGGAAAATATGATTCCCTCTCTGGTGTTGCTGCGATCATCGACCAGCATAACCAGAAGGTAAAATTTATCGGAGTCCGTAACAAATAGCGCCGTATTTGTGAACTGGCTGCACGGCATGAAACAACACCCAAGGATCACGTCTGCTTCAAAAATTGGGGCCGTGACCAAGCATCTACGGCGATGGAGAGCGACGCGATATTAGAAGGTTTCACGAAGAGTATGCAAATGCACGGATTAATTTACAGGACTTTGGTCACAGATGGGGACAGTAGTGTCTATAAATCGATTTTAGATAACGACCCGTATGCGGGAGTTCGGCTTGATCGTGGAAAAGAAAGAATGCGTCAACCATCTACACCGAAATTTGGCTAGAAAAATCACCGAGGTAGCCAATACCAAAGGCCGAAACATTTTCCGACGGAAGACGATGGTACGGGGGACTGTGCTGCAGTTCAGGGAAGCCATGTCAGTAGCGCATCGGCAAAGAGATACAGCCGGAGCTTCTACGACTGCTCGTAAAATTGAGCTCTTGAAAGCCGATGTGCAGAACGCACCGAACCACGTCTTCGGTGACCACACTAGGTGCAACGAGCTGCGAGGATATTGTCAGCAGGAGACCACTGTCGAAGGAAAAACTGCCATCGATGAGCTCAAAAAAGTAGGACTCTTTCAGCAACTGGAAGCGGCTTTAGAACATTTGAGTTTGCATGCCAACAGCTTACTGTACGACGCCACGAACAACATCGCAGAATCCTTAAATGCCACAATGTACAAGTTTACAGGTGGAAAAAGGATCAACTGGGGCTTGAGGGGATCTTTCCAGGGCAGGGCTTCTGGCGCTGTTCTGCAACACAACACGCAGAGTGTTCTCTCGAAACTCCACCAAAGTGAGGGGAATAAGCCAGCCAGTGCCCTATCTGTTTCAGAATCACGGCGCCAGCACAAAATACGCCATGCCGTGCGGGAAATAGCGCAAAAAGTACCGAGTTTCTCTGGTAACAAGAACAGGAAGTATTGAGGCCTGGACAAAAATTACGATCCAAACGCGGAGAAACCAGATTTGCCTGATAACGTGTACGACGATCTGGCGAAGCTACATCAGAGTCGACTGATGGAAAATCGAAAAAACCGCGTAGAAATCGAACGCAGTACAAGGGGGCAAGCCGATAATGCTCTCTGGCAATCCATGCGAAGAAAGCTACTGACTGCTTCGAACTTCGGTAGGGTGTGTCGAACACGAGATAACACATCGTGTTCGTCTCATGTGCAGTCCATATTGTACCCGTCGGTGAGAAGCACACCCGGTATGATCTGGGGTCGTACAAACGAAGCCAAAGCCATCGGAAAACTGCAACAGGAGTTATCAGAGAAAGGCGATCCCGTAACGATCAAACCGTGTTGATTGTTCATTGATGCGCAACTTGCATTCCTTGGTGCTAGTCCAGATGGTATCATCGACGGTACCACCATAGTCAAAGTGAAATGTCCAAAAACGGCTAAAAAACACGATCCAAAAGTCGCAATCGAACAACGCGTCACGGGAATTTACAGTTACTTCGACAAGAATAATCTGTCAAAGATGAACACGTCGCATTATTATTACTATCAGGTGCAGGGACAATTACACATAACGCTCGCCAATACTTTCTACTTCGCTGTTTGGTCGCGATTGATCGAATGGAACCATACCTAACTCGGTTTTACAAGGAGTGCCTCCTGCCGGAAATCACAGACGGACGATACACTCATAGAATGCCCATCCGTGAACCCAAATATGTTCTGGAAGCCAGGCAACTAAAGGACCAGCTGGCTCTTCAGCCATCGGAAGCTAAAAGGAGCACGCAGCGTATAACAGCGATAGAAACGACTGGGAAAGTTAATGAGGACGGTCCACTTCGCCGAGCGCTCAGCACCGACACCGGAAGCGAATCGGAAGATACGAGATTCTACCGAGTCGCACCTTAAAGGCTCAGTAAAACTAACTCGAGTGATCCAGAGTCTTGGATCGTGAATATGACGGAGGGGGAATCCAACTTTTCCGAATAGGTACCCAGTATGATGCCTACGGTACTAGGTAAACGTACTTCCAAAGGCGGAGTGTCTTGGTTCGTGGCATCCTCAGATGAAGGAATCCGTCTACCCAAGAAAAGATCACAAGTTCCGCCGATAAGAATGAGGAAGCGCAGTTCTGATCACGGGCATGATTGCGTTGTATTACCCCTGGTCGGGCAACATTCGACGCATTCGAACCAACAGTCACGTGGAATCGTGGTTGCCGCGCCTACTGAAGCTGAGAGGGAACGCCACGATAGGATTGCATGGGTCGGTGTATCAGACGAGCATGTCACTAACAGTCCTACCCAGGCGGAAATTGACATTCTGGAATCAGTGAATAAAAACGTGAAAATTGACGACATCAGAAGATATGTTTTATCACAAGATTCACTGCTCAATGGTATGTCGATTGATCAGTTTTTATTAGTAGTTAAGGAACCGTCCCAGTTCAATACGGCAACCTCGCTTTGGCTATCACATCCGCGATTCATCGGACCTTCATGCAGTGCATCGCAAGACATTATCGGTGGCAATGCATTTAAGCATTGGCGATGTCTTCATTTTGATGGAACTCAACTGTTTGTGTACGACAGCCTAGGCTGTGCCGGCTATCAGTCATTGAAAGGCGGAGGAAAAGAAGTTCATTTTATTACGGCACCCGAACTTGGACACTGAAAATGTCGTGTTTTCATCAGTCCAGAAGCAGCCAGACGGTTCCAGCTGTGGAGTATTTGCAGCAGCTTTCGCTACGACAGTAGCCGTGGGTGAAAACCCTGTGCATGCTGTATACTCAAAGGACGTGATGAAACTAAGAAATCACCTTTTGGAAATAATACAGAGCAAAGTATTGTCCACCTTTCCAAGTGCGTAGTTCTGGCCAACGAAAACTGTCTTCAGTTCTTTCTGTCTCCATGTTTTTCTCTTCTTCTCTTCATCGAAGTCAGGGTCACGCGAGGGAGATGACCTGCAGTTAAAACTACCCCCGAATCTCTCAATTCCTATTTTTTTCTCTTCTCTTCATTAAAGTCACGGTCACGCGAGGGGGATGACCTGCAATTAAAACTACCCCCGAATCTCTCAATTCCTATCTTTTCCTCTTCTATTCATCGAAGTCGGGGTCACGCGAGGGGGATGTCCTGCAGTTAAAACTACCCCGGGATCCCTCAGTTTCTAAATAAAACGTTCTACACTGTTCTATTCCGTTCTATTATTATCTTCCTCTCTTCTCTTGCAATGGAACCGGACTACCTCCACTTTCCACTTTTTCACTTGGTTCGTAACTTTTCGGAGCTGATCGAACGACTCGTCGCAATTCCACCTGTTCTTCACGAGATGACTGAGCAGATCGACTCGTCGCAATTTCACATCTCCTCCACGAGGTGACTGAGCAGGTCGACTCGTCGCAATTTCACATCTTCTTCACGAGGTGACTGAGCAGGTCGACTCGTCGCAATTTCACATCTCCTTCACGAGGTGACTGAGCTGGTCGACTCGTCGCAATTTCACATCTCTTTCACGAGGTGACTGAGCAGATCGACTCGTCGCAGTTTCACATCTCCTTCACGAGGTGACTGAGCGAGGGAAACCTTGTGGGAGACATTATCAATTAGCCTCCTCGTGGCATCTCCTGGAAATACTCATGATTACTTGAGTAGCAAATAATTGACGTTCACACATTGTGAAAATGTTCACCGTAGTCTTCATCTAATACAACTTTTGGTATAGATAGAGCCAAAAATATCGCTCGATGAACGAGTAACCGTTTTATGTTCTCAAGTTGACAAAAAACTGCACATTTATTCTCATTACTAACGACAAATAACAACCTATCGGTATAACAGAGTTATATTTTCAATACAATTTGTTTTCAGCGCTGGTAGCATAAAAAGTGTTATTCAATATAATTTTTGTTATTGGGCACTTTCACATTTCATTTTGTCACTCACAATCTGTTGGTTGAGACCTTCTCGTTTCTAAGAAGTCAATTTCTTCTCTCAAAGTTTTCACGAACATTTTTTTTTTTTACAGTATTGTGTCAAAATTTCAAATCGATCCGATAAATAGTTTTAGTGATACCCTTACAATTACTGTAGGGCCCTTTTACTATTCATAGGCAGCTGATCCCAGGAAGTTCATGAATAATTATTGATTTAATTTCATTGAGGTGATTTTTGTTCTACTGGTTGCAAGGTAACGAAAAATTAGTAACAGACTGCTGGCGATATTTACTGCGATACTTTTTCATCATAACTGCTTGAAAATGTTGGTATACGAGTTGCAATGAGATGGGATTTGGATAAATAAGTATTCGTTTATTCACTTTTACTTATGTTCGACTTTTTATTTCTGGTTGTATAAACTTTACGTTCTCTCAGTGTGTCGGGGCGCTTGAAGAATAAAGTTGACTAATACCTGTTGAGCAGAGTGAGCGCAGACGAAAACAAGTTCCCTAGATGCTATAAGGACTGAACACAGCCAAATAAAGTCCCTATGGCGTTATTACCTAGTTGCTAGACTTCACAGAAAAGAATAGTCTCTCGATTTTTCAGATAGAGGAGTATAAGAACAAAAGTAGATGGAACTACAAGCGTTATTTCTTACGCGGCTCACAGTCATTACCCGATTGCCTTTGAAAAACTCCATCATTTTTCAATTTCCGCTAACTACACTACAGTCGACGGTACTATAGTATTATATTTGCCTTTTAGACAGTGTGACTTCGTCTGAGGATTTTTCGTAATAATATGATGATATAATGAGTACGTCACTATGTTTTAGGTATGGAAACTGTATGTTAGGAGACCGATCTCTGTAATACAGAAGTGGTTCAAGTTCTGTCGCTTTGTATACATATATTGTAACTTTGCGGGAGTATCGCGGACTCGAAAGTCGTTGCGATATCCGCAGTTATTGTGAGTTCTCTACCAAAACTGAAAGTTTAATAAAATGGGCTTTTCTTTGAGGTTGAAAGGCAGGGAAAAGGATGGGTACTCCACCAAAAGCCACCTATATAACCTGGTGATTTTACTCTAGCTACGGACTCGGATAGATTTCTCTATCAAAGCCGATAACGATCGGACTCGGGTAAAAAACCAAAGCCGAGATATCTCTATCTAGAAGACCCGGGAAGTTATTCCAAGGCTACTTTTCCTACTCAAATCTAATCAACTACGGATCCGGGATTCTTTCGATTCCAAGACCGTGCCTCAGACTCGGAATTGCTTATTCTTGGCCCTCGGACGCGAAGTTTTAGCTCAACGCCGTTCGCTCTGGAATTGCAATACAAAGCTGGTCCCTGTTGGCTTTTTATAGCGATGAAAAGTGTTCTGGAATAGAAGTCAGAGCTGTAATGTTCATTGAAGGTCGAAGCATGCTTTTAGACTTATAACTTAAATGACTTTAATGCGAAATTACAATGAATATTTAACTCTATCCTATTCTAGACTTCAAATCGCTTGTGCGCTTGTTTTGTTTTGAATCTAAATCATGAGTTCATGTTAGTTATATTCGCTAGACGCTAATATACTATATCAAGTGACTTTATGTTTTCTCTATTCTTCATCCTCTCATCTCTTATATTTCAGAATGTCAAAGTGAAGCTTTATCTACTTTGCACGATTATTAATTGAATGACGCTAAGTTAGACATTGGAACTAGCAGTTCCAATTCTATTTTCAAAGTTTGATTTTAATCTGTGAGTCGCTGTGGTGCTCTACCGACTAACGCTACGTTTAAATTGAATCTTTCTGTGAGTCGCTGTGGTGCTATACCGACTAACGCTGATGAGCCGTCGTGCGTGCCGCTTATACAGGGTGTTGCAAAATTCGCGCACCATCTGCATACCAGCGGATTCCTTGCGAAAAATTAAGACAAGTGGCCTTTGCGAAATATCCGCGGGGACTTGGTTTTTCCGTAAAAGTACTTAATAACGAACCAATCAGCGTTCGTCTTTAGAAAAGCCTGTCTAAAATCTGCAACGCCGTCTGCCCCACTACGGAGAAAAAGACAATAATGTGTGGTGTTCCCCGCTCCGCCTGTCTAATGTTAAGCGCTTACGGTGGCTGCGAGCGCGGTGGGAGGAGCGGGGCACACCACGTATGATTGTCTTGTTATCCGTAGTGGGGCGGACGGCAAGGCGGATTTTAGACAGTCTCTCCTAAAGACGAACGCTGATTGGTTCGTTATTAAGTGCTTTTACGGCAAAACTAAGTCCCCGCGGACATTTATTCAAAGGCCACTCGTCCTAATTTCTCGCAAGGAATCCGCTGGTATGCAGATGGTGCGCGAATTTTGCAACACCCTGTATAGTCGCGATCCCTGCCTTTTCGTGTGACGTCAGCGTTTCGGTCGAAGACAGAGGATTAGTTTAATCCTCTATTCCTTTGTTCGGTCTATATTGGTTCCTTATAAGTAGATAGGGTGGAGTATGGCTCCTATTTTATTACCCCCATAACCCCCCCCCCCCCCCGCTGGAAGGGGGGGAAAGAGGGGGGGGGGGGTCCCCGCCACTTTTCCGCCGCCATCTTTTTTTTTTTTTCCTTAACCTAGCTAAATCTGTGGATTCTGACCTAAGTGAGTTTTAATGATTATAACCTAGCTAAATTTTACCGATTTTAACCTAAGTTCTAATGCTATCACTGCTCTTTTCGCTTCGGCAGTGTGGGTCCGATTATTTGACCTGGTATATACCGTGAGAATCACTTGAATCCGAATGGATCCATGCTACCGAAAAGCGAATATTGGCGAATATGACGTCATTTTAGCGGGCTAACCACTCGTTGCGCTGAACAATCCCTAGGGTGATTTTGGCGCGCGGTCGATGCAACTCGGCAGCCATTGTTGATAGAAGCCGGCTGACTGTCAATACATCGCGGAAGGTAGACATGTGGGGTTATGTTCGTTTATTTTAAACAAATGATTAATAAGGCGAATAAAAACTACGTGAATAAGCTATGAATGTTTATCAAAAAGCTATCAATTAGTTTTGAATGATATCTTAATACAATCAAGGAATTGGTTGTTCTCGATGAACTCTTTGATTCTAATTAATTTGCAGTTATAGCTTAAGTTAATTCGTTGATTGTACTATGATATTATTCAAAACTGATTGATCGATTTTTGATAAATATCAATAACTTATTTACGTAGGTTTTATTCACTTCATTTATCATTTGCTTAAAATAAGCGAACATAACCCCACATGTCTACCTTCCGCGATGTATTGACAGTCAGCCGGTTTCCAACAACAATGTCCAACAATGGCTGCCGAGTTTCATCGACCGCACGCCAAAACCACCCTAGGGGTTTTCAGTGCAACGAGTGGTTAACCTGCTAAAAATACGAAATATTCGCTGTCCGGTAACATGGATCCATTCGGTTTCACGTGATTGTCCCGGTATAGATTTAGAGGCCTGTGCTTCTCTTTTGCTTCGGCAGGATGGGTCAGTTTCTTTGAGCCGATATATATATATAGCCCCATGGTTCTTTTGCTTCGGCATCATGGGTCCGTTTCTTTGGTTGGGTATATATAGATATACAGCCATAGTTATTTTGCTTCGGCAGTATGGATCCGCCGCTTCGACTATATATTATATATATATATATATATATATATATATATATATATATATATATATATATATATATTGTAACGGAGTTTGTCAGAGTGCAACTCCGCACCCTACGGCGTTCCTTTATCAAATTGCTAAAAAAATCAAACCTAAAATTTTGTTGGGCGCCAGACACGTTAGTGTCGTTTGTGAGGTATCAAATAAATCTTCAATCAATTAAGAGGTCGGAACGACGGCCTTGAAGCGACAGCTAGCTCAAATGTGCTAAGGTAATGGTAGAGTGGGTGGATTCACCTTCTTATGGAATTAATAAAATATGGAACACCAGATATGAAATCCTTCAATGAAATCTTTGATTTCTTATAGTGTTCGGTAAACTTGCGGTAACAGATTCAGCGGTATACAAGATCTTAGATATTACATTATACAGCGGTAGTTATCAGATTAACAATGCAGACTCATAAGCCAAAAATGACGGTTGGAATAATACTTAATAATACTGCTTAACACAGAAAAGACTATTATATTATTGAGCCTTATTGCGACGCAGCGATATAAAAAAATGTAAACACACCGGTTAGCTAGCGAGCGCCGTAGAAGCGATATAATGCAAGCTAGACTATTTTCCAGGCTGCGTATCACCGAGCGATACGATATTCTATAGCAAATGTTCTAATGTGGCGTGCTAGCTTTATTCTCAATTAATTGTGATATAAAAGCTCAATAAATAATTTCGACTGAATCTAAGAGAAGCGATAACTAAATTACGAATCAAATTACATAGGCAAGAATAATCAAACAGAACAAATATAATCAGCGGAAATCAAAGATAATCAAATAAAGCAAACAGACTAAATAGAACAACTAGAACAGCTTAAAACTATGACTACTACGTTCAGCCAACCCTCAGGGAGTTGGATAATAAGCGACACACCATGCGTTATTGTTCTAATAGATTTTCTACAAACTACTAAATCAAAGAGAGCGATAGATTAAAGAATTCAGATACTCTCAAAGCGAGAATTTAAGCAGAACAAGCTATCAAATGTCTTATTAACAAATCATAAGCAACGATATTACAGAAATCAGACTAATATTGCAAACAAATAAATTCTAAGCGAAAAACGTGCTCAAAATGGCCTCAATCAGCTACGAAGTGCTTTCGCTGAACTTCAGTGACTACAACTAAATTCACGTGGCCCGTAGGCTGCACGTTACATCCAAAAACTACCAAAGATACGAATAAAATACTAACTAATTAAAGTTCAGCGATAGATTCGTGGTTTTACAAGCAAGCGTAACATAGAAACCTTACCCTAAAATAGCTGTGAAGTTACACACACTAACTGAACTGACTAAACTTTACTTTATCTTACTTCAACGAAGGGTAGCGAGAGAGAAGAGTTATACGCGTCTTACTGTGTCTAAGCGGAACGTAGAAGTGAGGATCCTCGTCGACAATTAGGCTCGTCGACGTGCGGATTCATAGGTTTTAGGGGTGGGGAACCTATCAGGACCTACTAATTTGCCTATTGGTTATCTGAAAACCGTTCGTCGTTCGCACAGCTCGTCAGCTGTGCGATACTAAGCGTCCTCTTGCTGCCTAGCGTCAGGCGGCAGATCCTGGCGCTTCTCGGCGATATCTTCGAGCGTGCTGCGGTATTTCGTTGTCGGGATGACTCTGGGGAAGATGTGACCTTGGCTCCTACGAAGCTGTACCGTCCATGCGGTATCAACCATCCTAGTCGTGCACCCTGCAGCGGTAGTCTCACCTGAAGATGACCTCGCCGCAGTCCTCTGCCAGATCTGAAGATGTCCCTGACCTGGGCCTCCACCTTTCTTGATCTGGGTTTAGCGCGCGGGACGCTATACTCGTCCCCTCTCACGCGGTGCACTCCTTAATGATAACGTTACGCCGGTCGTGGCGTCGGTAATAATACCTGGAGCGGTAGATGGATTCTGGTGCGGTAACGGGAGGTTATAACAGTCGTACAACCCTGTACGCCGTCGTTGCAACCAGGCGCTCAGCGGTAAGATGCAGTCAGCTGCCAGGAGGCCGTATGCAGGCCCTATACTCTGTTCAGCGATATTTAACCAAGGTCGACAGCCTTCGCCGTCGATGGTGCGGTACTATCCTCAGCGGAACTTCCGGAGGTACTTGCTTCGGGTTGCATACCGTTTCAGTCATCTTGTAGCGGGAATCTTGCAGCGGAACTCTTGAAGCGGTATCTTCTATATCGTCTGTCTCTCTCTTTCTCTCGTCGTACATTAACAAAAAAACACTCTAAATTAGTCTAACCCTATTGCTGAATATTTAGGTGTGTCGCTTGTTTCCCAAGGGTCTAGACGGCGGTAAATCTCTCTCGTGCGATAATACTAATGAAAGATAGGCTAAAGGCATCTTAGTGACGCCTGCAAAATTGCAACGTCACAATATATATATATATATTTTGGTTCAAACCTCGTTATGGTGTGGTACTATGTTTCCGTCTTATTACTGAGGGGTGCCGGTATAAGGGTTACAGTCTTTCGGAGGTAGGGATTATGACGGGACAGTCCGCGGATGCGGAGGCGACCATGCTTATGATTCATGAAAGAAGGACAATTGTTTATGGTTTGAGCTCGTGTTTATTCATCCAGCTAAATTCAAATACACACATCATAGATTTAAATCCAACTATAACGAGTCATATATCGCTAATTGAATATCGTATAATAATGAAATCGGATTATTACTAGTGAACAGGAAATAGATATATGAATCCTATCTTTTCAATGCCCTAGTACACTCTAAAACGGTTTGAATCTCCTCGGCAACCGCACTGGTGAACAAGGCTTTTATTTCGAGCATTATCAATTTGAAATAGTTTTCCACGAAACTTGGTTTGATGGTATTCTTGATGAACAGCTGAGTCTCGTCGAATTTCCTTGACACCAGATCCGTGTACTGCTCGAACGGTGCGTCCAGGAGATCGAGGGAGTTTGCTAGCGTGGCGAGTTTTTTAACCAACTCATGTTTACAGAGATTCGTTTAGAAGAGCGATTCGAGAGGTTGGCCAAATACTCGGAAATGCAGGGTGCAACGCCAACAAGGCCATCAAACGTCGTGTGCTGCATCACGATGAAGGAAGATGATGTTGATTTTGACTTCTTAGGCAAGGGTTCGTGGTTCACTGCTCGCGCCTGCTTGCGCCATAATCCTTCTGGCTCGGTCAGAATAATTGCTTTCAAACCGTAAGCAGTGGAAAACGATCGGGTTGATCCCTCCAGGTCCAGCGAATCCTTCTTTAGTCTTCCTCCGCAGATTCGAAGTAGGCAGAGATGTTTTCGAAATTTCTTCTCAAATTAAGCCATGTTACCATCCGTAGGGTAACGCCGCTAGCACCAGATCCGTTAATTTGTACAACAGGCTCGAAATTATATTCACTGGTTAATTTATACCCGACAACTGCCGTTTTAGAGAAGGAACTATTTATACCGTATATAGTTGACAATAGTAGCAGCCGACGCTGTTTTAGGTGTTTACCAGTGGGTCCGGCGGAGACCGAGGTATCGAGCACAGATACGTTAGCAGCCATGATTATTACACGTTATACGTAGCTCGCAGGCTCAGAGATGTTTGCGTCTCGAAGTTCGAGGCGTTTTTGGGTAACGGAAGAGAAAATAGGGTCTTATTTGAAGGGTTTCCACCTCCGGGCTCCACTACGGATCAGCCAAGCCGAAGAGTGGTGGTGATTTTTTCGGTAGTTTCTTCTGAGGTACCAGCTTTCCAGAAGAAGGTGCTGAGACAAGTCCAATCCTGCTCGAGAGTCTCCAGAGAACTCTTGTCCCGACAATACCATCACAGATACAGAAAGCAGGGTTTTGAGCCGATCGTAAAATATGTACTTTGCAGAATAGTGAGAGCGGAGTGGTTCCCTTCTGAGGCAATGAAACGCAATTACCCCTGAATACTCCGTCTGTTTGAGGGATTTCCAGAATTCTGGCCAGGTCAAAAAAAGGTTCAACGTGGGACTGGACCCTATCGTACCGTGGAGCAAACCTGGGAAGGTACGGCGACAAGTCCTGACCGGTCAAAAAACTATCCGTGTTACTATACTTATTTCAGCAATCTTATTCCGACTATAAAGAAAATGTTCGGAACTGCTCCTAGACACTGTGTTGTACAGAACAGTTCGGACTGTGTGTCACCGTTCTTAGACAATGAAATGCAATTAGGGTCTGAATAACCAACACCTGTTTATGGCTTTTTAAAAATTTCCAGTGATTGAAAAAAGGCGCTAGCGTACAGCTAACCCCCCATCGTGTCGAAAAAGAAACTCGCAGCTATAAAAGAGAAGGTTTCAGCTTGCAAGTCTCGTCGTGTTCAATGACTGTGCATAGACAAGAGGCTAAGCGTAAAGAAGGATTTAGTTTATAACTATCCTGCAATGGTTTGACTAGAGTTTCATACGCCCGGCTCCAGGTAACCGCGCTGTTCAATGAAGCGTCGTATACCTGGGAATCGCATCCGTACAGCGAGTGTGTCACGGGGGGTAAAGGTATATCCTCACTCATGCGGCACAGAGCTATTTTGCACTATGAGCAATAGGGATTACCGCCGGGCCGTGGTACTGGAGCGTACAAGGCTTGCTAATTAACAGCCTTTCCGCGTGTCCAAAAAGAAAATAGGTCGTAGAGGATTATGTACTAAACGATGATAGTCACGGCTGCCTCAATAGAGCGGCTCCGAAAACAGTTGACGCTAGCTGAGTGGTAAGAATCGTCGACCACCCACTCCCCTTAACTACTTGCGGGAGGTGGTGGTGGTCGGCCTAACCGATAGGGTGAATAAAGAGGCCAGTCAAACGCAAACTCGCATCAGATCTGAAAACGCCTCAGAGCCGAAAACTCCGTTCGTTCTTTGAAGCTAGTTTCGAATTTTTACATCGTTTTTCACTTATTTTTACTGCGTGGAAATGTCGCGAACCGTAGCCGGGATCATGAGAGCTGCTTTGGCGGTGCTGCGGCACCTAATGAGCCAGCACTCGGCTCTCGTTAACAGGCGGATGGCGTCTCTTCTAAAAGTTAGACCGCGTACAGCTGATGTCGCAGAGTTGCTGATGTTCCGCCAGATTATAACTGTGTGTCCGGTAGATGTGATTGCCACGATTCACCGTGCAAACTGTTTGAGTGGCAACTTAGATTGCATGCGAGTGGTGGTGGATCAGGTGCGATTTTAGAGGGCCAAGGAAGATCGGGTGATACAACCGTTCCTCCAAAGCGTCAGAGTTTTAGAGGAGGCTCGTTCCGCTGTCCCTGGTAAGCAAGAAACAACTGATTATTTTTCATTTTATACTACGACATTGTTATAATCGTATCTCATCTAGATCTGTTATTTCCAGAGCTAGCCATGTTCCAGCAGAGGGCTGATGATGATGGGATGCTTCTCGAAGCGGCCGAGGCGTACGACCGGTCAGAGGATTGCGACTCGGCAGAGGCTACCAGTGGTGCTGCTTCCTCCTGTAAGTAGCTCTTCCGCGTTAAAAATTCCTTGTCCATATCTCAGAGCTGAGTATAATAACGAATAACCTGCGAAAACGGGCGCAGGTGATTGCGTGACGAATACGACGATGACTCGTGCGGTATCCGGTGTGCGTCTCCTGCTGCCCCGCTCAGCATCCCAGGGTGAAATCCTGGCGAGTACCGAGGAGGAAAGCGACACGACCGAGCGTCTCTCCCAGGTCTCGATCATCGAAGTGAAGGATTCTCCGATGCCAGAGTCGCAGAGCAGAACGGAGCGTTCAAGGGTCCGGAATTTCAATGAAAGCGCTTCGGACGTGTCATCGCCCGCTTCCCCCATCTTGAGCTCTGTAGAACGTGAGTAATAATAATTTCGTAACCTTGTCTAATGATGTTATTGTGAGGTCGCTTATTCTGATAGGCTTTATAAATGTTTCTTAACCTCTTTTTTTCTACATTTTATCTCATAACAGCGGTGGAGAATGAGTCGTGTGAGCAAGACGGCCAGGTATGGAGTCTCTCACCACCCGTCGATCCCGGAGTCTTTAGCCAGCTGCAGGAACGTAGGTGCACTTAACTTTGAATAATAACTCTCTAGTTCCTTTTCCCTGATCATCTCTGGAAAATCCTTCTCAATCTTTTTTTTTTTTCGTTTTTGTTCATCATATCAACCTGTAACAGCGGATGCAATAGAGAACTCTGCTGAGAAGTATCAAATCTCCATGGTTGCGAACACCAGTTCGGAAGTTATCCGGGAAAATCTTTCATCGGATTTTGATTCATTGGAGACTTTAATAATACCATCCCCGCGTGGCGAACTTCCAGCAGGATTTCTCGCAGCTTCTGAGGAAGAGTAGTTCTGATTGTACGCCTCCTAACCCTAGCCCATAGTTTGATGTGTATTGTTTCAACAAGAGAAGATGATTTAACGTTTTTACTCAACCCCGCAGGTGCTCAAGCAACCGTGAGGGTTTGCTCGCCTAGCTGGCTATTCGGAGTGAATAACGGCGTCAGTACCTCGAGGACGCAGACGGGTGGGGCCGCCTCTTCATCGACGAACCGCGGTACTCGTGTGGGTGATCTTTCCGCTGACGAGACCGAGCAGCCGGAAGAAGACATCGACGAAGGCGACGAACGGGTGGAGCAGGCAGAGGTGGGACACCGTTTCGAAATAATGCAGCGGGTAAATCGCCGATACCAGCGTTTCGGTCTAGGCGGCTGTCAGGTAACCGTAAGAATAGGTGTTCCACCCGAATCTGCGAATCCAATCGCCTGATTAGAAGAGGCCTTCCGCGAGCTTTACAGATATTTTTCCCCGCTCTGCACTCCAAACGATATCATGAGCGTTAGTTTTATCACAGAGGGTTTCACAAGGGGTTCTGCGGGGTTAAGCTTTCGGCCGGCTCGCAATTCTCGCTTTGAGGACTTATGGGGTCTTGTATTCCGGGTTACTCAGAGCGCGAGTGAATTTGCAACAGATCAGCCCTTCACGGTAAACATAACAACTATTGCTGTTCCGGCAGGTCAGGGGAAACGTTTAGCCCTGAACGGGGAGCAACTAGTCGGTAAACGTTTCATCCTGACTATAGGGAACAGTGATAATTTATGTTTACCGAGAGCGTTGTTCGTCGCGGGAGTGCATGCGAGGAGAGGATCTGTACGGGATGGTCCGTTACAGGCGGAGTGGAACAGGGCTAGGGCGTCAGGGAAACAATACCAGACTGAGAAAGCTCGTCAGATGGTAGTACAAGCGGGTGTCATCATACCCGAGGAGGGTTGCGGTATCGAGGAAGTTGCGCAGTTTCAGCAATATTTGGCACGGGAGGGGTATGCAATTCTAGTTTACGACAGCGAGACGATAGGTAAAGGCGGCCGGCCGCTTTTCGAAGGAGAGGATATTGTGCTGGGTATGGGTTACCCCCTCACTCAGTACTCAGACTGAATATTTTTTATTATCCGCGTCTTGGTCACTATGACACTATTTTAAATATGAGAGGAGCCGCGGCCTCTGATTTCTTTTGCCAGCCGTGTAACGTAGCCTACGTTATAAGCGTAGGCTCGCGGTAACGAGCACAGGTGCTCAAACAGATGCTCAAACAGATGCAATCGGTGTCTGTCGACTCCTGCATGTGACCGGGGGATTGCAAAAGTCGAGTGTGAGATCTGTAATCGCGATTTTTACGGGGCAGAGTGTTATAGACCAGTGGTCAGCATGGCCTGGCGCTCGGCGCCAGCCTGACTCTAAGTGGCAATTACTAGGACCGTAAAGTCCCTCGGCCTAACTGAAAACGGTCACTTGTCCTTACCGGAAAGTTCGATGGTAGGGGCAGCGTTCGGGGGAAATAAAAGGAAATAAGGGGTGTACGGTCTATTTCGGACGGCAAAAACTACGACCACCGTCCGGGTCTTTTCATACCTGCATATCCCCACCCATGCCTACCAAAATCCAAGAAATGGCGTTAAATGGATTAGTACCGGTAAAATGGTTAAGTGGATTGACAGTGCTGACTCCTTGGCCTAATGAGTGTGCCGGCCCTTGTTGTAGACGACACACTCTGCAGGGCTCGTTTAGCGGTAAACGAACGGTCTGTAGTACCCTACGGGTATGTGGAACCTGCGATATCTTCACGGATATTTCGAAGGGAAAGCATATCTGTGGGTGGACATACTGCAGGACCTGTCGCTCGAGCCAAGAAATTAATCATCGCTGTTACATGAGACCTGTGAAGCGGAACACTGACGAGGTAGCTAATCACATTTTCATTTTTTACGACTTTGAGACACGACAGGACAAGACTGTAGACGGTGACGAGACGATAAATATACACGTGCCAAATTTGTGTATTGCGCAACGGACCTGTACACGTTGTCTAGCCGCGAGTATTACCGACCCCTGCCTCGGGTGTGTTGCACAGCGCGAGTTTGTTTTTAGGGATGACCCGGTCCGTGAATTGGTAGAACTCGCTGATAGGAAGGTCGAAGGCTACCGGAAGGTTATTTTCATCGCGCATAACGCGAAAGGTTTCGACGGGCAGTTTATTCTCCGTTGCCTAGTGGAGAAAGGCGGTGAAGCACCGCAGGTAATACTAAATGGTAGCAAAATAGTCTTGCTAGAGACAGCCAATGTCCGTTTTTCAGATTCTCTCGCCTACATGCCGATGGCTTTAGCCGCGTTACCAAAGGCTTTCGGCCTACCCGAGGCCACGCAAAAGGGTGTATTTCCGCACCTTTTCAATATCCCGGCTGACCAGCGGTATGTGAGAGTATTACCTGCGGCTGAGTTTTACGCGCCGGACTCCATGACGGTAGAGGGTAGGGCCCGTTTCTACGCGTGGTATGAAGGGGCCGTAAGAGAAGGCTACGTTTTTGATTTTAGTAGGGAAGTCGTTGAGTACTGCCGGTCAGACGTCACGATTTTACGGTTAGCCTGCCTAGCATTCCGTGGTATATTCCTTCGTACCGGCGATGTCTGCCCGTTCACGGAGAGCACAACCATCGCCTCTGCATGTTCAATGCTATACCGGAAAAATTTCCTTCGCGATAACAGCATAGGGATTATCGCGCCCGCCGGCTACCGACTAGCTGATAAACAATCCCCAAGGCCATCCAGTGGTTGGTCTGGAGGGAACATGAGCTAGGTCGGGAGATCTTACACGCGGGTAGGGCTCGGGAGCAGCGCGTGCTAGGGCGTAGAGTAGACGGCTACTACCATTCGGCGGACGGAACACGCCACGTACTAGAATTTCATGGCTGTTATTGGCACGGCTGTCCCCGCTGTTATCGCGTAAATAGGGATAAGGAAATTGTGGGTGGTGTGAACATGGATAGGCGACTTGAGGAAACGCAGGCCAAGACGCGACGTATGCACGCCCACGGTATCGCGGTAGAGGAAATGTGGGAGTGCGAATTTTCAGGTCTGATGGGTGCAAGGGTAGAGGTGCGGGCACATCTCGAACGTAGCGGTCTTCTACCGAGTGTGGAGATCCGCGTGATGCATTCTACGGTGGTCGAACGGGCAACACCTCGAGGTTTCGCGAGGCAGACCCCAGACTCGGTGAGGAGATCCGTTATGTGGATGTTTGCTCGTTGTACCCTTACATCTGTAAAACCGGAAAATTCCCGTTGGGTCATCCCGTAGTACTAGTTGGCGAGCAGTGTAAAAATCTGACCGGGGCCAGTGGAGTAGATCTGTTTAGAGTCGAGGGTTTGATTAAATGTAAAGTACTGCCGCCCCGGAATCTTTATCATCCGGTATTACCTCTGCGTATGCACGGCAAACTAATGTTCCCTCTCTGTAACTCATGTTGCCGTGACATGGAACAAGGTCCATGTTCTCACAATGACGCCCGTGAGAGGTACATAAGTGGGACATGGGTTTCAGACGAGGTGAAAAAGGCCGTGGCAATGGGCTATAGGGTGATATCGGTGTCAGAGATCTGGCAGTACGAAGTGACGGTGTTTGATCCCTCTACCCGGGAAGGCGGACATTTTGCTCGGTATATTGATACTTTTTTAAAAATAAAACAGGAGGCTAGCGGCTGGCCGGTCTCGCTATATCGAAGAGTACTCCCGGGTAGAGGGAATCAAACTAGATAAGATTAAAATAGAAAAAAATCCAGGGCTGCGTTCTGTGTCGAAGCTATGCCTTAATTCCTTTTGGGGTAAGTTTGGCCAGCGAGACAACCTCTCAAAGACCAGCGTGGTCAAGACCAGAGAGGAGCTGCTAGGTCTGGTGACAAGCCCGTCGATTCTGCTGGAGGACCTAGTAGCCGTGAACGATGACGTTCTGTACGCTCGCTGGTCATACAAAGACGAGAGCGTGGAGGCCTCGAGTCTTGCGAACGTGGTCATAGCTGCGTATACTACGGCACAGGCGCGGCTCAAATTGTATAGTTATTTGGAGAAACTGGATCGTGGGGTATTATATTATGACACGGACTCGGTCACCTAGGTGCGGTCAGGTGCAGCCGGAGAGTACGAGCCGCCGGTAGGCAGTTTTCTGGGCGACCTGACCGACGAGCTAGAGCAATACGGCGAAGGCAGTTACATACGGGCCTTTGTATCCGGCGGGGCAAAGTTTTACGCTTTCATAGTAGTATGCCCGGATGGGAGGGAAATAGAGATTTGCAAGGTCAAGGGCATAACCCTCAATTATACGACGCGACTCCAAATAAATTTCAATTCTATACGGGAAATGGTAGTTGAGGAGGGGGAGAGTATTCATCTTAGGTATCGCGCGATCCGACGAACCGCAATGCATGATGTGGTGACTCGCGATCAGACGAAAACATGTCGTCCGGTTTTTGTCAAAAGACGTTGTTGCAGGGATAGTTTTGATACCCTCCCATACGGGCATACAGACGCGTAACAGCCTCCGTCCCTGGTCCGTATGTAACAACGGTCGAAGGAAAGCAGGAACCAGTACCCCACATCCAGTTTAGGTTTAAGTTAGTTTTTACTGTATTTTAGTTGTAGCTTTGTAAATTTATCATATAATTAGGACTTTAAGCTATTCCGTACACCCTATACCTGTGATATTAGTAGAGTAATCTAGTCTACTGTATGTAATACTATTGAGTACCTGACCTGTAAAATAAAAGTATGTACTATTAGCAATAAGAAAATGTATGTATACCAAAACGGTTTGACATGGTTTAGCCTCTGTTCAGGTAATATACACAGTATAGATCATTAACGATAACTGTGGTCTTCGTAATAAAAGAATTTATGGAGTAAAATCTATCAATTTCACTTGGTTATCCCTCCCCACATACACTCTGCTACCTGGATCTCGAGCCTGAATAAAACTATTACGAAATTAACCATTATTTCTGTGTCTCTGTATACCTTTTATTATCACCTTTCTCGAACTACCTGTGACCAGGTTACAGAAAATGAGCCTAGACTGGGCCCAGAACCTGTTAAAACTATTTTATCTATAGGTGAAATAAGATAAATAAAAATATATTTAAAAATAAAATGAGTAGAATAAATCTAAAAATCTCGTTGATTACAGTTAGTCGAATAGTCGCTGAGTTGTTACATGCGTTTGCCTGACTTCGTCATAGTCGGCCAGCCGTCCAGTAAGTTTTTATGTTCCTTACGTTTTTTAAATGCGCAAAACTAGCTAGCCTAAGCGCATAGTCTAGATGAGCGGCACACACGCTGACTATCGGCTGATTACCGTCTGGAATGCTGAGCCCATGGGCACGCCCGCTATTAGCTAGGAGACGGCGTGCACCGCGCCGCTATTAGCTAAAAGATGGCGCGCTCCGCGCCGCCGGGGCCCCACCGCGGAATAGAAAATTTATTCTAGTCGTATGTAGTAGCTTTTGCTATCCTAATTTCTCCATATCTCTCGGAGTATTCGTTGGGAAAGGTTGAAGACTCCGTGTTCTATTCACGTGAGAAAATGGATACCCGTTGGAATCACCCGTTTTCCGCTATAATAGCCGGTTCCTCTGGCTGTGGAAAATCAATCTTTGTTAAGAAGTTTCTGTGTCATATCGGTGAGATGTGCGACACTCGCTTCAGTCGTATAATCTGGTATTACGCCGAGCAGCAATCCCTCCATGGTACAGAAAATGGAGCCAGAGCAACTCTTGGTGACATCGAGTATCGGGAAGGACTTCCCCAAGAATCTGACTATGACTCGAACACGCTGCCCAAACTGCTTATAATAGATGACCTTATGCGAGAGGCCTCCGGTAATATAATCGTTGATCTTTTCACCAAGGGGTGCCATCATAAGAATCTAAGCGTGTTCTTCATCACCCAGAACCTGTTTCATCAGGGGCGCGGTCAACGTGATATTTCGCTCAACGCGAATTATATCATATTTTTCAAGAACCCGCGCGATCGCGCTCAGGTACAACATCTAGCTCGACAAGTCTGCCCTGAGGATCCACGATTTGTCCAGGAAGCCTACCACGATGCAACAGCTCGGCCACACGGTTACCTTTTACTTGATCTGAATCAAAGCACCCCCGAAAACTGTCGCTACCGTACCAACACATTTCCCACCGACAAACACCAGTATGTATATCTCCCGAGGAAAGATATAAAGTCACGCACTCACCACGGATTACCAGTCGTTCGTTTGTAATGTCACGCGCTGTACAAACGGACGGGAGCGCTGGCTCCGTACAACGTGGAGGTGGTTCTAGACGTGGTGCTGAGGCACGTAGACGATTCGGAAGTGCAAACACGGTGACTCTAAAGGCCCTGTGCAGTCTGAAACCGCAACAGAGACTAGCTTTACTACGTACTGCCGATAACACACTCGTGAAAAATATGTGTGAATGTGCTTTGAACACCGTGCGCGGTAACGTCATACTCACTAGGCAGGAAAAGGCCCGACTAGCCAAACATAAACATCTTCTTCGTAAACTGACTGCTAGCAAGGGAAGCTGAAAGAGCAAGAAAAAATTACTAGTTCAAAACGGTAGCGGGTTTCTGCCTATGTTAACAGCCCCCATTCTTGGGACACTTTTCACTCAGCTGTTCGGTCAATAATTACGAGAAGAATGATGGAGCATGCAAAGAAGATGGTACTAATACCCTCGGACACCGTAGAACGTTTTCAACGTGGTATAACCTCATCGGCAGCAGCTTCCGCGGGTGTCACCGAGAATAACGAACAGAGCACAAGTTCCCCAGCATCCAGGTTCGATAGAGAGATGCGCGCTATTCTGAACTTTCCCGAGTTGGATGATGCAGCGAAATGGAAGCTTTATCAACAGCTATTACAGCGTTTCCTATATTTCGCCGAGGACTCCAGAGAACCGCTACGCGTGGATCTTCACTCCGTTCCTGATAAAACTAATCCTACGGAAGTCGTACAAGGAAAAGAAGAAGAAACCTCCGCTGACAGACAACAACGGATATCGAGGATTGCGCTCACAGTACCAAAAAAATACCAGTCAAAGGCGGAGCTTCTCCTCAAACATCTGGCGGAGTTTCCCTCACGTTTTTCCTGGGACAACCAAGGCGTCGTAAGCATAGACAACAAACCTCTCCCGGGGACAAATATTGTCGATCTAGTTAACGACACCGTGCGTTCTAGAGAAGGCTTTCAACCGGGACCACTAGTGGCGAACACCCAGGCAGGGAATCGGGTACCGGTTCTGGTAACACGGACGACGAATCCTTCTTCTCACCGTCGAAATTTCGACGAACGGACGAAATACCTGGAAGGACATCGCAGCACTCGCCGAAACAAGGCTGGTTGTCATTTGCATTACGGAAATGAGAGAGTTAGAACGGGTATACTACGATCCCTCCCACCCAGCTGGTTATGCCGGGGCTAGGAAGTTGAAGAGGGCTGTTCGGAGTGTAAACGCCGGTGTCATAGAAAACTGGCTAGGTATTCAGGATCCCTATACCTTACACACACCGGTACGACGAAAGGTCCAGAGACTGTGGTACAACGTTTCAAATATAGACGATCTCTGGGAAGCTGATTTGGTAGAACTTGTTTCTGTAGAGGAGCATAATGACAATTTCCGTTACCTACTGGTTGTCATCGATGTTCTGAGTAAATTTGTATGGGTGATTCCTCTGTACCGTAAATCGACCAGCGACGTAGCTGCTGGGTTCAAACAGATATTGTCTTCTACGGAGCGTCAACCGGTAACCCTACAGACCGACAAGGGTAAAGAGTTCGTGGGTGGAGCGTTCCAAAAACTCCTCACAGAGAATGATACACGTTTTCGCGTGACCCGTAACCCTGATATAAAAGCGGCCGTTGTCGAGCGATTCAACCGTACTCTGAAGGATCGAATGTGGAGATATTTTACTCATAAAAACACCCACCGTTACATCGATGTCCTGCAAAAGCTCGTTAGCTCGTATAATGACACCATACACTCGAGTATCAAAATGGCTCCTTCTACCGTGACCCGCTTCAACGCGGCGGAGGCACGCGCAAACATTCAACGTAACCATCAGCCACGCAAGGCACGGAAGCCGAAATTGCTCAAGGACGATCTTGTGCGTATAAGTAAGACGAAGGGTACCTTCGCGAAGGGATACGAGGCTAATTGGAGCGAGGAACTGTTCAAGATTCGACGAGTTGTAACAGGTTTACCGAACGTTTACGAATTAGAGGACCTTTCAGGAGAGGAAATCGACGGATATTTCTATGAACCTGAACTACAACGCGTGACCAAGGACCTTAAAAACGCCGAGTTCCAAATTGATAAAATCATTCGCAGCAAGGGTCGGGGTCGCAGTAAGAAAGTTCTTGTCAGCTGGAAAGGTTACCCCGAAAAGTTCAACAGCTGGATTCCGGCCGCCGGTCTTCAGAATCTTGCATCATAATGAAGTCGCAGTTCTACATAACCCTACCTAGCAATAGCTCGATGCGGGTTTTTCCAGATAACAGGACCTGTTGCTATATCACGCAGCTACCACGGACGATCGAGCTCTATGGTGAGTGGGAAGTCGCTATTGTTAAGATACAGTATCCCTTGACGTACCTAGCTAGCGAAAAAGAGGAGTTAAATCGTAAACTAGCCGAGTCTGTATCTAGTACGAATGCTGGTGACGACAGGATTACGGCTGGAGACGAAGTTTTGCAACCCCACATTACACCAACGGTTCGCATGTTACCGTTGATATCCGGTAAAGAGGACGCAGAGCTCCCTACACCAGAGGCTCGCATGTTACCCTTGGAACCCGGTAAAGAGGACCAAGAACTCCCATCACTCATGTTTGTCTATTGTGAAATCGTAGAGCCACGTATCGTAGGAGACGTCTATGCGCCGCTTCTGCGTATACTACAACTGAGACAAAGGGCCGACACCGCGGGTGTGGAAGTCAAAACATTTTCACCGCCACACTATCTTCCTTTACTTCTTTCGAGTTTCCGGACGATCGAAATATCTATAAGAGACCACTAGGGTAAATCTATACCATTTGACCACGGAACCTTGACAGTCACACTACACTTCAAGAAAATATACTAGTTTGATGCTGGTATTGAGAATAACAGGAAAAAACGGGTTAATACCATGGCACAGTACATAGAGTATTACGAGTCGCAAATAGGCGGAGGGATCGATCGCGTTTTTGTCGAGGCACCCAATCAACGGGGTCATGGTATCGGTAGTTTTCTGGGTGGCCTATTCAGACGGGCTACTCCGCTGTTGAAAAGAGGAGCACGTGTACTCGGTAACGAAGTACTGCGTAGTGGTATGAATTTCATGTCGGATCTGGACAATGACGTGCCGTGGAAACAGGCGTTTCAGACTCGCGCCAGCGAGATAGGTCAGAACTTGAAGCGGAAGGCCCAGGATGGGCTTGAAAAGATTATGAAAGGAGAGGGCTATAAACTCAGGTACGGGGGAGCGTTGGGTCAGTCTGGTCTTACCCTTCCACCGATGCTATCCGTACCAGCTACGAGGTCTAAATTGCTCAGAAGACGTAAAACCCCTACTAAGACAAAGAGAAAGAAAACGACTAAGTCCACTTCGAAGAAGAAGAAGAAGAAGATACCGAGTACTAAAGGATCTGCGAGGAAGGGTAGAAAGAAAAAGTGTTGCAAGAAAAGACCCGTTACGGATATTTTCGGAGCTGCGTAAAGACAAAACCTTGAGTGAATAGTCTTACTGGTGCACACTGGAAAAATGGCCTACCTACATGCCCGCTCCTGTGAATGCTTGAAATCCGAACTGGACCTCTTCACTCTACATCCTACACAGACATCTATCGAGGGGGCCAATGGGTGCAGTACAAACCTGTGTCTGCACTCACCGATGACTCACCGATTGAATTTACTGTGCCGGGGCAGGGCGATGAGTACCTAGATCTCTCACACACGATGCTCCGGGTATGTGCACGTGCAAAGAGAATGCGGGGTGATGCAAACGTTACAGATTCTTCAGGTGTAGCCCCTGTGAACAATTTTCTGCATTCTATGTTCAATCAAGCGGATGTATATTTCAATCAAAAACTGGTTTCTCCGAGTAACAATTCATACGCATACAGAGCTTACATCGAGACTTTGCTGAATTATGGCGACGCAGCTAAGAATTCCCATCTCACCTCGGGCTTATGGTATTCCGATACACCCGGCCACTTTGACGAGACCACGGTCAGCAATAATAAGGGATTTAAAAGTAGAAATAAATATTTCGCTGAAAACAAACCTGTCGATATGCTCGGACGACTGCATTGCGATGTCTTCAATCAGGAAACATTTATGTTAAACGGTGTGGAACTGCGATTGAGACTCGTCAGATCCAGGGATGCCTTTTGCATGATGGAAGCTAGTGATTATCATCAATTGGAAGTTACGGACATGACCTTACTCATACGGCGCGTCAAAATCAGTCCCGGCATTCTGTTGGCACATGCACGAACCCTTGCCAAAACAACTGCGAAATATCCGATGACGCGCGTAGAGGTCAAAACAATGACAATACATAGTGGCGTGCAAGCCGAGACACTCGATAATGTTTTCCTTGGGCAACTACCTAAACGTTTAATCATCGGGTTTGTCGATAACAAAGCGTATAATGGAGACAGAAAACGCAACCCGTTTAATTTTTCATCTTTCGGGTTGAACCACCTATCCTTATATATCGAAGGCACCCAGATTCCGTCGAAGCCGTTACAGCCAGATTTCACGAACAAAATATTTGTGGATTCGTACAACACCCTGTTCACGGGAACCGGTATACATTTCCTAAACGAGGAAAATTCGATTCCTCGTCAAGGATATGCGGACGGATACTGTCTCACGGCATTCGATCATAGTCCTGACCTCTCAGCCAGTGGTAACGGACACTGGAACCTCATCAAGCATGGCAGTGTTCGAATTGAAACACGTTTTGAGAATCCGCTGACCACGACTATAAACTGCATCGTCTGCGCAGAATTCGATAACGTTATCGAGATCGACTCCATGCGACAAGTCATCACAGACTTTGGTAATTGCACGAGAGAGCTAACTACGTCAGCTCACGGAATCCTGTTGGATCCTGTACACCATACACCTGCACTTGGCTCATCCCTTACGGGGGCGACCTGTGAACATTGTAAAACCTGCTAGAACCTGCTCATCCCTTCCATCTGACCAAATATGGAGACGGGTAGTCAAAACCATAAAACACGGAAGCTTAAATACCTGAGCCAGCCTAGCCCTCACCACAGTCTACTAGTAGTGATCCGGACCTTCTCGAGTAACAATCGTTCACTTCTTCGAGCAACCATGAACTACATCGTCGATATACAAGGCTTCTGCACCGAGAGCGGGCAGTTCATGCCGAAAGAGGTCGCAGTCGTCGTTTACGAGAATAAGGCCGTGGCCCACTGGATCATCTCACCTCCACACTTCATCAGCGAGCTATCTTCATCAAGACGTTTGCAAAACAATTGGCTGACAGCTAACCACCACGGAATAGAATGGTTTGAGGGCGATGTTATGCATAAGCACCTGAATGCGAATTTACGGTCTATTACACATATGGCAAAGAACATTTTCTGTCGCGGGGTGCAGAAAGCTAAATTTCTTCAAGAGGTGATGTCACGAGAAATTGTCAATTCGGAACGTGGTGAATGCGAGTGCCCGGCGTTCAGAGACCTGTCATCGGACAAGTCATGTCTTCTACACTCTGGTGTTCGTAAGAACTTCAACTGTGCTCTCCGTAACGCTATGAAACTGGAAAAGTGGTTGCAGTCACATGGGGTGTCCGAAAAAACCATGTCTTCAATCCCTTTTCGCACTAGTTTGTTAAAATCACTCGAACAACCTGGGGATAACGAGAAGGAAAGTACGAACAATCCACTCGAGCAAGGAGAGGATCAGTGTGGACGCAACGGAATAGAAGAGATATCTGCACGCATGAAGACTGCCTGCCGGAGCCTGTGAATAGGGATCTCACAGATTTTCCATCAAATTTGTCAGTGACTCCACGACAGGCAAGGAGGATGGATACTTTTCAAATTCTGAGTGCACTGGAACAAACACCTGCTCGGACGAAGGGAGTTTATCCAGCTGATCAGATCCCGCTGTATTGGACACACCCGGCCGCTATCGTAGCGAATACAGATGACCATACACGACCCGGGACACACTGGGTTGCTTTCCATAGCCGCCGGACAAGCCGTATATTCCGATAGTTTTGGTCTACCACCCGTTATACCCCATCACATCAAGGCCTGCGTCGGAACTGTTTAGCCTACCGTTGGAACGATATCCAGCTACAGAGCTCTTCCTCTCTGGCATGTGGTCAGTTCTGCATCATGTTCTTGTATTATATGACGCAGGGCTTTACCCTCGAACAGTTAACGAGTTTCTTTACTAGAAATTTGAAGGAAAACGATAGAGTAGTCAGCTCATTTTACAGACGCGTGAGACTAACCAAGCTCAAACGTAGAATACAGAACGGTATAAGCCGTGTAAACTGTATCCAATGTTGTCGCCGTAAAAAAAGCTAAGTGTTCGTCATGTATATGCCTCTTTCCTTTTTTCTGTATCATCATTAGAAATAAGTATTTTCTGTTCACTAGTAATAATCTGATTTTATTATATACGATATTCACTTAGCGATATGTGTCTAGTTATAGCTAGATTTAATTCTATGATGTATGTATCTGAATGTAATTGCATGAATAAACACGAGCTCAAGCCATAAACAAGAGTCCTTCTTTCAAGAATCATAAGCATTGTCTCCTACGCGTCCGCGGACTGTCCCATTATAATCCCTACCTCCGAAAGACGGTAACCCTTATACCTGCAACCCTCAGTAATAAGACGGAAACATAGCACCACACCGTAACGAGGTTTGAACCAAAATATATATATATCTATATCAAGAGACTCGGTAGAGTCTCGCGCCAAGTACATTAAAAAAAAATTTTTCAAGCGCGAGACTCAACGAGTCTATATACCCGAGAGGCAACTACCCTAACCTATAACGCGAATTAGTATCCTCGTTTTCTTTCACCTCACATACTACATGAATTTAGACTAATTTAATCTAGGATGTAGGCATGAAAAGCTTTCATTTCAGCCCTAGATCGATTAAATCGGTGTCCGGAGTGCTGAGATATAAGTAACTACCGTTTCTGAAACCTCGTTTCCTCGTATCAAATTTTCTCTTTCCTGTTCTTTAGACCAAGATTCCGCCAACTCAAACCATTCCCATGAAATCACATTTCGTCGCTAAACGCAGGACGTATGTTCTACGCTTATACACAGAACATACGTCCTTACGGATCTGGGAACGGACATAGAAGGGAAACTCGACACAAAAATTCAGACCAAGATTCATCCCATTGAAACCATTCCCATAAAATCACATCGCGTCGCTAAACGCACGGCGTATGTCCTATGCTCATACACAGAACATACGTCCTTACGCATCTGGGAACATGACATAGAAGGGATAAATCCACACAAACGTTGTATAGAGTGGCGTAAGTAGGAGAGTCACGACGTAGTCAGTGCTACTATCGCAGACAAAAAGCGTCTGCAACACTAGCAGACGCGTGTTTTTATTTCATATTTTTAAATCCAAATGAAGGAAATAAAATAAAAGATACGAGCAATGCTTAATCAAAACTAGTGAATACCCACTAAAAGCCCCTCGAGTGCGAAAACCTCACGCAAAGTACATTAATGTGATAGTCACCAACAAAAATATTTCGATAGGTTAATCTTGAATCCTACGATCTCGACATTTTGAGGTTATGCGAATCAACTGACGTGTAAAATTCATGGTGATACATAAAAAAAAATAACAATTGTGATCGGATAATTTTACGATTAGGTTTGGTTTATTTTCATTCATGAATTCAATTATCGGGGGAAACGGTTTTTTGGTAGTAAGTTACCGCCTGAGGAAGTCTGACGATAGAAAATCAAAAGAAAATGTTGAAGTTTAAAAATATGAGGATAGCATGATTTGATATAAGGAACGGCATGGAGCCAGACCAATAAAGCTGAGTTCAAGCGTTGGATTGCAACGCATTTCACTTCAAGCTCCATGTTAAGCTTATCTCCGAAGGCCCGTCTGCTCAGACTCAAATTTTGAGTCAACGTTATACGTAGGATTCCGACGAGTTTTATGATCTGTGTCCGTATCATCTAGTCAAAACGAGACTGTCAGTCGACTTTGTGTTTCGGACTCCGATAGGCTTTATTCTACACTCCACGTCAACGTAGTGCCTTGACCTTCGGTGGAGATGATTTTTTAATCCATGATTTACAAACAGCTTAGATTCTCCGTTCAGAACGATCTCAAAGTCTGTATAAACATCTATGATTACATGTAAATTAATAGTACAAACTATATATCGATACCCACGTTCTAATATGTCTCTCGGTCTCGGTCTCGGTGTATTCTCGGTCCTACTATCTATCATGCGGCGAATTATAGAGTCTACTGTACATAAATTCGTTTGATTTTGGTATGCGACCTGTGTTTGTATGTTCGTCTCTCTTGAGCTTTTCTCAAATCCAGATTAGTGCTATCACGACAGATATTCAGAATTAAAATGCTTATTCACTATTAAAGAAATGATCGATCGCCTTCCTCGTTTTCAGATGATAGAGATTCTCATCCATATTTATTTATTCGTTTTAGACTCGGCGTAATTTCATTTCTGAATGTAATTATTGGAGAAAAACCTTTTTTATGGATTCAGATTAGTGCTAGCAAGATAAATTGAATGCAAATACTTATTCGCTATGAAAGAAATGATCGATCGACTCCCTCTTTGTCAGATGATTCTCATCTATATTTATTCATTCGTTTCAGACTCGGCGTAAGTTTACTTATGAATGTAATTATTGGAGAAAAACCTTTTTCATGGATTGTTCAATTTTGTAGCGGGTCGTCGTTTGAGAAGAGAGGATGATGAGAGAAAACGCTGAAGTTGCAAGATATCGGGATGGTGTGATTTGATAAAAAAAAGGGGTAGAGTCAAACGAATAGAGCAGAATGCAAGTGTTTGACTTCAAAAACTTCCATTTTATGCTCTACGCTAGTCTTGCATCAATAGGCCCAATTCTATATTTTTCGATACTTTCTGTTCAGACTCGAAGTTGAAGTTGACGTTACGAGTACGGGACGCGTACATGTTTTTTTTGCAGAGGACCTAGCTGCATTAAAAAAAAAAAAAAACTACCTAAGAATTGCAATACATATATCTAATATTTATATATATATATATTTATTCATGAGCAGCAACTATAACTCTGCACGCAAGTACCTCCGCCATTGCCGGTCCCAAGCCCAGATGAGACAGGAGGAGGGCTGCGCGTAGGGTCACACGTTGCACGCATATATATATAATTATACGGGATTCTAACGAAACAATTCGTAGAACTTAATAAAAGAACACATGTTACGTCTATCCACAGAAATTTAAGGCTCACAGAAAAGTATGAGCATACGTGTATATTTTAACATTATTTTCATTTGTTTGAAATTATACTACCACATTCAACATTGCTGCTTTTTGAGGGATTCGGATGATGCAAAATGCATCACCGTACATACGTTGAGATGTTCATAGGAACAATTGGCAGAATGTTGACAACTGAGCAAGCCTCGCAGGTGAGGATATATATAGGAAAACCCATTCGAGCGAGCGTAGCGAGCGAGCACAATTATTAGGTAGTCAAGCGAAATTGTACAAAAAGTGGTGATATCAACCCCAAAAAGCACCCCTGGTGCAAAAACCTTTCGCCAAGTACATTAATGTGGTCACTACCCCTAAAAAACCCACCAACAAAAATTCCTCCTAAAAAAAAAATGGTACTATCAAAATGTCTACATACAAAAGCATTGAAATCAGATACAACTGCCAAGTACCTGTAGAATAATGAAAGTTTGGAATTGAAAAATTTGTTCAAACTAAATAACGTTGTACTTGTTCGCTCGCTGCGCTCGCTCACTCGATTGGCTTATGATTATTGGTTGAAAAAATAATTCGGATGAAGAAATTGATAATGATGTTATGTCGGGGTTACAACGCTACTGAGGGTGAGGTTGTGACGAGGTAGACATGAATGAATTACAGATATATATGTAGATCGATTTGATAGTCTATTCGTAGTTATGGGTAAAAATGAGACTTGGTGAGAGGTGTGGGTTGGATAGGAAGAGCGTGATAGATGACGATGTGTGAGTGAAGGAAGGTGTTAGGAAAGAAGTAGTTGGAGAGTTGACTTGAAAGTAGAAGTTGGATATAAAGGAGGATGTAGGGATAGAAGAAGGAGAGAAGATGTGGAGAGATTGAAGGTTGACTGAAGAGTAAATTGGCAATTAGAATAGAGTAATGAGGAAAGGTTGGTTCTCAGCAAGGTGGGGAGGCCAAAGTGCAGATGCAGCTCTGGTGTGATTTTGAGGAGAAGAGTAGGCTCAGGAAGTCAGGTGTTGGGTAATGAAGTTGCTGACGGAATGTCTGGGAGATAGGAAATAGTGGATCGAGTAACTATTGGAGGTTGTGGAGTTGAGACGTAACAATGACAACATTTATCAAAAAATATTCACAACGAAAAAATAATTTGAACAAAATTTTAAACAAAAAATTTGGAGGTAGTGGTACTTGGTGGGCCTTTTGTAGAAACAGAATTATGAAATATCAATTGCGAACCATGTCAATGTCATCTGATAGCCATTCAAACATTGGCCCACCAATATACCACGGACTCCAAATTTTTTGTTTAAAATTTTGTTCAAATTATTTTTTCGTTGTGAATATTTTTTGATAAATGTTGTCATTATCAATTCCTTCATCCGAATTATTTTTTCAACCAATAATCATAAGCCAATCGAGTCAGCGAGCGCAGCGAGCGAACGAGTACAACGTTATTTAGTTTGAACAAATTTTTCAATTCCAAACTTTCATTATTTTACAGGTACTTGGCAGTTGTATCTGATTTCAATGCTTTTGTATGTAGACATTTTGATAGTACCATTTTTTTTTTAGGAGGAATTTTTGTTGGTGGGTTTTTTAGGGGTAGTGACCACATTAATGTACTTGGCGAAAGGTTTTTGCACCAGGGGTGTTTTTTGGGGTTTCACAATATACTATTGTGATATTGGAGGTCGCTGCCGGAGTTCGACATTATTTTATTCCGCTACTCCGGAATCTTTTCATGCATTATTACTTAGCAATTGTTCGGAGGCACTCCGAATAACTGACAAGTGAAGAAAAATAGAAACGCTCCGGAGGCTTTTTTTTCATTTCATACATTTATTCAATCATTTTACGGCCTTTGAAAGTTTACAATTAAAAAGGGGACGGCCAGCCTGCGAGAAACAGACGAAAAACTTTGGTAGTGTCAAGTTAGCTGTGACTGACTGCGATGTTTCACGGAAGCCTCTTGGTATGAGCAAGTCTACCAATTGTAGACGCCGGATCCGGCCTCACCCAACCATGATCCAAAATTTTCTCAGACTTTCATCCCTTTTATTTCAAAAGTTATCGTTTCGAGTATTCCATATAGTTTGATAATTCTTGTTTTATTCTGTTTTTTGGCGTTTTTTTTTTGCCACTATACAATTTTTTATTAAATTTGTTTTTTGTGTTATATCGCAACACGATTTTGTTAAACCGTGGGTTCTGTCTCGGTACCATGTGCCGTGGCACGATTAAGGGATGAATAAAATCGGTCGATGGAATAATTGAGAATTGAGTTTCAATAATAATATGTTGCTTTATTTTGATGTTATATTGCGATAGGTGAGTCGGGGTTTTAGATATTACTGTTTTGAGGATAGAATTGGAAGTAAAAGTTGGATATAAAGGAGGATATAGGGATAGAAGAAGAAGAGAAGATGGGAAGAGATTGGAGGTTGACTGAAGAGTAAGTTGGCAATTAGAATAGAGTAATGAGGAAAGGTTGGTTTTAAGCAAGGTGGGAAGGCCAAAGTGCAGATGCAGTTCTGGCGTGATTTTGAGGAGAAGAGTAGGCTCAGGAAGTCAGGTGTTGGGTAATGAAGTTGCTGACGGAATGTCTGGGAGGTAGGAAATAGTGTATCGGGTAACTATTGGAGGTTGTGGAGTTGAGACGTAACATTTGTGTAAAAAAATCTCAGAAAAAAAAATACATATATGTTGTCCGTTCATGCTTGTGAAACGCTCTTAAAATTGAGCTGTTTTTTTGCCGATGCCCAAATTCGCCAATTTTTGTCCATATTTTTTTGAAAAGAAAAAAGAAAAAAAGCTGAGATTTTTTTACACAAAAAACCTTTTGTTTGAAAGAAAATTAATAATGGCAAAAGAGCAAAAAAAAAAGAATAAAACAAGAATTATAAAACGATATGGAATACCCCATACAATAACTTCGAAAATAAAAGGGATAAAATCTGACAAAATTTGGGATGCCGTTTTTCGATGAGGACTTCCAGCTCCAAAAATTGCGAGATGATCTGAGGCGGTGAGGCCGGATCCGACGTCTAGAATTGGTAGACATGCTCATATACAAAGTAGTCGATTCTGTGACGGCGAGAGACGGGGAATGGGTATAGTACAATAATGAGCAGCAACTTCTGGGACTGTGCTCATATTCGTACTTCCAATACCGATTATGAATTATCACAGTAACGATAAAAAAATTGTGAGAAATGATAAACAAAAGCTCCGGCAGCGACTCTAATATTTTTTTTGTTATCAGAGTCGTACAATTCGTTTTTATGACTCTGATACCATAAAATGATGTTTGTCACTCGGCCGTAAGATTTATTTATTTATTTATTAGATTAATCTCTCTCACGGCCTTGTGACGAAAAATACTATTAGAGCTCATTTGGGTTCTACGAGTTGTTTTGCTTCACTTAATTTCGCACATTTTTTGGAGTAAGAAAGGGATTGAAAATTGAAGATAAAAAACGGACCACCTTGAGGTACAATTTAGCAAATGTAAACTCACAAATCTATTGTACTTACTTCAATCAAGGTTTCTTCTTTCTGTCGATCTTCTCGCAGATTTCGAACAGCAATGGACAATCTACGAACACACGCTACGCAAAAAACAAATTTCGCGGCCAGTAGCGGAACCTAGAGCCCGCGCGCGCATGGAAACACGAGCCCGATGGCTCAGTTTGCCATTGACGACGCGTGTCGGGAAGAGTGGCTCTCGCTTACCATAGAACCGCGCTCAGGAAAATCTGATTGCGACGACCCTGTCTGCGCGATTAGGAGGAGCCCGGGACTGTCGCAGGTATGAATCTCGGTCCCGAACAGTTGACATTCACGAGGTCTCAGTGCACCAAAGTATATAGCGATGAAATTACCGCATCTCGGTCTTGCCCGAGATAAGCGTAACTTCATAATAGGAATACGTTTCGTCGTCTTTGATTTATTAAATTATATAAGATTATATTATACATATATATTATATTACCAAAAGTGTTTCTCGGCGAGCACCTGGCACTGGTGTCGTTAGTATACCAAGATATTTGTATATATAAGTCGGATCTTCTTGTCTCAGATTAGACGAAGAAGAAGAAGTAGTTCTTCGTATTGATTTAGAATGCATTTTAATAGAAAATCATAATGTGTTGAACAAGAAATTCAATTAACAGTAAATAACAGAAGAACGACAAGATTATAAATAGATCAAAATAATTTGTAAATTTGTGATTTGAGAGACGTCACAGTTCCGCGGGCTTACGATAATCAACGGATCTCAGATCTTCTAAATAAAAAGCCCAGCGACCGATAGTCCTTTTGATAATGGAGCGACTATCGACGCTTTGACGGCTCTGTGCGAGCAGATCTCATAACATTGGGGACTGTTCCGCCTTTCTCATCAACCAGGGTGATTAATTATTACGCGCCGACATATATACCGTGAGAATCACGTGAATCCGAATGGATCCATGCTACCGAAAAGCGAATATTGGCGAATATGACGTCATTTTAGCGGGCTAACCACTCGTTGCGCTGAACAATCCCTAGGGTGATTTTGGCGCGCGGTCGATGCAACTCGGCAGCCATTGTTGATAGAAGCCGGCTGACTGTCAATACATCGCGGAAGGTAGACATGTGGGGTTATGTTCGTTTATTTTAAGCAAATGATTAATAAGGCGAATGAAAACTACGTGAATAAGCTATGAATATTTATCAAAAATCTATCAATTAGTTTTGAATGATATCTTAATACAATCAAGGAATTGGTTGTTCTCGATGAACTCTTTGATTCTAATTAATTTGCAGTTATAGCTTAAGTTAATTCGTTGATTGTACTATGATATTATTTAAAACTGATTGATCGATTTTTGATAAATATCAATAACTTATTCACGTAGGTTTTATTCACTTCATTTATCATTTGCTTAAAATAAGCGAACATAACCCCACATGTCTACCTTCCGCGATGTATTGACAGTCAGCCGGTTTCCAACAACAATGTCCAACAATGGCTGCCGAGTTTCATCGACCGCACGCCAAAATCACCCTAGGGGTTTTCAGTGCAACAAGTGGTTAACCTGCTAAAAATACGAAATATTCGCTGTCCGGTAACATGGATCCATTCGGTTTCACGTGATTGTCCCGGTATATTGGACCACAACCAAAAACCGATGAGGTAAACTGCTTTCCTGAGGAACTAAACTTGAAGCAAGGCCGATTTTACCCCGAGGTGAGTGAATCACAATTATCGCATATGATAATTTGTTCTTGAAAATGTGAATATTCGCGAAAACAACGAAGAAGTCAGTAATATAACGATGAAATGCCAGAATAGATCGACATAATGATATAGTCATCGAATGGATGTGATTGAAAAGTATGCGGAAATAGTAGTGACGAATCAACAATCGCCCGAATTTGGGTGCCATGCTGTGGGTTCTATCTAAAATGACATTTTACAGTTGGCGTTACAATGAGAAAATATTATTTACCGTTGAAAGGTGGAAATTATGAAGTTTTTCGTTTTCCGGAATTCGTGTTTTTCAATGTTATTTGCCTCCCAGAATAGATTTCGACAGATCCCGGGTCCTGGAAACGCATGATTTCCGAAATTTCGATGCAGAAACGTGAGAATAATAAAATTTTTCATCCTCGAAAGTTCGTTTTTTTTTCGTGTAATAAGCCACCCAGAATCGATTTCGACAGATCCCGGGTCCTGAAAACGCATGATTTCCGAAATTTTTACGTCAAATCGTGAAAAACGATTGAATTTTTCGATTTCGAAAATTCGTGTTTTTTAGTGTAATATGCCGCTCAAAATCGATTTCGAAGGGTCCCGGGTCCCATAGACGCATAAATATCGATTTTCCGACGTTGGAAGGTGAAAATAATGAAATTTTTCGTTATCCGAAATTCGTGTTTTTTAGTGTAATATGCCACCCAGAATCGAGTTCGACAGGTCCCGGGACCTGGAAATGCACGAATATCTGAATTTCGACGTTGAAAGGTGAAAATAAGAAAATTTTTCGTTATCCGAAATTCGAGTTTTTTCATGTAATTTGCTTCCTGGAATCGATTTTGACGGGTCCCGGGTCCTGAAAACGAATGATTTCCGAGATTTTAACGTGGCAAATGATTGAATTTTTCATTTTCAAAAATTCGTGTTTTTGAGTGTAATATGCCACCCAGAATCGATTCCGATGGTTTTCGGGTCCCATGGACGCATGGATATCGAGATTTCGAAGTTGGAAGGTGGAAATAACAAAATTTTTCGTTCTACGGAATTCGTGTTTTTGAGTGTAATTTGCGGCCAAGAATCGATTCTGACGGGTCCCGAGACCTGGAAATGCACGAATATCTTAAGTTTGAAGTCTGAAGGTGAGAACAATGAAATTTTTCATTTTCCGAAATTCGTGTTTTTTGATGTAATTCGCCTCCCAGAATGGATTCCGACAGGTCCCGGGTCCTGAAAACGCATAATTTCCGAGATTTCGACGTGGAAATGTAGGAAAAATGAAATTTTTCGTCTTCCAAAGTTCGTGTTTTTTTGTGTAATATGCTATTCAGAATCGATTTCGACGGCTTTCGGGTCCCATAGACGCATGGATATCGAGATTCCGACGTTTGAAGGAAAAAATAATGAAATTTTTCGTTTTTCAGAATTCGTGTTTTTCAGTGTAACTTGCGGCCCAGAATCGATTCTGACGGGTCCCGGGTCCTGGAAACGGACGAATATCCTGATTTCGAAGTTGGAAGGTGGGAATAATGAAATTTTGTTTCTCCTCAATTTGTGTTTTTTAGTGTAATTTGCGGCCCAGAATCGATTTCGACGGGTCCTGGGTCCTGGCAACGCACGAATATCTTAGTTTTGATGTTGAAAGGTGGAAATGATGAAATTTTTCGTTCTATGAAAGTCTCGTTTGTCGATGTGATTCGCCTCTTAGAATCTATTCCGGAAGGTCCTGGGTTCTGGAAACGCATAATTTCCGAGATTCCGACGTAAAAACGTAAAAATAATAACATTTTTCATCTTTGAAAGTTCGTGTTTTTTTGTGTAACATGCCATTCAGAATCTATTCCTACGGATCACGAGTCCTGAAAACGCATGATTTCCGAAATTTCGACGTCGAAACGTGATAAATTATTAAATTTTTCATTTTCAAAAATTCGTGTTTCTCAGTGTAATATGCCACTCGGAATCGATTTCGACGGGTCTCGGGTCCTATAGACGCATGAATATCAAGATTTCGACGTTGAGAGGTGGAAATAATGAAATTTTTCGTTTCCCGAAGTGCGTGTTTTTAAGTGTGATTTGCGGCCCCGAATCGATTCTGGCGGGTCCCGGGTTCTGGAAACGCACGAATATCTGAACTCCGACGTTGAAAGGTGGAACTAATAATATTTTTCGTTCTCCGAAATTCGTGTTTTTCGATGCTTTCGCCTCCCGGAATCGATTTCGACAGGTCCCGGGGTCTGGAAACGCATAATTTCCGCGATATCAACTTAGAAGCGCGAAAATAATGAAATTTTTCATCCTCCAAAGTTCGTGTTTTTTCGTGTAATATGCCATTCAGAATCGATTCCGACCGATCAGGAGTCCTCACAACGCATGATTCCAAAAATTTCGACGTGGAAACGTGAAAAATTATCAAATTTTTCAATTTCGAAAATTCCCGTTTTTCAGTGTAATATGCCACTCGGAATCGATTTCGACGAGTCCCGGAACCTATAAACGCGTAAATATCGAGATTTCGACGATGAAAAGTGAAAATAATGGAATTCTTCGTTTCTCGAAATTCGTGTTTTTCGATGTAATTTGCGGCCCAGAATCGATTCTGATGGGTCCCGGGACCTATAGACGCGTGAATATCGAAATTTCGACGTTGAAAAGTGAAAATAATGAAATTCTTCGTTCCTCGAAATTCGTGTTTTTCGATGTAATTTGCCTCTCAGAATCAATTTCGACAGGTCCCGGAGTCTGAAAACGCATAATTCGCGATATTTCCACCTAGAAACATAAAAATAATAAGATTTTTCATTTTCCAAATTTCGTGTTTTTTTGTGTATTATGCCATTCAGAATCGATTCCGACCGATCACGAGTCCTGAAAACGCATGATTTCTGAAATGTCGACTTGGAAATGTGAAAAATTATTAAATTTTTCGATTTCAAAAAGTCGTGTTATTCAGTGTAATATGCCACTCAAAATCGATTTCGACGAGTCCCGGAACCTATTGTTATGGATAACCCCAGTCACCAGTGTTATGAAAGAGGTTGATGAGGTAGTTACGCTGCCACCAATGTTATGAATCAGTTAGGATTGAACTGCTACCAATGTTAGGAATATGGTCCGAGTTGTTGAGTTCGTTCCTCGTTTTACACCAGGTAACCGGTCTTTTGGGTAATAGGTGACTGATGTGAATTGATTTATATGAATAGAAGAATAATCGTTTATTGGTAATGATTACAACGATGGTAGAACTATCTATATGAGTTTTACAAGTTTGTAGAGCTTGAGTGAAGAGTGATTTCGAGTTAATGAATTATGATTTTGGAAGCGAGTCTCAGAGTGACTACTTTCTTTAATGATCGTGAAGCAAGTGATTGAGCGACTGCTCTGTTTGGCGATTGAAGAGAAAGTATTTTTGCGACTGCTCTGTTTGGCGATTGAGAAGCAAGTATTTTTGCGACTGCTCTGTTTGACGATTGAGAAGCAAGTGATTTAATGGCTACTGGTGAGCCGAATGATGAGATCATTCTTTTCCATTGTTCTCCCGGGCATGAGATTGTTTATGCAGGTGCAGTTACCCATGACAAGATTGACCACAGGTTCAGTACAGAACCAGTACTGCCTCCGGCATTACTAACTCCGACCCAACTCTTATTGCCAGTATTGGCTCAATTTCGGTAAATAGCTGGATTGATACGATCGGTCCAACGCTGGGCACCCAGCACTGGGCCTTAATAACTAACCAGTATTGGGCGAGTATGGTCTGCCAACATTGGGCCAAAACAGTTTGTCATTGCTGAGCCAGTACTGCTCTTCATTGCCGAATATTAGTTGCCAGCACTGTGCCACTAAGGCTTTCCCTTGCTGAGTACCGCATGCCAGCATTGAACCGGTATGGCTGTGCACGGTGAATATTGGTTGCCAGCACTGTGCCAGTAAGGCTCTCCCTTGCTGAGTACCGCATGCCAGCATTGAACCGGTATGGCTGTGCACGGCGAATATTGGTTGCCAGCACTGTGCCAGTAAGGCTCTCCCTTGCTGAGTACCGCCGGCCAGCATTGAATCGGTATGGCTGTACACTGCACATACGATATTTTATTCATCCAAGGGCAGAAAGCGCGTTGTTTATGCGCGCAGCCAGGAATAAAGTACGCACTTTATTCCCTAGGTGCATAAAAATTATGAAATAGTATATTGACCATGGTGTCCAGCAAGATTGGAGAATGAAAGTCCAGGACTAGTCCAGGATTTTTTCAGGACTCAGAGAGTATGTTTCCAGGATAGTTTTTCAGGTCATTATACCGAGTGCTACCGAGCTCAACCGAACGAAATACCGAGAAGCCTCACCGCGGGATGCACACGAAGTTACCGGAAAAAACCGAGCATCTTCGAATGTAAACGCAGGCGAAATCCACAAGTGCCGAAAATATTTGTAGTTTTACGCGATGAAAAATATTGAAAAAGTTCGGAAAATTTCGAGGACACGAGTAAAATTTCAGGATAATTCAATACTATTTCCAGGAGGACATTGATTTCAGGATATTTCCAGGACCTCCAGGACTTCCAGGATCGCTGGACACCATGATTGTGCAACTAGGGGGAGGGGGGGGGGGGGGGGGGGAATGGCCATTTCGAGCGAGGGTGAGACGTTTAGCACGAGTCTTAGTAGAGGGTGCTGAAGGCGCTCGAGACGAAGACGAGTGCAAAAAAACGTCTCACCCGAGGTAGAAATGGCTATCCCCCCTAGTTGCACACTGTATTTTTTATAATAAGGGCACGAAATGGGCCTTCTTTGATGCGCGTCGATCGAATTCGGAATGGCGCTGAGGCGGGAGGAAAAGTACTTTTCCTCCCGCTGAGTGGATATTTGGGACTCACGGTTGAAACACGTGATTTTCTACGCCCGACAAGCATGGAAGGAGGCTCATTTCATGCCGGTGTTATGAAAAATCAATTCCTAGCTATAAGATAGATCAGACCTTTTTTTGCGGAGAATTCAATTATCTACAAAGCACTGGCTTGCATAGTTTTCGAGATATTTTGATTAGAGTGTTTGTCTAGCAAGAATCTTGTGTTTGTTTGTCATTTACTTATCTTTACTGAGCAGCTCCATTATATATTTTTTCAATTATATTACATACATTACATATATAATATATGACATACAATATGTATGTATTACATAATTAAAAATAAGATAAAATCGATTATGAATAACTATTTTTTCACACTGTGAGGACCGAGTACCATTTTCCCATAATTTATATTTTTTTGCTTTTTCTTTAACTTTTCGAGAAACACGACTTTTATCATCGTTAATGTTCATACCGATAACACATGATTCTTCCTCACTGTGGCTCCGGCTGTTGTACAAAATCTGGTACACCTGGCAGAGCTTGATGATCTACTGCCACAGCGGGTGCAATTGATACAACCGGTGCGGCTGGTAAAGGAGGTACAAGGGGTACACTTGGTGCGGCTTGTGCAGCCGGTCGTACTCTTCCACCATCTCTGTCCACACAGCCAGACAACCATCGACTCGTTACACTCAGAATTTTGTCTTTAGTTATATTGTGATTATCACAAACAACATCTGCAATTATATTGAAAACTCTGTGAATATCTGGTCTGAATAAATACTTTAAGTTCAAAATTACGATTTTTCAATGCATCATTACAAAATCAGAGTTGGATGGGGATTCTGAAGCTCATCAATCATACAGTTGCATATCTATAAAGCGAGGTACAAGGTGAAATGCATATACCTATACCTTTGCTTGACAACAGTACTATAAACCATTAGAAATCCTTTGTATTATAAAAAAGTCAGTACCATGCATGCATGAATAAGTCATCGTGCCGCTGAAATTCTTTTTTGCATTCCCTTTCGTTACCCTACCGCAAGCACTGTAGACTTTTTGAACTTGCTTCCCAAGTACCGACTCCAAAATATTTGTAACAGCTTTATTACCACTGTCAATACCAGTCATTGCCGCAGTCATGACGCATTTCTGAAATAAAAAAAAGTGGTTCAGTAACACATCAGTTTTTCAACAAAAGTAACAAAAAATAATGATGAAGTCATGATAATGTACACACTAATGCTTTTGCTTTGTCGGGGGCTGTTCGTAAAGCTTCGTCGAATATTGCAAAGGCTACTGGATCCCGTACGGGCAGCTCGATGTTGAGACACCTTCTGTTCTCGACAATGCTCATACCTGTTCTCTCGGAATTCAATACCATAGTATTCTTGAGTTGTTCTACTTTAGTATTTATATCATAAAGCACGCTTCTTTTAGCTGATTCAATTTTCCTAAGAATTCGCTTTTCCATGTTATCCAAGCCTTCCTGTGTCACAGATTGTACATGTGCTGAAAAAAACATAGCCAGCTATTTAGTCACATGATTCAACATGATTTTAAATTGAAAGATATTACGTATTGGATGTTCAATTCATTCTGACATAAATAACTTACATTGCTGCTGTAGTACATTATTCGCCTGTGGTGCGATGACTACTGGAAGCTGTGACGTTTTGCGCTTCTTTTTTGGCGGAGATGGTCGCTTTTCATCTGATGATGTATCGGTGAGAACTACTGGAAGTTCTGAGTTTCTGCGCTCTCTCGGCGAAGGAGACGATCCTTGCTCACTTGATGATGTATAAGCGTTAACTGCTACAACTCTCAGCTTTCTACGCTTTCTTGGTGAAGGAGATGATTTCTGTTCATCCGATAACGTATCTGATCCTCCGATATTTGCGCTGCGTTTTCGAGCATAAGATTTCAACCCTCCCTTAGTTGATTGTGGAGTATAATGAATTAATGTTCGCTCGTTCTCATCAACTTCGCTGGAATCTGCTAAAAAAAAAAAAAAACTCAGAATAGTATTATTCGGGTTACTGACTACAAACGACCATCAATTCTCTGAACTCCAAACCTTGTTTAACACAGAAATGGGCAACTTTTATTTCCAATTCATTTTAATTAATTAGTCATCAATGACTGTGCGTTCATTGATTATTGGCTAACGTAATAAATCAATTAAATTGTGCATGGGTATTGTGCGAGGCTGAATTTATTAATTCAATCAAAAATTATGCCATCATCAGTCACAAATAGAATTTATTTTGAATATCTCTCTTCAACTCAATTGATGTGATTCAATCCGATCTTCAAGCAGCAATTAATTTCTCGACCAATAATGCGAATTCACCCATCTCTGATTGATCAACAGATTTTTGATGAAACACATATGAAAATAGGTGTCAAATGGATAGGAGTTTCTTAAATTATTGTAGCTGTAAGTGTGAAAACTGGAGTTACCTGTGCTTCTTGAACTTTCACATACTGGTAGGTTCGCGTTATTTGCACCGGGCGCTCCAGGCTCATGCTCTGCAAAAGATCTCGTTCTATAGAATGATTCTATACGATACACAGAACTTGTAGCTGACAAAATTTCTATCCAAAATCTACTGAATATTTGTTTGGAGGGTCTTTTTTTTTTATAAAAACTATTTCTATTTTCAAATCACTACAAAACTCAAGACAAGCCTCTAAGCAATCCTCAGATTATACACACAGAAGAAACAATCATTTGTTCAAGAAAAAAAATTCTTGAATCAAGGATGTGTGATTCTTTAATTCTAGAATAATTTGTTCTGAGCCTAGTGGTATACGATATCTAAAAGAATCCAAATGATCTGCGATGAAGGTGTGATCCATGTACGAAAAATTAGCAAAGAGACTGTAAATGCTTCCCTGTAGCTACAATTCCATCGCAGACCATTGAAATCTTCTTCTGGAGCAGATACTAACGTCAGCTGTAACCTACTGATAGGATCTGTGAAATGGACTTTTTTTTAGTGATTTGACAAAAAAAAATTAATCATTCTGGAGAAAACTGTGAAGTGGGCCCCTTTAGTTCACTAAAATGTTAGATAACTATAATAGAAAAAAATGAATTCTAAATTATCCAATCTGTGAAGGCAAAAATCATTCATTGTATGCTGTATGTTTAAACTTTGAATCTGTACCTGTAATTGTTTCTTCGATGGGCAGTGCTCGTTTCAGTTCAAGATTTTTTTGGTTTTGATTCAAGACTTTCGGACGTTGTTGGTTTTTGTTGTTCGCCTCACAATTAGAGTCGTCCGCTGCACTTGTACTTTCAACATTGGAGGTCATGTACGATCGTTCGAGACGTCTCACACCTTCATCGTAGTTCTCTGTAAAGTATGAATATGATAATAAGTAGTAAGCATGTCCAATAATTGTTGAATGATTCACCTGCGAAATATATTTTAAACTTCTTACTTGCTTCTTTGATGATCGTCACCGTCCACGCCAACCACTCTGGATTAGGTAGTCGAGATTTCTTTGTCCAATTTGAGCGTTTGGAGTAATTCTTCTCTGGAGGATATTTACATGTCCATTTGCCTTTGACATATTTCAACCAACTTGCCGGCACTAGATCTACATCTTTTTTTTCGGCCTGGCGGATAAGGCTCCACAAATTCTATGACAACGTGGCTGGTTTCTTTTTTGAGAATCATGCTGAAAAATCGTACACACACTTGTATTATCAGGGCATATTAGACTTATTGTGACTAGAATACAAAGATGCAAAATCAACCAGCTTGCTTTCAATTGAGTCTGAATAAAATTGTAACCTGCGCTTTATATCAAATTCGAAACAGACAATCATAATTCCAGAGAGCTATTGCAATGTGATATTTCAGTAACGCATAATCTCAATTTTTATTGACTGTAACGGCGGCCTGTACGATATTATAACAGAAGTTGGGTCGTGCTATTTTGAAATTTAAATACCTATTCGAAGATCTGGGAAATCGAATGTTGAACATAAAAATTTTAAGAATTGTTAATTATCACTCTTCAAGAATAAAAAATAAATCTCCGTAGTCACTGTTGGTATCATACAGAAATGTAATGATTTTGTGATTTTTGTAATTCAGTTCCCCACATTCCTTTAGACGTTGATTTGAGACAATTTTGAAAACTAGTGTAACCTATGCTAAGACTTCAGACGGGGTTGTAGAATTATTTGGATCAAGCTCACTTCAATAATAATTTACATCGAACTATGTTTTGTTCTTCAGTACATATTTGATTACATATTTGGCGGTTACATACATGCTGAGCAGTCTGCTGCGTGAGTTTGTGATCTCGGACAATTTGTTTCGAGAATTATTTTAAATTCACTTTTCTTAACAATGGAAACTATGGATATATCGGTAACGTTGATCGGTAGAACTACCGCGGCATGGGGCAGCTGGCGATCACGTAACCACGAGGTGTTAACCACAACGGCATTATGGCCTTACTTACTTACTTATTGGCGAGGTTGATTCTGGCCCGGAAGTGATCGGGGTATCGTGTTGAATCGTATACCAAACAATCACTTCCGGGCCAGACTCAACCTCGCCATGTGGACATGGCGTCCATGCAGTTGCCAATTTTACGTATGCCTCGTAGTTTCTTGATCGTTGTATATTGTGTTGGAACGATATCAATAACACTGATCTAAATGCAATTCAGGGTACACGGATTCTTAATTTAGTCACGACAACCCTCATAAAATTGAGACTATTGGAATTCGAAAGCACGGGGCGACTGTTACCATAGAATTATAAAAGATATGTCAAGTTTACGACGGGCAAAAGCTAAAACATTAAAAATATTTCGAACTCACCTGCTGCGTGATGATCACGTTGTTTGTTCACCTCACAGCCGAAATATACACAAGGTACGATCAGACACACGACACGCGTTGAGACGACGGCGTCAAGCATGAAGTAAGCAAGCGTACACAACCACGGTTGCCAGCCTTGCAGTTTTGCAACAACACTGTTGTTTAAAATATAGTTAGGGTTTTTATTCTAGATAGGCGATAAATTTACTAGTCGTTTCTTATGTTTGATTTCCTCTCTTGAGAGTATGTAGTGTATCTGTATCTACTTCTTGTATTATTGTTGATATATGGCGTACGTATTGAATGTCGCTATTGTCGTAATTTGAAAAAGCTTTATTTTAGTTAGGCGATGACTCATGTTGTGTTTGATTTTCTCTTTATACAGGTATTGGTGTGTTCCGAAATTGAGCTTACCGCAACCGGACTGATTATTGTCGAAACGTATATTCATAACTCCACATATGAAGAAGTGTGATGGAACAATTTTTGTTCCCAGCTTCAAGAAGAATGCACTTATATTTGATATCTGTCACTGAAAAAATGGTTTCCCTTTCGCGTTTCGGTAATTTCACCTGTTCGATACCCACGAAGGACGAGGCACATGGATACGTGAAAACATTGCCGATATTCTTCATCGGAAGGCCTCGCAGCTTCACATCTTTTTTTTTAATTTTAGCATTATTGTGGTCATAGAAAATTGCCTGAATTTTTACAATGTCACCATTTATCAATTTGACTACATTATCGGGTCTTGCCACACTAACAGTGACACCTTTAACGTCAATTTGCTGGAAATAATTTTTGTTCAATCTTTTAGCTTTATCCATGTCAATATTCTTCTTAGGCACACAGCCAGTTATGAGCGGATGGAGTCGTACTACCATATCTCGTCCTGCTTCTAGTTCGGCCAAACGTCTCGCCACTTGAACGAGAGGTTTATTTGGTGTACGGATCAGTTTTTTTACAAACCCCAAACAATTTTCGAACGGATATGCTGAATAGTGGCTGAGGGAAGCTTTCATTCGCTTAACATCATCGGCCAAATGAATAAGATTGTGACAATTCATCACCTGTGATCCTGGACCGTATATAGTTGGCATTAGGTTGAAATACTTCAGTAGTAGTTTACCCGCATACTCCGAATATCTGACCGCGAGCTCTTCACTGCACAGAACACGGCATGCCGTGGACAGGAGTAGAAAGTGTCGAAATTTGTCTTCCGATAAAATATTATGCAAAATGACAGGTCCACAGTACAAGAGAAAAAACCGATATTGCGTCGCTTTCCAGTTAGAGCGGTCGTCTAGCTTAAATTTTTTTCTTTGAAATTCTTTGGAAATGCTAGACGATAACGTTTCTAATAACTCCTGCAGCTGCTCGCGTTGTTGCCGAGGTAAACATTTCTTTCCCTTCATCCACTTCTCTAATAGTGCCTTTATAGCGCTGAAATGAAGAAGATGCAATTCATCGAGAACAACCTGGCTGACTGGATCGAAATTTATTATGAGTGACAGCGGCGATGTACAATTATCTAGATGATGCTGTGGCTGTCTTTTGTTTCTAAATGACTCTCCTGTACGTCTTGCACAATCCGTCTGACAATACACTCTGTGGGACCCTATACACCTTTAACTTCACAGCGTTCACAACTATAAAATCCAGTGTGGCTTTTGCAACACTTGATAAATGCTCTTGCAGGCGATACAAATGCAGCTATTCCGAACGAGTATTTTTTGTTTCCTATTCTTAATCCCTCCGCAATCAACGTGTTTGAACCTTGAACAAAATCATTTAGAAATTCGGCTGTGGTATTGTCCGGAGACAAATGCTGAGTTTTTGGCGATGCAGCTCTATCGCCGGGAGAACTGTGCTGCGAATTATCGTCAGAGAACGATGAAATTCGCCTTCGTTTTAACTCACGGCGCTTTTTCACGTGATAGTACGCAGTCGACATGTCTACACTCCACTGATCTCTGTATTACCTGGATACTAGCGTACTCGCTTCGTGCCGATTTGGAGTGGACAAAAACCGCGGGAAACGACTCGAGCGCCACAATACGCAACCTAGTAGCAGTGAAGAAGCTGGCATGGGTTGCACTCAGTGCGGATATCGATGGTGTCACTCCGAAAATGTCATTTTGATCGATCGATGGTGTCACCCCAAGCGGTAATCTCATTTTGTGGAATTGTTGTAAGTTTTCATTTTTTTTTTTCGCTGTTGGGTGCCACCCGTTTGGGGGTAGGAGCCGCCCCACCCCAGCTACGCCACTGCTAGTAGTTGGTTTGTTCGTCTTAGCTACAGATTTTACACTTTTACCAGATTTTACACTTTTCACTAGAAATCTACACCTTCTATTGGGCGAGTGTAAAAAGTGTGAGAAAAGTGTAAAAAGTGTAAGCTAAGACGAACAAACCTAGTGGAGCCAATGTTCGGACGCGCTGGCTCCAGTGTGGCCCGGTCCTGGCTCATTTGTCACAGCCCGGGTGTGCGGCTTCAAAGACGGGGCCAGTACTGGGGCATACGTCTGGCAATGGCATGCCAAGATTGGTCCAGTAGTGGCTAGCCTTCTCACACTGAGGCTCGGCGGTGCAGGCTATCGCTTGTGAGCCAATGTTCGGACGCGCTGGCCCCAGTGTGGCCCGGTCCTGGCTCATTCGTCATAGCCTGGGTGTGCGGCTTCAAGGACGGGGCCAGTACTGGGACATACGTCTGACAATGGCACGCCAAGATTGGCCCAGTAGTGGCTGGCCTTCTCACACTGAGGCTCAGCGGTGCAGGCTATCGCTTGTGAGCCAATGTTCGGACGCGCTGGCCCCAGTGTGGCCCGGTCCTGACTCATTCGTCATAGCCTGGGTGTGCGGCTTCAAGGACGGAGCCAGTACTGGGACATACCTCTGACAATGGCACGCCAAGATTGGCCGAGTAGTGGTTAAGCTTCGGATGACGACTCTCGGTTATAGATTCAGGGCTGATACTGGTGAATATTTCTGCCACCGGTATGCCAATACTGGCCCGATAATGACATAGCTTCGGATACCGATTCTCGGTTAAGAGTCAGGGCCGGTACTCGGCCATTTTGTCAACCAATACTGGGCCATTACTGGCTCAGTCATGGCTGACGAGATTTGGCTGCCTGGTCTGAACCAGTACTGGGCCGTATTACCACTATCGGCAAACTTTTCATGGGTAGTGGGCGCAGAGGTAGGGATGAAGTTCTTTGAATGTAAGGATGAAACTTCCTCTGATTAGAGGCTGTGAGACTGGATGCATGCAGGATGTTATGTCTTGGGTATTGTGGGTGAAAGAGCATAGAAAGCATAGAGGAGTATGAAATAGTATGGAGTACGTAACACTATAGACGCGTAAATATCGAGATTTAGACGTTGAAAAGTGAAAATAATGAAATTCTCCGTTTCTCGAAATTGGTGTTTTTCGATGTAATTTGCCTCCCATAATCAATTTCGACAGGTCCCGTGGTCTAAAAACGCATAATTCGCGAGATTTGAACCCAAAAACGAAAAAATAATATGATTTTTCATCTTCCAAAGTTCGTGTTATTTTGTGTATTATGCCATTCACAATCGATTCCGACCGATTACGAGTCCTGAAAATGCATGATTTCCGAAATTCCGACTTGGAAACGTGAGAAATTATTGAATTTTTCGATTTCAAAAAGTCGTGTTATTCAGTGTAATATGCTACTCGGAATCGATTCCGACGGTTGCTGGGTCCTATAGACGCATAAATATCGAGATTCCGACGTTGGAAGGTGGATATATTGAAATTTTTTGTTTTCCGAAATTCGTGTTTCTCAGTGTAATTTGCGGCCCTGAATCGATTCTCACGGGTCCAGGGCCCTATAGACGCGTTGATATCGAGATTCCGACGTTGAAAAGTGAGAATAATGAAATTTTTCGTTTCTCGAAATTCGTGTTTCTCGATGTAATACTCCTTCCAGAATTAATTTCGACAGGTCCCGGGGTCTGAGAACGCATAATTCGCGAGATTTCATCCTAGAAACGTGAAAATGATATGATTTTCCATCTTCCAAAGTTCGTGTTTTTTTGTGTATTATGCCATTCAGAATCGATTCCGACCGATCAGGAGTCCTAACAACGCATGATTTCGAAAATTTCGACCTGGAAACGTGAAAAATTATCTAATTAAATAGATAAAGTAACTGCCATTCAGAATCGATTCCGACCGATCACGAGTCCTGAAAATGCATGATTTCCGAAATTTCGACTTGGAAACGTGGAAAATTATTGAATTTTCCGATTTCAAAAAGTCGTGTCATTCAGTGTATTATGCCACTCGAAATACATTTCGACGGGTGCCGGGTCCTATAGACGCATGAATATCGAGAATCCGACGTTGGAAGGTGAAAATAATGAAATTTTTCGTTTCTCGAAATGCGTGTTTTTCGATGTAATTTGCCTCCCAGAATCAATTTCGACAGGTCCCGGGGTCCAAAAACGCATAATCCGCGAGATTTCAACCGAGAAACGTGAAAATAATAAGATCTTTCATCTTTCAAAGTTCGTGTTTTTTTATGTATTATGCCATTCAGAATCGATTTCGACCGATCACGAGTCCTGAAAATGCATGATTTCCGAAATTTCGACTTGGAAACGTGGAAAATTATTGAATTTTCCGATTCCAAAAAGTCGTGTTATTCAGTGTAATATGCCATTCGAAATCGATTCCGACGGGTGCTGGGTCCTATAGACGCATAAATATCGAGATTCCGACGTTGGATGGTGGATATATTGAAATTTTTCATTTTCCGAATTTCAAGTTTTTCAGTGTAATTTGCGGCCCAGAATAAATTCTCACTGGTCCCGGGCCCTATGGACGCGTGAATATCGAGATTTCGGCGTTGAAAAGTAAAATAATAAAATTTTTTGTTCCTCCAAATTCGTGTTTTTCGATGTGATTTTTCTCCCAGAATCAATTTCGACAGGTCCGGGGGTCTGGGAACGCATAATTTCCGAAATATCAACTTAGAAACGCAAGAATAATGAAATTTCTCATCTTTCAAAGCTCGTGCTTTTTTGTGTAATATGCCATTCAGAATCGATTCTGACCGATCAGGAGTCCTAACTACTTATGATTTCGGAAATTTCGACGTGGAAACGTGAAAAATTATCAAATTCTTCGATTTCAAAAATTCCTGTTTTTCAGTGTAATATGCCACTCGGAATCGATTTCGACGGGTGCCGGGTGCTTTAGACGCATAAATATCGAGATTTCGACGTTGAAAAGTGGGAACAATGAAATTTTTCGTTTTTCGAAATTCGTGTTTTTCGATGTGATTTTCCTCCCAGAATCAATTTCGACAGGTCCCGTGGTCTTGAAACGCATAATTTCCGAAATATCAACTTCGAAACGCAAGAATAATGAAATTTTTCATCTTCCAAAGCTCGTGCTTTTTTGTGTAATATGCCATTCAGAATCGATTCCGACCGATCAGGAGTCCTAACAACGCATAATTTCGAAAATTTTGACGTGGAAACGTGAAAAATTATCAAATTCTTCAATTTCAAAAATTCCCGTTTTTCAGTGTAATATGCCACTCTTAATCGATTTCAACGAGTCCCGGAACCTATAGACGCGTAAATATCGAGATTGAGACGTTGAAAAGTGAAAATAATGAAATTTTTCGTTTTTCGAAATTCGTGTTTTTCGAGGTAATTTGCGGCCCAGAATTGATTCCTACGGGTCCCGGGTCCTATAGACGCGTAAATATCGAGATTTAGACGTTGAAAAGTGAAAATGATGAAATTTTTCGTTCCTCGAAATTCGTGTTCTTCGATGTAATTTGCAGCCCAGAATCGATTACGACGGGTCCCGGAGTCCGAAAACGTAGTTTTTGCAAGATTTCAACCGAGAAACGTGAAAGTAATAAGATTTTTCATCTTCCAAAGATAGTGTTTTTTTATGTATTATGCCATTCAGAATCGATTCCGACCGATCACGAGTCCTGAAAATGCATGATTTCCGAAATGTTGACTTGGAAACGTTAAAAATCATTGAATTTTTCGATTTCAAAAAGTCGTGTTATTCAGTGTAATATGCCAGTCTAAATTGATTTCGACGGGTCCCGGGCCCTATAGACGCGTGAATATCGCGATTTCGACGTTGAAAAGTGGGAATAATGAAATTTTTCCTTTCTCGAAATTCGTGTTTTCCGATGTAATTTGCGGCTCAGAATCGATTCCGTCGGGTCCCGGGCCCTATAGACGTGTAAATATCGAGATTTCGACGTTGAAAAGTGAAAATAATGAAATTTTTCCTCTCTCGAAATTCGTGTTTTCCGATGTAATTTGCGGCCCAGAATCGATTCCGAAGGGTCCTGGGGTCAAAAAACGCATGATTTGCGAGATTTCAAACAAAAAAAGTAAAAATAATAAGATTTTTCATCTTCCAAAGTTCCTGTTTTTTTATGTATTATGCCATTCAGAATCGATTCCGACCGATCACGAGTCCCATAAACGCATGATTTCAAAAATTTCGACGTGGAAACGTGAAAAATTATCAAATTTTTCGATTTCAAAAATTCCTGTTTTCCAGTGTAATATGCCACTCATAATCGATTTCGACGAGTCCCGGAACCTATAGACGCGTCAATATCGAGATTTAGACGTTAAAAAGTGGAAATAATGAAATTTTTCGTTTCTCGAAATTCGTGTTTTTCGATGTAATTTGCAGCCCAGAATCGATTCCGACGGGTCCCGGGGTCCGAAAACGTAGCTTTTGCAAGATTTCAACCGAGAAACGTAGAAGTAATAAGATTTTTCATCTTCCAAAGATAGTGTTTTTTTATGTATTATGCCATTCAGAATCGATTCCGACCGATGACGAGTCCTGAAAAAGCATGATTTTCGAAATTTCGACTTGGAAACGTGAAAAATTATTGAATTTTTCGATTTCAAGAAGTCGTGTTATTCAGTGTAATATGCCATTCGAAATCGATTCCGCCGGTTGCTGGGTCCTATAGACGCATAAATATCGAGATTCCGACGTTGGATGGTGGATATATTGAAATTTTTCATTTTCCGAATTTCAAGTTTTTCAGTGTAATTTGCGGCCCAGAATAAATTCTCACTGGTCCCGGGCCCTATGGACGCGTGAATATCGTGATTTCGACGTTGAAAAGTGAAAATAATGAAATTTTTCGTTTTTCCCAATTTGTGTTTTTCGATGTGATTTTCCTCCCAGAATCAATTTTGACAGGTCCCGGGGTCTAAGAACGCATAATTCGCGAGATTTCCCCCTAGAAACGTGAAAATAATATGATTTTTCATCTTCCAAAGTTCGTTTTTTTTTGTGTATTATGCCATTCAAAATCGATTTCGACCGATCACGAGTCCCGGAAACGCATGAAATCAAACATTTCGTCGTGGAAACGTGAAAAATTATCAGATTTTTCAATTTCAGAAATTCCTGATTTTCAGTGAAATATGCCACTCGGAATCGATTTCGACGGGTGCCGGGTCCTATAGACGCATAAATATCGAGATTCCGACGTTGGAAGGTGAAAATATCGCAATTTTTCGTTTTCCGGAATTCGTGTTTTTCAGTGTAATTTGCGGCCCAGAATCGATTCCGACGCGTCGCGGGCCCTATAGACGCGTAAATATCGAGATTTCGACGTTGAAAAGTAGAAATAATCAAATTTTTCGTTTCTCGAAATTCGTGTTTTTCGATGTAATTTGCGGCCCAGAATCGATTCCGACGGGTCCCAGGCCCTATAGACGCGTGAATATCGAGATTCTGACGTTGAAAAGTGAAAATAATGAAATTTTTCGTTTCTCGAAATTTGTGTTTCACGATGTAATTTGCCTCCCAGAATCAATTTCGACAGGTCCCGGGGTCTGGAAACGCATAATTTCCGAAATATCAACTTAGAAACGCAAGAATAATGAAATTTTTTATCTTTCAAAGCTTGTGCTTTTTCGTGTAATATGCCATACAGAATCGATTCCGACCGATCAGGAGTCCTAACTACGCATGATTTCGGAAATTTTGACGTGGAAACGTGAAAAATTATCAAATTCTTCAATTTCAAAAATTCCTATTTTTCAGTGTAATATGCCACTTATAATCGATTTCGACGAGTCCCGGAACCTATAGTCGCGTAAATATCGAGATTTAGACGTTAAAAAGTGAAAATAATTAAAATTTGCGTTCCTCGAAATTCCTGTTCTTTGATGTAATTTGCCTCCCAGAATCAATTTCGACAGGTCCCGTGGTCTAAAAACGCATAATTTGCGAGATTTGAACCCAAAAACGTAAAAATAATAAGATCTTTCATCTTTCAAAGTTCGTGTTTTTTTATGTATTATGCCATTCAGAATCGATTCCGACCGATGACGAGTCCTGAAAAAGCATGATTTCCGAAATTTCGACTCGGAAACGTGAAAAATTATTGAATTTTTCGATTTCAAGAAGTCGTGTTATTCAGTGTAATATGCCACTCGGAGTCGATTCCGACGGGTGCTGGGTCCTATAGACGCATAAATATCGAGATTCCGACGTTGGAAGGTGGATATATTGAAATTTTTCATTCTCCGAAATTCGTGTTTTTCAGTGTAATTTGCGGCCCAGAATCGATTCTCACGGGTCCCGGGCCCTATAGACGCGTGAACATCGAGATTCCGACGTTGAAAAGTGAAAATAATGAAATTTTTCGTTTCTCGAAATTCGTGTTTTTTGATGTAATTTGCGGCCCAGAATTGATTCCGACGGGTCCCGGGGTCTGAAAACGTATAATTTTCAACCGAGAAACGTAAAAATAATAAGATCTTTCATCTTTCAAAGTTCATGTTTTTTTATGTATTATGCCATTCAAAATCGATTCCGACCGATTACGAGTCCTGAAAACGCATGATTTCCGAAATTTCGACTTGGAAACGTGAAAAATTCTTGAATTTTTCGATTTCAAAAAGTCGTGTTATTCAGTGTAATATGCCAGTCTAAATTGATTTCGACGGGTCCCGGGCCCTATAGACGCGTGAATATCGCGATTTCGACGTTGAAAAGTGGGAATAATGAAATTTTTCCTTTCTCGAAATTCGTGTTTTCCGATGTAATTTGCGGCTCAGAATCGATTCCGTCGGGTCCCGGGCCCTATAGACGTGTAAATATCGAGATTTCGACGTTGAAAAGTGAAAATAATGAAATTTTTCCTCTCTCGAAATTCGTGTTTTCCGATGTAATTTGCGGCCCAGAATCGATTCCGAAGGGTCCTGGGGTCAAAAAACGCATGATTTGCGAGATTTCAAACAAAAAAAGTAAAAATAATAAGATTTTTCATCTTCCAAAGTTCCTGTTTTTTTATGTATTATGCCATTCAGAATCGATTCCGACCGATCACGAGTCCCATAAACGCATGATTTCAAAAATTTCGACGTGGAAACGTGAAAAATTATCAAATTTTTCGATTTCAAAAATTCCTGTTTTCCAGTGTAATATGCCACTCATAATCGATTTCGACGAGTCCCGGAACCTATAGACGCGTCAATATCGAGATTTAGACGTTAAAAAGTGGAAATAATGAAATTTTTCGTTTCTCGAAATTCGTGTTTTTCGATGTAATTTGCAGCCCAGAATCGATTCCGACGGGTCCCGGGGTCCGAAAACGTAGCTTTTGCAAGATTTCAACCGAGAAACGTAGAAGTAATAAGATTTTTCATCTTCCAAAGATAGTGTTTTTTTATGTATTATGCCATTCAGAATCGATTCCGACCGATGACGAGTCCTGAAAAAGCATGATTTTCGAAATTTCGACTTGGAAACGTGAAAAATTATTGAATTTTTCGATTTCAAGAAGTCGTGTTATTCAGTGTAATATGCCATTCGAAATCGATTCCGCCGGTTGCTGGGTCCTATAGACGCATAAATATCGAGATTCCGACGTTGGATGGTGGATATATTGAAATTTTTCATTTTCCGAATTTCAAGTTTTTCAGTGTAATTTGCGGCCCAGAATAAATTCTCACTGGTCCCGGGCCCTATGGACGCGTGAATATCGTGATTTCGACGTTGAAAAGTGAAAATAATGAAATTTTTCGTTTTTCCCAATTTGTGTTTTTCGATGTGATTTTCCTCCCAGAATCAATTTTGACAGGTCCCGGGGTCTAAGAACGCATAATTCGCGAGATTTCCCCCTAGAAACGTGAAAATAATATGATTTTTCATCTTCCAAAGTTCGTTTTTTTTTGTGTATTATGCCATTCAAAATCGATTTCGACCGATCACGAGTCCCGGAAACGCATGAAATCAAACATTTCGTCGTGGAAACGTGAAAAATTATCAGATTTTTCAATTTCAGAAATTCCTGATTTTCAGTGAAATATGCCACTCGGAATCGATTTCGACGGGTGCCGGGTCCTATAGACGCATAAATATCGAGATTCCGACGTTGGAAGGTGAAAATATCGCAATTTTTCGTTTTCCGGAATTCGTGTTTTTCAGTGTAATTTGCGGCCCAGAATCGATTCCGACGCGTCGCGGGCCCTATAGACGCGTAAATATCGAGATTTCGACGTTGAAAAGTAGAAATAATCAAATTTTTCGTTTCTCGAAATTCGTGTTTTTCGATGTAATTTGCGGCCCAGAATCGATTCCGACGGGTCCCAGGCCCTATAGACGCGTGAATATCGAGATTCTGACGTTGAAAAGTGAAAATAATGAAATTTTTCGTTTCTCGAAATTTGTGTTTCACGATGTAATTTGCCTCCCAGAATCAATTTCGACAGGTCCCGGGGTCTGGAAACGCATAATTTCCGAAATATCAACTTAGAAACGCAAGAATAATGAAATTTTTTATCTTTCAAAGCTTGTGCTTTTTCGTGTAATATGCCATACAGAATCGATTCCGACCGATCAGGAGTCCTAACTACGCATGATTTCGGAAATTTTGACGTGGAAACGTGAAAAATTATCAAATTCTTCAATTTCAAAAATTCCTATTTTTCAGTGTAATATGCCACTTATAATCGATTTCGACGAGTCCCGGAACCTATAGTCGCGTAAATATCGAGATTTAGACGTTAAAAAGTGAAAATAATTAAAATTTGCGTTCCTCGAAATTCCTGTTCTTTGATGTAATTTGCCTCCCAGAATCAATTTCGACAGGTCCCGTGGTCTAAAAACGCATAATTTGCGAGATTTGAACCCAAAAACGTAAAAATAATAAGATCTTTCATCTTTCAAAGTTCGTGTTTTTTTATGTATTATGCCATTCAGAATCGATTCCGACCGATGACGAGTCCTGAAAAAGCATGATTTCCGAAATTTCGACTCGGAAACGTGAAAAATTATTGAATTTTTCGATTTCAAGAAGTCGTGTTATTCAGTGTAATATGCCACTCGGAGTCGATTCCGACGGGTGCTGGGTCCTATAGACGCATAAATATCGAGATTCCGACGTTGGAAGGTGGATATATTGAAATTTTTCATTCTCCGAAATTCGTGTTTTTCAGTGTAATTTGCGGCCCAGAATCGATTCTCACGGGTCCCGGGCCCTATAGACGCGTGAACATCGAGATTCCGACGTTGAAAAGTGAAAATAATGAAATTTTTCGTTTCTCGAAATTCGTGTTTTTTGATGTAATTTGCGGCCCAGAATTGATTCCGACGGGTCCCGGGGTCTGAAAACGTATAATTTTCAACCGAGAAACGTAAAAATAATAAGATCTTTCATCTTTCAAAGTTCATGTTTTTTTATGTATTATGCCATTCAAAATCGATTCCGACCGATTACGAGTCCTGAAAACGCATGATTTCCGAAATTTCGACTTGGAAACGTGAAAAATTCTTGAATTTTTCGATTTCAAAAAGTCGTGTTATTCAGTGTAATATGCCAGTCTAAATTGATTTCGACGGGTCCCGGGCCCTATAGACGCGTGAATATCGCGATTTCGACGTTGAAAAGTGGGAATAATGAAATTTTTCCTTTCTCGAAATTCGTGTTTTCCGATGTAATTTGCGGCTCAGAATCGATTCCGTCGGGTCCCGGGCCCTATAGACGTGTAAATATCGAGATTTCGACGTTGAAAAGTGAAAATAATGAAATTTTTCCTCTCTCGAAATTCGTGTTTTCCGATGTAATTTGCGGCCCAGAATCGATTCCGAAGGGTCCTGGGGTCAAAAAACGCATGATTTGCGAGATTTCAAACAAAAAAAGTAAAAATAATAAGATTTTTCATCTTCCAAAGTTCCTGTTTTTTTATGTATTATGCCATTCAGAATCGATTCCGACCGATCACGAGTCCCATAAACGCATGATTTCAAAAATTTCGACGTGGAAACGTGAAAAATTATCAAATTTTTCGATTTCAAAAATTCCTGTTTTCCAGTGTAATATGCCACTCATAATCGATTTCGACGAGTCCCGGAACCTATAGACGCGTCAATATCGAGATTTAGACGTTAAAAAGTGGAAATAATGAAATTTTTCGTTTCTCGAAATTCGTGTTTTTCGATGTAATTTGCAGCCCAGAATCGATTCCGACGGGTCCCGGGGTCCGAAAACGTAGCTTTTGCAAGATTTCAACCGAGAAACGTAGAAGTAATAAGATTTTTCATCTTCCAAAGATAGTGTTTTTTTATGTATTATGCCATTCAGAATCGATTCCGACCGATGACGAGTCCTGAAAAAGCATGATTTTCGAAATTTCGACTTGGAAACGTGAAAAATTATTGAATTTTTCGATTTCAAGAAGTCGTGTTATTCAGTGTAATATGCCATTCGAAATCGATTCCGCCGGTTGCTGGGTCCTATAGACGCATAAATATCGAGATTCCGACGTTGGATGGTGGATATATTGAAATTTTTCATTTTCCGAATTTCAAGTTTTTCAGTGTAATTTGCGGCCCAGAATAAATTCTCACTGGTCCCGGGCCCTATGGACGCGTGAATATCGTGATTTCGACGTTGAAAAGTGAAAATAATGAAATTTTTCGTTTTTCCCAATTTGTGTTTTTCGATGTGATTTTCCTCCCAGAATCAATTTTGACAGGTCCCGGGGTCTAAGAACGCATAATTCGCGAGATTTCCCCCTAGAAACGTGAAAATAATATGATTTTTCATCTTCCAAAGTTCGTTTTTTTTTGTGTATTATGCCATTCAAAATCGATTTCGACCGATCACGAGTCCCGGAAACGCATGAAATCAAACATTTCGTCGTGGAAACGTGAAAAATTATCAGATTTTTCAATTTCAGAAATTCCTGATTTTCAGTGAAATATGCCACTCGGAATCGATTTCGACGGGTGCCGGGTCCTATAGACGCATAAATATCGAGATTCCGACGTTGGAAGGTGAAAATATCGCAATTTTTCGTTTTCCGGAATTCGTGTTTTTCAGTGTAATTTGCGGCCCAGAATCGATTCCGACGCGTCGCGGGCCCTATAGACGCGTAAATATCGAGATTTCGACGTTGAAAAGTAGAAATAATCAAATTTTTCGTTTCTCGAAATTCGTGTTTTTCGATGTAATTTGCGGCCCAGAATCGATTCCGACGGGTCCCAGGCCCTATAGACGCGTGAATATCGAGATTCTGACGTTGAAAAGTGAAAATAATGAAATTTTTCGTTTCTCGAAATTTGTGTTTCACGATGTAATTTGCCTCCCAGAATCAATTTCGACAGGTCCCGGGGTCTGGAAACGCATAATTTCCGAAATATCAACTTAGAAACGCAAGAATAATGAAATTTTTTATCTTTCAAAGCTTGTGCTTTTTCGTGTAATATGCCATACAGAATCGATTCCGACCGATCAGGAGTCCTAACTACGCATGATTTCGGAAATTTTGACGTGGAAACGTGAAAAATTATCAAATTCTTCAATTTCAAAAATTCCTATTTTTCAGTGTAATATGCCACTTATAATCGATTTCGACGAGTCCCGGAACCTATAGTCGCGTAAATATCGAGATTTAGACGTTAAAAAGTGAAAATAATTAAAATTTGCGTTCCTCGAAATTCCTGTTCTTTGATGTAATTTGCCTCCCAGAATCAATTTCGACAGGTCCCGTGGTCTAAAAACGCATAATTTGCGAGATTTGAACCCAAAAACGTAAAAATAATAAGATCTTTCATCTTTCAAAGTTCGTGTTTTTTTATGTATTATGCCATTCAGAATCGATTCCGACCGATGACGAGTCCTGAAAAAGCATGATTTCCGAAATTTCGACTCGGAAACGTGAAAAATTATTGAATTTTTCGATTTCAAGAAGTCGTGTTATTCAGTGTAATATGCCACTCGGAGTCGATTCCGACGGGTGCTGGGTCCTATAGACGCATAAATATCGAGATTCCGACGTTGGAAGGTGGATATATTGAAATTTTTCATTCTCCGAAATTCGTGTTTTTCAGTGTAATTTGCGGCCCAGAATCGATTCTCACGGGTCCCGGGCCCTATAGACGCGTGAACATCGAGATTCCGACGTTGAAAAGTGAAAATAATGAAATTTTTCGTTTCTCGAAATTCGTGTTTTTTGATGTAATTTGCGGCCCAGAATTGATTCCGACGGGTCCCGGGGTCTGAAAACGTATAATTTTCAACCGAGAAACGTAAAAATAATAAGATCTTTCATCTTTCAAAGTTCATGTTTTTTTATGTATTATGCCATTCAAAATCGATTCCGACCGATTACGAGTCCTGAAAACGCATGATTTCCGAAATTTCGACTTGGAAACGTGAAAAATTCTTGAATTTTTCGATTTCAAAAAGTCGTGTTATTCAGTGTAATATGCCAGTCTAAATTGATTTCGACGGGTCCCGGGCCCTATAGACGCGTGAATATCGCGATTTCGACGTTGAAAAGTGGGAATAATGAAATTTTTCCTTTCTCGAAATTCGTGTTTTCCGATGTAATTTGCGGCTCAGAATCGATTCCGTCGGGTCCCGGGCCCTATAGACGTGTAAATATCGAGATTTCGACGTTGAAAAGTGAAAATAATGAAATTTTTCCTCTCTCGAAATTCGTGTTTTCCGATGTAATTTGCGGCCCAGAATCGATTCCGAAGGGTCCTGGGGTCAAAAAACGCATGATTTGCGAGATTTCAAACAAAAAAAGTAAAAATAATAAGATTTTTCATCTTCCAAAGTTCCTGTTTTTTTATGTATTATGCCATTCAGAATCGATTCCGACCGATCACGAGTCCCATAAACGCATGATTTCAAAAATTTCGACGTGGAAACGTGAAAAATTATCAAATTTTTCGATTTCAAAAATTCCTGTTTTCCAGTGTAATATGCCACTCATAATCGATTTCGACGAGTCCCGGAACCTATAGACGCGTCAATATCGAGATTTAGACGTTAAAAAGTGGAAATAATGAAATTTTTCGTTTCTCGAAATTCGTGTTTTTCGATGTAATTTGCAGCCCAGAATCGATTCCGACGGGTCCCGGGGTCCGAAAACGTAGCTTTTGCAAGATTTCAACCGAGAAACGTAGAAGTAATAAGATTTTTCATCTTCCAAAGATAGTGTTTTTTTATGTATTATGCCATTCAGAATCGATTCCGACCGATGACGAGTCCTGAAAAAGCATGATTTTCGAAATTTCGACTTGGAAACGTGAAAAATTATTGAATTTTTCGATTTCAAGAAGTCGTGTTATTCAGTGTAATATGCCATTCGAAATCGATTCCGCCGGTTGCTGGGTCCTATAGACGCATAAATATCGAGATTCCGACGTTGGATGGGGGATATATTGAAATTTTTCATTTTCCGAATTTCAAGTTTTTCAGTGTAATTTGCGGCCCAGAATAAATTCTCACTGGTCCCGGGCCCTATGGACGCGTGAATATCGGGATTTCGACGTTGAAAAGTGAAAATAATCAAATTTTTCGTTTCTCCCAATTTGTGTTTTTCGATGTGATTTTCCTCCCAGAATCAATTTTGACAGGTCCCGGGGTCTAAGAACGCATAATTCGCGAGATTTCCCCCTAGAAACGTGAAAATAATATGATTTTTCATCTTCCAAAGTTCGTTTTTTTTTGTGTATTATGCCATTCAAAATCGATTTCGACCGATCACGAGTCCCGGAAACGCATGAAATCAAACATTTCGTCGTGGAAACGTGAAAAATTATCAGATTTTTCAATTTCAGAAATTCCTGATTTTCAGTGAAATATGCCACTCGGAATCGATTTCGACGGGTGCCGGGTCCTATAGACGCATAAATATCGAGATTCCGACGTTGGAAGGTGAAAATATCGCAATTTTTCGTTTTCCGGAATTCGTGTTTTTCAGTGTAATTTGCGGCCCAGAATCGATTCCGACGCGTCGCGGGCCCTATAGACGCGTAAATATCGAGATTTCGACGTTGAAAAGTAGAAATAATCAAATTTTTCGTTTCTCGAAATTCGTGTTTTTCGATGTAATTTGCGGCCCAGAATCGATTCCGACGGGTCCCAGGCCCTATAGACGCGTGAATATCGAGATTCTGACGTTGAAAAGTGAAAATAATGAAATTTTTCGTTTCTCGAAATTTGTGTTTCACGATGTAATTTGCCTCCCAGAATCAATTTCGACAGGTCCCGGGGTCTGGAAACGCATAATTTCCGAAATATCAACTTAGAAACGCAAGAATAATGAAATTTTTTATCTTTCAAAGCTTGTGCTTTTTCGTGTAATATGCCATACAGAATCGATTCCGACCGATCAGGAGTCCTAACTACGCATGATTTCGGAAATTTTGACGTGGAAACGTGAAAAATTATCAAATTCTTCAATTTCAAAAATTCCTATTTTTCAGTGTAATATGCCACTTATAATCGATTTCGACGAGTCCCGGAACCTATAGTCGCGTAAATATCGAGATTTAGACGTTAAAAAGTGAAAATAATTAAAATTTGCGTTCCTCGAAATTCCTGTTCTTTGATGTAATTTGCCTCCCAGAATCAATTTCGACAGGTCCCGTGGTCTAAAAACGCATAATTTGCGAGATTTGAACCCAAAAACGTAAAAATAATAAGATCTTTCATCTTTCAAAGTTCGTGTTTTTTTATGTATTATGCCATTCAGAATCGATTCCGACCGATGACGAGTCCTGAAAAAGCATGATTTCCGAAATTTCGACTCGGAAACGTGAAAAATTATTGAATTTTTCGATTTCAAGAAGTCGTGTTATTCAGTGTAATATGCCACTCGGAGTCGATTCCGACGGGTGCTGGGTCCTATAGACGCATAAATATCGAGATTCCGACGTTGGAAGGTGGATATATTGAAATTTTTCATTCTCCGAAATTCGTGTTTTTCAGTGTAATTTGCGGCCCAGAATCGATTCTCACGGGTCCCGGGCCCTATAGACGCGTGAACATCGAGATTCCGACGTTGAAAAGTGAAAATAATGAAATTTTTCGTTTCTCGAAATTCGTGTTTTTTGATGTAATTTGCGGCCCAGAATTGATTCCGACGGGTCCCGGGGTCTGAAAACGTATAATTTTCAACCGAGAAACGTAAAAATAATAAGATCTTTCATCTTTCAAAGTTCATGTTTTTTTATGTATTATGCCATTCAAAATCGATTCCGACCGATTACGAGTCCTGAAAACGCATGATTTCCGAAATTTCGACTTGGAAACGTGAAAAATTCTTGAATTTTTCGATTTCAAAAAGTCGTGTTATTCAGTGTAATATGCCAGTCTAAATTGATTTCGACGGGTCCCGGGCCCTATAGACGCGTGAATATCGCGATTTCGACGTTGAAAAGTGGGAATAATGAAATTTTTCCTTTCTCGAAATTCGTGTTTTCCGATGTAATTTGCGGCTCAGAATCGATTCCGTCGGGTCCCGGGCCCTATAGACGTGTAAATATCGAGATTTCGACGTTGAAAAGTGAAAATAATGAAATTTTTCCTCTCTCGAAATTCGTGTTTTCCGATGTAATTTGCGGCCCAGAATCGATTCCGAAGGGTCCTGGGGTCAAAAAACGCATGATTTGCGAGATTTCAAACAAAAAAAGTAAAAATAATAAGATTTTTCATCTTCCAAAGTTCCTGTTTTTTTATGTATTATGCCATTCAGAATCGATTCCGACCGATCACGAGTCCCATAAACGCATGATTTCAAAAATTTCGACGTGGAAACGTGAAAAATTATCAAATTTTTCGATTTCAAAAATTCCTGTTTTCCAGTGTAATATGCCACTCATAATCGATTTCGACGAGTCCCGGAACCTATAGACGCGTCAATATCGAGATTTAGACGTTAAAAAGTGGAAATAATGAAATTTTTCGTTTCTCGAAATTCGTGTTTTTCGATGTAATTTGCAGCCCAGAATCGATTCCGACGGGTCCCGGGGTCCGAAAACGTAGCTTTTGCAAGATTTCAACCGAGAAACGTAGAAGTAATAAGATTTTTCATCTTCCAAAGATAGTGTTTTTTTATGTATTATGCCATTCAGAATCGATTCCGACCGATGACGAGTCCTGAAAAAGCATGATTTTCGAAATTTCGACTTGGAAACGTGAAAAATTATTGAATTTTTCGATTTCAAGAAGTCGTGTTATTCAGTGTAATATGCCATTCGAAATCGATTCCGCCGGTTGCTGGGTCCTATAGACGCATAAATATCGAGATTCCGACGTTGGATGGTGGATATATTGAAATTTTTCATTTTCCGAATTTCAAGTTTTTCAGTGTAATTTGCGGCCCAGAATAAATTCTCACTGGTCCCGGGCCCTATGGACGCGTGAATATCGGGATTTCGACGTTGAAAAGTGAAAATAATGAAATTTTTCGTTTTTCCCAATTTGTGTTTTTCGATGTGATTTTCCTCCCAGAATCAATTTTGACAGGTCCCGGGGTCTAAGAACGCATAATTCGCGAGATTTCCCCCTAGAAACGTGAAAATAATATGATTTTTCATCTTCCAAAGTTCGTTTTTTTTTGTGTATTATGCCATTCAAAATCGATTTCGACCGATCACGAGTCCCGGAAACGCATGAAATCAAACATTTCGTCGTGGAAACGTGAAAAATTATCAGATTTTTCAATTTCAGAAATTCCTGATTTTCAGTGAAATATGCCACTCGGAATCGATTTCGACGGGTGCCGGGTCCTATAGACGCATAAATATCGAGATTCCGACGTTGGAAGGTGAAAATATCGCAATTTTTCGTTTTCCGGAATTCGTGTTTTTCAGTGTAATTTGCGGCCCAGAATCGATTCCGACGCGTCGCGGGCCCTATAGACGCGTAAATATCGAGATTTCGACGTTGAAAAGTAGAAATAATCAAATTTTTCGTTTCTCGAAATTCGTGTTTTTCGATGTAATTTGCGGCCCAGAATCGATTCCGACGGGTCCCAGGCCCTATAGACGCGTGAATATCGAGATTCTGACGTTGAAAAGTGAAAATAATGAAATTTTTCGTTTCTCGAAATTTGTGTTTCACGATGTAATTTGCCTCCCAGAATCAATTTCGACAGGTCCCGGGGTCTGGAAACGCATAATTTCCGAAATATCAACTTAGAAACGCAAGAATAATGAAATTTTTTATCTTTCAAAGCTTGTGCTTTTTCGTGTAATATGCCATACAGAATCGATTCCGACCGATCAGGAGTCCTAACTACGCATGATTTCGGAAATTTTGACGTGGAAACGTGAAAAATTATCAAATTCTTCAATTTCAAAAATTCCTATTTTTCAGTGTAATATGCCACTTATAATCGATTTCGACGAGTCCCGGAACCTATAGTCGCGTAAATATCGAGATTTAGACGTTAAAAAGTGAAAATAATTAAAATTTGCGTTCCTCGAAATTCCTGTTCTTTGATGTAATTTGCCTCCCAGAATCAATTTCGACAGGTCCCGTGGTCTAAAAACGCATAATTTGCGAGATTTGAACCCAAAAACGTAAAAATAATAAGATCTTTCATCTTTCAAAGTTCGTGTTTTTTTATGTATTATGCCATTCAGAATCGATTCCGACCGATGACGAGTCCTGAAAAAGCATGATTTCCGAAATTTCGACTCGGAAACGTGAAAAATTATTGAATTTTTCGATTTCAAGAAGTCGTGTTATTCAGTGTAATATGCCACTCGGAGTCGATTCCGACGGGTGCTGGGTCCTATAGACGCATAAATATCGAGATTCCGACGTTGGAAGGTGGATATATTGAAATTTTTCATTCTCCGAAATTCGTGTTTTTCAGTGTAATTTGCGGCCCAGAATCGATTCTCACGGGTCCCGGGCCCTATAGACGCGTGAACATCGAGATTCCGACGTTGAAAAGTGAAAATAATGAAATTTTTCGTTTCTCGAAATTCGTGTTTTTTGATGTAATTTGCGGCCCAGAATTGATTCCGACGGGTCCCGGGGTCTGAAAACGTATAATTTTCAACCGAGAAACGTAAAAATAATAAGATCTTTCATCTTTCAAAGTTCATGTTTTTTTATGTATTATGCCATTCAAAATCGATTCCGACCGATTACGAGTCCTGAAAACGCATGATTTCCGAAATTTCGACTTGGAAACGTGAAAAATTCTTGAATTTTTCGATTTCAAAAAGTCGTGTTATTCAGTGTAATATGCCAGTCTAAATTGATTTCGACGGGTCCCGGGCCCTATAGACGCGTGAATATCGCGATTTCGACGTTGAAAAGTGGGAATAATGAAATTTTTCCTTTCTCGAAATTCGTGTTTTCCGATGTAATTTGCGGCTCAGAATCGATTCCGTCGGGTCCCGGGCCCTATAGACGTGTAAATATCGAGATTTCGACGTTGAAAAGTGAAAATAATGAAATTTTTCCTCTCTCGAAATTCGTGTTTTCCGATGTAATTTGCGGCCCAGAATCGATTCCGAAGGGTCCTGGGGTCAAAAAACGCATGATTTGCGAGATTTCAAACAAAAAAAGTAAAAATAATAAGATTTTTCATCTTCCAAAGTTCCTGTTTTTTTATGTATTATGCCATTCAGAATCGATTCCGACCGATCACGAGTCCCATAAACGCATGATTTCAAAAATTTCGACGTGGAAACGTGAAAAATTATCAAATTTTTCGATTTCAAAAATTCCTGTTTTCCAGTGTAATATGCCACTCATAATCGATTTCGACGAGTCCCGGAACCTATAGACGCGTCAATATCGAGATTTAGACGTTAAAAAGTGGAAATAATGAAATTTTTCGTTTCTCGAAATTCGTGTTTTTCGATGTAATTTGCAGCCCAGAATCGATTCCGACGGGTCCCGGGGTCCGAAAACGTAGCTTTTGCAAGATTTCAACCGAGAAACGTAGAAGTAATAAGATTTTTCATCTTCCAAAGATAGTGTTTTTTTATGTATTATGCCATTCAGAATCGATTCCGACCGATGACGAGTCCTGAAAAAGCATGATTTTCGAAATTTCGACTTGGAAACGTGAAAAATTATTGAATTTTTCGATTTCAAGAAGTCGTGTTATTCAGTGTAATATGCCATTCGAAATCGATTCCGCCGGTTGCTGGGTCCTATAGACGCATAAATATCGAGATTCCGACGTTGGATGGGGGATATATTGAAATTTTTCATTTTCCGAATTTCAAGTTTTTCAGTGTAATTTGCGGCCCAGAATAAATTCTCACTGGTCCCGGGCCCTATGGACGCGTGAATATCGGGATTTCGACGTTGAAAAGTGAAAATAATCAAATTTTTCGTTTCTCCCAATTTGTGTTTTTCGATGTGATTTTCCTCCCAGAATCAATTTTGACAGGTCCCGGGGTCTAAGAACGCATAATTCGCGAGATTTCCCCCTAGAAACGTGAAAATAATATGATTTTTCATCTTCCAAAGTTCGTTTTTTTTTGTGTATTATGCCATTCAAAATCGATTTCGACCGATCACGAGTCCCGGAAACGCATGAAATCAAACATTTCGTCGTGGAAACGTGAAAAATTATCAGATTTTTCAATTTCAGAAATTCCTGATTTTCAGTGAAATATGCCACTCGGAATCGATTTCGACGGGTGCCGGGTCCTATAGACGCATAAATATCGAGATTCCGACGTTGGAAGGTGAAAATATCGCAATTTTTCGTTTTCCGGAATTCGTGTTTTTCAGTGTAATTTGCGGCCCAGAATCGATTCCGACGCGTCGCGGGCCCTATAGACGCGTAAATATCGAGATTTCGACGTTGAAAAGTAGAAATAATCAAATTTTTCGTTTCTCGAAATTCGTGTTTTTCGATGTAATTTGCGGCCCAGAATCGATTCCGACGGGTCCCAGGCCCTATAGACGCGTGAATATCGAGATTCTGACGTTGAAAAGTGAAAATAATGAAATTTTTCGTTTCTCGAAATTTGTGTTTCACGATGTAATTTGCCTCCCAGAATCAATTTCGACAGGTCCCGGGGTCTGGAAACGCATAATTTCCGAAATATCAACTTAGAAACGCAAGAATAATGAAATTTTTTATCTTTCAAAGCTTGTGCTTTTTCGTGTAATATGCCATACAGAATCGATTCCGACCGATCAGGAGTCCTAACTACGCATGATTTCGGAAATTTTGACGTGGAAACGTGAAAAATTATCAAATTCTTCAATTTCAAAAATTCCTATTTTTCAGTGTAATATGCCACTTATAATCGATTTCGACGAGTCCCGGAACCTATAGTCGCGTAAATATCGAGATTTAGACGTTAAAAAGTGAAAATAATTAAAATTTGCGTTCCTCGAAATTCCTGTTCTTTGATGTAATTTGCCTCCCAGAATCAATTTCGACAGGTCCCGTGGTCTAAAAACGCATAATTTGCGAGATTTGAACCCAAAAACGTAAAAATAATAAGATCTTTCATCTTTCAAAGTTCGTGTTTTTTTATGTATTATGCCATTCAGAATCGATTCCGACCGATGACGAGTCCTGAAAAAGCATGATTTCCGAAATTTCGACTCGGAAACGTGAAAAATTATTGAATTTTTCGATTTCAAGAAGTCGTGTTATTCAGTGTAATATGCCACTCGGAGTCGATTCCGACGGGTGCTGGGTCCTATAGACGCATAAATATCGAGATTCCGACGTTGGAAGGTGGATATATTGAAATTTTTCATTCTCCGAAATTCGTGTTTTTCAGTGTAATTTGCGGCCCAGAATCGATTCTCACGGGTCCCGGGCCCTATAGACGCGTGAACATCGAGATTCCGACGTTGAAAAGTGAAAATAATGAAATTTTTCGTTTCTCGAAATTCGTGTTTTTTGATGTAATTTGCGGCCCAGAATTGATTCCGACGGGTCCCGGGGTCTGAAAACGTATAATTTTCAACCGAGAAACGTAAAAATAATAAGATCTTTCATCTTTCAAAGTTCATGTTTTTTTATGTATTATGCCATTCAAAATCGATTCCGACCGATTACGAGTCCTGAAAACGCATGATTTCCGAAATTTCGACTTGGAAACGTGAAAAATTCTTGAATTTTTCGATTTCAAAAAGTCGTGTTATTCAGTGTAATATGCCACTCGGAATCCATTTCGACGGGTGCCGGGTCCTATAGACGTGTTACGGGCACCCGAGCTGAAGGCTCCGGGTGTCGTTGTTTTATATAATTTTTGAGAGAGCAATCTCCGAGCGGCAGAAGATTACTCTCGTAGGTTCGCTTGAACTTAGTCCTAAGGACACCTGCGCAATCTGTGAATGGACTAGGAGGAACAATTGACGTGTTACTTTCGTGCATGCGTTCTATTCAATGCGATAATGACTGTTCTGCAGTCATTCAATATAGATACCCTATGTAGGAGACTAATTTCCTATAACACGACTAGCTGAAGACTACGCACAGTAGCTATTACTATGTTGAATGTTATTAAGAAGTAAATATAAAGGAAATGAATGTAGGAAGAATTTGAATGATTAAGAAATAAAAGAAGATAGAGGAGGGAACGAGCCTACCGAATTACCTCCGAGCGTCACTCGAGCCGACTCCAAGAACCCACCGACTCAAGACACCTCGCGCTGGATTCGATAAGTGCAGCTTATGCCGGGCGTCTGAGCTGACGTCAGCTGTCGCGTTGACCTTCTGTTATTTCACGCCCTGGACTGCTTCACACCTTCGTCCTTCTGGCAGAGTCTTGTAGTCGGTTAGGTGCGGCTAGTGAGCGAGGCTGGAGGGTGATCACTTTGTTCACTTTCGGTATTGAAAAGCGACTGGCGAGCAATCACCTCGGTTTCGACGAAGAAACCTCGAGTTGATCGTGGGTGGGGTTTTTCGCAAAGTGCTGAATCCGTGGTTTCGGGGGTCATCACGCCCGCTGACTCGTTTCCTGCTCCACTTCCGGCCGAGCGCGCGCGTGTAGGAATGCGCTGACTGCACTACTTGCAGTGGAATAAACTTAGAAAAAATAAGGGAATAGGGCCTCCCGTAACACCCTCCCCCAAGACGCTGGCTCCGGTATCGGAGTCAAGCGTATGAACATTAGAATGGACCCAAAAGTGTCGCGCATTTCTTCCACGCGGTCGCTTTTCCGTTTCTTTAAAGCTAATTATTTCTATGTTACAGACTAGGCTTAAAATTAGGGTTACAATCTTCTTAGGTTTGGTCCGGTTGTTGATTCATCTAGCAGGATGACACTAATCGTTGGGTGAGCCCACGGGTGGGGGTGGATATAGCCTGTCATTGGCTAACTTCCTTTGGCCCGCAGTCCTTCAGTTTGAGCTTGTCTAGATGTTTCAGCTTTCGTTTTCCACTTCGATCCGAGATGATCGCGGTGTTCAGGCTAAGGAGCTCCACGATCTCATATGGACCTTCGTAGTAAGGGTATAGTTTTCCTCGGACCTCGCGTTTTGCGTATACTTGATCGCCCACCTGGAATTTGACGGGATTAACCTTCGCGTCATTCCTGCGTTTTGAAGCACGTTTTGCATCGTTCAAGTTGTTTCCCCCAACTTCGGCTAATTTATCCAGCCGAGTGACCAGATTTGCTCAGTATTTGGTAGTGGTCGGTACATGTTTGGCCATCGGTAGCGATTCCGTCGTCCGTTTCGGTTTGCCGAAAGCCATTTCATGGGGGGTGAATTTCGTCCCTTCGTGGATGACTGAGTTGTAGCACTGCATGGCGTCAGGCAGCAGCGCATCCTATTCCCGTTGGTCGTGGGCATAGTGACGCAAATAGTCTACCAGACCCGTGTGACTTCGCTCCAGCGATCCGTTCGTCTGGGGGTGGTATCCTGAGGTCATCACGTGGTTAACTTTGTTGATCTTCAGGAACTCCTTCATGTTTTCGCTGGTGAAACTTCTTCCTCGATCGCTGAGTAGAATCAGCGGAATGCTGTAGGGTTTGAAGTAGCCCTGGTCGAGGGCTCTGATGATCGAGACTGAGGTCTGGTCCGGTAGAGCGAATGCGTGGCCTAGTTTCGTGAGTAGGTCCAGAACGGTGAGTATGTATTTATTTCCGCTTCTGGTGGTCGGGAGTGGTCCGACAATATCCACAGCTATTTTCTCCCACGCTTCCACCGGGGTATCTGTAATGATCATGGATTCTCGGGTTTTAATTCGGGTTACCTTCTGCTTTTGGCAGCTGGTGCAGCATCGGATGACATCCTGCGCCTCGTTTCTCATCCCAGGCCAGTGGTATCTTTGTCTTAGCCGTTGATAGGTCTTGGTTACGCCCTTGTGTCCTCCAGTGGTCCCTTCGTGCCATCTTCTCACGATGTTGAGCCTTTCCTCGGGTGCGGGAGTTTTAATTTCCCCCGTACAGAGGTATATTTGGCACGGGTAGTCTCGAAAGATGGTTTCCACAAGAGATTTCACGATCACAGGCTGCCAAGTCTCTAAGGCGTCTCCCCGTGTGGGGATCCGAACTTCGGTGACCCCTTTGGCTCTCATGGCGGCTTTTAGTAGTTGGAATCCGTCTATGAAGTCTTCAGGAGTCATCCGGTGATAATATTGGTCCATACAGGCGACTGAGAATATGGTCCCCCTTTTTCTTCTGGTAATAGCCACCGCACCTTTCTCTGATATTCTTTCCAAGAGGTCGTCAAGGTGGATGTACTGCATCTCGCGTAGTTGTTTGCCTACCGGAGTAGTAAGTATACAATCAGCTGATCTGAAATGTGCATAGTTACCCCTTCGCATCGTCAGCGTGTCTGTGATTACGTCCACCTTGAGCGTACGGTCGTCCTCGTTTCTATCGTGGCCGAGTCTCATCTTACGCGTAGCGCATCGGCCTACCTCCTTGCCTCTAGTGTCATTGGCCTCGCTGACGTCATCTACATATGGTACCATGGAGTTTGTTATTGTTTCTTCCGGCTGTTCTGGTTCCTCCGCGGATGTCTCTGCGTCCGAAGTAGTCGTTGAGGTGGTCGGCGATCCGTACGGGGTCGATCTTCCCGTGGGCAACAGCGACTTGCGTGGGGTTGGTAGGAATGAGACTCGGTTTTTACTGACCTGCCTCATGGGTTGTAAGCCAGTGGGAGTCTGTTGACACTTGCTGACAGCTGTGTCTTGGTTAGCGGTAATTCCAGGCAGACACGATTGGTTGAGGGATTTTGAGAGTTCCCGAAGTTATTCTCTTGCAGTCTCTATGGTAAGTGGTTGGGCCTCAATCCATAGGTTATTGGCCTTTTAGTTCAACCGTTGTTGCGTAGTTTCTGCGGGTTGTAAGTCCGAGTGGTTTAGGGCAGCCGCCTTCATAGCTCCGTCTGCGTCATTTTCGTGGCTGTTGTCTCCTGAATCCATCTCTCTGGGATCGTACCTACCCCTCGGGGTCCATGGCCCAGGGTATTCTCTCTGTAACAGATCTTGAATTACCTGGCTGGTGGTTGGGTCCCTCTCCTGGAGCATCTCTTGGAATTCCACCCGATCAGTCAACTCGCATGGCTCGTTGGTTACATCATGGCTAGGACCTGGCCCGTAGCTCGCTTGAACGGTAGTGTCCAAGGAAGTGTCGTCACTTTCCTCGTCTTCCGTATCGTCTTTCCGTTCCTCAGGAATCGCCGAGGTAGTTAGGTCATTCTGCGTGGATGACAGCTGATCCTGTATGCTGGTTCCCAGGTCCACGGATGTAGCGCTGCTTTCGTCGGTATTCACGTAGGTGAGTGGGGCAACCGTAGTGTTACGTGACTGGCTGATTATTGGGCTCAAGTTCGAGTAGGTGATTGGCCCAACTCTCGGGTTGTTACGTAATCGGCTGGCTACCGAGCTGGTATTCGCGTCCTGTTTTGGTACAGGCGGTGGTTTGTAGTCCGGATCTGCACCTTTCTTCAGCTTCGCGGGTAGACACGTCATGATAGGGTTACGTGAAAGGGCGTCAGCGTTTGCATTAGCTGTCCCCTTCTTGTAGACGATCTTAAAGTCGTATATGGCCAACCGCAATCTCCAGCGGGTCAACCTCGAGCTCGGATCCCGATGGTTGTGGAGCCAAACGAGAGCCTGATGATCCGTGTAGAGGGTGAACTCTCTGCCATACAGATAAGGCCTAAAATAATTAATAGCGAATATTACAGCCAGGCACTCCTTCTCGGAGGTACTATAGTTGATCTCCGCTTTGTTCAGAAGGCGGGAGGCGTAGTTCACGGGTTGTTCTTCCCCCTTGCCACCCTGGCTGAGCACAGCGCCCAGTGCGTAGTCGGAAGCATCGGTCGTCAACACAAATTTTTCGTTGAAATCCGGGTATCTAAGCACAGGTTCCTCACAGAGAGCGTTTCTCAGATCCTCGAAGCTCTGCTGCTGCGCCTTCCTCCATATGAAGGCTGCGCTCTTTTTTAATAAGCTGGTCATTGGTCTAGCACGATCTGCAAAATTGGATATGGACCGCCTGTAATAACCGGCTAGACCGAGAAATTGTTTAATGTTCTTTTTATCAGTCGGGGCCGGAAAGCTTTTGACGGCTTCCAGGTTCTTCGGGTTAGGTTTAACCCCGAACTCTCCGAGAATATGGCCCAGGTACGTCACCTCCGTGCGAAGAAATTCGCACTTATCCGTTTGCAGCTTGAGTCCGTGTTCTCTCAGCCGTTGCAATAGTCGCCTGACCTTGTACCCGTGTTGTTGCAGGTTTGAGGAGTATATCACGATGTCGTCCAGGTATACGAATAACTCGGTTCCTTGTAGGCCACTCAACACCAGGTCCATCAAGCGCTGGAACGTGGCAGGAGCGTTTTTCAGGCCAAATGGCATACGTGTGTATTCGTAATGCCCGTTGGCCGTAGAGAATGCCGTTTTCTGTTGGTCGTTCGGATCCATGCCGATCTGGTGGAAGCCGCTGGCGAGGTCGAATACGGAGAAATACTTCGCACCACCTACTCTGTCCAATATATCAGTGATATTAGGGAGTGGATAGCTATCTCCTACCGTCTTCTCGTTGAGTGCCCGATAGTCAGCCACCATTCTCCACCGTTTGTTCCCTTGAGAGTCCGGTTTCTTAGGGACGATCCACATGGGTGAGTTGTATGGCGAAGATGATGGTTGTACAATACCGTCCCCGATTAGTCCGGTTACTTGTCTTTGGATCTCTTGTTGGTGGATCGGAGGAAAGCGGTACTGCCTGGTGTGGATAGGCACATCATCAGTAGTAATAATCTTGTGTGTCAGCGTACCTGTTTTTCCCAACTTGTCTCCGGCCAGGTGAAAACGGTCAGAGAATTCTTCGATGATGTCGATCATATGCTTCCTTTCTTCCGCGTTGAGATGTTCGGTACGGAGGCCCCCGATGATCCTGGTGACCCGGTCCTTGCCCAAACTTTCCTCAGGTTCCTCGTCGGATTTAATGTCTTCCATATCTAGATCGTAGGGCTCTAATGGTTGCGGAGCGATGGTGATTTCCACGTCCTCGTCGTTGGCGTTAGTGACCATAGTGTAGCATTTTCCATCGTGATTTCTTACTGCTACTTCCCCGATGTAAACCTGAGGAGGTGTGGCGATACGAGGCAGGTATCCTTCTCGTATACCGTTGTTCTCAACCGGGATCGAGACTTGAGTTCTACTGCGGGCGGTTAGTCGCAGAGTTGTTTGGCGGAACTCTTTTTCCACGACGTCTATCTCTCGCCTATTACAGAAAGGAATTGGTTTAATAGGAGCCTCACAAGAAACGATCGTTTTGTGGTGGAAAAAAATTTCTGCCTGATGCTCTAAGCAGAACGGTGATCCAAGAAGTCCAGCTCCGTCGATGCTGGGGTTATCGTGAACGTAAAACAGACTAGTCTTACCCAAGGTAGTAAGGGTCGTGGTTCCAAGGGTGTACAGTGGTTCTTGTGATACCCCTATGACTGCTGCCACAAACCTCTCGATGACAGGGGCAGCTTCCCCGAGTGCATCAATGTGCACAAGGTTCACTCCGGCTCCAGTGTCTACGGTGAATTGTCCCTCGCCTTTCTCCAGTTCTGGCGCTCTGATCCTGATTCTCGGGGCTGGGGCTTGAGCAATATGGCACTGGGTTTGAGTTCCGGCTGGGTTTTTCTCCTGTCCTCGTCCTCGAATCGTACGTTCTTCTTGCTTTGCGCTGGATCCGTGTCGTGTCGTCCGCCCTCGTAGTTTAAAGACCCAGTAGAGGAAACAGGGGAGTCACATCGGGCGGTTTCTCATGAGATAGGCCGGTGAAATGGGTCCTGTACTTCCCGTTGTTTGCGCATCAAGGTTCGACAGTACTCAATCGCATGGCCACTGCGATTACAATAAAGACAGGGCGCATTTCTTTCGCCTGAAGGTGATCGTTCCCTGGAAGGAGAGCGGGAAGGATTAATGTTGAGTACTTTCATTCCTGCACTGAAAACTCTCGCCAGTGCAGTCGGACTGAAATCGTAACGGCTGGATCGTCGTCGACGATCCGCACCCGATGACGTAGTACTATCTTCCGTGGTGGTCATCACAATTTTGTCTCGCCGGCTTCGGTTTCGGCTCTTATGTTCTCCCCTCGCGTCGTGTGACGGCTTCCTAGCCGGGCGGTCACCTCGGTCGCAGTCTTGGTAATTTCCCATGGCCTGTCTCCGATTTCTGCGCGCCCGATTCTCTTCGATGACGAGATCATATGCTTCGTCCAGTGTTCTCGGTGCTTTCGGGACTATAGTGTAGTATATTCTTTCTGGCAGCCCCCGGAGAAAGTTGTCTAAAGCGGTTTTTTCCATATTAGTGATGTACTCACCGCTATTTTGGTAGGCAGCTCGAATGGCGGCGCGTGCCTTGTGTACCAGTTTAGAGGTCCGCCCGACGTATCCTGCCAGGGTCTCTCTGTCTTATATTTGGAGCCTACCAAGCTCAGCGAGATACGAAGCGGGATCCCTTCCAGGGGCATTCCTTTTTTTTAGATTATTGGTCAGTTGCACGACAGTTGTGAAGTCTTTTCCTTCGACACTGACTCTCGCTGCGCCTACCAATCTGGTTAACACCAATTTGACATATTCCTGTTCTTCTTCTGGTTCGATTAACGTGAAACCGTCCCCGATCTTCCGCAGAACCTCTCCAAGGGGCGGGTGTTCGCCGTCGAACTCTGGTATCCGATCCACTACCTTGAAGAGCGTATCCTGTTGCCTAGAGGACCGAGTATACTCGATGAGAGTAGTTAGCAGCTGGTCGGTATTAGCCATGGTGACGTTGTTATCTGGTTGAGCCCTGGTAGTGGTCCCTGGCGTCGTCTCAACTCCGGTATCTGGCGGAAGGTCGTCACCCGATACTCCTTCTGTCGCTGCGTCTGCGTCTCGTGCCGCTGCGGCCAAGCTTAAATGCAGGCTATGCTTTTGACTGGGGGAAAGTATACCGATTATTGGTGATCTCCGACCAAAAGTTATTTCACCCTCTAGGGTTGGTGTGATTGGCGAGTCTAAGGATGTCGACCGGGTAAGTCCGCCCGGCATCAGACTTTGTGTATAGCGCTCTTCACCACTTTAGCCCGGTGATAGGTTTCAAGGCAGTTGGCCCGAATTGACTCGAGAGTTAACCGAAAGGGAGTACGGAAAAGGTGAATGAGGGATCGCAGACAAGGATTGAACTATTATCAATAAAACTATAATGAACAAATAATAAAAAGGAATAAAACTACACTCACCGCGTATCGCGTGATTGGAATGTATCATGTCAGCAGATTCGTTACTTCGCGACGTTTCCTGAGGCCGTTGACGTACGGCGGTTCAGATTCTCACTAGGTCGAGTCACAGAATGCACAGTTTAAGCGAACCCCACACTGAGCACCATTTGTTACGGGCACCCGAGCTGAAGGCTCCGGGTGTCGTTGTTTTATATAATTTTTGAGAAAGCAATCCCCGAGCGGCAGAAGATTACTCTCGTAGGTTCGCTTGAACTAAGTCCTAAAGACACCTGCGCAATCTGTGAATGGACTAGGAGGAACAATTGACGTGTTACTTTCGTGCATGCGCTTTATTCAATGCGATAATGACTGTTCTGCAGTCATTCAATATAGATACCCTATGTAGGAGACTAATTTCCTATAACACGACTAGCTAAAGACTACGCACAGTAGCTATTACTATGTTGAATGTTATTAAGATGTAAATATAAAGGAAATGAATGTAGGAAGAATTTGAATGATTAAGAGATAAAAGAAGATAGAGGAGGGAACGAGCCTACCGAATTAACTCCGAGCGTCACTCGAGCCGACTCCAAGAACCCACCGACTCAAGACACCTCGCGCTGGATTCGATAAGTGCAGCTTATGCCGGGCGTCTGAGCTGACGTCAGCTGTCGCGTTGACCTTCTGTTATTTCACGCCCTGGACTGCTTCACACCTTCGTCCTTCTGGCAGAGTCTTGTAGTCGGTTAGGTGCGGCTAGTGAGCGAGGCTGGAGGGTGATGACTTTGTTCACTTTCGGTATTGAAAAGCGACTGGCGAGCAATCACCTCGGTTTCGACGAAGAAACCCCGAGTTGATCGTGGGTGGGGTTTTTCGCAAAGTGCTGAATCCGTGGTTTCGTGGGTCATTACGCCCGCTGACTCGTTTCCTGCTCTACTTCCGGCCGAGCGCGCGCGTGTAGGAATGCGCTGACTGCACTACTTGCAGTGGAATAAACTTAGAAAAAATAAGGGAATAGGGCCGTTCGTAACAGACGCATAAATATCGAGATTCCGACGTTGGAAGGTGAAAATATTGAAATTTTTCGTTTTCTGAAATTCGTGTTCTTCGATGTAATTTGCGGCCCAGAATCGATTCCGACGGGTCCCGGGCCCTATAGACGAGTAGGTATCGAGATTTCGACGTTGAAAAGTGAAAATAACGGAATTTTGAGTTTCTCGAGATTCGTGTTTTTCGATGTAATTTGCGGCCCAGAATCGATTCCGACGGGTCCCAGGCCCTATAGACGCGGAAATATTGAGATTATGACGTTGAAAAGTGAAAATAATGAAATTTTTTGTTTCTCGAAATTCGTGTTTTTCGATGTAATTTGCCTCCCAGAATCAATTTCGACAGGTCCCGGGGTCTGGAAACGCATAATTTCCGAAATATCAACTGAGAAACGCAAGAATAATGGAATTTTTCATCTTTCAAAGCTCGTGCTTTTTTGTGTAATATGCCATTCAGAATCGATTCCGACCGATCAGGAGTCCTAACAACGCATGATTCCGAAAATTTCGACCTGAAAACGTGAAAAACTATAAAATTCTTCAATTTCGAAAATTCCTGTTTTTCAGTGTAGTATGCCACTCGGAATCGATTTCGACGAGTCCCGGAACCTATAGACGCGTAAATATCGAGCTTTAGACGTTAAAAAGTGAGAATAATGAAAATTTGCGTTCCTCGAAATTCGTGTTTTTCGATGTAATTTGCGGCCCAGAATCGATTCCGACGGGACCGGGCCCTATAGACGCGTGGATATCGAGATTCCGACATTGAAAAGTGAAAATAATGAAATTTTTCGTTTCGTTGAATTCGTGTTCTTCGATGTAATTTGCCTCCCAGAATCAATTTTGACAGGTCGCGTGGTCTAAAAATGCATAATTCACGAGATTTGAACCCAAAAACGTGAAAATAATAAGATTTTTCATCTTGCGAAGTTCGTGTTTTTTTTATGTATTCTGCCATTCAGAATCGATTCCGACCGATTACGAGTCCTGAAGATGCATGATCACCGAAATTTCGACTTGGAAACGTGAAAAACTATCAAATTCTTCAATTTCAAAAATTCCTGTTTTTCAGTGTAATATGCCACTCTTAATCGATTTCGACGAGTCCGGGAACCTATAGACGCGTGAATATCAAGATTTAGACGTTGAAAAGTAAGAATAATGAAATTTTTCGTTCTTCGAAATTTGTGTTTTTCGATGTAATTTGCCTCCCAGAATCAATTTCGACAGGTCCCGGGGTCTATGAACGCATAATTCGCGAGATTTCAATCGATAAACATCAAAATAATATGATTTTTCAGCTCTCAAAGTTCGTGTTTTTTTGTGTATCATTCCATTCAGAATCGATTCCGACCGATGACGAGTTCTGAAAAATGCATGATTTCCGAAATTTTGACTTGGGAACGTGGAAAATTATTGAGTTTTTAGATTCCAGAAAGTCGTGTCATTCAGTGTATTATGCGACTCGGAATCCATTCCGACAGGTGCCGGGTCCTATAGACGCATAAATATCGAGATTCCGACGTTGGAAGGTGAAAATATTGAAATCTTTCGTTTTCCGAAATTCGTGTTTTTCGATGTAATTTGCGGCCCAGAATCGATTCCGACGGGTCCCAGGCCCTAAAGACGCGTAAATATCGAGATTCTAAAGTTGAAAAGTGGAAATAATGAAATTTTTCGTTTCTCGAAATTCGTGTTTTTCGATGTAATTTGCCTCCCGGAATCGATTTCGTCAGGTCCCGGGTCCTGAAAACGCATGATTTCCGAAATTTGGACGTCAAATCGTAAAGAATGATTGAATTTTTATGTTCCAATAATTCGTGTTTCCCAGGGTAATATGCCATTCAAAATCGATTCCGAAGGGTTCCGGGTCCCATAGACGCATGAATATCGAGATTTCGACGTTGGAAGGTGAACATAATGAAATTTTTCGTTCTACGAAATTCGTGTTTTTCAGTGTAATTTGCGGTTCGAAATTGATTTCGACTGGTCCCGGGTCCCGGAAACGCATAATTGCCGAAATTTCGACGTCGGAACGTGAAAAATTATGAGATTTTTCATTCTCAAAAATTCGTGTTTTTTAGTGTAATATGCCATTTAGAATCGATTCCGACGGGTCACGGGTCCTATAAACGCATAAATATCAAGATTTCGACGTTAAAAGGTAAAAATGATGAAATTTTTCGTTCTTCGAAATTCGTGTTTTTAGTGCCATTTGCCACCCAAAATCGATTTCCACAAGTTTCGCGTCCTGGAAACACACGAATATCTGAATTTCGACGTTGAAAGGTGGAAATGATAAAATCTTCCGTTTTCCGAAATTCGTGTTTTTCGATGTAATTTGCCTCCCGGAATCGATTTCGTCAGTTCCCAGAACCTGGAGACGAATGCTTTCCGAGATTTCAACGTGGAAACGTGGAAAATGATTGAATTTTTCAGTGTAAAAAATTCATGTTTTCCAGTGTAATATGCCGATCAAAATCGATTTCGAAGGGTTCCGGGTCCCATAGACGCATGAATATCGAGTTTTCGACGTTGAAAGGTGAAAATGATGGAATTTTTCGTTTCTTGAAATTCGTGTATTTTAATGTAATTTGCGGCCCAGAATCGATTGCTACGGGTCCCAGGTCCTAGAAACGCATAATTCTCGAGATATCGTCGTGGAAACGTAAAAAATAATTCAATCTTTCACTTTTGAAAATTCGTGTTTTTGAGTGTAATATGCCACCCAGAATCGATTTCGACGGTTTTTGTGTCTCTTGGAAGCATGAATATCGAGATTCCGACGTTGAAAGGTAAAAATGATGAAATTTTTCGTTTTTCGAAATTCGTGTTTTTAGTGTCATTTGCCACCCAAAATCGATATCCACAAGTTTCGCGTCCTGGAAACACACGGATATCTGATTATCGACGTTGAAAGGTGGAAATGATAAAATCTTCCGTTTTCCGAAATTCGTGTTTTTCGATGTAATTTGCCTCCCGGAATCGATTTCGTCAGTTCCCAGAACCTGGAGACGAATGCTTTCCGAGATTTCAACGTGGAAACGTGGAAAATGATTGAATTTTTCAGTGTAAAAAATTCATGTTTTCCAGTGTAATATGCCGATCAAAATCGATTTCGAAGGGTTCCGGGTCCCATAGACGCATGAATATCGAGTTTTCGACGTTGAAAGGTGAAAATGATGGAATTTTTCGTTTCTTGAAATTCGTGTATTTTAATGTAATTTGCGGCCCAGAATCGATTGCTACGGGTCCCAGGTCCTAGAAACGCATAATTCTCGAGATATCGTCGTGGAAACGTGAAAAATAATTCAATCTTTCACTTTTGAAAATTCGTGTTTTTGAGTGTAATATGCCACCCAGAATCGATTTCGACGGTTTTTGTGTCTCTTGGACGCATGAATATCGAGATTCCGACGTTGAAAGGTAAAAATGATGAAATTTTTCGTTTTTCGAAATTCGTGTTTTTAGTGTCATTTGCCACCCAAAATCGATATCCACAAGTTTCGCGTCCTGGAAACACACGGATATCTGATTATCGACGTTGAAAGGTGAAAATAATGAAATTTTCCGTTTTCCGAAATTCGTGTTTTTCGATGTAATTTGCCTCTCGGAATCGATTTCGTCAGGTCCCGGGTCCTGGAAAGGGTGCTTTTCGAAATTTCAACGTGGAAACGTGGAAAATGATTCAATCTTTCACTATCCAAAATTCGTGTTTTTGAGTGTAATATGCCACCCAGAATCGATTCTGACGGTTTTTGGGTCTCTTGGACGCATGAATATCAAGATTTCGACGTTGAAAGGTAAAAATGATGAAATTTTTCGTTTTTCGGAATTCGTGTTTTTAGTGTCATTTGCCACCCGAAATCGATTTCCACAAGTTTTGCGTCCTGGAAACACACGAATATCTGAATTTCGACGTTGGAAGGTGGAAATGATAAAATTTTCCGTTTTCCGAAATGCGTGTTTTCCGATGTAATTTGCCTCCTAGAATCGATTTCGACAGGTCCCGGGTCCTGAAAACGCATGATTTCCGAAATTTGGACGTCAAATCGTAAAGAATGATTGAATTTTTATTTTCCAATAATTCGTGTTTCCTAGGGTGATATGCCATTCAAAATCGATTTCGAAGGGTTCCGGGTCCCATAGACGCATGAATATCGAGATTTCGACGTTGGAAGGTGAACATGATGAAATTTTTCGTTCTACGAAATTCGTGTTTTTTAGTGTAATTTGCGGTTCGAAATCGATTTCGACTGGTCCCGGGTCCCGAAAACGCATAATTGCCGAAATTTCGACGTCGAAACGTGAAAAATTATGAGATTTTTCATTCTCAAAAATTCGTGTTTTTTAGTGTAATATGCCATTTAGAATCGATTCCGACGGGTAACGGGTCCTATAATCGCAGGAATATCAAGATTTCAACGTTGAAAGGTGAAAATGATGAAATTTTGCGTTTTTCGTAATTCGTGTTTTGAGTGTCATTTGCCACCCAAAATCGATTTCCACAAGTTTCGCGTCCTGAAAACACACGGATATCCGAATTTCGACGTTGAAAGGTGAAAATAATAGAATTTTCCGTTTTCCGAAATTCGTGTTTTTCGATGTAATTGCCTCCCGGAATCGATTTTGTCAGGTCCCGGGTCCTGGAGACGAATGCTTACCGAGATTTCAACGTGGAAACGTGGAAAATGATTTAATTTTTCAGTGTAAAAAATTTATGTTTTCTAGTGTAATATGCCCATCAAAATCGATTTCGAAGGGTTTCGGGTCCCATAGACGCATGAATATCGAGTTTATGACGTTAAAAGGTGAAAATGATGGAATTTTTCGTTCCTCGAAATTCGTGTTTTTTAATGTTATTCGCGGCCCAGAATCGATTGCGACGGGTCCCGGGTCCTGGAAACGCATAATTTCCGAGATATCGACGTGAAAACGTGAAAAATGATTCAATCTTTTACTTTCGAAAATTCGTGTTTTTGAGTGTAATATGCCTCCCAGAATCGACTCCGACTGTCTTTGGGTCTCTTGGACGCATGAATATCGAGATTCCGACGTTGGAAGGTGAAAAATTATGAGATTTTCCATCCTCAAAAATTCGTGTTTTCCAGTGTAATATGCTATTTAGAATCGATTCCGACGGGTCACGGGTCCTTGAAACGCATAATTTTCGAAATATCGACGCGGAAACGTGAAAAATAATTCAATCTTTTACTTTTAAAAATTCGTGTTTTTGAGTGGAATATGCCACCCAGAATCGATTCCGACGGTTACTGGGTCCCTTGGACGCATTAATATCGAGATTTCGACGTTGGAAGGTGAAAATAATGGAATTTCCCGTTTTACGAAATTCGTGTTTTTCAGTGTAATTTGCGGCCCGGAATCGATTTCGACTGGTCCTGGGTCCTGGATACGCATAATTTTCGAGATTTCGACGTCGAAACGTGAAAAATTATGAGATTTTCCATTTTCAAAAATTCGTGTTTTTGAGTGTAATATGCCATTTAGAATCGATTCCGACAGGTCACGGGTCCTATAAACGCATAAATATCAAGATTCCGACGTTGAAAGGTAAAAATAATGAAATTTTTCGTTTTTCGAAATTCGTGTTTTTAGTGTCATTTGCCACCCAAAATCGATTTTCACAAGTTTCGCGTCCTGGAAACACACGGATATCTGAATTTCGACGTTGAAAGGTGGAAATAATAAAATTTTCCGTTTTCCGAAATTCGTGTTTTTCAGTGTATTTCGCGGCCCGGAAACGATTTCGACTGGTCGCGGGTCCTGGATACGCATAATTTCCGAGATTTCGACGTCGGAACGTGAAAAATTATGAGATTTTTTATTCTCAAAAATTCGTGTTGTTCAGTGTAATATGCCATTTAGAATTGATTCCGACGGTTCACGGGTCCTGAAAACGCATAATTTTCGAGATATCGACGTGTGAACGTGAAAAATGATCTAATTTTTCACTTTCGAAAATCCGTGTTTTTGAGTGTAATATGCCATTTAGAATCGATTGCGACGGGTCCCGGGTCCTCGAAACGCATAATTTTCGGAATATCGACGCGGAAACTTAAAAAATGATTCAATCTTTCACTTTCGAATATTCGTGTTTTTGAGTGTAATATGCCATTTAGAATCGATTGCGACGGGTCCCGGGTCCTCGAAACGCATAATTTTCGGAATATCGACGCGTAACGTAAAAAATGATTCAATCTTTCACTTTCGAATATTCGTGTTTTTGAGTGTAATATGCCACCCAGAATCGATTCCGACGGTTTTTGGGTCCCTTGGACGATTGAATATCGAGATTCCGACGTTGGAAGGTGAAAATAATGAAATTTTTCGTTTCACGAAATTCGCGTTTTTTCGTGTAAATAGCGGCCCTGAATCAATTTTAACTAGTTTCGGGTCCTGAAAACGCATGATTTCCGAGATTTCGACGTCGAAACGTGGACATCATGGAATTTTTCATGTTTCAAAGTTCGTTTTTTTTAGTGTAATAAGCCACCCAGAATAGAATTCGTTAGATCCCGGGTCCTAAAAACGCATGATTTCCGAAATTTGGACGTCAAATCGTGAAAAATGATTCAATCTTTCACATTCAAAAATTCGTGTTTTTTAGTGTCATATGCCACCCAGAATCGATTCCCACGGTTTTTGGGTTCCTTGGACGAATGAATATCGAGATTTCGACGTTGGAAGGTCAGAATAATGAAATTTTCCGTTCTACGAAATTCGTGTTTTTTCGTGTAATTTGCGGCCCGGAATCGATTTCGACTGGTCCCGGGTCCTGGAAACGCATAATTTCCGAGATTTCGACGTCAAAACGTGAAAATAATGAAATTTTTCATGTTTCAAAATTCGTTTCTTTCAGTGTAATAAGCCACCCAGAGTAAAATTCGACAAATCCCGGGTCCTGAAAACGCATGATTTCCGAAATTTGGACGTCAAATCGTGAAAAATGATTCAATCTTTCACATTCGAAAATTCGTGTTTTTGAGTGTAATATGCCACCCAGAATCGATTCCGACGGTTTTTGGGTCCCTTAGACGCATGAATATCGAGATTTCGGAGTTGGAAGGTGAAAATATTGAAATTTTCCGTTCCACGAAATTCGTGTTTTTCAGTGTAATTTGCGGCCCGGAATCGATTTCGACTGGTCTCGGGTCCTGAAAACGCATGATTTCCGAGATTTCGACGTCGCAACGTGAAAATAATGAAATTTTTCAAGTTTCAAAGTTCGTTTTGTTTAGTGTAATAAGCCACCCAGAATAGATTTCGACAGATCCCGGGTCCTGAAAACGCATGATTTCCCAAATTTGGACGTCAAATCGTGGAAAATGATTCAATCTTTCACTTCCGAAAATTCGTGTTTTTGAGTGTAATATGCCACCCAGAATCGATTCCGACGGTTACTGGGTCCCTTGGACGCATTAATATCGAGATTTCGACGTTGGAAGATGAAAATAATGAAATTTCCCGTTTTACGAAATTCGTGTTTTTCAGTGTAATTTGCGGTCCGGAATCGATTTCGACTGGTCAGGGGTCCTGAATACGCATAATTTTCGAGATTTCGACGTCGAGACGTGAAAAATTATGAGATTTTCCATTTTCAAAAATTCGTGTTTTTGAGTGTAATATGCCATTTAGAATCGATTCCGACGGTTACTGGGTCCCTTGGACGCATTAATATCGAGATTTCGACGTTGGAAGATGAAAATAATGAAATTTCCCGTTTTACGAAATTCGTGTTTTTCGATGTAATTTGCCTCCCGGAATCGATTTCGTCAGGTCCCGGGTCCTGAAAACGCATGATTTCCGAAATTTGGACGTCAAATCGTAAAGAATGATTGAATTTTTATGTTCCAATAATTCGTGTTTCCCAGGGTAATATGCCATTCAAAATCGATTCCGAAGGGTTCCGGGTCCCATAGACGCATGAATATCGAGATTTCGACGTTGGAAGGTGAACATAATGAAATTTTTCGTTCTACGAAATTCGTGTTTTTCAGTGTAATTTGCGGTTCGAAATTGATTTCGACTGGTCCCGGGTCCCGGAAACGCATAATTGCCGAAATTTCGACGTCGGAACGTGAAAAATTATGAGATTTTTCATTCTCAAAAATTCGTGTTTTTTAGTGTAATATGCCATTTAGAATCGATTCCGACGGGTCACGGGTCCTATAAACGCATAAATATCAAGATTTCGACGTTAAAAGGTAAAAATGATGAAATTTTTCGTTCTTCGAAATTCGTGTTTTTAGTGCCATTTGCCACCCAAAATCGATTTCCACAAGTTTCGCGTCCTGGAAACACACGAATATCTGAATTTCGACGTTGAAAGGTGGAAATGATAAAATCTTCCGTTTTCCGAAATTCGTGTTTTTCGATGTAATTTGCCTCCCGGAATCGATTTCGTCAGTTCCCAGAACCTGGAGACGAATGCTTTCCGAGATTTCAACGTGGAAACGTGGAAAATGATTGAATTTTTCAGTGTAAAAAATTCATGTTTTCCAGTGTAATATGCCGATCAAAATCGATTTCGAAGGGTTCCGGGTCCCATAGACGCATGAATATCGAGTTTTCGACGTTGAAAGGTGAAAATGATGGAATTTTTCGTTTCTTGAAATTCGTGTATTTTAATGTAATTTGCGGCCCAGAATCGATTGCTACGGGTCCCAGGTCCTAGAAACGCATAATTCTCGAGATATCGTCGTGGAAACGTAAAAAATAATTCAATCTTTCACTTTTGAAAATTCGTGTTTTTGAGTGTAATATGCCACCCAGAATCGATTTCGACGGTTTTTGTGTCTCTTGGAAGCATGAATATCGAGATTCCGACGTTGAAAGGTAAAAATGATGAAATTTTTCGTTTTTCGAAATTCGTGTTTTTAGTGTCATTTGCCACCCAAAATCGATATCCACAAGTTTCGCGTCCTGGAAACACACGGATATCTGATTATCGACGTTGAAAGGTGGAAATGATAAAATCTTCCGTTTTCCGAAATTCGTGTTTTTCGATGTAATTTGCCTCCCGGAATCGATTTCGTCAGTTCCCAGAACCTGGAGACGAATGCTTTCCGAGATTTCAACGTGGAAACGTGGAAAATGATTGAATTTTTCAGTGTAAAAAATTCATGTTTTCCAGTGTAATATGCCGATCAAAATCGATTTCGAAGGGTTCCGGGTCCCATAGACGCATGAATATCGAGTTTTCGACGTTGAAAGGTGAAAATGATGGAATTTTTCGTTTCTTGAAATTCGTGTATTTTAATGTAATTTGCGGCCCAGAATCGATTGCTACGGGTCCCAGGTCCTAGAAACGCATAATTCTCGAGATATCGTCGTGGAAACGTGAAAAATAATTCAATCTTTCACTTTTGAAAATTCGTGTTTTTGAGTGTAATATGCCACCCAGAATCGATTTCGACGGTTTTTGTGTCTCTTGGACGCATGAATATCGAGATTCCGACGTTGAAAGGTAAAAATGATGAAATTTTTCGTTTTTCGAAATTCGTGTTTTTAGTGTCATTTGCCACCCAAAATCGATATCCACAAGTTTCGCGTCCTGGAAACACACGGATATCTGATTATCGACGTTGAAAGGTGAAAATAATGAAATTTTCCGTTTTCCGAAATTCGTGTTTTTCGATGTAATTTGCCTCTCGGAATCGATTTCGTCAGGTCCCGGGTCCTGGAAAGGGTGCTTTTCGAAATTTCAACGTGGAAACGTGGAAAATGATTCAATCTTTCACTATCCAAAATTCGTGTTTTTGAGTGTAATATGCCACCCAGAATCGATTCTGACGGTTTTTGGGTCTCTTGGACGCATGAATATCAAGATTTCGACGTTGAAAGGTAAAAATGATGAAATTTTTCGTTTTTCGGAATTCGTGTTTTTAGTGTCATTTGCCACCCGAAATCGATTTCCACAAGTTTTGCGTCCTGGAAACACACGAATATCTGAATTTCGACGTTGGAAGGTGGAAATGATAAAATTTTCCGTTTTCCGAAATGCGTGTTTTCCGATGTAATTTGCCTCCTAGAATCGATTTCGACAGGTCCCGGGTCCTGAAAACGCATGATTTCCGAAATTTGGACGTCAAATCGTAAAGAATGATTGAATTTTTATTTTCCAATAATTCGTGTTTCCTAGGGTGATATGCCATTCAAAATCGATTTCGAAGGGTTCCGGGTCCCATAGACGCATGAATATCGAGATTTCGACGTTGGAAGGTGAACATGATGAAATTTTTCGTTCTACGAAATTCGTGTTTTTTAGTGTAATTTGCGGTTCGAAATCGATTTCGACTGGTCCCGGGTCCCGAAAACGCATAATTGCCGAAATTTCGACGTCGAAACGTGAAAAATTATGAGATTTTTCATTCTCAAAAATTCGTGTTTTTTAGTGTAATATGCCATTTAGAATCGATTCCGACGGGTAACGGGTCCTATAATCGCAGGAATATCAAGATTTCAACGTTGAAAGGTGAAAATGATGAAATTTTGCGTTTTTCGTAATTCGTGTTTTGAGTGTCATTTGCCACCCAAAATCGATTTCCACAAGTTTCGCGTCCTGAAAACACACGGATATCCGAATTTCGACGTTGAAAGGTGAAAATAATAGAATTTTCCGTTTTCCGAAATTCGTGTTTTTCGATGTAATTGCCTCCCGGAATCGATTTTGTCAGGTCCCGGGTCCTGGAGACGAATGCTTACCGAGATTTCAACGTGGAAACGTGGAAAATGATTTAATTTTTCAGTGTAAAAAATTTATGTTTTCTAGTGTAATATGCCCATCAAAATCGATTTCGAAGGGTTTCGGGTCCCATAGACGCATGAATATCGAGTTTATGACGTTAAAAGGTGAAAATGATGGAATTTTTCGTTCCTCGAAATTCGTGTTTTTTAATGTTATTCGCGGCCCAGAATCGATTGCGACGGGTCCCGGGTCCTGGAAACGCATAATTTCCGAGATATCGACGTGAAAACGTGAAAAATGATTCAATCTTTTACTTTCGAAAATTCGTGTTTTTGAGTGTAATATGCCTCCCAGAATCGACTCCGACTGTCTTTGGGTCTCTTGGACGCATGAATATCGAGATTCCGACGTTGGAAGGTGAAAAATTATGAGATTTTCCATCCTCAAAAATTCGTGTTTTCCAGTGTAATATGCTATTTAGAATCGATTCCGACGGGTCACGGGTCCTTGAAACGCATAATTTTCGAAATATCGACGCGGAAACGTGAAAAATAATTCAATCTTTTACTTTTAAAAATTCGTGTTTTTGAGTGGAATATGCCACCCAGAATCGATTCCGACGGTTACTGGGTCCCTTGGACGCATTAATATCGAGATTTCGACGTTGGAAGGTGAAAATAATGGAATTTCCCGTTTTACGAAATTCGTGTTTTTCAGTGTAATTTGCGGCCCGGAATCGATTTCGACTGGTCCTGGGTCCTGGATACGCATAATTTTCGAGATTTCGACGTCGAAACGTGAAAAATTATGAGATTTTCCATTTTCAAAAATTCGTGTTTTTGAGTGTAATATGCCATTTAGAATCGATTCCGACAGGTCACGGGTCCTATAAACGCATAAATATCAAGATTCCGACGTTGAAAGGTAAAAATAATGAAATTTTTCGTTTTTCGAAATTCGTGTTTTTAGTGTCATTTGCCACCCAAAATCGATTTTCACAAGTTTCGCGTCCTGGAAACACACGGATATCTGAATTTCGACGTTGAAAGGTGGAAATAATAAAATTTTCCGTTTTCCGAAATTCGTGTTTTTCAGTGTATTTTGCGGCCCGGAAACGATTTCGACTGGTCGCGGGTCCTGGATACGCATAATTTCCGAGATTTCGACGTCGGAACGTGAAAAATTATGAGATTTTTTATTCTCAAAAATTCGTGTTGTTCAGTGTAATATGCCATTTAGAATTGATTCCGACGGTTCACGGGTCCTGAAAACGCATAATTTTCGAGATATCGACGTGTGAACGTGAAAAATGATCTAATTTTTCACTTTCGAAAATCCGTGTTTTTGAGTGTAATATGCCATTTAGAATCGATTGCGACGGGTCCCGGGTCCTCGAAACGCATAATTTTCGGAATATCGACGCGGAAACTTAAAAAATGATTCAATCTTTCACTTTCGAATATTCGTGTTTTTGAGTGTAATATGCCATTTAGAATCGATTGCGACGGGTCCCGGGTCCTCGAAACGCATAATTTTCGGAATATCGACGCGTAACGTAAAAAATGATTCAATCTTTCACTTTCGAATATTCGTGTTTTTGAGTGTAATATGCCACCCAGAATCGATTCCGACGGTTTTTGGGTCCCTTGGACGATTGAATATCGAGATTCCGACGTTGGAAGGTGAAAATAATGAAATTTTTCGTTTCACGAAATTCGCGTTTTTTCGTGTAAATAGCGGCCCTGAATCAATTTTAACTAGTTTCGGGTCCTGAAAACGCATGATTTCCGAGATTTCGACGTCGAAACGTGGACATCATGGAATTTTTCATGTTTCAAAGTTCGTTTTTTTTAGTGTAATAAGCCACCCAGAATAGAATTCGTTAGATCCCGGGTCCTAAAAACGCATGATTTCCGAAATTTGGACGTCAAATCGTGAAAAATGATTCAATCTTTCACATTCAAAAATTCGTGTTTTTTAGTGTCATATGCCACCCAGAATCGATTCCCACGGTTTTTGGGTTCCTTGGACGAATGAATATCGAGATTTCGACGTTGGAAGGTCAGAATAATGAAATTTTCCGTTCTACGAAATTCGTGTTTTTTCGTGTAATTTGCGGCCCGGAATCGATTTCGACTGGTCCCGGGTCCTGGAAACGCATAATTTCCGAGATTTCGACGTCAAAACGTGAAAATAATGAAATTTTTCATGTTTCAAAATTCGTTTCTTTCAGTGTAATAAGCCACCCAGAGTAAAATTCGACAAATCCCGGGTCCTGAAAACGCATGATTTCCGAAATTTGGACGTCAAATCGTGAAAAATGATTCAATCTTTCACATTCGAAAATTCGTGTTTTTGAGTGTAATATGCCACCCAGAATCGATTCCGACGGTTTTTGGGTCCCTTAGACGCATGAATATCGAGATTTCGGAGTTGGAAGGTGAAAATATTGAAATTTTCCGTTCCACGAAATTCGTGTTTTTCAGTGTAATTTGCGGCCCGGAATCGATTTCGACTGGTCTCGGGTCCTGAAAACGCATGATTTCCGAGATTTCGACGTCGCAACGTGAAAATAATGAAATTTTTCAAGTTTCAAAGTTCGTTTTGTTTAGTGTAATAAGCCACCCAGAATAGATTTCGACAGATCCCGGGTCCTGAAAACGCATGATTTCCCAAATTTGGACGTCAAATCGTGGAAAATGATTCAATCTTTCACTTCCGAAAATTCGTGTTTTTGAGTGTAATATGCCACCCAGAATCGATTCCGACGGTTACTGGGTCCCTTGGACGCATTAATATCGAGATTTCGACGTTGGAAGATGAAAATAATGAAATTTCCCGTTTTACGAAATTCGTGTTTTTCAGTGTAATTTGCGGTCCGGAATCGATTTCGACTGGTCAGGGGTCCTGAATACGCATAATTTTCGAGATTTCGACGTCGAGACGTGAAAAATTATGAGATTTTCCATTTTCAAAAATTCGTGTTTTTGAGTGTAATATGCCATTTAGAATCGATTCCGACAGGTCACGGGTCCTATAAACGCATAAATATCAAGATTCCGACGTTGAAAGGTAAAAATAATGAAATTTTTCGTTTTTCGAAATTCGTGTTTTTAGTGTCATTTGCCACCCAAAATCGATTTTCACAAGTTTCGCGTCCTGGAAACACACGGATATCTGAATTTCGACGTTGAAAGGTGGAAATAATAAAATTTTCCGTTTTCCGAAATTCGTGTTTTTCAGTGTATTTTGCGGCCCGGAAACGATTTCGACTGGTCGCGGGTCCTGGATACGCATAATTTCCGAGATTTCGACGTCGGAACGTGAAAAATTATGAGATTTTTTATTCTCAAAAATTCGTGTTTTTCAGTGTAATATGCCATTTAGAATTGATTCCGACGGTTCACGGGTCCTGAAAACGCATAATTTTCGAGATATCGACGTGTGAACGTGAAAAATGATCTAATTTTTCACTTTCGAAAATCCGTGTTTTCGAGTGTAATATGCCATTTAGAATCGATTGCGACGGGTCCCGGGTCCTCGAAACGCACAATTTTCGGAATATCGACGCGGAAACTTAAAAAATGATCCAATCTTTCACTTTCGAATATTCGTGTTTTTGAGTGTAATATGCCATTTAGAATCGATTGCGACGGGTCCCGGGTCCTCGAAACGCATAATTTTCGGAATATCGACGCGTAACGTGAAAAATGATTCAATCTTTCACTTTCGAATATTCGTGTTTTTGAGTGTAATATGCCACCCAGAATCGATTCCGACGGTTTTTGGGTCCCTTGGACGATTGAATATCGAGATTCCGACGTTGGAAGGTGAAAATAATGAAATTTTTCGTTTCACGAAATTCGCGTTTTTTCGTGTAAATAGCGGCCCTGAATCAATTTTAACTAGTTTCGGGTCCTGAAAACGCATGATTTCCGAGATTTCGACGTCGAAACGTGAAAATAACGAAATTTCCCATGTTTCAAAGTTCGTTTTTTTTAGTGTCATTAGCCACCCAGAATAGAATTCGAAAGATCCCGGGTCCTGAAAACGCATGATTTTCGAAATTGGTAAGTCAAATCGTGGAAAATGATTCAATCTTTCAATCTCGAAAATTCGTGTTTTTGAGTGTAATATGCCACCCAGAATCGATTTCGACGGTTTTTGGGTCCCTTGGACGGATAAATATCGAGATTTCGACGTTGGAAGGTGAAAATAATGAAATTTTTCGTTTATCGAAATTCGTGTTTTTAGTGTCATTTGCTACCCAAAATCGATTTCCACAAGTTTCGCGTCCTGGAAACACATGAATATCTGAATTTCGACGTTGAAAGGTGGAAATAATAAAATTTTCCGTTTCACGAAATTCGTGTTTTTCAGTGAATTTGCGGCCCGGAATCGATTTCTACTGGTACCGGGTCCTGGAAACGCATAATTTCCGAGATTTCGACGTCAGAACGTGAAAAATTATGAGATTGTTCATGCTCAATAATTCGTGTTTTTCAGTGTAATATGCCATTTAAAATCGATTCCGACGGGTCACGGGTCCTATAAACGCATAAATATCAAGATTCCGACGTTGAAAGGTAAAAATAATGAAATTTTTCGTTTTTCGAAATTCGTGTTTCTAGTGTCATTTGCCACCCAAGATCGATTTCCACAAGTTTCGCGTCCTGGAAACACACGAATATCTGAATTTCGACGTTGGAAGGTAGAAATAATAAGATTTTCCGTTCTCCGGAATTTGCGTTTTCCGATGCAATTTGCCTCCTAGAATCGGTTTCGACAGGTCCCGGGTCCTGAAAACGCATGATTTCCGAGATTCCGACGTCGAAACGTGAAAATCATGAGATTTTTCATGTTTCAAAGTTCGTTTTTTTTAGTGTAATATGCCACCCAGAATAAAATTCGACAGATCCCGGGTCCTGAGAACGCATGATTTCTGAAATTTGGACGTCAAATCGTGAAGAGTGATTGAATTTTCATGTTTCAATAATTCGTGTTTCCCAAGGTGATATGCCATTCAAAATCGATTTCGTAGGGTTCCGAAGCCCATAGACGCATGAATATCGAGATTTCGACGTTGAAAGGTAAAAATTATGAAATTTTTCGTTTTTTGAAATTCGTGTTTTCAGTGTCATTTGCCACCCGGAATCGATTTCCACAAGTTTTGCGTCCTGAAAACACACGAATATCTGAATTTCGACGTTGGAAGGTGAAAATAATAAAATTTTCCGTTTTCCGAAATTCATGTTTTCCGATGTAATTTGCCTCCTAGAATCGATTTCGACAGGTCCCGAGTCCTGAAAACGCATGATTTCCGAGATTCCGACGTCAAAACGTGAAAATCATGAAATTTTTCATGTTTCAAAGTTCTTTTTTTTTAGTGTAATGAGCCACCCAGAATAGAATTCGACAGATCCCGGGTCCTGAAAACGCTTGATTTTCGAAATTTGGACGTCAAACCGTGAAGTATGATTGAATTTTTATGTTTCAATAATTCGTGTTTCCTAGGGTGATATGCCATTCAAAATCGATTTCGAAGGGTTCCGGGTCCCATAGACGCATGAATATCGAGATTTCGACGTTGGAAGGTGAACATAATGAAATTTTTCGTTCTACGAAATTCGTGTTTCTCAGTGTAATTTGCGGTTCGAAATCGATTCCGACTGGTCCCGGGTCCCGGAAACGCATAATTGCCGGAATTTCGACGTTGGAACGTGAAAAATTATGAGAATTTTCATTCTCAGAAATTCGTGTTTTTTAGTGTAATATGCCATTTAGAATTGATTCCGACGGGTCACGGGTCCTTTAAACGCATAAATATCAAGATTTCGACGTTGAAAGGTAAAAATGATGAAATTTTTCGTTTTTAGGAATTTGTGTTTTTAGTGCCATTTGCCACCCAAAATCGATTTCCACAAGTTTCGCGTCCTGGAAACACACGAATATCTGAATTTCGACGTTGATAAGAGGTAATAATAAAATTTTCCGTTTTCCTAAATTCGTGTTTTCCGATGTGATTTGCCTCCCGGAATCGATTTCGTCAGGTTCCGGGTCCTGGAGACGAATGCTTTCCGAGATTTCAACGTTGAAACGTGGAAAATGATTGAATTTTTCAGTGTCAAAAATTCATGTTTTCCAGTGTAATATGCCGATCAAAATCGATTTCGAAGGGTTCCGGGTCCCATAGACGCATGAATATCGAGTTTTCGACGTTGAAAGGTGAAAATGATGGAATTTTTCGTTCCTCGAAAATCGCGTTTTTTTAATGTTATTAGCGGCCCAGAATCGATTGCGACGGGTCCCGGGTCCTGGAAACGCATAATTTTCGAGACATCGACGTGAAAACGTGAAAAATGATTCAATCTTTCACTTTCGAAAATTCGTGTTTTTGAGTGTATTATGCCACCCAGAATCGATTCCGACGGTTTTTGGGTCTCTTGGACGCATGAATATCGAGATTTCGACGTTGAAAGGTGAAAATAATGGAATTTTCCGTTCTACGAAATTCGTGTTTTTCAGTGTAATTTGCGGCCCGGAATCGATTTCGACTGGTCCCGGGTCCTGAAAACGCTTGATTTTCGAAATTTGGACGTCAAACCGTGAAGTATGATTGAATTTTTATGTTTCAATAATTCGTGTTTCCCAGGGTGATATGCAATTCAAAATCGATTTCGAAGGGTTCCGGGTCCCATAGACGCATGAATATCGAGATTTCGACGTTGAAAGGTGAAAATGATGGAATTTTTCGTTCCTCGAAATTCGCGTTTTTTAGAGTTATTCGCGGCCCAGAATCGATTGCGACGGGTCCCGGGTCCTGGAAACGCATAATTTTCGAGACATCGACGTGAAAACGTGAAAAACGATTCAATCTTTCACTCTCGAAAATTCGTGTTTTTGAGTGTAATATGCCACCCAGAATCGATTCCGACGGTTTTTGGGTCTCTTGGACGCATGAATATCGAGATTTCGACGTTGGAAGGTGAAAATAATGAATTTTTCCGTTCTACGAAATCCGTGTTCTTCAGTGTAATTTGCGACCCGGAATCGATTTCGACAGGTCCCGGGTCCTGGAAACGCATGATTTCCGAAATTTGGACGTCAAATCGTGAAGAATGATTGAATTTTCATGTTTCAATAATTCGTGTTTCCCAGGGTGATATGCCATTTAAAATCGATTTCGGAGGGTTCCGGGTCCCATAGACGCATGAATATCGAGATTTCGACGTTGAAAGGTAAAAATGATGAAATTTTTGGTTTTTCGAAATTCGTGTTTTCAGTGTCATTTGCCACCCGAAATCGATTTCCACAAGTTTTGCGTCCTGAAAACACACGGATATCTGAATTGCGACGTTGAAAGGTGAAAATAATAAAATTTTCCGTTTTCCGGAATTCGTGTTTTTCGATGTAATTTGCCTCCCGGAATCGATTTCGTCAGGTCCCGGGTCCTGGAAACGCATGATTTCCGAGTTTTTGACGTCGAAACGTGAAAATCATGAAATTTTTCATGTTTCAAAGTTCGTTTTTTTTAGTGTAATACGTCATCCAGAATAGAATTCGACAGATCCCGGGTCCTGAAAACGCATGATTTCCGAAATTTCGACGTCAAATCGTGAAAAATGATTGAATTTTTATGTTTCAATAATTCGTGTTTTCTCAGGTGATATGCTATGCAAAATCGGTTTCGAAGGGTTCCGGGTCCCATAGACGCATGAATATCGAGATTTCGACGTTGGAAGGTGAACATAATGAAATTTTTCGTTCTACGAAATTCGTGTTTCTCAGTGTAATTTGCGGTTTGAAATCGATTCCGACTGGTCCCGGGTCCCGGAAACGCATAATTGCCGAAATTTCGACGTTGGAACGTGAAAAATTATGAGAATTTTCATTCTCAAAATTTCGTGTTTTTTAGTGTAATATGCCATTTAGAATTGATTTCGACGGGTCACGGGTCCTATAAACGCATAAATATCAAGATTCCGACGTTGAAAGGTAAAAATGATGAAATTTTTCGTTTTTCGAAATCCGTGTTTTTAGTGCCATTTGCCTCCCGAAATCGATCTCCACAAGTTTTGCGTTCTGGAAACACCCGAATATCTGAATTTCGACGTTGGAAGTGAGAAATGATAAGATTTTTCGTTTTCCGAAATTTGTGTTTTTCGATGTAATTTGCCTCCCGGAGTCGATTTCGTCAGGTCCCGGGTCCTGGAGACGCATAATTTTCGATACACCGACGTGGAAACGTGAAAAATGATTCAATCTCTCACTTTCGAAAATTCGTGTTTTTGAGTGTTTTATGCCACCCAGAATCGATTCCGACGGTTTTTGGGTCCCTTGGACGCATGAATATCGAGTTTTCGACGTTGGAAGGTGAAAATAATAAAATTTTCCGTTCTACGAAATCCGTGTTTTTCAGTGTAATGTGCGGCCCGGAATCGATTTCGACTGGTCCCGGGTCCTGGAAACGCATAATTTCCGAGATTCCGACGTCGAAACGTAAGAAATTATGAGATTTTTCATTTTCAAGAATTCGTGTTTTTCAGTGTAATATGCCATTTAGAATCGATTGCGACGGGTCCTGGGTCCTGGAAACGCATAATTTTCGATATATCGACGTGGAAACGTGAAAAATTATTCAATCTTTCACTTTCGAAAATTCGTGTTTTTGAGTGTAATATGCCACCCAGAATCGATTCCGATGGTTTTTGGGTCTCTTGGACGCATGAATATCGAGATTTCGACGTTGGAATGTAAGAATGATGGAATTTTTCATTTTTCCATATTCGTGTTTTTAGTGTCATTTGCCACCCAAAATCGATTTCCACAAGTTTCGCGCCCTGGAAACACACGGATATCTGAATTTCGACGTTGAAAGGTGGGAATAATTAAATTTTCCGTTTTCCGAAATTCGTGTTTTTCGATGTAATTTGCCTCCCGGAATCGATTTCGTCAGGTCTCGGGTCCTGGAAACGCATACTTTCCGAGATATCGACGTGGAAACGTGAAAATTGATTCAACTTTCACTCTAGAAAATTCGTGTTTTTGAGTGTAATATGCCACCCAGAATCGATTCCGACGGTTTTTGGGTCTCTTGGACGCATGAATATCGAGATTTCGACGTCGGAATGTGAAAAATGATGGGATTTGTCATTCTCAAAAATTCGTCTTTTTCAGTGTAATATGCCATTTAGAATCGATTTCGACGGGTAACGGGTCCTATAAACGCATAAATATCAAGATTCCGACGTTGAAAGGTAAAAATGATGAAATTTTTCGTTTTTAGGAATTCGTGTTTCTAGTGTCATTTACCACCCGAAATCGATTTCCACAAGTTTTGCGTCCTGGAAACACACGAATATCTGAATTTCGACGTTGAAAGGTGGAAATAATAAAATTTTCCGTTTTCCGAAATCCTTGTTTTTCGATGTAATTTGCCTCTCGGAATAGATTTCGTCAGGTCCCGGGTCCTGGAAACGCATGATTTCCGAGATTGTGACGTCGAACCTTGGAAATCATGAAATTTTTCATGGTTTAAAGTTTGTTTTTTTTAGTGTAATAAGCAACCAAGAATAGAATTTGACAGATCCCGGGTCCTGAAAACGCATGATTTCCGAAATTTGGACGTCAAATCGTGAAGAATGATTGAATTTTTATGTTTCAATAATTCGTGTTTTCTAGGGTGATATGCCATTCAAAATCGATTTCGAAGGGTTCCGGGTCCCATAGACGCATGAATATCGAGATTTCGACGTTGGAAGATGAAAATAATGAAATTTTCCGTTCTACGAAATTCGTGTTTTTCAGTGTAATTTGCGGCCCGGAATCGATTCCGACTGGTCCCGGGTCCCGGAAACGCATAATTGCCGAAATTCCGACGTCGGAACGTGAAAAATTATGAGATTTTTTATTCTCAAAAATTCGTGTTTTTCAGTGTAATATGCCATTTGGAATCGATTCCGACGGGTCACGGGTCCTATGAACGCATAAATATCAAGATTTCGACGTCGAAAGGTGAAAATGATGAAATTTTTCGTTTTTCGGAATTCGTGTTTTTATGTCATTTGCCACCCGAAATCGATTTCCACAACTTTTGCGTCCTGGAAACACACGAATATCTGAGTTTCGACGTTGGAAGGTGGAAATAATAAAATTTGTTGTTTTCCGAAATTCGTGTTTTCCGATGTAATTTGCTTCCTAGAATCGATTTCGACAGGTCCCGGGTCCTGGAAACGCATGATTTCCGAGATTTTGATGTCGAAACGTGAAAATCATGAAATTTTTCATGTTTTAAAGTTCGTTTTTTTTAGGGTGATAAGCCACCCAGAATAGAATTCGACAGATCCCGGGTCCTGAAAACGCATGATTGCCGAAATTTGGACGTCAAATCGTGAAGAATGATTGAATTTTTATGTTTCAATAATTCGTGTTTCCTGGGGTGATATGCCATTCAAAATCGATTTCGAAGGGTTCCGGGTCCCATAGACGCATGAATATCGAGATTTCGACGTTGAAAGGTAAAAATGATGAAATTTTTCGTTTTTCGGAATTCGTGTTTTTAGTGTCATTTGCCACCTGAAATCAATTTCCACAAGTTTTGCGTCCTGGAAACACACGAATATCTGAATTACGACGTTGGAAGGTGGAAATAATAAAATTTTCCGTTTTCCGAAATTCGTGTTTTCCGGTGTAATTTGCCTCCTAGAATCGATTTCCACAAGTTTCGCGTACTGGAAACACACGGATATCTGAATTGCGACGTTGAAAGGGGAAGTTGACTGCGGACTTCTGCTGGAGTCGGACGTGTTTACCTCAAGTTCTGATATCGCTCCGTGCTATATGGCCAGAGCAGCATACCAGGCTCAAGACTAAGTTGTACGTACGTACACATATACGCGTGAACTCATCAAAACAAATACTGAATCGAGTGAATTATCCAACCTATCGATGAACCCAGTGAAATAATTACGACAAACGGCCGGCCAAATGGCTGCGCCAAAGAAACAGACAAAACTGATCGGGAAACGCGAGTTTCTCGATAAATGTGATGAAATCAAAGACAACGCTTCACACGTCTTAAGTGACGCAGAATTATATGAAAATGGTGCAACATGGTTCAAACATAATGATGAAAGACAACCCACTACCGAAGTGCGGAAACTAATCGGACAATATCTCACGAACTCGAGTGTGATTACGCAAAACAATGAATTAATGGAGATCGATAATACGATGACCGATGGGCGTAAGCGTAAGCTCACCACACTATCAGACACTGTACATAAAAAGATGGCCGGCGATGAAGAGAGTCCACAAACGGACACCGACCAAAACAACGATCAGCAACGTAACAGCGAAGAGAATCGTAACGTTACGACAATAGTAATACAAAGTGACCTTATCAAAGAGCCATCAATAGCGAAATCTATCTGGGGTATCTGCAAAGCAGGCAATCTTCTGAGCAGCACCAACGGGAAAAACAGCTGGAAAGTGAAACTCCTAAAAGACGGACAAAGAGGACACAACCAATTAATCTCATATCTAAAGGCAAACAACGTGAGCCATATTACACATACGAAGAACGACCTCACAAAACGAGTCATCGTCAAAGGCTTACCGCATCACGCAAGTGAGGATGAGGATCTCCTATCCGAACTAGCAACGCTGTGGAAAACAAAACCAATCAAAATAATACGGTTTGCTAACAACAACACTATACTAATCGTGCTGCTTCAGAAAGACGCAAACCTTTCGGAAATCTACAAAACAAAAGAAATCCTCAAAGTCCGCGTTAAGGTCGAAAAATACAGATCCAAGGAACCCCGATCACCACAGTGTAAAAACTGTCTAGATTTCGGACACCTGGCAATCAACTGTGGAAAGCCAAAAATCATGCCGTATAACTGGGATGAGCATGGCCTCACCAAATATTGCCTTTGGTGTGAGAGCCCTGATCACGATGCCAGAAGCAACAAATGCGAAGACTGGGTGCGGAAATGCCTAGCAGCAACCCAAAAACGCCTCGCAAAACGACCGGAGTCTAAGGTGACCACGAGAAACACGTCAACTGAAATTGACTACAGCACGAAAAACTTTCCACCTCTTGCTTGCAGACACCAGGATAACGCCCAACCTGTGACTCAAAATAATAGTAAGAATGAAAATAAAAACGAAAATGTGAACTTGACAACAACTTCAAATACATCGCAGCAACCTCATACGCTCAGAGCGCAAGTACTGTCATACCAGCCGATGGGGCATACCTCCGGCAATGACACAGGATCAGCCGAAATGGAGACAACCGAATTACAAGCACAAGACAACGAAACTCTGAACCCGATGGCTCTGGTAGGCAACCAAGGATCCGAAAAACCGAACCAAAAGTCAACAACACAACAGCCGGCAAAAAAATCATACAGCCAATCGGTCAAAAAACATCAACTGTACCAAAAACAACAACAACTCCAACACCAATTTGAGCAGCAGAATACTCGGTCAAACCTGCCGCCAACAAAACTACCTGAACGTATTGAGTACATCAGAAATCAACAGGATGACGGTATCCCAGATCTGTGCAAAAAATCTACTACGTACAATTACTCGGTACCACCAAAAATCAGAGTAGGACAGCTAATCGTCGACTCGTACCCAAAAGGTGAAATTGACGAAAGCTATACCAAAATTATCATGGATATGATCGCGGACCTTGACAATTGTGATCCAATAAAACGCTCATTCATCGGATACTTAAACGCGGCAGAATGCATCCTTAACCAATTATGGATAATTCAACGATCCGCATAATCCAATGCAACACCAATGGGATTCATCGACGGATCAACGAAATACGCAACCTCGTTGGGAATCTCAACCCACATATCGTAGTCGTGAACGAAATTAAAATAAAATCAAGAAATATCTACAAGTACAACATTCATGGGTACAGTAAGATCCACCATCTCAAAAAACCAGATTGGTGTGCCGACGGAAGCAGAGGCACGTTCATGTATGTGCGTAACGACCTGTACTGGAGTCGCAAAAGATCACCAAAGAACCTGGAATGCTGTTCGATACTGTTGAAAACAAGTATGGGGGAGATCACGGTGAACGGGATTTATGCATCTCCATCATGCGGCGACCCCGCATACCGCAACAGAGAAACAGATGATATTGCAATGTTACTATCGGAAGAAGAATCGATTTCTCTGGGCGATTGGAATGCACGACACACGGCATTCGGCCACTCAAACAACGAACCGAGAGGAAACCTGATCACGGATCTGATCAACGAAGGAATGATCGATATGGCTGCCGACCCCTCAGGAGCTCGACCAACAACCGCAAATAATCGATCTCAACTCGACTATGCACTAACCAACATTGGGTTTAACCTGATGAAATGCAAAAATATCGAAAGCATAGGGAGCGACCACATGCCAATCCTGGTGACCATAAAATTGGGTTTGCCTACAGCACCACGCGGACGAACAAGGATTAAGGGCGATGCGTGGCAAGAATTCGAGCAGCGAACTATACTTCCTCAACAATCAACAATCAGCACAACAGAGGACGTAGAAGAGGCGGTTGAATCAATCACCCTCCACCTACAAAACATAAATGACAAAATGACAAAAACCATCAAACAGAACAGAGAAACACTTCCAGATGAAACTCAACAACTCATCAGGGAAAGAAACAGAATCAGACACGCAATGGCACCACAGGGCAGAACTCACTCCCCAACGTGGCAAAATGCGTTAAAAGACGCAAAAGAAACAGTGATCTCGAGCATCAGAGAACACAAACAAGAAAATTGGAGGAAAATAATCGAGGATTAAACAGATAATCGCAAAGCGATGTGGAGAATTCAAAAATCACTCAAGCGGCCCGAAAACAAAGTGCCATTTCTCGAGGGATGCAAGTCACAAAAACAAGTTGCTGAGAAACTCCTGCAGACGGCAATAGTCCGAGACTCAATAGTTGCAGAGGAATTCACCGCGGATACTAGCGAGGACCCAATTCGACCGCTAAACAACACATCCCTACGGGAGATGAAAAAGGCGCTCGCAAAATTCAAAAGTAATAAAGCCCCAGGGCCGGACGGCCTCGGAGCCAAACATCTCAAAACAATGCATGACAGCTGCTGGACCCGGATGGAAGAAATCTTCAACTTCTGTCTGTCTCGCAACTATTACCCAAATGCGTGGAAAACCGGTACCTGTATCTTTCTACACAAACACGGGAAACCCGTAAACGAACCCTCTTCATATCGACCAATTACGCTATTGAACATCATGGGCAAATGGTTCGAGCGAATCATACAAAATCGTATGGGAGACTGCTTTGCAATAATCCCTAACTCGCAACACGGATTCCGTCCAGGACTTGGAACGGCGTCGCAGCTCACAAGAACCGTGCATTTCATTCAGAAAAACCTGGAGGAAGACAAAAGCATATGTGTGGTAGCACTCGACCTATCAAAAGCATTTGATTGCATCAATCACAAAGCGCTGACATACAAACTTAAACAGAAGAATGTCAACCCGGGCATCGTGAAAATACTTGAGTCATACCTATCCAACCGTAAACTACAAGGAAAATTCCTCAACGAAATGAGTGACGCAATAATCCAACCACATGGTGTGCCACAGGGATCCGTCCTGGGACCCATCGTCTTCAATTTGTATATATCCGATGTGCCAGAAAAAGCGGACTTGATCTCGCAATACGCGGATGACATGTGCGTGATAGAAACTGGAATCACGCCAAATCACGCTAAGTCAAAAGCAACTCACACGACGCAGAACCTCATTGCATACTACCACAAATGGGGATTGAAATGCAATAAAGAGAAAACCCAAGTGATACCTTTTGGAAGGAAATACCACACACGAGAACAACGATACCTTAAACTTACTGACCCTGCAACAGAAAAAGATACGTTTATTCCGATGAAGAACACCCTAGAATACCTTGGGGTAAAATTAACTCGAAGCATGAGAGTCCATGCGCTAACAGCGAAGAGAATTAACATTACCAACTACGTGATCAACTGTCTCCAGAGCATCATCGGAAGACAGAGTAACATCGACGCTTACGTCAAACACCGAATCATCAGAGCATGCATCCTATCGTCCCTCGACTATGGAATCCCATGCCTGTTGCCATTACACAACAAAACCAATCTGAAAAGACTCGAGGTGACATATAAAAAAGCACTGAAGAACGCCGCTGGCCTACCGATGCAATTCCCAACTACGGATCTCTGGCTAATGACTGACGAAAAACCATTCTGCGAAAGACTGTTCGACCTACACCGAACAAACATCCAACACTTGACGACTTCGAAATGTTCATACCTGAACTCATTGACCAACCAAGACAAACGCGAATTCTCTAGCAATCAGGCGAAGAGAAACATTCTACGCCCCGTCCCCCACCCGATAATCGAGTAGCATCCCTACAATCACCAACCATCAAATTTCATCACAACACCCCATTTAGGTTAATATCACCCCGAAATATCCGAAAGGTAAAATAATACTGTATAAGCGAAAGGCAAAATACGAAGGCTGAGTTGAACTCAAAAACGAAAATGATTCTATGTAAAAACTGAGCATTAGAAACCCTAGGGGAAAAAACTGTGAATCATACCTGTACGTACAAAGCGAAAATACATGAATAAATATACTGGGAAAGAGAAAGAAAGACGTTGAAAGGTGGAAACAATAAAATTTTCCGTTTTCCGGAATTCGTGTTTTTCGATGTAATTTGCCTTCCAGAATCGATTTCGTCAGGTCCCGGGTCCTGGAGACGAATGCTTTTCGAGGTTTCAATTGGAAACGTGGAAAATGATTGAATTTTTCAGTGTAGAAAATTCATGTTTACCAGTGTAATATGCCGATATAAAACGATTTCGAAGGGTTCCGGGTCCCATAGACGCATGAATATCGAGTTTTCGACGTGAAAACGTGAAAAATGATTCAATCTTTCACTTTCGAAAATTCGTGTTTTTGAGTGTAATATGCCACCCAGAATCGATTCCGACGGTTTTTGGGTCCCTTGGACGCATGAATATCGAGATTTCGACGTTGGAAGGTGAAAATCATAAAATTTTCCGTTCTACGAAATTCGTGTTTTCCAGTGTAATCTGCGGCCCGGAATCGATTTCGACTGGTCCCGGGTCCTGGAAACGCATAATTTCCGAGATATTGACGTGGAAACGTGAAAAATGATTCAATCTTTCACTTTCGAAAATTCGTGTTTTCAAGTGTAATATGCCACCCAGAATCGATTTCGACGGAATTTGGGTCCCTTGGACGCATGAATATCGAGATTTCGACGTTGGAAGGTGAAAATAATAAAATATTTCGTTCTACAAAATTCGTGTTTTTTCGTGTCATTTGCGGCCCTGAATTAATTCTGACTGGTCCCGGGTCCTGGAAACGCATAGATTCCAAAAACCGACGTCGAAACGTGAAAAATTATGAGATTTTTCATTCTCAAAAATTCGTGTTTTTTAGTGTAATATGCCATTGAGAATCGATTGCGACGGGTCCTGGGTCCCGAAAACGCATAATTTTCGAGATATCGACGTGAAAACGTGAGAAATGATCCAATTTTTTACTCTTGAAAATTGGTGTTTTTGAGTGTAATATGCCATTTAGAATCGATTCCGACAGTTTTTGGGTCCCTTGGACGAATACATATCGAGATTCCGACGTTGGAGGGTGAAAATACTGAAATTTTTCGTTCTACAAAATTCGTGTTTTTTCGTGTAATTTGCGGCCCTGAATCGATTCTGACTGGTCCTGGGTCCTGGAAACGCATGATTTCCGAAATTTTGCCGTCGGAACGTAAAAAATGATGAGATTTTCCATTCTCAAAAATTCGTGTTTTTTAGTGGAATATGCCATTGAGAATCGATTGCGACAGGTCTTGGGTCCTGAAAACGCATAATTTTCGAGATATCGACGTGGAAACGTGAAAAATGATTCAATCTTTCACTTTCGAAAATTCGTGTTTTTGAGTGTACTATGCCACCCAGAATCGATTTCGACGGACTCTGGGTCCCTTGGACGCATGAATATCGAGATTTCGACGTTGAAAGGTGAAAATAATAAAATTTTCCGTACCACGAAATTCGTGTTATTCAGTGTAATCTGCGGCCCGGAATCGATTTCGACTGGTCCCGGGTCCTGGAAATGCATGATTTCCGAGATTTCGACGTCGAAACGTGAAAATAATGAAATTTTTAATGTTTCAAAGTTCGTTTTTCTCAGTGTAATAAGTCACCCAGAATAGAATTCGACAGATCCCGGGTCCTGAAAACGCATGATTTCCGAAATTTGGACGTCAAATCGTGAAGAATGATTGAATTTTCATGTTTCAATAATTCCTGTTTTCCAGGGTGATATGCCATTCAAAATCGATTTCGAAAGGTTCGGGGTCCCATAGACGCATAAATATCAAGATTTCGACGTTGGAAGGTAAAAATAATGAAATTTTTCGTTTTTCGAAATTCGTGTTTTTAGTGTCATTTGCTGCCCAAAATCGATTTCCACAAGTTTCGCGTCCTGGAAACACACGAATATCTGAATTTCGACGTTGAAAGGTGGAAATAATAAAATTTTCCGTTTTCCGAAATTCGTGTTTTTTGATGTAATTTGCCTCCCGGAATTGATATCGTCAGTTCCCGGGTCCTGGAGACGAATGCCTACCGAGATTTCAACGTGAAAACGTGGAAAATGATTCAATTTTTCAGTGTAAAAAATTCATGTTTTCTAGTGTGATATGCCGATCAAAATCGATTTCGAAGGGTTTCGGGTCCCATAGACGCATGAATATCGAGTTTCCGACGTTGAAAGGTGAAAATGATGGAATTTTTCGTTCCTCGAAATTCGCGTTTTTTAATGTTATTTGCGGCCCAGAATCGATTGCGACGGGTTCCGGGTCCTGGAAACGCATAATTTTCGAGATATCGACGTGATAACGTGAAAAATGATTCAATCTTTCATTTTCGGAAATTCGTGTTTTTGAGTGTAATATGCCACCCAGAATCGATTCCGACGGTCTTTGGGTCTCTTGGACGCATAAATATCGAGATTTTGACGTTGGAAGGTGGAAATAATGAAATTTTCCGTTCTACGAAATTCATGTTTTTCAGTGTAATTTGCGGCCCGGAATCGATTTCGACTGGTCCCGGGTCCTGGAAACGCATACTTTTCGAGATTTCGACGTCGGAACGTGAAAAATTCTGAAATTTTTATTTCTCAAAAACTCGTGTTTTTCAGTGAAATATGCCATTCGGAATCGATTGCGACGAGTCCCGGGTCCTGAAAACGCATAATTTCCGAGATATCGACGTTGAAACGTGGAAAATGATCCAATTTTTCACTTTTGAAAATTCGTGTTTTTAAGTGTGACATGCCATTTAGAATCTATTGCGACGGGTCCCGGGTCCTGAAAACGCATAATTTTCGATATATCGACGTGGAAACGTAAAAAATTATTCAATTTTTCACTTTTGGAAATTCGTGTTTTTGAGTGTAATATGCCATTTAGAATCTATTGCGACGGGTCCCGGGTCCTGGAAACGCATAATTTTCGATATATCGACGTGGAAACGTGAAAAATGATTCAATCTCTCACTTTCGAAAATTCGTGTTTTTGAGTGTTTTATGCCACCCAGAATCGATTCCGACGGTTTTTGGGTCCCTTGGACGCATGAATATCGAGATTTCGACGTTGGAAGGTGAAAATCATAAAATTTTCCGTTCTACGAAATTCGTGTTTTCCAGTGTAATCTGCGGCCCGAAATCGATTTCGACTGGTCCCGGGTCCTGGAAACGCATAATTTCCGAGATATTGACGTGGAAACGTGAAAAATGATTCAATCTTTCACTTTCGAAAATTCGTGTTTTCAAGTGTAATATGCCACCCAGAATCGATTTCGACGGAATTTGGGTCCCTTGGACGCATGAATATCGAGATTACGACGTTGGAAGGTGAAAATAATGAAATTTTTCGTTCTACGAAATTCGTGTTTTTTCGTGTCATTTGCGGCCCTGAATTAATTCTGACTGGTCCCGGGTCCTGGGAACGCATAGATTCCGAAAACCGACGTCGAAACGTGAAAAATTATGAGATTTTTCATACTCAAAAATTCGTGTTTTTTAGTGTAATATGCCATTGAGAATCGATTGCGACGGGTCCTGGGTCCTGAAAACGCATAATTTTCGAGATATCGACGTGAAAACGTGAAAAATGATCCAATTTTTTACTCTTGAAAATTGGTGTTTTTGAGTGTAATATGCCATTTAGAATCGATTCCGACAGTTTTTGGGTCCCTTGGACGAATACATATCGAGATTCCGACGTTGGAGGGTGAAAATACTGAAATTTTTCGTTCTACAAAATTCGTGTTTTTTCGTGTAATTTGCGGCCCTGAATCGATTCTGACTGGTCCTGGGTCCTGGAAACGCATAGATTCCGAAATTTTGACGTCGCAACGTGAAAAATTATAAGATTTTTCATTCTCGAAAATTCGTGTTTTTTAGTGGAATATGCCATTGAGAATCGATTGCGACGGGTCCGGGGTCCTGAAAACGCATAATTTTCGAGATATCGACGTCGAAACGTGAAAAATGATTCAATCTCTCACTTTCGAAAATTTGTTTTTGAGTGTTTTATGCCACCCAGAATCGATTCCGACGGTTTTTGGGTCCCTTGGACGCATGAATATCGAGATTTCGACGTTGGAAGGTGAAAATAATAAAATTTTCCGTTCTACGAAATTCGTGTTTTTCAGTGTAATCTGCGGCCCGAAATCGATTTCGACTGGTTCCGGGTCCTGGAAACGCATAATTTTCGAGATATCGACGTGGAAACGTGAAAAATGATTCAATCTTTTATTCTCGAGAATTCGTGTTTTTGAGTGTAATATGCCACCCAGAATCGATTCCGACAGTTTTTGGGTCCCTTGGACGAATACATATTGAGATTTCGACGTTGGAAGGTAAAAATAATGAAATTTTTCGTTGTACAAAATTCGTGTTTTTTCGTGTAATTTGCGGCCCTGAATCGATTCTGACTGGTCCTGGGTCCTGGAAACGCATAGATTCCGAAATTTTGACGTCGGAACGTGGAAAATTATGAGATTTTTCATTCTCAAAAATTCGTGTTTTTTAGTGGAATATGCCATTGAGAATCGATTGCGACGGGTCCTGGGTCCTGAAAACGCATAATTTTTGAGATATCGACGTGGATACGTAAAAAATGATCCAATTTTTCACCTTTGAAAATTCGTGTTTTTGAGTGTAATATGCCATTTAGAATCGATTGCGACGGGTCCCGGGTCCTGGAAACGCATAATTCTCGAGATATCGACGTGGAAACGTGAAAAATGATTCAATCTTTCACTTTCGAAAATTCGTGTTTTTGAGTGTACTATGCCACCCAGAATCGATTTCGACGGACTCTGGGTCCCTTGGACGCATGAATATCGAGATTTCGACGTTGAAAGGTGAAAATAATAAAATTTTCCGTACCACGAAATTCGTGTTATTCAGTGTAATCTGCGGCCCGGAATCGATTTCGACTGGTCCCGGGTCCTGGAAACGCATGATTTCCGAGATTTCGACGTCGAAACGTAATAAATTATGAGATTTTTCATTCTCAAAAATTCGTGTTTTTCAGTGTAATATGCCATTTCGAATCGATTGCGACGGGTCCTGGGTCCTGAAAACGCATAATTTCCAAGATATCGACGTTGAAACGTGGGAAATGATCCAATTTTTCACTGTTGAAAATTCGTGTTTTTAAGCGTGACATGCCATTTAAAATCGATTGCGACGGGTCCCGGGTCCTGGAAACGCATAATTTTCGAGATATCGACGTGAAAACGTGGAAAATGATTCAATCTTTCACTTTCGAAAATTCGTGTTTTTGAGTGTACTATGCCACCCAGAATCGATTTCGACGGACTTTGGGTCCCTTGGACGCATGAATATCGAGATTTCGACGTTGGAAGGTGAAAATAATGGAATTTTTCGTCCTACGAAATTCGTGTTTTCCAGTGTAATCTGCGGCCCGGAATCGATTTCGACTGGTCCCGGGTCCTGGAAACGCATAATTTCCGAGATTTCGACGTCGAAACGTGAAAATAATGAAATTTTTAATGTTTCAAAGTTCGTTTTTCTCAGTGTAATAAGTCACCCAGAATAGAATTCGACAGATCCCGGGTCCTGAAAACGCATGATTTCCGAAATTTGGACGTCAAATCGTGAAGAATGATTGAATTTTCATGTTTCAATAATTCCTGTTTTCCAGGGTGATATGCCATTCAAAATCGATTTCGAAAGGTTCGTGGTCCCATAGACGCATAAATATCAAGATTTCGACGTTGGAAGGTAAAAATAATGAAATTTTTCGTTCTTCGAAATTCGTGTTTTTAGTGTCATTTGCTGCCCAAAATCGATTTCCACAAGTTTCGCGTCCTGGAAACACACGAATATCTGAATTTCGACGTTGAAAGGTGGAAATAATAAAATTTTCCGTTTTCCGAAATTCGTGTTTTTTGATGTAATTTGCCTCCCGGAATTGATATCGTCAGTTCCCGGGTCCTGGAGACGAATGCCTACCGAGATTTCAACGTGAAAACGTGGAAAATGATTCAATTTTTCAGTGTAAAAAATTCATGTTTTCTAGTGTGATATGCCGATCAAAATCGATTTCGAAGGGTTTCGGGTCCCATAGACGCATGAATATCGAGTTTCCGACGTTGAAAGGTGAAAATGATGGAATTTTTCGTTCCTCGAAATTCGCGTTTTTTAATGTTATTTGCGGCCCAGAATCGATTGCGACGGGTTCCGGGTCCTGGAAACGCATAATTTTCGAGATATCGACGTGATAACGTGAAAAATGATTCAATCTTTCATTTTCGGAAATTCGTGTTTTTGAGTGTAATATGCCACCCAGAATCGATTCCGACGGTCTTTGGGTCTCTTGGACGCATAAATATCGAGATTTTGACGTTGGAAGGTGGAAATAATGAAATTTTCCGTTCTACGAAATTCATGTTTTTCAGTGTAATTTGCGGCCCGGAATCGATTTCGACTGGTCCCGGGTCCTGGAAACGCATACTTTTCGAGATTTCGACGTCGGAACGTGAAAAATTCTGAAATTTTTATTTCTCAAAAACTCGTGTTTTTCAGTGAAATATGCCATTCGGAATCGATTGCGACGGGTCCCGGGTCCTGAAAACGCATAATTTCCGAGATAACGACGTTGAAACGTGGAAAATGATCCAATTTTTCACTTTTGAAAATTCGTGTTTTTAAGTGTGACATGCCATTTAGAATCTATTGCGACGGGTCCCGGGTCCTGAAAACGCATAATTTTCGATATATCGACGTGGAAACGTAAAAAATTATTCAATTTTTCACTTTTGGAAATTCGTGTTTTTGAGTGTAATATGCCATTTAGAATCTATTGCGACGGGTCCCGGGTCCTGGAAACGCATAATTTTCGATATATCGACGTGGAAACGTGAAAAATGATTCAATCTCTCACTTTCGAAAATTGGTGTTTTTGAGTGTAATATGCCATTGAGAATCGATTGCGACGGGTCCGGGGTCCTGAAAACGCATAATTTTCGAGATATCGACGTCGAAACGTGAAAAATGATTCAATCTCTCACTTTCGAAAATTTGTTTTTGAGTGTTTTATGCCACCCAGAATCGATTCCGACGGTTTTTGGGTCCCTTGGACGCATGAATATCGAGATTTCGACGTTGGAAGGTGAAAATAATAAAATTTTCCGTTCTACGAAATTCGTGTTTTTCAGCGTAATCTGCGGCCCGGAATCGATTTCGACTGGTCCCGGGTCCTGAAAACGCATAATTTTCGAGATATCGACGTGGAAACGTGAAAAATGATTCAATCTTTTATTCTCGAGAATTCGTGTTTTTGAGTGTAATATGCCACCCAGAATCGATTCCGACAGTTTTTGGGTCCCTTGGACGAATACATATCGAGATTTCGACGTTGGAAGGTAAAAATAATGAAATTTTTCGTTGTACAAAATTCGTCTTTTTTCGTGTAATTTGCGGCCCTGAATCGATTCTGACTGGTCCTGGGTCCTGGAAACGCATAGATTCCGAAATTTTGACGTCGGAACGTGGAAAATTATGAGATTTTTCATTCTCAAAAATTCGTGTTTTTTAGTGGAATATGCCATTGAGAATCGATTGCGACGGGTCCTGGGTCCTGAAAACGCATAATTTTCGAGATATCGACGTGGATACGTAAAAAATGATCTAATTTTTCACCTTTGAAAATTCGTGTTTTTGAGTGTAATATGCCATTGAGAATCGATTGCGACGGGTCCCGGGTCCTGGAAACGCATAATTCTCGAGATATCGACGTGGAAACGTGAAAAATGATTCAATCTTTTACTTTCGAAAATTCGTGTTTTTGAGTGTACTATGCCACCCAGAATCAATTTCGACGGACTTTGGGTCCCTTGGACGCATGAACATCGAGATTCCGACGTTGGAAGGTGAAAATAATGAAATTTTTCGTCCTACGAAATTCGTGTTTTTTCGTGTAATTCGCGGCCCTGAATCGATTTTGACTGGTCCCGGGTCCTGGAAACGCATGATTTCCGAAATTTTGCCGTCGGAACGTAAAAAATGATGAGATTTTTTATTCTCAAAAATTCGTGTTTTTCAGTGGAATATGCCATTGAGAATCGATTGCGACAGGTCCTGGGTCCTGAAAACGCATAATTTTCGAGATATCGACGTGGAAACGTGAAAAATGATTCAATCTTTCACTTTCGAAAATTCGTGTTTTTGAGTGTACTATGCCACCCAGAATCGATTTCGACGGACTCTGGGTCCCTTGGACGCATGAATATCGAGATTTCGACGTTGAAAGGTGAAAATAATAAAATTTTCCGTACCACGAAATTCGTGTTATTCAGTGTAATCTGCGGCCCGGAATCGATTTCAACTGGTCCCGGGTCCTGGAAACGCATGATTTCCGAGATTTCGACGTCAAAACGTAATAAATTATGAGATTTTTCATTCTCAAAAATTCGTGTTTTTCAGTGTAATATGCCATTTCGAATCGATTGCGACGGGTCCTGGGTCCTGAAAACGCATAATTTCCGAGATATCGACGTTAAAACGTGGGAAATGATCCAATTTTTCACTTTCGAAAATTCGTGTTTTTGAGTGTACTATGCCACCCAGAATCGATTTCGACGGACTCTGGGTCCCTTGGACGCATGAATATCGAGATTTCGACGTTGAAAGGTGAAAATAATAAAATTTTCCGTACCACGAAATTCGTGTTATTCAGTGTAATCTGCGGCCCGGAATCGATTTCGACTGGTCCCGGGTCCTGGAAACGCATGATTTCCGAGATTTCGACGTCGAAACGTAATAAATTATGAGATTTTTCATTCTCAAAAATTCGTGTTTTTCAGTGTAATATGCCATTTCGAATCGATTGCGACGGGTCCTGGGTCCTGAAAACGCATAATTTCCGAGATATCGACGTTGAAACGTGGGAAATAATCCAATTTTTTATTCTTGAAAATTGGTGTTTTTGAGTGTAATATGACATTTAGAATCGATTCCGACAGTTTTTGGGTCCCTTGGACGAATACATATCGAGATTCCGACGTTGGAGGGTGAAAATACTGAAATTTTTCGTTCTACAAAATTCGTGTTTTTTCGTGTAATTTGCGGCCCTGAATCGATTCTGACTGGTCCTGGGTTCTGGAAACGCATAGATTCCGAAATTTTGACGTCGCAACGTGGAAAATTATGAGATTTTTCATTCTCAAAAATTCGTGTTTTTTAGTGAAATGTGCCATTAAGAATCGATTGCGACGGGTCCGGGGTCCTGAAAACGCATAATTTTCGAGATATCGACGTCGAAACGTGAAAAATGATTCATTCTCTCACTTTCGAAAATTTGTTTTTGATTGTTTTATGCCACCCAGAATCGATTCGGACGGTTTTTGGGTCCCTTGGACGCATGAATATCGAGATTTCGACGTTGGAAGGTGAAAATAATAAAATTTTTCGTTCTACGAAATTCGTGTTTTTCAGTGTAATCTGCGGCCCGGAATCGATTTCGACTGGTCCCGGGTCATGGAAACGCATAATTTTCGAGATATCGACGTGGAAACGTGAAAAATGATTCAATCTTTTATTTTCGAGAATTCGTATTTTTGAGTGTAATATGCCACCCAGAATCGATTCCGACAGTTTTTGGGTCCCTTGGACGAATACATATCGAGATTTCGACGTTGGAAGGTGAAAATAATGAAATTTTTCGTTGTACGAAATTTGTGTTTTTTCGTGTAATTTGCGGCCCTGAATCGATTCTGACTGGTCCTGGGTCCTGGAAACGCATAGATTCCGAAATTTTGACGTCGGAACGTGGAAAATTATGAGATTTTTCATTTTCAAAAATTCGTGTTTTTTAGTGGAATATGCCGTTGAGAATTGATTGCGACGGGTTCTGGGTCCTGAAAACGCATAATTTCCGAGATATCGACGTTGAAACGTGGGAAATGATCCAATTTTTCACTTTTGAAAATTCGTATTTTTAAGTGTGACATGCCATTTAAAATCGATTGCGACGGGTCCCGGGTCCTGGAAACGCATAATTTTCGAGATATCGACGTGGAAACGTGGAAAATGATTCAATCTTTCACTTTCGAAAATTCGTGTTTTTGAGTGTACTATGCCACCCAGAATCGATTTCGACGGACTTTGGGTCCCTTGGACGCATGAATATCGAGATTTCGACGTTGGAAGGTGAAAATAATGGAATTTTTCGTCCTACGAAATTCGTGTTTTTTCGTGTAATTCGCGGCCCTGAATCGATTTTGACTGGTCCTGGGTCCTGGAAACGCATAGATTCCAAAATTTTGACGTCGGAACGTGAAAAATTATGAGATTTTTCATTATCAAAAATTCGTGTTTTTTAGTGGAATATGCCATTGAAAATCGATTGCGACGGGCCCTGGGTCCTGAAAACGCATAATTTTCGAGATATCGACGTGGAAACGTAAAAAATTATTCAATTTTTCACTTTTGAAAATTCGTGTTTTTGAGTGTAATATGCCATTTAGAATCTATTGCGACGGGTCTCGGGTCCTGGAAACGCAGAATTTTCGATATATCGACGTGGAAACGTAAAAAATGATTCAATCTCTCACTTTCGAAAATTCGTGTTTTTGAGTGTTTTATGCCACCCAGAATCGATTCCGACGGTTTTTGGGTCCCTTGGACGCATGAATATCGAGATTTCGACGTTGAAAGGTGAAAATAATAAAATTTTCCGTACCACGAAATTCGTGTTATTCAGTGTAATCTGCGGCCCGGAATCGATTCCGACTGGTCCCGGGTCCTGGAAACGCATTATTTCCGAGATTTCGACGTCGAAACGTAATAAATTATGAGATTTTTCATTCTCAAAAATTCGTGTTTTTCAGTGTAATATGCCATTTCGAATCGATTGCGACGGGTCCTGGGTCCTGAAAACGCATAATTTCCGAGATATCGACGTTAAAACGTGGGAAATGATCCAATTTTTCACTTTCGAAAATTCGTGTTTTTGAGTGTACTATGCCACCCAGAATCGATTTCGACGGACTCTGGGTCCCTTGGACGCATGAATATCGAGATTTCGACGTTGAAAGGTGAAAATAATAAAATTTTCCGTACCACGAAATTCGTGTTATTCAGTGTAATCTGCGGCCCGGAATCGATTTCGACTGGTCCCGGGTCCTGGAAACGCATGATTTCCGAGATTTCGACGTCGAAACGTAATAAATTATGAGATTTTTCATTCTCAAAAATTCGTGTTTTTCAGTGTAATATGCCATTTCGAATCGATTGCGACGGGTCCTGGGTCCTGAAAACGCATAATTTCCGAGATATCGACGTTGAAACGTGGGAAATAATCCAATTTTTTATTCTTGAAAATTGGTGTTTTTGAGTGTAATATGACATTTAGAATCGATTCCGACAGTTTTTGGGTCCCTTGGACGAATACATATCGAGATTCCGACGTTGGAGGGTGAAAATACTGAAATTTTTCGTTCTACAAAATTCGTGTTTTTTCGTGTAATTTGCGGCCCTGAATCGATTCTGACTGGTCCTGGGTTCTGGAAACGCATAGATTCCGAAATTTTGACGTCGCAACGTGGAAAATTATGAGATTTTTCATTCTCAAAAATTCGTGTTTTTTAGTGAAATGTGCCATTAAGAATCGATTGCGACGGGTCCGGGGTCCTGAAAACGCATAATTTTCGAGATATCGACGTCGAAACGTGAAAAATGATTCATTCTCTCACTTTCGAAAATTTGTTTTTGATTGTTTTATGCCACCCAGAATCGATTCGGACGGTTTTTGGGTCCCTTGGACGCATGAATATCGAGATTTCGACGTTGGAAGGTTAAAATAATAAAATTTTTCGTTCTACGAAATTCGTGTTTTTCAGTGTAATCTGCGGCCCGGAATCGATTTCGACTGGTCCCGGGTCATGGAAACGCATAATTTTCGAGATATCGACGTGGAAACGTGAAAAATGATTCAATCTTTTATTTTCGAGAATTCGTATTTTTGAGTGTAATATGCCACCCAGAATCGATTCCGACAGTTTTTGGGTCCCTTGGACGAATACATATCGAGATTTCGACGTTGGAAGGTGAAAATAATGAAATTTTTCGTTGTACGAAATTCGTGTTTTTTCGTGTAATTTGCGGCCCTGAATCGATTCTGACTGGTCCTGGGTCCTGGAAACGCATAGATTCCGAAATTTTGACGTCGGAACGTGGAAAATTATGAGATTTTTCATTCTCAAAAATTCGTGTTTTTTAGTGGAATATGCCGTTGAGAATTGATTGCGACGGGTTCTGGGTCCTGAAAACGCATAATTTCCGAGATATCGACGTTGAAACGTGGGAAATGATCCAATTTTTCACTTTTGAAAATTCGTATTTTTAAGTGTGACATGCCATTTAAAATCGATTGCGACGGGTCCCGGGTCCTGGAAACGCATAATTTTCGAGATATCGACGTGGAAACGTGGAAAATGATTCAATCTTTCACTTTCGAAAATTCGTGTTTTTGAGTGTACTATGCCACCCAGAATCGATTTCGACGGACTTTGGGTCCCTTGGACGCATGAATATCGAGATTTCGACGTTGGAAGGTGAAAATAATGGAATTTTTCGTCCTACGAAATTCGTGTTTTTTCGTGTAATTCGCGGCCCTGAATCGATTTTGACTGGTCCTGGGTCCTGGAAACGCATGGATTCCAAAATTTTGACGTCGGAACGTGAAAAATTATGAGATTTTTCATTATCAAAAATTCGTGTTTTTTAGTGGAATATGCCATTGAAAATCGATTGCGACGGGCCCTGGGTCCTGAAAACGCATAATTTTCGAGATATCGACGTGGAAACGTAAAAAATTATTCAATTTTTCACTTTTGAAAATTCGTGTTTTTGAGTGTAATATGCCATTTAGAATCTATTGCGACGGGTCTCGGGTCCTGGAAACGCAGAATTTTCGATATATCGACGTGGAAACGTAAAAAATGATTCAATCTCTCACTTTCGAAAATTCGTGTTTTTGAGTGTTTTATGCCACCCAGAATCGATTCCGACGGTTTTTGGGTCCCTTGGACGCATGAATATCGAGATTTCGACGTTGAAAGGTGGAAATAATAAAATTTTCCGTACCACGAAATTCGTGTTATTCAGTGTAATCTGCGGCCCGGAATCGATTCCGACTGGTCCCGGGTCCTGGAAACGCATTATTTCCGAGATTTCGACGTCGAAACGTAATAAATTATGAGATTTTTCATTCTCAAAAATTCGTGTTTTTCAGTGTAATATGCCATTTCGAATCGATTGCGACGGGTCCTGGGTCCTGAAAACGCATAATTTCCGAGATATCGACGTTAAAACGTGGGAAATGATCCAATTTTTCACTTTCGAAAATTCGTGTTTTTGAGTGTAATATGCCACCCAGAATCGATTCCGCTGGTTTTTGGGTTCCTTGAACGAATAAATATCGAGATCTCGACGTTGGAAGGTAAAGATAATGAAATTTTTCGTGCTACGAAATTTGAGTTTTTTCGTGTAATTTGCGGCCCTGAATCGATTTTGACTGGTCCCGGGTCCTGGAAACGCATAATTTCCGGAATTTTGACGTCGGAACGTGAAAAATTATGAGATTTTTCATTCTCAAGAATTCGTGTTTTTCAGTGTAATATGCCATTTAGAATCGATTGCGACGGGTACTGGGTCCTGAAAACGCATAATTCTCGAGATATCGACGTTGAAACATGAAAAATGATCCAATTTTTCACTTTCGAAAATTCGTGTTTTTAAGTGTGATATGCCATTTAGAATCGATTGCGACGGGTCCCGGGTCCTGGAAACGCATAACTTTCGAGATATCGACGTGGAAACGTAGAAAATGATCCAATTTTTCACTTTCGAAAATTCGTGTTTTTGAGTGTAATATGCCACCCAGAATCGATTCCGACGGTTTTTGGGTCCCTTGGACGGATAAATATCAAGATTTTGACGTTGGAAGGTGAAATTATGAAATTTTTCGTTCTACGAAATTCGTGTTTTTTCGTGTAATTTGCGGCCCTGAATCGATTCTGACTGGTCCCGGGTCCTGGAAACGCATAGATTCCGAAATTTTGACGTCAGAACGTGAAAAATTACGAGATTTTTCATTCTCAAAAATGCGTGTTTTTCAGTGTAATATGCCATTTAGAATCGATTGCGACGGGTCCTGGGTCCTGAAAACGCATAATTTTCGAGATATCGACGTTGAAACGTAAAAAATGATCCAATTCTTCACTCTTGAAAATTCGTGTTTTTGAGTGTAATATGCCATTTAGAATCGATTGCGACGGGTCCTGGGTCCTGAAAACGCATAATTTTCGAGATATCGACGTTGAAACGTGAAAAATGATCCAATTTTTCACTTTTGAAAATTCGTGTTTTTGAGTGTGACATGCCATTTAGAATCGATTGCGACGGGTCCCGAATCCTGAAAACGCATAATTTTCAAGATATCGACGTGGAAACGTGAAGAATAATTCAATTTTTCACTTTCGAAAAGTCGTGTTTTTGAGTGTAATATGCCACCCAGAATCGATTCCGCTGGTTTTTGGGTTCCTTGGACGGATAAATATCGAGATCTCGACGTTGGAAGGTGAAAATAATGAAATTTTTCGTGCTACGAAATTCGTGTTTTTCAGTGTAATCTGCGGCCCGGAATCGATTTCGACTGGTCCCGGGTCCTGGAAACGCATAATTTCCGAAATTTTGACGTCGGAACGTGAAAAATTATGAGATTTTCCATTCGCAAAAATTCGTGTTTTTCAGTGTGATATGCCATTAAAAATCGATTGCGACGGGTCCTGGGTCCTGGAAACTTATGATTTTCGAGATACCGACGTGGAAACGTAGAAAATGATCTAATTTTTCACTTTCGAAAATTTGTGTTTTTGAGTGTTTTATGCCACCCAGAATTGATTCCGACGATGTTTGGGTCCCTTGGACGCATGAATATCGAGATTTCGACGTTGGAAGGTGAAAATAATAAAATTTTCCGTTCTACGAAATTCGTGTTTTTCAGTGTAATCTGCGGCCCGGAATCGATTTCGACTGGTCCCGGGTCCTGGAAACCCATAATTTCCGAGATATTGACGTGGAAACGTGAAAAATGACTCATTCTTCTATTTTCGAGAATTCGTGTTTTTGAGTGTAATATGCCACCCAAAATCGATTTTGACAGTTTTTGGGTCCCTTGGACGAATACATATCGAGATTTCGACGTTGGAAGGTGAAAATAATGAAATTTTTCGTTCAACGAAATTCGTGTTTTTTCGTGTAATTTGCGGCCCTGAATCGATTCTGACTGGTCCCGGGTCCTGGAAACGCATAGATTCCGAAATTTTGACGTCGGAACGTGAAAAATTATGAGATTTTTCATTCTCAAGAATTCGTGTTTTTTAGTGTAATATGCCATTGAGAATCGATTGCGACGGGTCCTGGGTCCTGAAAACGCATGATTTTCGAGATATCGACGTGGAAACGTGAAAAATGATTCAATCTCTCACTTTCGAAAATTCGTGTTTTTGAGTGTTTTATGCCACCCAGAATCGATTCCGACGGTTTTTGGGTCCCTTGGACGCATGAATATCGAGATTTCGACGTTGAAAGGTGAAAATAACAAAATTTTCCGTACCACGAAATTCGTGTTTTTCAGTGTAATCTGCGGCCCGGAATCGATTTCGACTGGTCCCGGGTCCTGGAAACGCATGATTTCCGAGATATTGACGTGGAAACGTGAAAAATGATTCAATCTTTCACTTTCGAAAATTCGTGTTTTCAAGTGTAATATGCCACCCAGAATCGATTTCGACGAATTTTGGGTCCCTTTAACGCATGAATATCGAGATTTCGACGTTGGAAGGTGAAAATAATGGAATTTTTCGTCCTACGAAATTCGTGTTTTTTCGTGTAATTTGCGGCCCTGAATCGATTCTGACTGGTCCTGGGTCCTGGAAACGCATGGATTCCGAAATTTCGACGTCGGAACGTGAAAGATTATGAGATTTTTCGTTCTCAAAAATTCGTGTTTTTCAGTGTGATATGCCATTAAAAATCGATTGCGACGGGTCCTGGGTCCTGAAAACGCATAATTTTCGAGATATCGACGTGGAAACGTAAAAAATGATTCAATTTTTCACTTTCGAAAATTTGTGTTTTTGAGTGTTTTATGCCACCCAGAATCGATTCCGACGGTTTTTGGGTCCCTTGGACGCATGAATATCGAGATTTCGACGTTGGAAGGTAAAAATAATAAAATTTTCCGTTCTACGAAATTCGTGTTTTTCAGTGTAATCTGCGGCCCGGAATCGATTTCGACTGGTCCCGGGTCCTGGAAACGCATAATTTTCGAGATATCGACGTGGAAACGTGAAAAATGATTCAATCTTTTATTTCCGAAAATTCGTGTTTTTGAGTGTAATATGCCACCCAGAATCAATTCCGACAGTTTTTGGGTCCCTTGAACGGATACATATCGAGATTTTGACGTCGGAAGGTGAAAATAATGAAATTTTCCGTTGTACGAAATTCGTGTTTTTTCGTGTAATTTGCGGCCCTGAATCGATTCTGACTGGTCCTGGGTCCTGGAAACGCATACATTCCGAAATTTTGACGTCGGAACGTGTAAAATTATGAGATTTTTCATTCTCAAAAATTCGTGTTTTTCAGTGGAATATGCCATTGAGAATCGATTGCGACGGGTCCTGGGTCCTGAAAACGCATAATTTTCGAGGTATCGACGTGGAAACGTAAAAAATGAATTAATTTTTCACTTTTGAAAATTCGTGTTTTTGAGTGTAATATGCCATTTAGAATCGATTGCGACGGGTCCCGGGTCCTGGAAACGCATAATTTCCGAGATATTGACGTGGAAACGTGAAAAATGATTCAATCTTTCACTTTCGAAAATTCGTGTTTTCAAGTGTAATATGCCACCCAGAATCGATTTCGACGGAATTTGGGTCCCTTGGACGCATGAATATCGAGATTTCGACGTTGGAAGGTGAAAATAATGAAATTTTTCGTTCTACGAAATTCGTGTTTTTTCGTGTCATATGCGGCCCTGAATTAATTCTGACTGGTCCCGGGTCCTGGAAACGCATAGATTCCGAAAACCGACGTCGAAACGTGAAAAATTATGAGTTTTTCATTCTCAAAAATTCGTGTTTTTTAGTGGAATATGCCGTTGAGAATTGATTGCGACGGGTTCTGGGTCCTGAAAACGCATAATTTCCGAGATATCGACGTTGAAACGTGGGAAATGATCCAATTTTTCACTTTTGAAAATTCGTATTTTTAAGTGTGACATGCCATTTAAAATCGATTGCGACGGGTCCCGGGTCCTGGAAACGCATAATTTTCGAGATATCGACGTGGAAACGTGGAAAATGATTCAATCTTTCACTTTCGAAAATTCGTGTTTTTGAGTGTACTATGCCACCCAGAATCGATTTCGACGGACTTTGGGTCCCTTGGACGCATGAATATCGAGATTTCGACGTTGGAAGGTGAAAATAATGGAATTTTTCGTCCTACGAAATTCGTGTTTTTTCGTGTAATTCGCGGCCCTGAATCGATTTTGACTGGTCCTGGGTCCTGGAAACGCATAGATTCCAAAATTTTGACGTCGGAACGTGAAAAATTATGAGATTTTTCATTATCAAAAATTCGTGTTTTTTAGTGGAATATGCCATTGAAAATCGATTGCGACGGGCCCTGGGTCCTGAAAACGCATAATTTTCGAGATATCGACGTGGAAACGTAAAAAATTATTCAATTTTTCACTTTTGAAAATTCGTGTTTTTGAGTGTAATATGCCATTTAGAATCTATTGCGACGGGTCTCGGGTCCTGGAAACGCAGAATTTTCGATATATCGACGTGGAAACGTAAAAAATGATTCAATCTCTCACTTTCGAAAATTCGTGTTTTTGAGTGTTTTATGCCACCCAGAATCGATTCCGACGGTTTTTGGGTCCCTTGGACGCATGAATATCGAGATTTCGACGTTGAAAGGTGAAAATAATAAAATTTTCCGTACCACGAAATTCGTGTTATTCAGTGTAATCTGCGGCCCGGAATCGATTCCGACTGGTCCCGGGTCCTGGAAACGCATTATTTCCGAGATTTCGACGTCGAAACGTAATAAATTATGAGATTTTTCATTCTCAAAAATTCGTGTTTTTCAGTGTAATATGCCATTTCGAATCGATTGCGACGGGTCCTGGGTCCTGAAAACGCATAATTTCCGAGATATCGACGTTAAAACGTGGGAAATGATCCAATTTTTCACTTTCGAAAATTCGTGTTTTTGAGTGTACTATGCCACCCAGAATCGATTTCGACGGACTCTGGGTCCCTTGGACGCATGAATATCGAGATTTCGACGTTGAAAGGTGAAAATAATAAAATTTTCCGTACCACGAAATTCGTGTTATTCAGTGTAATCTGCGGCCCGGAATCGATTTCGACTGGTCCCGGGTCCTGGAAACGCATGATTTCCGAGATTTCGACGTCGAAACGTAATAAATTATGAGATTTTTCATTCTCAAAAATTCGTGTTTTTCAGTGTAATATGCCATTTCGAATCGATTGCGACGGGTCCTGGGTCCTGAAAACGCATAATTTCCGAGATATCGACGTTGAAACGTGGGAAATAATCCAATTTTTTATTCTTGAAAATTGGTGTTTTTGAGTGTAATATGACATTTAGAATCGATTCCGACAGTTTTTGGGTCCCTTGGACGAATACATATCGAGATTCCGACGTTGGAGGGTGAAAATACTGAAATTTTTCGTTCTACAAAATTCGTGTTTTTTCGTGTAATTTGCGGCCCTGAATCGATTCTGACTGGTCCTGGGTTCTGGAAACGCATAGATTCCGAAATTTTGACGTCGCAACGTGGAAAATTATGAGATTTTTCATTCTCAAAAATTCGTGTTTTTTAGTGAAATGTGCCATTAAGAATCGATTGCGACGGGTCCGGGGTCCTGAAAACGCATAATTTTCGAGATATCGACGTCGAAACGTGAAAAATGATTCATTCTCTCACTTTCGAAAATTTGTTTTTGATTGTTTTATGCCACCCAGAATCGATTCGGACGGTTTTTGGGTCCCTTGGACGCATGAATATCGAGATTTCGACGTTGGAAGGTGAAAATAATAAAATTTTTCGTTCTACGAAATTCGTGTTTTTCAGTGTAATCTGCGGCCCGGAATCGATTTCGACTGGTCCCGGGTCATGGAAACGCATAATTTTCGAGATATCGACGTGGAAACGTGAAAAATGATTCAATCTTTTATTTTCGAGAATTCGTATTTTTGAGTGTAATATGCCACCCAGAATCGATTCCGACAGTTTTTGGGTCCCTTGGACGAATACATATCGAGATTTCGACGTTGGAAGGTGAAAATAATGAAATTTTTCGTTGTACGAAATTCGTGTTTTTTCGTGTAATTTGCGGCCCTGAATCGATTCTGACTGGTCCTGGGTCCTGGAAACGCATAGATTCCGAAATTTTGACGTCGGAACGTGGAAAATTATGAGATTTTTCATTCTCAAAAATTCGTGTTTTTTAGTGGAATATGCCGTTGAGAATTGATTGCGACGGGTTCTGGGTCCTGAAAACGCATAATTTCCGAGATATCGACGTTGAAACGTGGGAAATGATCCAATTTTTCACTTTTGAAAATTCGTATTTTTAAGTGTGACATGCCATTTAAAATCGATTGCGACGGGTCCCGGGTCCTGGAAACGCATAATTTTCGAGATATCGACGTGGAAACGTGGAAAATGATTCAATCTTTCACTTTCGAAAATTCGTGTTTTTGAGTGTACTATGCCACCCAGAATCGATTTCGACGGACTTTGGGTCCCTTGGACGCATGAATATCGAGATTTCGACGTTGGAAGGTGAAAATAATGGAATTTTTCGTCCTACGAAATTCGTGTTTTTTCGTGTAATTCGCGGCCCTGAATCGATTTTGACTGGTCCTGGGTCCTGGAAACGCATAGATTCCAAAATTTTGACGTCGGAACGTGAAAAATTATGAGATTTTTCATTATCAAAAATTCGTGTTTTTTAGTGGAATATGCCATTGAAAATCGATTGCGACGGGCCCTGGGTCCTGAAAACGCATAATTTTCGAGATATCGACGTGGAAACGTAAAAAATTATTCAATTTTTCACTTTTGAAAATTCGTGTTTTTGAGTGTAATATGCCATTTAGAATCTATTGCGACGGGTCTCGGGTCCTGGAAACGCAGAATTTTCGATATATCGACGTGGAAACGTAAAAAATGATTCAATCTCTCACTTTCGAAAATTCGTGTTTTTGAGTGTTTTATGCCACCCAGAATCGATTCCGACGGTTTTTGGGTCCCTTGGACGCATGAATATCGAGATTTCGACGTTGAAAGGTGAAAATAATAAAATTTTCCGTACCACGAAATTCGTGTTATTCAGTGTAATCTGCGGCCCGGAATCGATTCCGACTGGTCCCGGGTCCTGGAAACGCATTATTTCCGAGATTTCGACGTCGAAACGTAATAAATTATGAGATTTTTCATTCTCAAAAATTCGTGTTTTTCAGTGTAATATGCCATTTCGAATCGATTGCGACGGGTCCTGGGTCCTGAAAACGCATAATTTCCGAGATATCGACGTTAAAACGTGGGAAATGATCCAATTTTTCACTTTCGAAAATTCGTGTTTTTGAGTGTAATATGCCACCCAGAATCGATTCCGCTGGTTTTTGGGTTCCTTGAACGAATAAATATCGAGATCTCGACGTTGGAAGGTAAAGATAATGAAATTTTTCGTGCTACGAAATTTGAGTTTTTTCGTGTAATTTGCGGCCCTGAATCGATTTTGACTGGTCCCGGGTCCTGGAAACGCATAATTTCCGGAATTTTGACGTCGGAACGTGAAAAATTATGAGATTTTTCATTCTCAAGAATTCGTGTTTTTCAGTGTAATATGCCATTTAGAATCGATTGCGACGGGTACTGGGTCCTGAAAACGCATAATTCTCGAGATATCGACGTTGAAACGTGAAAAATGATCCAATTTTTCACTTTCGAAAATTCGTGTTTTTAAGTGTGATATGCCATTTAGAATCGATTGCGACGGGTCCCGGGTCCTGGAAACGCATAACTTTCGAGATATCGACGTGGAAACGTAGAAAATGATCCAATTTTTCACTTTCGAAAATTCGTGTTTTTGAGTGTAATATGCCACCCAGAATCGATTCCGACGGTTTTTGGGTCCCTTGGACGGATAAATATCAAGATTTTGACGTTGGAAGGTGAAATTATGAAATTTTTCGTTCTACGAAATTCGTGTTTTTTCGTGTAATTTGCGGCCCTGAATCGATTCTGACTGGTCCCGGGTCCTGGAAACGCATAGATTCCGAAATTTTGACGTCAGAACGTGAAAAATTACGAGATTTTTCATTCTCAAAAATGCGTGTTTTTCAGTGTAATATGCCATTTAGAATCGATTGCGACGGGTCCTGGGTCCTGAAAACGCATAATTTTCGAGATATCGACGTTGAAACGTAAAAAATGATCCAATTCTTCACTCTTGAAAATTCGTGTTTTTGAGTGTAATATGCCATTTAGAATCGATTGCGACGGGTCCTGGGTCCTGAAAACGCATAATTTTCGAGATATCGACGTTGAAACGTGAAAAATGATCCAATTTTTCACTTTTGAAAATTCGTGTTTTTGAGTGTGACATGCCATTTAGAATCGATTGCGACGGGTCCCGAATCCTGAAAACGCATAATTTTCAAGATATCGACGTGGAAACGTGAAGAATAATTCAATTTTTCACTTTCGAAAAGTCGTGTTTTTGAGTGTAATATGCCACCCAGAATCGATTCCGCTGGTTTTTGGGTTCCTTGGACGGATAAATATCGAGATCTCGACGTTGGAAGGTGAAAATAATGAAATTTTTCGTGCTACGAAATTCGTGTTTTTCAGTGTAATCTGCGGCCCGGAATCGATTTCGACTGGTCCCGGGTCCTGGAAACGCATAATTTCCGAAATTTTGACGTCGGAACGTGAAAAATTATGAGATTTTCCATTCGCAAAAATTCGTGTTTTTCAGTGTGATATGCCATTAAAAATCGATTGCGACGGGTCCTGGGTCCTGGAAACTTATGATTTTCGAGATACCGACGTGGAAACGTAGAAAATGATCTAATTTTTCACTTTCGAAAATTTGTGTTTTTGAGTGTTTTATGCCACCCAGAATTGATTCCGACGATGTTTGGGTCCCTTGGACGCATGAATATCGAGATTTCGACGTTGGAAGGTGAAAATAATAAAATTTTCCGTTCTACGAAATTCGTGTTTTTCAGTGTAATCTGCGGCCCGGAATCGATTTCGACTGGTCCCGGGTCCTGGAAACCCATAATTTCCGAGATATTGACGTGGAAACGTGAAAAATGACTCATTCTTCTATTTTCGAGAATTCGTGTTTTTGAGTGTAATATGCCACCCAAAATCGATTTTGACAGTTTTTGGGTCCCTTGGACGAATACATATCGAGATTTCGACGTTGGAAGGTGAAAATAATGAAATTTTTCGTTCAACGAAATTCGTGTTTTTTCGTGTAATTTGCGGCCCTGAATCGATTCTGACTGGTCCCGGGTCCTGGAAACGCATAGATTCCGAAATTTTGACGTCGGAACGTGAAAAATTATGAGATTTTTCATTCTCAAGAATTCGTGTTTTTTAGTGTAATATGCCATTGAGAATCGATTGCGACGGGTCCTGGGTCCTGAAAACGCATGATTTTCGAGATATCGACGTGGAAACGTGAAAAATGATTCAATCTCTCACTTTCGAAAATTCGTGTTTTTGAGTGTTTTATGCCACCCAGAATCGATTCCGACGGTTTTTGGGTCCCTTGGACGCATGAATATCGAGATTTCGACGTTGAAAGGTGAAAATAACAAAATTTTCCGTACCACGAAATTCGTGTTTTTCAGTGTAATCTGCGGCCCGGAATCGATTTCGACTGGTCCCGGGTCCTGGAAACGCATGATTTCCGAGATATTGACGTGGAAACGTGAAAAATGATTCAATCTTTCACTTTCGAAAATTCGTGTTTTCAAGTGTAATATGCCGCCCAGAATCGATTTCGACGAACTTTGGGTCCCTTTAACGCATGAATATCGAGATTTCGACGTTGGAAGGTGAAAATAATGGAATTTTTCGTCCTACGAAATTCGTGTTTTTTCGTGTAATTTGCGGCCCTGAATCGATTCTGACTGGTCCTGGGTCCTGGAAACGCATGGATTCCGAAATTTCGACGTCGGAACGTGAAAGATTATGAGATTTTTCATTCTCAAAAATTCGTGTTTTTCAGTGTGATATGCCATTAAAAATCGATTGCGACGGGTCCTGGGTCCTGAAAACGCATAATTTTCGAGATATCGACGTGGAAACGTAAAAAATGATTCAATTTTTCACTTTCGAAAATTTGTGTTTTTGAGTGTTTTATGCCACCCAGAATCGATTCCGACGGTTTTTGGGTCCCTTGGACGCATGAATATCGAGATTTCGACGTTGGAAGGTAAAAATAATAAAATTTTCCGTTCTACGAAATTCGTGTTTTTCAGTGTAATCTGCGGCCCGGAATCGATTTCGACTGGTCCCGGGTCCTGGAAACGCATAATTTTCGAGATATCGACGTGGAAACGTGAAAAATGATTCAATCTTTTATTTCCGAGAATTCGTGTTTTTGAGTGTAATATGCCACCCAGAATCAATTCCGACAGTTTTTGGGTCCCTTGAACGGATACATATCGAGATTTTGACGTCGGAAGGTGAAAATAATGAAATTTTCCGTTGTACGAAATTCGTGTTTTTTCGTGTAATTTGCGGCCCTGAATCGATTCTGACTGGTCCTGGGTCCTGAAAACGCATACATTCCGAAATTTTGACGTCGGAACGTGTAAAATTATGAGATTTTTCATTCTCAAAAATTCGTGTTTTTCAGTGGAATATGCCATTGAGAATCGATTGCGACGGGTCCTGGGTCCTGAAAACGCATAATTTTCGAGGTATCGACGTGGAAACGTAAAAAATGAATTAATTTTTCACTTTTGAAAATTCGTGTTTTTGAGTGTAATATGCCATTTAGAATCGATTGCGACGGGTCCCGGGTCCTGGAAACGCATAATTTCCGAGATATTGACGTGGAAACGTGAAAAATGATTCAATCTTTCACTTTCGAAAATTCGTGTTTTCAAGTGTAATATGCCACCCAGAATCGATTTCGACGGAATTTGGGTCCCTTGGACGCATGAATATCGAGATTTCGACGTTGGAAGGTGAAAATCATAAAATTTTCCGTTCTACGAAATTCGTGTTTTCCAGTGTAATCTGCGGCCCGAAATCGATTTCGACTGGTCCCGGGTCCTGGAAACGCATAATTTCCGAGATATCGACGTGGAAACGTGAAAAATGATTCAATCTTTTATTCTCGAGAATTCGTGTTTTTGAGTGTAATATGCCACCCAGAATCGATTTCGACGGAATTTGGGTCCCTTGGACGCATGAATATCGAGATTACGACGTTGGAAGGTGAAAATAATGAAATTTTTCGTTCTACGAAATTCGTGTTTTTTCGTGTCATTTGCGGCCCTGAATTAATTCTGACTGGTCCTGGGTCCTGGAAACGCATAGATTCCGAAATTTTGACGTCGCAACGTGAAAAATTATAAGATTTTTCATTCTCGAAAATTCGTGTTTTTTAGTGGAATATGCCATTGAGAATCGATTGCGACGGGTCCGGGGTCCTGAAAACGCATAATTTTCGAGATATCGACGTCGAAACGTGAAAAATGATTCAATCTCTCACTTTCGAAAATTTGTTTTTGAGTGTTTTATGCCACCCAGAATCGATTCCGACGGTTTTTGGGTCCCTTGGACGCATGAATATCGAGATTTCGACGTTGGAAGGTGAAAATAATAAAATCCAATTTTTTACTCTTGAAAATTGGTGTTTTTGAGTGTAATATGCCATTTAGAATCGATTCCGACAGTTTTTGGGTCCCTTGGACGCATGAATATCGAGATTTCGACGTTGGAAGGTGAAAATAATAAAATTTTCCGTTCTACGAAATTCGTGTTTTTCAGTGTAATCTGCGGCCCGAAATCGATTTCGACTGGTTCCGGGTCCTGGAAACGCATAATTTTCGAGATATCGACGTGGAAACGTGAAAAATGATTCAATCTTTTATTCTCGAGAATTCGTGTTTTTGAGTGTAATATGCCACCCAGAATCGATTCCGACAGTTTTTGGGTCCCTTGGACGAATACATATTGAGATTTCGACGTTGGAAGGTAAAAATAATGAAATTTTTCGTTGTACAAAATTCGTGTTTTTTCGTGTAATTTGCGGCCCTGAATCGATTCTGACTGGTCCTGGGTCCTGGAAACGCATAGATTCCGAAATTTTGACGTCGGAACGTGGAAAATTATGAGATTTTTCATTCTCAAAAATTCGTGTTTTTTAGTGGAATATGCCATTGAGAATCGATTGCGACGGGTCCTGGGTCCTGAAAACGCATAATTTTTGAGATATCGACGTGGATACGTAAAAAATGATCCAATTTTTCACCTTTGAAAATTCGTGTTTTTGAGTGTAATATGCCATTTAGAATCGATTGCGACGGGTCCCGGGTCCTGGAAACGCATAATTCTCGAGATATCGACGTGGAAACGTGAAAAATGATTCAATCTTTCACTTTCGAAAATTCGTGTTTTTGAGTGTACTATGCCACCCAGAATCGATTTCGACGGACTCTGGGTCCCTTGGACGCATGAATATCGAGATTTCGACGTTGAAAGGTGAAAATAATAAAATTTTCCGTACCACGAAATTCGTGTTATTCAGTGTAATCTGCGGCCCGGAATCGATTTCGACTGGTCCCGGGTCCTGGAAACGCATGATTTCCGAGATTTCGACGTCGAAACGTAATAAATTATGAGATTTTTCATTCTCAAAAATTCGTGTTTTTCAGTGTAATATGCCATTTCGAATCGATTGCGACGGGTCCTGGGTCCTGAAAACGCATAATTTCCAAGATATCGACGTTGAAACGTGGGAAATGATCCAATTTTTCACTGTTGAAAATTCGTGTTTTTAAGCGTGACATGCCATTTAAAATCGATTGCGACGGGTCCCGGGTCCTGGAAACGCATAATTTTCGAGATATCGACGTGAAAACGTGGAAAATGATTCAATCTTTCACTTTCGAAAATTCGTGTTTTTGAGTGTACTATGCCACCCAGAATCGATTTCGACGGACTTTGGGTCCCTTGGACGCATGAATATCGAGATTTCGACGTTGGAAGGTGAAAATAATGGAATTTTTCGTCCTACGAAATTCGTGTTTTCCAGTGTAATCTGCGGCCCGGAATCGATTTCGACTGGTCCCGGGTCCTGGAAACGCATAATTTCCGAGATTTCGACGTCGAAACGTGAAAATAATGAAATTTTTAATGTTTCAAAGTTCGTTTTTCTCAGTGTAATAAGTCACCCAGAATAGAATTCGACAGATCCCGGGTCCTGAAAACGCATGATTTCCGAAATTTGGACGTCAAATCGTGAAGAATGATTGAATTTTCATGTTTCAATAATTCCTGTTTTCCAGGGTGATATGCCATTCAAAATCGATTTCGAAAGGTTCGTGGTCCCATAGACGCATAAATATCAAGATTTCGACGTTGGAAGGTAAAAATAATGAAATTTTTCGTTCTTCGAAATTCGTGTTTTTAGTGTCATTTGCTGCCCAAAATCGATTTCCACAAGTTTCGCGTCCTGGAAACACACGAATATCTGAATTTCGACGTTGAAAGGTGGAAATAATAAAATTTTCCGTTTTCCGAAATTCGTGTTTTTTGATGTAATTTGCCTCCCGGAATTGATATCGTCAGTTCCCGGGTCCTGGAGACGAATGCCTACCGAGATTTCAACGTGAAAACGTGGAAAATGATTCAATTTTTCAGTGTAAAAAATTCATGTTTTCTAGTGTGATATGCCGATCAAAATCGATTTCGAAGGGTTTCGGGTCCCATAGACGCATGAATATCGAGTTTCCGACGTTGAAAGGTGAAAATGATGGAATTTTTCGTTCCTCGAAATTCGCGTTTTTTAATGTTATTTGCGGCCCAGAATCGATTGCGACGGGTTCCGGGTCCTGGAAACGCATAATTTTCGAGATATCGACGTGATAACGTGAAAAATGATTCAATCTTTCATTTTCGGAAATTCGTGTTTTTGAGTGTAATATGCCACCCAGAATCGATTCCGACGGTCTTTGGGTCTCTTGGACGCATAAATATCGAGATTTTGACGTTGGAAGGTGGAAATAATGAAATTTTCCGTTCTACGAAATTCATGTTTTTCAGTGTAATTTGCGGCCCGGAATCGATTTCGACTGGTCCCGGGTCCTGGAAACGCATACTTTTCGAGATTTCGACGTCGGAACGTGAAAAATTCTGAAATTTTTATTTCTCAAAAACTCGTGTTTTTCAGTGAAATATGCCATTCGGAATCGATTGCGACGGGTCCCGGGTCCTGAAAACGCATAATTTCCGAGATAACGACGTTGAAACGTGGAAAATGATCCAATTTTTCACTTTTGAAAATTCGTGTTTTTAAGTGTGACATGCCATTTAGAATCTATTGCGACGGGTCCCGGGTCCTGAAAACGCATAATTTTCGATATATCGACGTGGAAACGTAAAAAATTATTCAATTTTTCACTTTTGGAAATTCGTGTTTTTGAGTGTAATATGCCATTTAGAATCTATTGCGACGGGTCCCGGGTCCTGGAAACGCATAATTTTCGATATATCGACGTGGAAACGTGAAAAATGATTCAATCTCTCACTTTCGAAAATTGGTGTTTTTGAGTGTAATATGCCATTGAGAATCGATTGCGACGGGTCCGGGGTCCTGAAAACGCATAATTTTCGAGATATCGACGTCGAAACGTGAAAAATGATTCAATCTCTCACTTTCGAAAATTTGTTTTTGAGTGTTTTATGCCACCCAGAATCGATTCCGACGGTTTTTGGGTCCCTTGGACGCATGAATATCGAGATTTCGACGTTGGAAGGTGAAAATAATAAAATTTTCCGTTCTACGAAATTCGTGTTTTTCAGCGTAATCTGCGGCCCGGAATCGATTTCGACTGGTCCCGGGTCCTGAAAACGCATAATTTTCGAGATATCGACGTGGAAACGTGAAAAATGATTCAATCTTTTATTCTCGAGAATTCGTGTTTTTGAGTGTAATATGCCACCCAGAATCGATTCCGACAGTTTTTGGGTCCCTTGGACGAATACATATCGAGATTTCGACGTTGGAAGGTAAAAATAATGAAATTTTTCGTTGTACAAAATTCGTCTTTTTTCGTGTAATTTGCGGCCCTGAATCGATTCTGACTGGTCCTGGGTCCTGGAAACGCATAGATTCCGAAATTTTGACGTCGGAACGTGGAAAATTATGAGATTTTTCATTCTCAAAAATTCGTGTTTTTTAGTGGAATATGCCATTGAGAATCGATTGCGACGGGTCCTGGGTCCTGAAAACGCATAATTTTCGAGATATCGACGTGGATACGTAAAAAATGATCTAATTTTTCACCTTTGAAAATTCGTGTTTTTGAGTGTAATATGCCATTGAGAATCGATTGCGACGGGTCCCGGGTCCTGGAAACGCATAATTCTCGAGATATCGACGTGGAAACGTGAAAAATGATTCAATCTTTTACTTTCGAAAATTCGTGTTTTTGAGTGTACTATGCCACCCAGAATCAATTTCGACGGACTTTGGGTCCCTTGGACGCATGAACATCGAGATTCCGACGTTGGAAGGTGAAAATAATGAAATTTTTCGTCCTACGAAATTCGTGTTTTTTCGTGTAATTCGCGGCCCTGAATCGATTTTGACTGGTCCCGGGTCCTGGAAACGCATGATTTCCGAAATTTTGCCGTCGGAACGTAAAAAATGATGAGATTTTTTATTCTCAAAAATTCGTGTTTTTCAGTGGAATATGCCATTGAGAATCGATTGCGACAGGTCCTGGGTCCTGAAAACGCATAATTTTCGAGATATCGACGTGGAAACGTGAAAAATGATTCAATCTTTCACTTTCGAAAATTCGTGTTTTTGAGTGTACTATGCCACCCAGAATCGATTTCGACGGACTCTGGGTCCCTTGGACGCATGAATATCGAGATTTCGACGTTGAAAGGTGAAAATAATAAAATTTTCCGTACCACGAAATTCGTGTTATTCAGTGTAATCTGCGGCCCGGAATCGATTTCAACTGGTCCCGGGTCCTGGAAACGCATGATTTCCGAGATTTCGACGTCAAAACGTAATAAATTATGAGATTTTTCATTCTCAAAAATTCGTGTTTTTCAGTGTAATATGCCATTTCGAATCGATTGCGACGGGTCCTGGGTCCTGAAAACGCATAATTTCCGAGATATCGACGTTAAAACGTGGGAAATGATCCAATTTTTCACTTTCGAAAATTCGTGTTTTTGAGTGTACTATGCCACCCAGAATCGATTTCGACGGACTCTGGGTCCCTTGGACGCATGAATATCGAGATTTCGACGTTGAAAGGTGAAAATAATAAAATTTTCCGTACCACGAAATTCGTGTTATTCAGTGTAATCTGCGGCCCGGAATCGATTTCGACTGGTCCCGGGTCCTGGAAACGCATGATTTCCGAGATTTCGACGTCGAAACGTAATAAATTATGAGATTTTTCATTCTCAAAAATTCGTGTTTTTCAGTGTAATATGCCATTTCGAATCGATTGCGACGGGTCCTGGGTCCTGAAAACGCATAATTTCCGAGATATCGACGTTGAAACGTGGGAAATAATCCAATTTTTTATTCTTGAAAATTGGTGTTTTTGAGTGTAATATGACATTTAGAATCGATTCCGACAGTTTTTGGGTCCCTTGGACGAATACATATCGAGATTCCGACGTTGGAGGGTGAAAATACTGAAATTTTTCGTTCTACAAAATTCGTGTTTTTTCGTGTAATTTGCGGCCCTGAATCGATTCTGACTGGTCCTGGGTTCTGGAAACGCATAGATTCCGAAATTTTGACGTCGCAACGTGGAAAATTATGAGATTTTTCATTCTCAAAAATTCGTGTTTTTTAGTGAAATGTGCCATTAAGAATCGATTGCGACGGGTCCGGGGTCCTGAAAACGCATAATTTTCGAGATATCGACGTCGAAACGTGAAAAATGATTCATTCTCTCACTTTCGAAAATTTGTTTTTGATTGTTTTATGCCACCCAGAATCGATTCGGACGGTTTTTGGGTCCCTTGGACGCATGAATATCGAGATTTCGACGTTGGAAGGTGAAAATAATAAAATTTTTCGTTCTACGAAATTCGTGTTTTTCAGTGTAATCTGCGGCCCGGAATCGATTTCGACTGGTCCCGGGTCATGGAAACGCATAATTTTCGAGATATCGACGTGGAAACGTGAAAAATGATTCAATCTTTTATTTTCGAGAATTCGTATTTTTGAGTGTAATATGCCACCCAGAATCGATTCCGACAGTTTTTGGGTCCCTTGGACGAATACATATCGAGATTTCGACGTTGGAAGGTGAAAATAATGAAATTTTTCGTTGTACGAAATTTGTGTTTTTTCGTGTAATTTGCGGCCCTGAATCGATTCTGACTGGTCCTGGGTCCTGGAAACGCATAGATTCCGAAATTTTGACGTCGGAACGTGGAAAATTATGAGATTTTTCATTTTCAAAAATTCGTGTTTTTTAGTGGAATATGCCGTTGAGAATTGATTGCGACGGGTTCTGGGTCCTGAAAACGCATAATTTCCGAGATATCGACGTTGAAACGTGGGAAATGATCCAATTTTTCACTTTTGAAAATTCGTATTTTTAAGTGTGACATGCCATTTAAAATCGATTGCGACGGGTCCCGGGTCCTGGAAACGCATAATTTTCGAGATATCGACGTGGAAACGTGGAAAATGATTCAATCTTTCACTTTCGAAAATTCGTGTTTTTGAGTGTACTATGCCACCCAGAATCGATTTCGACGGACTTTGGGTCCCTTGGACGCATGAATATCGAGATTTCGACGTTGGAAGGTGAAAATAATGGAATTTTTCGTCCTACGAAATTCGTGTTTTTTCGTGTAATTCGCGGCCCTGAATCGATTTTGACTGGTCCTGGGTCCTGGAAACGCATAGATTCCAAAATTTTGACGTCGGAACGTGAAAAATTATGAGATTTTTCATTCTCAAAAATTCGTGTTTTTTAGTGGAATATGCCATTGAAAATCGATTGCGACGGGCCCTGGGTCCTGAAAACGCATAATTTTCGAGATATCGACGTGGAAACGTAAAAAATTATTCAATTTTTCACTTTTGAAAATTCGTGTTTTTGAGTGTAATATGCCATTTAGAATCTATTGCGACGGGTCTCGGGTCCTGGAAACGCAGAATTTTCGATATATCGACGTGGAAACGTAAAAAATGATTCAATCTCTCACTTTCGAAAATTCGTGTTTTTGAGTGTTTTATGCCACCCAGAATCGATTCCGACGGTTTTTGGGTCCCTTGGACGCATGAATATCGAGATTTCGACGTTGAAAGGTGAAAATAATAAAATTTTCCGTACCACGAAATTCGTGTTATTCAGTGTAATCTGCGGCCCGGAATCGATTCCGACTGGTCCCGGGTCCTGGAAACGCATAATTTCCGAGATTTCGACGTCGAAACGTGAAAATAATGAAATTTTTAATGTTTCAAAGTTCGTTTTTCTCAGTGTAATAAGTCACCCAGAATAGAATTCGACAGATCCCGGGTCCTGAAAACGCATGATTTCCGAAATTTGGACGTCAAATCGTGAAGAATGATTGAATTTTCATGTTTCAATAATTCCTGTTTTCCAGGGTGATATGCCATTCAAAATCGATTTCGAAAGGTTCGTGGTCCCATAGACGCATAAATATCAAGATTTCGACGTTGGAAGGTAAAAATAATGAAATTTTTCGTTCTTCGAAATTCGTGTTTTTAGTGTCATTTGCTGCCCAAAATCGATTTCCACAAGTTTCGCGTCCTGGAAACACACGAATATCTGAATTTCGACGTTGAAAGGTGGAAATAATAAAATTTTCCGTTTTCCGAAATTCGTGTTTTTTGATGTAATTTGCCTCCCGGAATTGATATCGTCAGTTCCCGGGTCCTGGAGACGAATGCCTACCGAGATTTCAACGTGAAAACGTGGAAAATGATTCAATTTTTCAGTGTAAAAAATTCATGTTTTCTAGTGTGATATGCCGATCAAAATCGATTTCGAAGGGTTTCGGGTCCCATAGACGCATGAATATCGAGTTTCCGACGTTGAAAGGTGAAAATGATGGAATTTTTCGTTCCTCGAAATTCGCGTTTTTTAATGTTATTTGCGGCCCAGAATCGATTGCGACGGGTTCCGGGTCCTGGAAACGCATAATTTTCGAGATATCGACGTGATAACGTGAAAAATGATTCAATCTTTCATTTTCGGAAATTCGTGTTTTTGAGTGTAATATGCCACCCAGAATCGATTCCGACGGTCTTTGGGTCTCTTGGACGCATAAATATCGAGATTGTGACGTTGGAAGGTGGAAATAATGAAATTTTCCGTTCTACGAAATTCATGTTTTTCAGTGTAATTTGCGGCCCGGAATCGATTTCGACTGGTCCCGGGTCCTGGAAACGCATACTTTTCGAGATTTCGACGTCGGAACGTGAAAAATTCTGAAATTTTTATTTCTCAAAAACTCGTGTTTTTCAGTGAAATATGCCATTCGGAATCGATTGCGACGGGTCCCGGGTCCTGAAAACGCATAATTTCCGAGATAACGACGTTGAAACGTGGAAAATGATCCAATTTTTCACTTTTGAAAATTCGTGTTTTTAAGTGTGACATGCCATTTAGAATCTATTGCGACGGGTCCCGGGTCCTGAAAACGCATAATTTTCGATATATCGACGTGGAAACGTAAAAAATTATTCAATTTTTCACTTTTGGAAATTCGTGTTTTTGAGTGTAATATGCCATTTAGAATCTATTGCGACGGGTCCCGGGTCCTGGAAACGCATAATTTTCGATATATCGACGTGGAAACGTGAAAAATGATTCAATCTCTCACTTTCGAAAATTGGTGTTTTTGAGTGTAATATGCCATTGAGAATCGATTGCGACGGGTCCGGGGTCCTGAAAACGCATAATTTTCGAGATATCGACGTCGAAACGTGAAAAATGATTCAATCTCTCACTTTCGAAAATTTGTTTTTGAGTGTTTTATGCCACCCAGAATCGATTCCGACGGTTTTTGGGTCCCTTGGACGCATGAATATCGAGATTTCGACGTTGGAAGGTGAAAATAATAAAATTTTCCGTTCTACGAAATTCGTGTTTTTCAGCGTAATCTGCGGCCCGGAATCGAATTCGACTGGTCCTGGGTCCTGGAAACGCATAATTTTCGAGATATCGACGTGGAAACGTGAAAAAGGATTCAATCTTTTATTCTCGAGAATTCGTGTTTTTGAGTGTAATATGCCACCCAGAATCGATTCCGACAGTTTTTGGGTCCCTTGGACGAATACATATCGAGATTTCGACGTTGGAAGGTAAAAATAATGAAATTTTTCGTTGTACAAAATTCGTCTTTTTTCGTGTAATTTGCGGCCCTGAATCGATTCTGACTGGTCCTGGGTCCTGGAAACGCATAGATTCCGAAATTTTGACGTCGGAACGTGGAAAATTATGAGATTTTTCATTCTCAAAAATTCGTGTTTTTTAGTGGAATATGCCATTGAGAATCGATTGCGACGGGTCCTGGGTCCTGAAAACGCATAATTTTCGAGATATCGACGTGGATACGTAAAAAATGATCTAATTTTTCACCTTTGAAAATTCGTGTTTTTGAGTGTAATATGCCATTGAGAATCGATTGCGACGGGTCCCGGGTCCTGGAAACGCATAATTCTCGAGATATCGACGTGGAAACGTGAAAAATGATTCAATCTTTTACTTTCGAAAATTCGTGTTTTTGAGTGTACTATGCCACCCAGAATCAATTTCGACGGACTTTGGGTCCCTTGGACGCATGAACATCGAGATTCCGACGTTGGAAGGTGAAAATAATGAAATTTTTCGTCCTACGAAATTCGTGTTTTTTCGTGTAATTCGCGGCCCTGAATCGATTTTGACTGGTCCCGGGTCCTGGAAACGCATGATTTCCGAAATTTTGCCGTCGGAACGTAAAAAATGATGAGATTTTTTATTCTCAAAAATTCGTGTTTTTCAGTGGAATATGCCATTGAGAATCGATTGCGACAGGTCCTGGGTCCTGAAAACGCATAATTTTCGAGATATCGACGTGGAAACGTGAAAAATGATTCAATCTTTCACTTTCGAAAATTCGTGTTTTTGAGTGTACTATGCCACCCAGAATCGATTTCGACGGACTCTGGGTCCCTTGGACGCATGAATATCGAGATTTCGACGTTGAAAGGTGAAAATAATAAAATTTTCCGTACCACGAAATTCGTGTTATTCAGTGTAATCTGCGGCCCGGAATCGATTTCAACTGGTCCCGGGTCCTGGAAACGCATGATTTCCGAGATTTCGACGTCAAAACGTAATAAATTATGAGATTTTTCATTCTCAAAAATTCGTGTTTTTCAGTGTAATATGCCATTTCGAATCGATTGCGACGGGTCCTGGGTCCTGAAAACGCATAATTTCCGAGATATCGACGTTAAAACGTGGGAAATGATCCAATTTTTCACTTTCGAAAATTCGTGTTTTTGAGTGTACTATGCCACCCAGAATCGATTTCGACGGACTCTGGGTCCCTTGGACGCATGAATATCGAGATTTCGACGTTGAAAGGTGAAAATAATAAAATTTTCCGTACCACGAAATTCGTGTTATTCAGTGTAATCTGCGGCCCGGAATCGATTTCGACTGGTCCCGGGTCCTGGAAACGCATGATTTCCGAGATTTCGACGTCGAAACGTAATAAATTATGAGATTTTTCATTCTCAAAAATTCGTGTTTTTCAGTGTAATATGCCATTTCGAATCGATTGCGACGGGTCCTGGGTCCTGAAAACGCATAATTTCCGAGATATCGACGTTGAAACGTGGGAAATAATCCAATTTTTTATTCTTGAAAATTGGTGTTTTTGAGTGTAATATGACATTTAGAATCGATTCCGACAGTTTTTGGGTCCCTTGGACGAATACATATCGAGATTCCGACGTTGGAGGGTGAAAATACTGAAATTTTTCGTTCTACAAAATTCGTGTTTTTTCGTGTAATTTGCGGCCCTGAATCGATTCTGACTGGTCCTGGGTTCTGGAAACGCATAGATTCCGAAATTTTGACGTCGCAACGTGGAAAATTATGAGATTTTTCATTCTCAAAAATTCGTGTTTTTTAGTGAAATGTGCCATTAAGAATCGATTGCGACGGGTCCGGGGTCCTGAAAACGCATAATTTTCGAGATATCGACGTCGAAACGTGAAAAATGATTCATTCTCTCACTTTCGAAAATTTGTTTTTGATTGTTTTATGCCACCCAGAATCGATTCGGACGGTTTTTGGGTCCCTTGGACGCATGAATATTGAGATTTCGACGTTGGAAGGTGAAAATAATAAAATTTTTCGTTCTACGAAATTCGTGTTTTTCAGTGTAATCTGCGGCCCGGAATCGATTTCGACTGGTCCCGGGTCATGGAAACGCATAATTTTCGAGATATCGACGTGGAAACGTGAAAAATGATTCAATCTTTTATTTTCGAGAATTCGTATTTTTGAGTGTAATATGCCACCCAGAATCGATTCCGACAGTTTTTGGGTCCCTTGGACGAATACATATCGAGATTTCGACGTTGGAAGGTGAAAATAATGAAATTTTTCGTTGTACGAAATTCGTGTTTTTTCGTGTAATTTGCGGCCCTGAATCGATTCTGACTGGTCCTGGGTCCTGGAAACGCATAGATTCCGAAATTTTGACGTCGGAACGTGGAAAATTATGAGATTTTTCATTCTCAAAAATTCGTGTTTTTTAGTGGAATATGCCGTTGAGAATTGATTGCGACGGGTTCTGGGTCCTGAAAACGCATAATTTCCGAGATATCGACGTTGAAACGTGGGAAATGATCCAATTTTTCACTTTTGAAAATTCGTATTTTTAAGTGTGACATGCCATTTAAAATCGATTGCGACGGGTCCCGGGTCCTGGAAACGCATAATTTTCGAGATATCGACGTGGAAACGTGGAAAATGATTCAATCTTTCACTTTCGAAAATTCGTGTTTTTGAGTGTACTATGCCACCCAGAATCGATTTCGACGGACTTTGGGTCCCTTGGACGCATGAATATCGAGATTTCGACGTTCGAAGGTGAAAATAATGGAATTTTTCGTCCTACGAAATTCGTGTTTTTTCGTGTAATTCGCGGCCCTGAATCGATTTTGACTGGTCCTGGGTCCTGGAAACGCATAGATTCCAAAATTTTGACGTCGGAACGTGAAAAATTATGAGATTTTTCATTCTCAAAAATTCGTGTTTTTTAGTGGAATATGCCATTGAAAATCGATTGCGACGGGCCCTGGGTCCTGAAAACGCATAATTTTCGAGATATCGACGTGGAAACGTAAAAAATTATTCAATTTTTCACTTTTGAAAATTCGTGTTTTTGAGTGTAATATGCCATTTAGAATCTATTGCGACGGGTCTCGGGTCCTGGAAACGCAGAATTTTCGATATATCGACGTGGAAACGTAAAAAATGATTCAATCTCTCACTTTCGAAAATTCGTGTTTTTGAGTGTTTTATGCCACCCAGAATCGATTCCGACGGTTTTTGGGTCCCTTGGACGCATGAATATCGAGATTTCGACGTTGAAAGGTGAAAATAATAAAATTTTCCGTACCACGAAATTCGTGTTATTCAGTGTAATCTGCGGCCCGGAATCGATTCCGACTGGTCCCGGGTCCTGGAAACGCATAATTTCCGAGATTTCGACGTCGAAACGTGAAAATAATGAAATTTTTAATGTTTCAAAGTTCGTTTTTCTCAGTGTAATAAGTCACCCAGAATAGAATTCGACAGATCCCGGGTCCTGAAAACGCATGATTTCCGAAATTTGGACGTCAAATCGTGAAGAATGATTGAATTTTCATGTTTCAATAATTCCTGTTTTCCAGGGTGATATGCCATTCAAAATCGATTTCGAAAGGTTCGTGGTCCCATAGACGCATAAATATCAAGATTTCGACGTTGGAAGGTAAAAATAATGAAATTTTTCGTTCTTCGAAATTCGTGTTTTTAGTGTCATTTGCTGCCCAAAATCGATTTCCACAAGTTTCGCGTCCTGGAAACACACGAATATCTGAATTTCGACGTTGAAAGGTGGAAATAATAAAATTTTCCGTTTTCCGAAATTCGTGTTTTTTGATGTAATTTGCCTCCCGGAATTGATATCGTCAGTTCCCGGGTCCTGGAGACGAATGCTTACCGAGATTTCAACGTGAAAACGTGGAAAATGATTCAATTTTTCAGTGTAAAAAATTCATGTTTTCTAGTGTGATATGCCGATCAAAATCGATTTCGAAGGGTTTCGGGTCCCATAGACGCATGAATATCGAGTTTCCGACGTTGAAAGGTGAAAATGATGGAATTTTTCGTTCCTCGAAATTCGCGTTTTTTAATGTTATTTGCGGCCCAGAATCGATTGCGACGGGTTCCGGGTCCTGGAAACGCATAATTTTCGAGATATCGACGTGATAACGTGAAAAATGATTCAATCTTTCATTTTCGGAAATTCGTGTTTTTGAGTGTAATATGCCACCCAGAATCGATTCCGACGGTCTTTGGGTCTCTTGGACGCATAAATATCGAGATTTTGACGTTGGAAGGTGGAAATAATGAAATTTTCCGTTCTACGAAATTCATGTTTTTCAGTGTAATTTGCGGCCCGGAATCGATTTCGACTGGTCCCGGGTCCTGGAAACGCATACTTTTCGAGATTTCGACGTCGGAACGTGAAAAATTCTGAAATTTTTATTTCTCAAAAACTCGTGTTTTTCAGTGAAATATGCCATTCGGAATCGATTGCGACGGGTCCCGGGTCCTGAAAACGCATAATTTCCGAGATAACGACGTTGAAACGTGGAAAATGATCCAATTTTTCACTTTTGAAAATTCGTGTTTTTAAGTGTGACATGCCATTTAGAATCTATTGCGACGGGTCCCGGGTCCTGAAAACGCATAATTTTCGATATATCGACGTGGAAACGTAAAAAATTATTCAATTTTTCACTTTTGGAAATTCGTGTTTTTGAGTGTAATATGCCATTTAGAATCTATTGCGACGGGTCCCGGGTCCTGGAAACGCATAATTTTCGATATATCGACGTGGAAACGTGAAAAATGATTCAATCTCTCACTTTCGAAAATTGGTGTTTTTGAGTGTAATATGCCATTGAGAATCGATTGCGACGGGTCCGGGGTCCTGAAAACGCATAATTTTCGAGATATCGACGTCGAAACGTGAAAAATGATTCAATCTCTCACTTTCGAAAATTTGTTTTTGAGTGTTTTATGCCACCCAGAATCGATTCCGACGGTTTTTGGGTCCCTTGGACGCATGAATATCGAGATTTCGACGTTGGAAGGTGAAAATAATAAAATTTTCCGTTCTACGAAATTCGTGTTTTTCAGCGTAATCTGCGGCCCGGAATCGAATTCGACTGGTCCCGGGTCCTGGAAACGCATAATTTTCGAGATATCGACGTGGAAACGTGAAAAATGATTCAATCTTTTATTCTCGAGAATTCGTGTTTTTGAGTGTAATATGCCACCCAGAATCGATTCCGACAGTTTTTGGGTCCCTTGGACGAATACATATCGAGATTTCGACGTTGGAAGGTAAAAATAATGAAATTTTTCGTTGTACAAAATTCGTCTTTTTTCGTGTAATTTGCGGCCCTGAATCGATTCTGACTGGTCCTGGGTCCTGGAAACGCATAGATTCCGAAATTTTGACGTCGGAACGTGGAAAATTATGAGATTTTTCATTCTCAAAAATTCGTGTTTTTTAGTGGAATATGCCATTGAGAATCGATTGCGACGGGTCCTGGGTCCTGAAAACGCATAATTTTCGAGATATCGACGTGGATACGTAAAAAATGATCTAATTTTTCACCTTTGAAAATTCGTGTTTTTGAGTGTAATATGCCATTGAGAATCGATTGCGACGGGTCCCGGGTCCTGGAAACGCATAATTCTCGAGATATCGACGTGGAAACGTGAAAAATGATTCAATCTTTTACTTTCGAAAATTCGTGTTTTTGAGTGTACTATGCCACCCAGAATCAATTTCGACGGACTTTGGGTCCCTTGGACGCATGAACATCGAGATTCCGACGTTGGAAGGTGAAAATAATGAAATTTTTCGTCCTACGAAATTCGTGTTTTTTCGTGTAATTCGCGGCCCTGAATCGATTTTGACTGGTCCCGGGTCCTGGAAACGCATGATTTCCGAAATTTTGCCGTCGGAACGTAAAAAATGATGAGATTTTTTATTCTCAAAAATTCGTGTTTTTCAGTGGAATATGCCATTGAGAATCGATTGCGACAGGTCCTGGGTCCTGAAAACGCATAATTTTCGAGATATCGACGTGGAAACGTGAAAAATGATTCAATCTTTCACTTTCGAAAATTCGTGTTTTTGAGTGTACTATGCCACCCAGAATCGATTTCGACGGACTCTGGGTCCCTTGGACGCATGAATATCGAGATTTCGACGTTGAAAGGTGAAAATAATAAAATTTTCCGTACCACGAAATTCGTGTTATTCAGTGTAATCTGCGGCCCGGAATCGATTTCAACTGGTCCCGGGTCCTGGAAACGCATGATTTCCGAGATTTCGACGTCAAAACGTAATAAATTATGAGATTTTTCATTCTCAAAAATTCGTGTTTTTCAGTGTAATATGCCATTTCGAATCGATTGCGACGGGTCCTGGGTCCTGAAAACGCATAATTTCCGAGATATCGACGTTAAAACGTGGGAAATGATCCAATTTTTCAGTTTCGAAAATTCGTGTTTTTGAGTGTACTATGCCACCCAGAATCGATTTCGACGGACTCTGGGTCCCTTGGACGCATGAATATCGAGATTTCGACGTTGAAAGGTGAAAATAATAAAATTTTCCGTACCACGAAATTCGTGTTATTCAGTGTAATCTGCGGCCCGGAATCGATTTCGACTGGTCCCGGGTCCTGGAAACGCATGATTTCCGAGATTTCGACGTCGAAACGTAATAAATTATGAGATTTTTCATTCTCAAAAATTCGTGTTTTTCAGTGTAATATGCCATTTCGAATCGATTGCGACGGGTCCTGGGTCCTGAAAACGCATAATTTCCGAGATATCGACGTTGAAACGTGGGAAATAATCCAATTTTTTATTCTTGAAAATTGGTGTTTTTGAGTGTAATATGACATTTAGAATCGATTCCGACAGTTTTTGGGTCCCTTGGACGAATACATATCGAGATTCCGACGTTGGAGGGTGAAAATACTGAAATTTTTCGTTCTACAAAATTCGTGTTTTTTCGTGTAATTTGCGGCCCTGAATCGATTCTGACTGGTCCTGGGTTCTGGAAACGCATAGATTCCGAAATTTTGACGTCGCAACGTGGAAAATTATGAGATTTTTCATTCTCAAAAATTCGTGTTTTTTAGTGAAATGTGCCATTAAGAATCGATTGCGACGGGTCCGGGGTCCTGAAAACGCATAATTTTCGAGATATCGACGTCGAAACGTGAAAAATGATTCATTCTCTCACTTTCGAAAATTTGTTTTTGATTGTTTTATGCCACCCAGAATCGATTAGGACGGTTTTTGGGTCCCTTGGACGCATGAATATCGAGATTTCGACGTTGGAAGGTGAAAATAATAAAATTTTTCGTTCTACGAAATTCGTGTTTTTCAGTGTAATCTGCGGCCCGGAATCGATTTCGACTGGTCCCGGGTCATGGAAACGCATAATTTTCGAGATATCGACGTGGAAACGTGAAAAATGATTCAATCTTTTATTTTCGAGAATTCGTATTTTTGAGTGTAATATGCCACCCAGAATCGATTCCGACAGTTTTTGGGTCCCTTGGACGAATACATATCGAGATTTCGACGTTGGAAGGTGAAAATAATGAAATTTTTCGTTGTACGAAATTCGTGTTTTTTCGTGTAATTTGCGGCCCTGAATCGATTCTGACTGGTCCTGGGTCCTGGAAACGCATAGATTCCGAAATTTTGACGTCGGAACGTGGAAAATTATGAGATTTTTCATTCTCAAAAATTCGTGTTTTTTAGTGGAATATGCCGTTGAGAATTGATTGCGACGGGTTCTGGGTCCTGAAAACGCATAATTTCCGAGATATCGACGTTGAAACGTGGGAAATGATCCAATTTTTCACTTTTGAAAATTCGTATTTTTAAGTGTGACATGCCATTTAAAATCGATTGCGACGGGTCCCGGGTCCTGGAAACGCATAATTTTCGAGATATCGACGTGGAAACGTGGAAAATGATTCAATCTTTCACTTTCGAAAATTCGTGTTTTTGAGTGTACTATGCCACCCAGAATCGATTTCGACGGACTTTGGGTCCCTTGAACGCATGAATATCGAGATTTCGACGTTGGAAGGTGAAAATAATGGAATTTTTCGTCCTACGAAATTCGTGTTTTTTCGTGTAATTCGCGGCCCTGAATCGATTTTGACTGGTCCTGGGTCCTGGAAACGCATAGATTCCAAAATTTTGACGTCGGAACGTGAAAAATTATGAGATTTTTCATTATCAAAAATTCGTGTTTTTTAGTGGAATATGCCATTGAAAATCGATTGCGACGGGCCCTGGGTCCTGAAAACGCATAATTTTCGAGATATCGACGTGGAAACGTAAAAAATTATTCAATTTTTCACTTTTGAAAATTCGTGTTTTTGAGTGTAATATGCCATTTAGAATCTATTGCGACGGGTCTCGGGTCCTGGAAACGCAGAATTTTCGATATATCGACGTGGAAACGTAAAAAATGATTCAATCTCTCACTTTCGAAAATTCGTGTTTTTGAGTGTTTTATGCCACCCAGAATCGATTCCGACGGTTTTTTGGTCCCTTGGACGCATGAATATCGAGATTTCGACGTTGAAAGGTGAAAATAATAAAATTTTCCGTACCACGAAATTCGTGTTATTCAGTGTAATCTGCGGCCCGGAATCGATTCCGACTGGTCCCGGGTCCTGGAAACGCATTATTTCCGAGATTTCGACGTCGAAACGTAACAAATTATGAGATTTTTCATTCTCAAAAATTCGTGTTTTTCAGTGTAATATGCCATTTCGAATCGATTGCGACGGGTCCTGGGTCCTGAAAACGCATAATTTCCGAGATATCGACGTTAAAACGTGGGAAATGATCCAATTTTTCACTTTCGAAAATTCGTGTTTTTGAGTGTACTATGCCACCCAGAATCGATTTCGACGGACTCTGGGTCCCTTGGACGCATGAATATCGAGATTTCGACGTTGAAAGGTGAAAATAATAAAATTTTCCGTACCACGAAATTCGTGTTATTCAGTGTAATCTGCGGCCCGGAATCGATTTCGACTGGTCCCGGGTCCTGGAAACGCATGATTTCCGAGATTTCGACGTCGAAACGTAATAAATTATGAGATTTTTCATTCTCAAAAATTCGTGTTTTTCAGTGTAATATGCCATTTCGAATCGATTGCGACGGGTCCTGGGTCCTGAAAACGCATAATTTCCGAGATATCGACGTTGAAACGTGGAAAATAATCCAATTTTTTATTCTTGAAAATTGGTGTTTTTGAGTGTAATATGACATTTAGAATCGATTCCGACAGTTTTTGGGTCCCTTGGACGAATACATATCGAGATTCCGACGTTGGAGGGTGAAAATACTGAAATTTTTCGTTCTACAAAATTCGTGTTTTTTCGTGTAATTTGCGGCCCTGAATCGATTCTGACTGGTCCTGGGTTCTGGAAACGCATAGATTCCGAAATTTTGACGTCGCAACGTGGAAAATTATGAGATTTTTCATTCTCAAAAATTCGTGTTTTTTAGTGAAATGTGCCATTAAGAATCGATTGCGACGGGTCCGGGGTCCTGAAAACGCATAATTTTCGAGATATCGACGTCGAAACGTGAAAAATGATTCATTCTCTCACTTTCGAAAATTTGTTTTTGATTGTTTTATGCCACCCAGAATCGATTCGGACGGTTTTTGGGTCCCTTGGACGCATGAATATCGAGATTTCGACGTTGGAAGGTGAAAATAATAAAATTTTTCGTTCTACGAAATTCGTGTTTTTCAGTGTAATCTGCGGCCCGGAATCGATTTCGACTGGTCCCGGGTCATGGAAACGCATAATTTTCGAGATATCGACGTGGAAACGTGAGAAATGATTCAATCTTTTATTTTCGAGAATTCGTATTTTTGAGTGTAATATGCCACCCAGAATCGATTCCGACAGTTTTTGGGTCCCTTGGACGAATACATATCGAGATTTCGACGTTGGAAGGTGAAAATAATGAAATTTTTCGTTGTACGAAATTCGTGTTTTTTCGTGTAATTTGCGGCCCTGAATCGATTCTGACTGGTCCTGGGTCCTGGAAACGCATAGATTCCGAAATTTTGACGTCGGAACGTGGAAAATTATGAGATTTTTCATTCTCAAAAATTCGTGTTTTTTAGTGGAATATGCCGTTGAGAATTGATTGCGACGGGTTCTGGGTCCTGAAAACGCATAATTTCCGAGATATCGACGTTGAAACGTGGGAAATGATCCAATTTTTCACTTTTGAAAATTCGTATTTTTAAGTGTGACATGCCATTTAAAATCGATTGCGACGGGTCCCGGGTCCTGGAAACGCATAATTTTCGAGATATCGACGTGGAAACGTGGAAAATGATTCAATCTTTCACTTTCGAAAATTCGTGTTTTTGAGTGTACTATGCCACCCAGAATCGATTTCGACGGACTTTGGGTCCCTTGGACGCATGAATATCGAGATTTCGACGTTCGAAGGTGAAAATAATGGAATTTTTCGTCCTACGAAATTCGTGTTTTTTCGTGTAATTCGCGGCCCTGAATCGATTTTGACTGGTCCTGGGTCCTGGAAACGCATAGATTCCAAAATTTTGACGTCGGAACGTGAAAAATTATGAGATTTTTCATTCTCAAAAATTCGTGTTTTTTAGTGGAATATGCCATTGAAAATCGATTGCGACGGGCCCTGGGTCCTGAAAACGCATAATTTTCGAGATATCGACGTGGAAACGTAAAAAATTATTCAATTTTTCACTTTTGAAAATTCGTGTTTTTGAGTGTAATATGCCATTTAGAATCTATTGCGACGGGTCTCGGGTCCTGGAAACGCAGAATTTTCGATATATCGACGTGGAAACGTAAAAAATGATTCAATCTCTCACTTTCGAAAATTCGTGTTTTTGAGTGTTTTATGCCACCCAGAATCGATTCCGACGGTTTTTGGGTCCCTTGGACGCATGAATATCGAGATTTCGACGTTGAAAGGTGAAAATAATAAAATTTTCCGTACCACGAAATTCGTGTTATTCAGTGTAATCTGCGGCCCGGAATCGATTCCGACTGGTCCCGGGTCCTGGAAACGCATTATTTCCGAGATTTCGACGTCGAAACGTAATAAATTATGAGATTTTTCATTCTCAAAAATTCGTGTTTTTCAGTGTAATATGCCATTCCGAATCGATTGCGACGGGTCCTGGGTCCTGAAAACGCATAATTTCCGAGATATCGACGTTGAAACGTGGGAAATGATCCAATTTTTCACTTTTGAAAATTCGTGTTTTTAAGTGTGACATGCCATTTAAAATCGATTGCGATGGGTCCCGGGTCCTGGAAACGCATAATTTTCGAGATATCGACGTGGAAACGTGGAAAATGATTCAATCTTTCACTTTCAAAAATTCGTGTTTTTGAGTGTACTATGCCACCCAGAATCGATTTCAAAGGACTTTGGGTCCCTTGGACGCATGAATATCGAGATTTCGACGTTGGAAGGTGAAAACAATGGAATTTTTCGTCCTACGAAATTCGTGTTTTTTCGTGTAATTCGCGGCCCTGAATCGATTTTGACTGGTCCTGGGTTCTGGAAACGCATAGATTCCAAAATTTTGACGTCGAAACGTGAAAAATTATGAGATTTTTCATTCTCAAAAATTCGTGTTTTTGAGTGTAATACGCCACCCAGAATCGATTCCGACAGTTTTTGGGTCCCTTGGACGAATACATATCAAGATTTCGACGTTGGAAGGTGAAAATAATGAAATTTTTCGTTGTACGAAATTCGTGTTTTTTCGTGTAATTTGCGGCCCTGAATCGATTCTGACTGGTCCTGGGTCCTGGAAACGCATAGATTCCGAAATTTTTACGTTGGAACGTGGAAAATTATGAGATTTTTCGTTCTCAAAAATTCGTGTTTTTTAGTGGAATATGCCATTGAGAATCGATTGCGACGGGTCCTGGGTCCTGAAAACGCATAATTTTCGAGATATCGACGTGGAAACGTAAAAAATGATTTGATTTTTCACCTTTGAAAATTCGTGTTTTTGAGTGTAATATGCCATTTAGAATCGATTGCGACGGGTCCCGGGTCCTGGAAACGCATAATTCTCGAGATATCGACGTGGGAACGTGAAAAATGATTCAATCTTTCACTTTCGAAAATTCGTGTTTTTGAGTGTACTATGCCACCCAGAATCGATTTCGACGGACTTTGGGTCACTTGGACGCATGAATATCGAGATTCCGACGTTGGAAGGTGAAAATAATGAAATTTTTCGTCCTAAGAAATTCGTGTTTTTTCGTGTAATTCGCGGCCCTGAATCGATTTTGACTGGTCCCGGGTCCTGGAAACGCATGATTTCCGAAATTTTGCCGTCGGAACGTAAAAAATGATGAGATTTTTCATTTTCAAAAATTCGTGTTTTTGAGTGTAATACGCCACCCAGAATCGATTCCGACAGTTTTTGGGTCCCTTGGACGAATACATATCAAGATTTCGACGTTGGAAGGTGAAAATAATGAAATTTTCCGTTGTACGAAATTCGTGTTTTTTCGTGTAATTTGCGGCCCTGAATCGATTCTGACTGGTCCTGGGTCCTGGAAACGCATAGATTCCGAAATTTTTACGTTGGAACGTGGAAAATTATGAGATTTTTCGTTCTCAAAAATTCGTGTTTTTTAGTGGAATATGCCATTGAGAATCGATTGCGACGGGTCCTGGGTCCTGAAAACGCATAATCTTCGAGATATCGACGTGGAAACGTAAAAAATGATTTGATTTTTCACCTTTGAAAATTCGTGTTTTTGAGTGTAATATGCCATTTAGAATCGATTGCGACGGGTCCCGGGTCCTGGAAACGCATAATTCTCGAGATATCGACGTGGGAACGTGAAAAATAATTCAATCTTTCACTTTCGAAAATTCGTGTTTTTGAGTGTACTATGCCACCCAGAATCGATTTCGACGGACTTTGGGTCACTTGGACGCATGAATATCGAGATTCCGACGTTGGAAGGTGAAAATAATGAAATTTTTCGTCTCAAGAAATTCGTGTTTTTTCGTGTAATTCGCGGCCCTGAATCGATTTTGACTGGTCCCGGGTCCTGGAAACGCATGATTTCCGAAATTTTGCCGTCGGAACGTAAAAAATGATGAGATTTTTCATTTTCAAAAATTCGTGTTTTTTAGTGGAATATGCCATTGAGAATCGATTGCGACAGGTCCTGGGTCCTGAAAACGCATAATTTTCGAGATATCGACGTGGAAACGTAAAAAATGATTCAATCTTTCACTTTCGAAAATTCGTGTTTTTGAGTGTACTATGCCACCCAGAATCGATTTCGACGGACTCTGGGTCCCTTGGACGCATGAATATCGAGATTTCGACGTTGAAAGGTGAAAATAATAAAATTTTCCGTACCACGAAATTCGTGTTATTCAGTGTAATCTGCGGCCCGGAATCGATTCCGACTGGTCCCGGGTCCTGGAAACGCATTATTTCCGAGATTTCGACGTCGAAACGTAATAAATTATGAGATTTTTCATTCTCAAAAATTCGTGTTTTTCAGTGTAATATGCCATTTCGAATCGATTGCGACGGGTCCTGGGTCCTGAAAACGCATAATTTTCGAGATATCGACGTTGAAACGTGGGAAATGATCCAATTTTTCACTTTTGAAAATTCGTGTTTTTAAGTGTGACATGCCATTAAAAATCGATTGCGATGGGTCCCGGGTCCTGGAAACGCATAATTTTCGAGATATTGACGTGGAAACGTGGAAAATGATTCAATCTTTCACTTTCGAAAATTCGTGTTTTTGAGTGTACTATGCCACCCAGAATCGATTTCGACGGACTTTGGGTCACTTGGACGCATGAATATCGAGATTCCGACGTTGGAAGGTGAAAATAATGAAATTTTTCGTCCTAAGAAATTCGTGTTTTTTCGTGTAATTCGCGGCCCTGAATCGATTTTGACTGGTCCCGGGTCCTGGAAACGCATGATTTCCGAAATTTTGCCGTCGGAACGTAAAAAATGATGAGATTTTTCATTTTCAAAAATTCGTGTTTTTTAGTGGAATATGCCATTGAGAATCGATTGCGACAGGTCCTGGGTCCTGAAAACGCATAATTTTCGAGATATCGACGTGGAAACGTAAAAAATGATTCAATCTTTTACTTTCGAAAATTCGTGTTTTTGAGTGTACTATGCCACCCAGAATCGATTTCGACGGACTCTGGGTCCCTTGGACGCATGAATATCGAGATTTCGACTTTGAAAGGTGAAAATAATTAAATTTTCCGTACCACGAAATTCGTGTTATTCAGTGTAATCTGCGGCCCGGAATCGATTCCGACTGGTCCCGGGTCCTGGAAACGCATTATTTCCGAGATTTCGACGTCGAAACGTAATAAATTATGAGATTTTTCATTCTCAAAAATTCGTGTTTTTCAGTGTAATATGCCATTTCGAATCGATTGCGACGGGTCCTGGGTCCTGAAAACGCATAATTTTCGAGATATCGACGTTGGAACGTGGGAAATGATCCAATTTTTCACTTTTGAAAATTCGTGTTTTTAAGTGTGACATGCCATTTAAAATCGATTGCGATGGGTCCCGGGTCCTGGAAACGCATAATTTTCGAGATATCAACGTGGAAACGTGGAAAATGATTCAATCTTTCACTTTCAAAAATTCGTGTTTTTGAGTGTACTATGCCACCCAGAATCGATTTCGACGGACTTTGGGTCCCTTGGACGCATGAATATCGAGATTTCGACGTTGGAAGGTGAAAATAATGGAATTTTTCGTCCTACGAAATTCGTGTTTTTTCGTGTAATTCGCGGCCCTGAATCGATTTTGACTGGTCCTGGGTTCTGGAAACGCATAGATTCCAAAATTTTGACGTCGAAACGTGAAAAATTATGAGATTTTTAATTCTCAAAAATTCGTGTTTTTTAGTGGAATATGCCATTGAAAATCGATTGCGACGGGCCCTGGGTCCTGAAAACGCATAATTTTCGAGATATCGACGTGGAAACGTAAACAATTATTCAATTTTTCACTTTTGAAAATTCGTGTTTTTGAGTGTAATATGCCATTGAGAATCTATTGCGACGGGCCTCGGGTCCTGGAAACGCATAATTTTCGATATATCGACGTGGAAACGTAAAAAATGATTCAATCTCTCACTTTCGAAAATTCCCTTTTTTGAGTGTTTTATGCCACCCAGAATCGATTCCGACGGTTTTTGGGTCCCTTGGACGCATGAATATCGAGATTTCGACGTTGAAAGGTGAAAATAATAAAATTTTCCGTACCACGAAATTCGTGTTTTTCAGTGTAATCTGCGGCCCGGAATCGATTTCGACTGGTCCCGGGTCCTGGAAACGCATGATTTCCGAGATTTCGACGTCGAAACGTAATAAATTTTGAGATTTTCCACTCTCAAAAATTCGTGTTTTTCAGTGTAATATGCCCTTTCGAATCGATTGCGACGGGTCCTGGGTCCTGAAAACGCATAATTTCCGAGATATCGACGTTGAAACGTGGGAAATGATTTAATTTTCCACTTTTGAAAATTCGTGTTTTTAAGTGTGACATGCCATTTAAAATCGATTGCGACGGGTCCCGGGTCCTGGAAACGCATAATTTTCGAGATATCGACGTGGAAACGTGAAAAATGATTCGATCTTTCACTTTCGAAAATTCGTGTTTTTGAGTGTACTATGCCACCCAGAATCGATTTCGACGAACTTTGGGTCCCTTGGACGCATGAATATCGAGATTTCGACGTTGGAAGGTGAAAATAATGGAATTTTTCGTCCTACGAAATTCTTGTTTTTTCGTGTAATTCGCGGCCCTGAATCGATTTTGACTGGTCCTGGGTCCTGGAAACGCATAGATTCCGAAATTTTGACGTCGGAACGTGAAAAATTATGAGATTTTTCATTCTCAAAAATTAGTGTTTTTCAGTGGAATATGCCATTGAGAATCGATTGCGACGGGCCCTGGGTCCTGAAAACGCATAATTTCCGAGATATCGACGTGGAAACGTGAAAAATGATTCAATCTTTCACTTTCGAAAATTCGTGTTTTCAAGTGTAATATGCCACCCAGAATCGATTTCGACGAACTTTGGGTCCCTTGGACGCATGAATATCGAGATTTCGACGTTGGAGGGTGAAAATACTGAAATTTTTCGTTCTACAAAATTCGTGGATTTTCGTGTAATTTGCGGCCCTGAATCGATTCTGACTGGTCCTGGGTCCTGGAAACGCATAGATTCCGAAAACCGACGTCGAAACGTGAAAAATTATGAGATTTTTCATTCTCAAAAATTCGTGTTTTTTAGTGTAATATGCCATTGAGAATCGATTGCGACGGGTCCTGGGTCCTGAAAACGCATAATTTTCGAGATATCGACGTGAAAACGTAAAAAATGATCCAATTTTTTACTCTCGAAAATTGGTGTTTTTGAGTGTAATATGCCATTTAGAATCGATTCCGACAGTTTTTGGGTCCCTTGGACGAATACATATCGAGATTCCGACGTTGGAGGGTGAAAATACTGAAATTTTTCGTTCTACAAAATTCGTGTTTTTGCGTGTAATTTGCGGCCCTGAATCGATTCTGACTGGTCCTGGGTCCTGGAAACGCATAGATTCCGAAATTCTGATGTCGAAACGTGAAAAATTATGAGATTTTTCATTCTCAAAAATTCGTGTTTTTCAGTGTAATATGCCATTAAGAATCGATTGCGACGGGTCCTGGGTCCTGAAAACGCATAATTTTCGAGACATGGACGTGGAAACGTAAGAAATGATCCAATTTTTCACTTTTGAAAATCCGTGTTTTTTAGTGTAATATGCCATTTCGAATCGATTGCGACGGGTCCTGGGTCCTGAAAACGCATAATTTCCGAGATTTCGACGTTGAAACGTGGAAAATGATCCGATTTTTCACTTTTGAAAATTTGTGTCTTTGAGTGTGACATGCCATTCAAAATCGATTGCGACGGGTCCCGGGTCCTGGAAACGCATAATTTTCGAGATATCGACGTGGAAACGTGAAAAATGATTCAATCTTCCACTTTCGAAAATTCGTGTTTTTGAGTGTAATATGCCATTTAGAATCGATTGCGACGGGTCCCGGGTCCTGGTAACGCATAATTTTCGGCATATTGACGTGGAAACGTGAAAAATGATTCAATCTTTCACTTTCGAAAATTCGTGTTTTTGAGTGTAATATGCCACCCAGAATCGATTCCGACGGTTTCTGGGTCCCTTGGACAAATAAATATCGAGATTTCGACGTTGAAAACTGAAAATAATGAAATTTTTCGTCCTACGAAATTCGTTTTTTTCCGTGTAATTTGCGGCCCTGAATCGATTTTGACTGGTCCCGGGTCCTGAAAACGCATAATTTCCGGAATTTTGACGTCGGAACGTGAAAAATTATGAGATTTTTCATTCTCAAAAATTCGTGTTTCTCAGTGTGATATGCCATTAAGAATCGATTGCGACGGGTCCTGGGTCCTGGGAACGCATAATTTTCGATATATTGACGTGGAAACGTGAAAAATGATTCAATCTCTCACTTTCGAAAATTCGTGTTTTTGAGTGTTTTATGCCACCCAGAATCGATTCCGACGGTTTTTGGGTCCCTTGGACGCATGAATATCGAGATTTCGACGTTGAAAGGTGAAAATAACAAAATTTTCCGTACCACGAAATTCGTGTTTTTCAGTGTAATCTGCGGCCCGGAATCGATTTCGACTGGTCCCGGGTCCTGGAAACGCATGATTTCCGAGATATTGACGTGGAAACGTGAAAAATGATTCAATCTTTCACTTTCGAAAATTCGTGTTTTCAAGTGTAATATGCCACCCAGAATCGATTTCGACGAACTTTGGGTCCCTTTAACGCATGAATATCGAGATTTCGACGTTGGAAGGTGAAAATAATGGAATTTTTCGTCCTACGAAATTCGTGTTTTTTCGTGTAATTTGCGGCCCTGAATCGATTCTGACTGGTCCTGGGTCCTGGAAACGCATGGATTCCGAAATTTCGACGTCGGAACGTGAAAGATTATGAGATTTTTCATTCTCAAAAATTCGTCTTTTTCAGTGTGATATGCCATTAAAAATCGATTGCGACGGGTCCTGGGTCCTGAAAACGCATAATTTTCGAGATATCGACGTGGAAACGTAAAAAATGATTCAATTTTTCACTTTCGAAAATTTGTGTTTTTGAGTGTTTTATGCCACCCAGAATCGATTCCGACGGTTTTTGGGTCCCTTGGACGCATGAATATCGAGATTTCGACGTTGGAAGGTAAAAATAATAAAATTTTCCGTTCTACGAAATTCGTGTTTTTCAGTGTAATCTGCGGCCCGGAATCGATTTCGACTGGTCCCGGGTCCTGGAAACGCATAATTTTCGAGATATCGACGTGGAAACGTGAAAAATGATTCAATCTTTTATTTCCGAGAATTCGTGTTTTTGAGTGTAATATGCCACCCAGAATCAATTCCGACAGTTTTTGGGTCCCTTGAACGGATACATATCGAGATTTTGACGTCGGAAGGTGAAAATAATGAAATTTTCCGTTGTACGAAATTCGTGTTTTTTCGTGTAATTTGCGGCCCTGAATCGATTCTGACTGGTCCTGGGTCCTGAAAACGCATACATTCCGAAATTTTGACGTCGGAACGTGTAAAATTATGAGATTTTTCATTCTCAAAAATTCGTGTTTTTCAGTGGAATATGCCATTGAGAATCGATTGCGACGGGTCCTGGGTCCTGAAAACGCATAATTTTCGAGGTATCGACGTGGAAACGTAAAAAATGAATTAATTTTTCACTTTTGAAAATTCGTGTTTTTGAGTGTAATATGCCATTTAGAATCGATTGCGACGGGTCCCGGGTCCTGGAAACGCATAATTTCCGAGATATTGACGTGGAAACGTGAAAAATGATTCAATCTTTCACTTTCGAAAATTCGTGTTTTCAAGTGTAATATGCCACCCAGAATCGATTTCGACGGAATTTGGGTCCCTTGGACGCATGAATATCGAGATTTCGACGTTGGAAGGTGAAAATAATGAAATTTTTCGTTCTTCGAAATTCGTGTTTTTTCGTGTCATATGCGGCCCTGAATTAATTCTGACTGGTCCCGGGTCCTGGAAACGCATAGATTCCGAAAACCGACGTCGAAACGTGAAAAATTATGAGTTTTTCATTCTCAAAAATTCGTGTTTTTTAGTGTAATATGCCATTGAGAATCGATTGCGACGGGTCCTGGGTCCTGAAAACGCATAATTTTCGAGATATCGACGTCGAAACGTGAAAAATGATTCAATCTCTCACTTTCGAAAATTTGTTTTTGATTGTTTTATGCCACCCAGAATCGATTCCGACGGTTTTTGGGTCCCTTGGACGCATGAATATCGAGATTTCGACGTTGGAAGGTGAAAATAATAAAATTTTCCGTTCTACGAAATTCGTGTTTTTCAGTGTAATCTGCGGCCCGGAATCGATTTCGACTGGTCCCGGGTCATGGAAACGCATAATTTTCGAGATATCGACGTGGAAACGTGAAAAATGATTCAATCTTTTATTTTCGAGAATTCGTGTTTTTGAGTGTAATATGCCACCCAGAATCGATTCCGACAGTTTTTGGGTCCCTTGGACGCATGAATATCGAGATTTCGACGTTGAAAGGTGAAAATAACAAAATTTTTCGTACCACGAAATTCGTGTTTTTCAGTGTAATCTGCGGCCCGGAATCGATTTCGACTGGTCCCGGGTCCTGGAAACGCATGATTTCCGAGATATTGACGTGGAAACGTGAAAAATGATTCAATCTTTCACTTTCGAAAATTCGTGTTTTCAAGTGTAATATGCCACCCAGAATCGATTTCGACGAACTTTGGGTCCCTTGGACGCATGAATATCGAGATTTCGACGTTGGAGGGTGAAAATACTGAAATTTTTCGTTCTACAAAATTCGTGGTTTTTCGTGTAATTTGCGGCCCTGAATCGATTCTGACTGGTCCTGGGTCCTGGAAACGCATAGATTCCGAAAACCGACGTCGAAACGTGAAAAATTATGAGATTTTTCATTCTCAAAAATTCGTGTTTTTTAGTGTAATATGCCATTGAGAATCGATTGCGACGGGTCCTGGGTCCTGAAAACGCATAATTTTCGAGATATCGACGTGAAAACGTAAAAAATGATCCAATTTTTTACTCTTGAAAATTGGTGTTTTTGAGTGTAATATGCCATTTAGAATCGATTCCGACAGTTTTTGGGTCCCTTGGACGAATACATATCGAGATTCCGACGTTGGAGGGTGAAAATACTGAAATTTTTCGTTCTACAAAATTCGTGTTTTTGCGTGTAATTTGCGGCCCTGAATCGATTCTGACTGGTCCTGGGTCCTGGAAACGCATAGATTCCGAAATTCTGATGTCGAAACGTGAAAAATTATGAGATTTTTCATTCTTAAAAATTCGTGTTTTTCAGTGTAATATGCCATTAAGAATCGATTGCGACGGGTCCTGGGTCCTGAAAACGCATAATTTTCGAGACATGGACGTGGAAACGTAAGAAATGATCCAATTTTTCACTCTTGAAAATCCGTGTTTTTTAGTGTAATATGCCATTTCGAATCGATTGCGACGGGTCCTGGGTCCTGAAAACGCATAATTTCCGAGATTTCGACGTTGAAACGTGGAAAATGATCCGATTTTTCACTTTTGAAAATTCGTGTCTTTGAGTGTGACATGCCATTTAAAATCGATTGCGACGGGTCCCGGGTCCTGGAAACGCATAATTTTCGAGATATCGACGTGGAAACGTGAAAAATGATTCAATCTTCCACTTTCGAAAATTCGTGTTTTTGAGTGTAATATGCCATTTAGAATCGATTGCGACGGGTCCCGGGTCCTGGTAACGCATAATTTTCGGCATATTGACGTGGAAACGTGAAAAATGATTCAATCTTTCACTTTCGAAAATTCGTGTTTTTGAGTGTAATATGCCACCCAGAATCGATTCCGACGGTTTCTGGGTCCCTTGGACAAATAAATATCGAGATTTCGACGTTGAAAACTGAAAATAATGAAATTTTTCGTCCTACGAAATTCGTTTTTTTCCGTGTAATTTGCGGCCCTGAATCGATTTTGACTGGTCCCGGGTCCTGAAAACGCATAATTTCCGGAATTTTGACGTCGGAACGTGAAAAATTATGAGATTTTTAATTCTCAAAAATTCGTGTTTCTCAGTGTGATATGCCATTAAGAATCGATTGCGACGGGTCCTGGGTCCTGGGAACGCATAATTTTCGATATATTGACGTGGAAACGTGAAAAATGATTCAATCTCTCACTTTCGAAAATTCGTGTTTTTGAGTGTTTTATGCCACCCAGAATCGATTCCGACGGTTTTTGGGTCCCTTGGACGCATGAATATCGAGATTTCGACGTTGAAAGGTGAAAATAACAAAATTTTCCGTACCACGAAATTCGTGTTTTTCAGTGTAATCTGCGGCCCGGAATCGATTTCGACTGGTCCCGGGTCCTGGAAACGCATGATTTCCGAGATATTGACGTGGAAACGTGAAAAATGATTCAATCTTTCACTTTAGAAAATCCGTGTTTTCAAGTGTAATATGCCACCCAGAATCGATTTCGACGAACTTTGGGTCCCTTTAACGCATGAATATCGAGATTTCGACGTTGGAAGGTGAAAATAATGGAATTTTTCGTCCTACGAAATTCGTGTTTTTTCGTGTAATTTGCGGCCCTGAATCGATTCTGACTGGTCCTGGGTTCGGGAAACGCATGGATTCCGAAATTTCGACGTCGGAACGTGAAAGATTATGAGATTTTTCATTCTCAAAAATTCGTGTTTTTCAGTGTGATATGCCATTAAAAATCGATTGGGACGGGTCCTGGGTCCTGAAAACGCATAATTTTCGAGATATCGACGTGGAAACGTAAAAAATGATTCAATTTTTCACTTTCGAAAATTTGTGTTTTTGAGTGTTTTATGCCACCCAGAATCGATTCCGACGGTTTTTGGGTCCCTTGGACGCATGAATATCGAGATTTCGACGTTGGAAGGTAAAAATAATAAAATTTTCCGTTCTACGAAATTCGTGTTTTTCAGTGTAATCTGCGGCCCGGAATCGATTTCGACTGGTCCCGGGTCCTGGAAACGCATAATTTTCGGGATATCGACGTGGAAACGTGAAAAATGATTCAATCTTTTATTTCCGAGAATTCGTGTTTTTGAGTGTAATATGCCACCCAGAATCAATTCCGACAGTTTTTGGGTCCCTTGAACGGATACATATCGAGATTTTGACGTCGGAAGGTGAAAATAATGAAATTTTCCGTTGTACGAAATTCGTGTTTTTTCGTGTAATTTGCGGCCCTGAATCGATTCTGACTGGTCCTGGGTCCTGAAAACGCATACATTCCGAAATTTTGACGTCGGAACGTGTAAAATTATGAGATTTTTCATTCTCAAAAATTCGTGTTTTTCAGTGGAATATGCCATTGAGAATCGATTGCGACGGGTCCTGGGTCCTGAAAACGCATAATTTTCGAGGTATCGACGTGGAAACGTAAAAAATGAATTAATTTTTCACTTTTGAAAATTCGTGTTTTTGAGTGTAATATGCCATTTAGAATCGATTGCGACGGGTCCCGGGTCCTGGAAACGCATTATTTTCGAGATATCGACGTGGAAACGTGAAAAATGATTCAATCTTTTACTTTCGAAAATTCGTGTTTTTGAGTGTACTATGCCACCCAGAATCGATTTCGACGGACTCTGGGTCCCTTGGACGCATGAATATTGAGATTTCGACGTTGAAAGGTGAAAATAATGAAATTTTCCGTTCTACGAAATTCGTGTTTTTCAGTGTAATCTGCGGCCCGGAATCGATTTCGACTGGTCCCGGGTCCTGGAAACGCATAATTTCCGAAATTTTGACGTCGGAACGTGGAAAATTATGAGATTTTTCATTCTCAAAAATTCGTGTTTTTCAGTGTGATATGCCATTAAAAATCGATTGCGACGGGTCCTGGGTCCTGGAAACTTATGATTTTCGAGATACCGACGTGGAAACATAGAAAATGATCTAATTTTTCACTTTCGAAAATTTGTGTTTTTGAGTGTTTTATGCCACCCAGAATCGATTCCGACGGTGTTTGGGTCCCTTGGACGCATGAATATCGAGATTTCGACGTTGGAAGGTGAAAATAATAAAATTTTCCGTTCTACGAAATTCGTGTTTTTCAGTGTAATCTGCGGCCCGGAATCGATTTCGACTGGTCCCGGGTCCTGGAAACCCATAATTTCCGAGATATTGACGTGGAAACGTGAAAAATGATTCAATCTTTCACTTTCGAAAATTCGTATTTTTAAGTGTAATATGCCACCCAGAATCGATTTCGACGGAATTTGGGTCCCTTGGACGCATGAATATCGAGATTTCGACGTTGGAAGGTGAAAATAATGGAATTTTTCGTTCTACGAAATTCGTGTTTTTTCGTGTCATTTGCGGCCCTGAATTAATTCTGACTGGTCCCGGGTCCTGGAAACGCATAGATTCCGAAATTTCGATGTCGCAACGTGGAAAATTATGAGATTTTTCATTCTCAAAAATTCGTGTTTTTTAGTGGAATATGCCATTGAGAATCGATTGCGACGGGTCCTGGGTCCTGAAAACGCATAATTTTCGAGATACCGACGTCGAAACGTGAAAAATGATTCAATCTCTCACTTTCGAAAATTTGTTTTTGAGTAATTTATGCCACCCAGAATCGATTCCGACGGTTTTTGGGTCCCTTGGACGGATGAATATCAAGATTTCGACGTTGGAAGGTGAAAATAATAAAATTTTCCGTTCTACGAAATTCGTGTTTTTCAGTATAATCTGCGGCCCGGAATCGATTTCGACCTGTCCCGGGTCCTGGAAACGCATAATTTTCGAGATATCGACGTGGAAACGTGAAAAATGATTCAATCTTTTATTTCCGAGAATTCGTGTTTTTGAGTGTAATATGCCACCCAGAATCAATTCCGACAGTTTTTGGGTCCCTTGAACGAATACATATCGAGATTTTGACGTTGGAAGGTGAAAATAATGAAATTTTGCGTTGTACGAAATTCGTGTTTTTTCGTGTAATTTGAGGCGCTGAATCGATTCTGACTGGTCCTGGGTCCTGGAAACGCATACATTCCGTAATTTTGACGTCGGAACGTGAAAAATTATGAGATTTTTCATTCTCAAAAATTCGTGTTTTTTAGTGGAATATGCCATTGAGAATCGATTGCGACGGGTCCTGGGTCCTGAAAACGCATAATTTTCGAGGTATCGACGTGGAAACGTAAAAAATGATTTAATTTTTCACTTTTGAAAATTCGTGTTTTTGAGTGTAATATGCCATTTAGAATCGATTGCGACGGGTCCCGGGTCCTGGAAACGCATAATTTTCGAGATATCGACGTGGAAACGTGAAAAATGATTCAATCTTTCACTTTCGAAAATTCGTGTTTTTGAGTGTACTATGCCACCCAGAATCGATTTCGACAGTTTTTGGGTCCCTTGAACGAATACATATCGAGATTTCGACGTTGGAAGGTGAAAATAATGAAATTTTGCGTTGTACGAAATTCGTGTTTTTTCGTGTAATTCGCGGCCCTGAATTGATTTTGACTGGTCCCGGGTCCTGGAAACGCATAATTTCCGAAATTTTGCCGTCGGAACGTGAAAAATTATGAGATTTTTCATTCTCAAAAATTCGTGTTTCTCAGTGTGATATGCCATTAAGAATCGATTGCGACGGGTCCTGGGTCCTGGAAACGCATAATTTTCGATATATTGACGTGGAAACGTGAAAAATGATTCAATCTCTCACTTTCAAAAATTCGTGTTTTTGAGTGTTTGATGCCACCCAGAATCGATTTCGACGGACTCTGGGTCCCTTGGACGCATGAATATCGAGATTTCGACGTTGAAAGGTGAAAATAATGAAATTTTCCGTTCTACGAAATTCGTGTTTTTCAGTGTAATCTGCGGCCCGAAATCGATTTCGACTGGTCCCGGGTCCTGGAAACGCATAATTTCCGGAATTTTGACTTCGGAACGTGAAAAATTATGAGATTTTTCATTCTCAAAAATTCGTGTTTTTCAGTGTGATATGCCATTAAAAATCGATTGCGACGGGTCCTGGGTCCTGGAAACGCATGATTTTCGAGATACCGACGTGGAAACGTAGAAAATGATCCAATTTTTCACTTTCGAAAATTTGTGTTTTTGAGTGTAATATGCCATTCAGAATCCGTTGCGACGGGTCCCGGGTCCTGGAAACGAATAATTTTCGATATATCGACGTGCAAACGTGGAAAATGATTCAATCTCTCACTTTCGAAAATTCGTGTTTTTGAGTGTTTTATGCCACCCAGAATCGATTCCGACGGTTTTTACGTCCCTTGGACGCATGAATATCGAGATTTCGACGTTGGAAGGTGAAAATAATGAAATTTTTCGTTCTACGAAAATTGTGTTTTTTCGGGTAATTTGCGGCCCTGAATCGATTCTGACTGGTCCCGGGTCCTGGAAACGAATAGATTCTGAAATTCTGATGTCGGAACGTGAAAAATTATGAGATTTTTCATTCTCAAAAATTCGTGTTTTTTAGTGTAATATGCCATTGAGAATCGATTGCGACGGGTCCTGGGTCCTGAAAACGCATGATTTTCGAGACATCGACGTGGAAACGTAAGAAATGATCCAATTTTTCACTTTTGAAAATCCGTGTTTTTGAGTGTAATATGCTATTTCGAATCGATTGCGACGGGTCCCGGGTCCTGAAAACGCATAATTTCCGAGATTTCGACGTTGAAACGTGAGAAATGATCCGATTTTTCACTTTTGAAAATTCGTGTCTTTGAGTGTGACATGCCATTTAAAATCGATTGCGACGGGTCCCGGGTCCTGGTAACGCATAATTTTCGAGATATCGACGTGGAATCGTGAAAAATGATTCAATCTTTCACTTTCGAAAATTCGTGTTTTTGAGTGTACTATGCCACCCAGAATCGATTTCGACGGACTTTGGGTCCCTTGGACGCATGAATATCGAGATTTCGACTTTGGAAGGTGAAAATAATGAAATTTTTCGTCCTACGAAATACGTGTTTTTTCGTGTAATTCGCGGCCCTGAATTGATTTTGACTGGTCCCGGGTCCTGGAAACGCATAATTTCCGAAATTTTGCCGTCGGAACGTGAAAAATTATGAGATTTTTCATTCTCAAAAATTCGTGTTTCTCAGTGTGATATGCCATTAAGAATCGATTGCGACGGGTCCTGGGTCCTGGAAACGCATAATTTTCGATATATTGACGTGGAAACGTGAAAAATGATCCAATTTTTCACTTTTGAAAATTCGTGTTTTTGAGTGTAATATGCCGCCCAGAATCGATTCCGACGGTTTTTGGGTCCCTTGGAGAAATAAATATCGAGATTTCGACGTTGAAAGGTGAAAATAATGAAATTTTTCGTTCTACGAAATTCGAGTTTTTTCGTGTAATTTGCGGCCCTGAATCGATTCTGACTGGTCCCGGGTCCTGAAAACGCATAGATTCCGAAATTCTGATGTCGGAACGTGAAAAATTATGAGATTTTTCATTCTCAAAAATTCGTGTTTTTTAGTGTAATATGCCATTGAGAATCGATTGCGACGGGTCCTGGGTCCTGAAAACGCATAATTTTCGAGACATTGACGTGGAAACGTGAAAAATGATTCAATCTTTCACTTTCGAAAATTCGTGTTTTTTAGTGTAATATGCCATTGAGAATCGATTGCGACGGGTCCTGGGTTCTGAAAACGCATAATTTTCGAGATATCGACGTGGAAACGTGAAGAATGATCCAATTTTTCACTTTTGAAAATTCGTGTTTTTGAATGTAATATGCCATTTAGAATCGATTGCGACAGGTCCCGGGTCCTGGAAACGCATAATTTTCGATATATCGACGTGGAAACGTGAAAAATGATTCAATCTTTTATTTTCGAGAATTCGTGTCTTTGAGTGTAATATGCCACCCAGAATCGATTCCGACGGACTCTGGGTCCCTTGGATGCATGAATATCTAGATTTCGACGTTGAAAGGTGAAAATAATGAAATCTTTCGTTTGACGAAATTCGAGTTTTTTCGTGGAATTTGCGGCCCTGAATCGATTCTGACTGGTCCCGGGTCCTGAAAACGCATAGATTCCGAAATTCTGATGTCGGAACGTGAAAAATTATGAGATTTTTCATTCTCAAGAATTCGTGTTTTTTAGTGTAATATGCCATTGAGAATCGATTGCGACGGGTCCTGGGTCCTGAAAACGCATAATTTTCGAGACATTGACGTGGAAACGTGAAAAATGATTCAATCTTTCACTTTCGAAAATTCGTGTTTTTTAGTGTAATATGCCATTGAGAATCGATTGCGACGGGTCCTGGGTCCTGAAAACGCATAATTCTCGAGATATCGACTTTGAAACGTGAAAAATGATCCAATTTTTCACTACTGAAAATTCGTAATTTGAGTGTGATATGCCATTAAGAATCGATTGCGACGGGTCCTGGGTCCTGGAAACGCATGATTTTCGAGATATCGACGTGGAAACGTGAAAAATGATTCAATCTTTGACTTTCGAAAATTCGTGTTTTTGAGTGTACTATGCCACCCAGAATCGATTTCGACGGACTTTGGGTCCCTTGGACGCATGAATATCGAGATTTCGAAGTTGGAAGGTGAAAATAATAAAATTTTCCGTTCTACGAAATTCGTGTTTTTCAGTGTAATCTGCGGCCCGGAATCGATTTCGGCTGGTCCCGGGTCCTGGAAACGCATAATTTTCGAGATAGTGACGTGGAAACGTGAAAAATGATGCAATCTTTTATCTTCAAGAATTCGTGTTTTTGAGTGTAATATGCCATTTAGAATCGATTCCGACAGTTTTTGGGTCCCTTGGACGAATACATATCGAGATTTCGATGTTGGAAGGTGAAAATAATGAAATTTTTCGTTCTACGAAATTCGTGTTTTTTCGTGTAATTTGCGGCCCTGAATCGATTCTGACTGGTCCTGGGTCCTGGAAACGCATAGATTCCGAAATTTTGACGTCGGAACGTGAAAAATTATGAGATTTTCATTCTCAAAAATTCGTGTTTTTTAGTGGAATATGCCATTGAGAATCGATTGCGACGGGTCCTGGGTCCTGAAAACGCATAATTTTCGAGACATTGACGTGGAAACGTGAAAAATGATTCAATCTTTCACTTTCGAAAATTCGTGTTTTTTAGTGTAATATGCCATTGAGAATCGATTGCGACGGGTCCTGGGTTCTGAAAACGCATAATTTTCGAGATATCGACGTGGAAACGTGAAGAATGATCCAATTTTTCACTTTTGAAAATTCGTGTTTTTGAATGTAATATGCCATTTAGAATCGATTGCGACAGGTCCCGGGTCCTGGAAACGCATAATTTTCGATATATCGACGTGGAAACGTGAAAAATGATTCAATCTTTTATTTTCGAGAGTTCGTGTCTTTGAGTGTAATATGCCACCCAGAATCGATTCCGACGGTTTTTGGGTCCCTTGGACGCATGAATATCGAGATTTCGACGTTGGAAGGTGGAAATAATGAAATTTTTCGTTCTGCGAAATTCGTGTTTTTTCGTGTAATTTGCGGCCCTGAATCGATTCTGACTGGTCCTGGGTCCTGAAAACGCATAATTTTCGAGATATCGACGTGGAAACGTGAAAAATGATTCAATTTTTCACTTTTGAAAATTCGTGTTTTTGAGTGTAATATGCCATTTAGAATCGATTGCGACGGGTCCCGGGTCCTGGAAACGCATAATTTTCGAGATATCGACGTGGAAACGTGAAAAATGATTCAACCTTTCACTTTCGAAAATTCGTGTTTCTGAGTGTGATATGCCACCCAGAATCGATTCCGACGGTTTTTGGGTCCCTTGGACGAATGAATATCGAGATTTTTACGCTGGAAGGTGAAAATAATGAAATTTTTTGTCCTACGAAATTCGTGTTTTTTCGTGTAATTCGCGGCCCTGAATCGATTTTGACTGGTCCTGGGTCCTGGAAACGCATAATTTCCGAAATTTCGCCGTCGGAACGTGAAAAATTATGAGATTCTTCATTCTCAAAAATTCGTGTTTTCCAGTGTGATATGCCATTAAGAATCGTTTGCGACGGGTCCTGGGTCCTGGAAACGCATGATTTTCGAGATACCGACCTGGAAACGTAGAAAATGATCCAATTTTTCACTTTCGAAAATTTGTGTTTTTGAGTGTAATATGCCATTTAGAATCCATTGCGACGAGTCCAGGGTCCTGGAAACGCATAATTTTCGATATATCGACGTGCAAACGTGAAAAATGATTTAATCTCTCACTTCCGAAAATTCGTGCTTTTGAGTGTTTTATGCCACCCAGAATCGATTCCGACGGTTTTTGGGTCCCTTGGACGCATGAATATCGAGATTTTGACGTTGGAAGGTGAAAAAAATAGAATTTTCCGTTCTACGAAATTCGTGTTTTTCAGTGTAATCTGCGGCCCAGAATCGATTTCGACTGGTCCTGGGTCCTGGAAACGCATAATTTTCGAGATATCGACGTGGAAACGTGAAAAATAATTCAATCTTTTATTTTCGAGAATTCGTGTTTTTGAGTGTAATATGCCACCCAGAATCGATTCCGACAGTTTTTGGGTCCCTTGGACGAATACATATCGAGATTTCGACGTTGGAAGGTGGAAATAATGAAATTTTTCGTTCTGCGAAATTCGTGTTTTTTCGTGTAATTTGCGGCCCTGAATCGATTCTGACTGGTCCTGGGTCCTGGAAACGCATAGATTCCATAATTTTGACGTCGGAACGTGAAAAATTATGAGATTTTTCATTTTCGAAAATTCGTGTTTTTTTGTGGAATATGCCATTGAGAATCGATTGCGACGGGTCCCGGGTCCTGGTAACGCATAATTTTCGGAATATTGACGTGGAAACGTGAAAAATGATTTAATCTCTCGCTTCCGAAAATTCGTGTTTTTGAGTGTTTTATGCCACCCAGAATCGATTCCGACGGTTTTTGGGTCCCTTGGACGCATGAATATCGAGATTTTGACGTTGGAAGGTGAAAAAAATAAGATTTTCCGTTCTACGAAATTCGTGTTTTTCAGTGTAATCTGCGGCCCGGAAACGATTTCGACTGGTCCCGGGTCCTGGAAACACATAATTTCCGAAATTTTGACGTCGGAACGTGGAAAATTATGAGATTTTTCAATTTCAAGAATTCGTGTTTTTCAGTGTAATATGCCATTGAGAATCGATTGCGACGGGTCCTGGGTCCTGGAAACGCATAATTTTCGATATATCGACGTGGAAACGTGAAAAATGATTCAATCTCTTACTTTCGAAAATTCGTGTTTTTGAGTGTTTTATGCCACCCAGAATCGATTCCGACGGTTTTTTGGGTCCCTTGATCGCATGAATATCGAGATTTCGACGTTGGAAGGTGAAAATAATAAAATTTCCCGTTCTACGAAATTCGTGTTTTTCAGTGTAATCTGCGGCCCGGAATCGATTTCGACTGGTCCCGGGTCGTGGAAACGCATAATTTCCAAGATTTCGACGTCGAAACGTAAGGAATTATGAGATTTTTAATTCTCAAAAATTCGTGTTTATTAGTGTAATATGCGATTTAGAATCGATTGCGACGGGTCCTGGGTCCTGAAAACGCATAATTCTCGAGATATCGACTTTGAAACGTGAAAAATGATCCAATTTTTCACTAGTGAAAATTCGTAATTTGAGAGTGATATGCCATTAAGAATCGATTGCGACGGGTCCTGGGTCCTGGAAACGCATGATTTTCGAGATATCGACGTGGAAACGTGAAAAATGATTCAATCTTTGACTTTCGAAAATTCGTGTTTTTGAGTGTACTATGCCACCCAGAATCGATTTCGACGGACTTTGGGTCCCTTGGACGCATGAATATCGAGATTTCGAAGTTGGAAGGTGAAAATAATAAAATTTTCCGTTCTACGAAATTCGTGTTTTTCAGTGTAATCTGCGGCCCGGAATCGATTTCGGCTGGTCCCGGGTCCTGGAAACGCATAATTTTCGAGATAGTGACGTGGAAACGTGAAAAATGATGCAATCTTTTATCTTCAAGAATTCGTGTTTTTGAGTGTAATATGCCATTTAGAATCGATTCCGACAGTTTTTGGGTCCCTTGGACGAATACATATCGAGATTTCGATGTTGGAAGGTGAAAATAATGAAATTTTTCGTTCTACGAAATTCGTGTTTTTTCGTGTAATTTGCGGCCCTGAATCGATTCTGACTGGTCCTGGGTCCTGGAAACGCATAAATTCCGAAATTTTGACGTCGGAACGTGAAAAATTGTGAGATTTTCATTCTCAAAAATTCGTGTTTTTTAGTGGAATATGCCATTGAGAATCGATTGCGACGGGTCCTGGGTCCTGAAAACGCATAATTTTCGAGATATCGACGTGGAAACGTAAAAAATGATCCAATTTTTCACTTTTGAAAATTTGTGTTTTCAAATGTAATATGCCATTTAGAATCGATTGCGACAGGTCCCGGGTCCTGGAAACGCATAATTTTCGAGATATCGACGTGGAAACGTGAAAAATGATTCAACCTTTCACTTTCGAAAATTCGTGTTTTTGAGTGTGATATGCCACCCAGAATCGATTCCGACGGTTTTTGGGTCCCTTGGACGAATGAATATCGAGATTTTTACGCTGGAAGGTGAAAATAATGAAATTTTTTGTCCTACGAAATTCGTGTTTTTTCGTGTAATTCGCGGCCCTGAATCGATTTTGACTGGTCCTGGGTCCTGGAAACGCATAATTTCCGAAATTTCGCCGTCGGAACGTGAAAAATTATGAGATTCTTCATTCTCAAAAATTCGTGTTTTCCAGTGTGATATGCCATTAAGAATCGTTTGCGACGGGTCCTGGGTCCTGGAAACGCATGATTTTCGAGATACCGACGTGGAAACGTAGCGAATGATCCAATTTTTCACTTCCGAAAATTTGTGTTTTTGAGTGTAATATGCCATTTAGAATCGATTGCGACGAGTGCCGGGTCCTGAAAACGCATAATTTTCGAGATATCGACGTGGAAACGTGAAAAATGATTCAACCTTTCACTTTCGAAAATTCGTGTTTTTGAGTGCACTATGCCACCCATAATCGATTTCGACGGACTTTGGGTCCCTTGGACGCATGAATATCGAGATTTCGACGTTGGAAGGTGAAAATAATAAAATTTTCCGTTCTACGAAATTCGTGTTTTTCAGTGTAATCTGCGGCCCGGAATCGATTCCGACTGGTCCCGGGTCCTGGAAACGCATAATTTCCGAGATTCCGACGTCGGAACGTAAGGAATTATAAAATTTCTCGTTCTCAAAAATTCGTGTTTTTCAGTGTAATATGCCATTTAGAATCGATTGCCACTGGTCCAGAAAACGCATAATTTTCGAGATATCGACGTTGAAACGTGAAAAATGATTCAATCTCTCACTTTCGAAAATTCGTGTTTTTGAGTGTACTTTGCCACCCAGAATCGATTCCGACGGTTTTTGGGTCCCTTGGAAGCATAAATATCGAGATTCCGACGTTGAAAGGTGAAAATAATGAAATTTTCCGTTCTACGAAATTCGTGTTTTTCAGTGTAATCTGCGGCCCGAAATCGATTTCGACTGGTCCCGGGTCCTGGAAACTCATAATTTCCGAGATTTCGACGTCGAAACGTAAGAAATTATGATATTTTTCGTTTTCAAAAATTCGTGTTTTTCATTGTAATATGCCATTTCGAATCGATTGCGACGGGTCCTGGTCCCTAAAAACGCATAATTTCCGAGATATCGACGTTAAAACGTAAAAAATGATCCAATTTTTCACTTTTGAAAATTCGTGTCTTTGAGTGTGATATGCCATTTGAAATCGATTGCGACGGGTCCCGGGTCCTGAAAACGCATAATTTCCGAGATATCGACGTGGGAACGTGAAAAATGATTCAATCTTTCACTTTCGAAAATTCGTGTTTTTGAGTGTACTATGGCCACCCAGAATCGATTCCGACGGACTTTGGGTCCCTTAGACGCATGAATATCGAGATTTCGACGTTGAAAGGCGAAAATAATGAAATTTTTCGCGTTACGAAATTCGTGTTTTTCAGTGTAATCTCCGGCCCGAAATCGATTTCGACTGGTCCCAGGTCCTGGAAACGCATAATTTTCGAGATATCGACGTGGAAACGTGAAAAATGACTCATTCTTCTATTTTCGAGAATTCGTGTTTTTGAGTGTAATATGCCACCCAAAATCGATTTCGACAGTTTTTGGGTCCCTTGGACGAATACATATCGAGATTTCGACGTTGGAAGGTGAAAATAATGAAATTTTTCGTTCTACGAAATTCGTGTTTTTTCGTGTAATTTGCGGCCCTGAATCGATTCTGACTGGTCCCGGGTCCTGGAAACGCATAGATTCCGAAATTTTGACGTCGGAACGTGAAAAATTATGAGATTCTTCATTCTCAAGAATTCGTGTTTTTTAGTGTAATATGCAATTGAGAATCGATTGCGACGGGTCCTGGGTCCTGAAAACGCATGATTTTCGAGATATCGACGTGGAAACGTAAGAAATGATTCAATTATTCACTTCTGAAAATACGTGTTTTTGAGTGTAATATGCCATTTAGAATCGATTGCGACGAGTCCCGGGTCCTGGAAACGCATAATTTTTGAGATATCGACGTGGAAACGTGAGAAATGATTGAATCTTTCACTTTCGAAAATTCGTGTTTTTGAGTGTACTATGCCACCCAGAATCGATTCCGACGGTTTTTGGGTCCCTTAGACGAATAAATATCGAGATTTTGACGTTGGAAGGTGAAAATAATGAAATTTTTCGTTCTACGAAATTCGTGTTTTTTCGGGTAATTCGCGGCCCTGAATCGATTTTGACTGGTCCCGGGTCCTGGAAACGCATGATTTTCGAGATACCGACGTGGAAACGTTGACAATGATCCAATTTTTCACTGTCGAAAAATTGTGTTTTTGAGTGTAATATGCCATTCGAATCGATTTCGACTGGTCCCGGGTCCTGGAAACGCATAATTTTCGAGATATCGACGTGGAAACGTGAGAAATGATTGAATCTTTCACTTTCGAAAATTCGTGTTTTTGAGTGTACTATGCCACCCAGAATCGATTCCGACGGTTTTTGGGTCCCTTAGACGAATAAATATCGAGATTTTGACGTTGGAAGGTGAAAATAATGAAATTTTTCGTTCTACGAAATTCGTGTTTTTTCGGGTAATTCGCGGCCCTGAATCGATTTTGACTGGTCCCGGGTCCTGGAAACGCATGATTTTCGAGATACCGACGCGGAAACGTTGACAATGATCCAATTTTTCACTGTCGAAAAATTGTGTTTTTGAGTGTAATATGCCATTCGAATCGATTTCGACTGGTCCCGGGTCCTGGAAACGCATAATTTTCGAGATATCGACGTGGAAACGTGAAAAATGATTCAATCTTTCACTTTCGAAAATTCGTGTTTTTGAGTGTACTATGGCCACCCAGAATCGATTCCGACGGACTTTGGGTCCCTTAGACGCATGAATATCGAGATTTCGACGTTGAAAGGCGAAAATAATGAAATTTTTCGCGTTACGAAATTCGTGTTTTTCAGTGTAATCTCCGGCCCGAAATCGATTTCGACTGGTCCCAGGTCCTGGAAACGCATAATTTTCGAGATATCGACGTGGAAACGTGAAAAATGACTCATTCTTCTATTTTCGAGAATTCGTGTTTTTGAGTGTAATATGCCACCCAAAATCGATTTCGACAGTTTTTGGGTCCCTTGGACGAATACATATCGAGATTTCGACGTTGGAAGGTGAAAATAATGAAATTTTTCGTTCTACGAAATTCGTGTTTTTTCGTGTAATTTGCGGCCCTGAATCGATTCTGACTGGTCCCGGGTCCTGGAAACGCATAGATTCCGAAATTTTGACGTCGGAACGTGAAAAATTATGAGATTCTTCATTCTCAAGAATTCGTGTTTTTTAGTGTAATATGCAATTGAGAATCGATTGCGACGGGTCCTGGGTCCTGAAAACGCATGATTTTCGAGATATCGACGTGGAAACGTAAGAAATGATTCAATTATTCACTTCTGAAAATACGTGTTTTTGAGTGTAATATGCCATTTAGAATCGATTGCGACGAGTCCCGGGTCCTGGAAACGCATAATTTTTGAGATATCGACGTGGAAACGTGAGAAATGATTGAATCTTTCACTTTCGAAAATTCGTGTTTTTGAGTGTACTATGCCACCCAGAATCGATTCCGACGGTTTTTGGGTCCCTTAGACGAATAAATATCGAGATTTTGACGTTGGAAGGTGAAAATAATGAAATTTTTTGTTCTACGAAATTCGTGTTTTTTCGGGTAATTCGCGGCCCTGAATCGATTTTGACTGGTCCCGGGTCCTGGAAACGCATGATTTTCGAGATACCGACGTGGAAACGTTGACAATGATCCAATTTTTCACTGTCGAAAAATTGTGTTTTTGAGTGTAATATGCCATTCGAATCGATTTCGACTGGTCCCGGGTCCTGGAAACGCATAATTTTCGAGATATCGACGTGGAAACGTGAAAAATGATTCAATCTTTCACTTTCGAAAATTCGTGTTTTTGAGTGTGATATGCAACCCAGAATCGATTCCGACGGTTTTTGGTTGCCTTGGAAGAATAAATATCGAGATTTTGACGTTGAAAGGTGAAAATAATGAAATTTTTCGACCTACGAAATTCGTGTTGTTTCGGGTAATTCGCGGCCCGGAATCGATTTCGACTGGTCCCGGGTTCTGGAAACGCATAGATTCCGGAATTTTGACGTCGAAACGTGAAAAATTATGAGATTTTTCATTCTCAAAAATTCGTGTTTTTTAGTGTAATATGCCATTGAGAATTGATTGCGACGGGTCCTGGGTCCTGAAAACGCATAATTTTCGAGATATCGACGTGGAAACGTAAAAAATGATCCAATTTTTCACTTTTGAAAATTCGTGTTTTTGAATGTAATATGCCATTTAGAATCGATTGCGACAGGTTCCGGGTCCTGGAAACGCATAATTTTCGAGATATCGACGTGGAAACGTGAAAAATGATTCAACTTTTCACTTTCGAAAATTCGTGTTTTTGAGTGTACTATGCCACCCATAATCGATTTCGACGGACTTTGGGTCCCTTGGACGCATGAATATCGAGATTTCGACGTTGGAAGGTGAAAATAATAAAATTTTCCGTTCTACGAAATTCGTGTTTTTCAGTGTAATCTGCGGCCCGGAATCGATTCCGACTGGTCCCGGGTCCTGGAAACGCATAATTTCCGAGATTTCGACGTCGAAACGTAAGGAATTATAAAATTTCTCATTCTCAAAAATTCGTGTTTTTCAGTGTAATATGCCATTTAGAATCGATTGCGACGGGTCCAGAAAACGCATAATTTTCGAGATATCGACGTTGAAACGTAAAAAATGATTCAATCTCTCACTTTCGAAAATTCGTGTTTTTGAGTGTTTTATGCCGCCCAGAATCGATTCCGACGGTTTTTGGGTCCCTTGGACGCATGAATATCGAGATTTCGACGTTGGAAGGTGAAAATAATGAAATTTTCCGTTCTACGAAATTCGTGTTTTTCAGTGTAATCTGCGGCCCGAAATCGATTTCGACTGGTCCCGGGTCCTGGAAACGCGTAATTTCTGAGATATCGACGTGGAAACGTGAAAAATGATTGAATCTTTCACTTTCGAAAATTCGTGTTTTTGAGTGTAATATGCCACCCAGAATCGATTTCGACGGACTTTGGGTCCCTTGGACGCATGAATATCGAGATTTCGACGTTGGAAGGTGAAAATAATGAAATTTTTCGTCCTACGAAATTCGTGTTTTTTCGTGTAATTAGCGGCCCTGAATCGTTTCTGACTGGTCCCGGGTCCTGGAAACGCATAATTTCCGAGATTTCGACGTCGAAACGTAAGAAATTATGAGATTTTTCGTTCTCAAAAATTCGTGTTTTTCATTGTAATATGCCATTTCGAATCGATTGCGACGGGTCCTGGGTCCTGAAAACGCATAATTTCCGAGATATCGACGTTGAAACGTGAAAAATGATCCAATTTTTCACTTTCGAAAATTCGTGTTTTTGAGTGTGATATGCCATTTAGAATCGATTGCGACGGGTCCCGGGTCCTGGAAACGCATAATTTTCGAGATATCGACGTGGAAACGTAGAAAATGATCCAATTTTCCAGTTTCGAAAATTCGCGTTTTTGAGTGTAATATGCCATTCAGAATCGATTGCGACGAGTCCCGGGTCCTGAAAACGCATAATTTTCGAGATATTGACGTGGAAACGTGAAAAATGATTCAATCTTTCACTTTCGAAAATTCGTGTTTTTGAGTGTAATATGCCACCCAGAATCGATTCCGACGGTTTTTGGGTCCCTTGGACGCATGAATATCGAGATTTCGACGTTGGAAGGTGAAAATAATGAAATTTTCCGTTCTACGAAATTCGTGTTTTTCAGTGTAATCTGCGGCCCGAAATCGATTTCGACTGGTCCCGGGTCCTGGAAACGCATAATTTTCGAGATACCGACGTGGAAACGTTGACAATGATTCAATTTTCCACTGTCGAAAAATTGTGTTTTTGAGTGTAATATGCCATTTAGAATCCATTGCGACGGGTCCCGGGTCCTGGAAACGCACAATTTTCGATATATCGACGTGGAAACGTGAAAAATGATTCAATCTCTCACCTTCAAAAATTCGTGTTTTTGAGTGTTTTATGCCACCCAGAATCGATTCCGACGGTTTTTGGGTCCCTTGGACGCATAAATATCGAGATTCCGACGTTGAAAGGTGAAAATAATAAAATTTTCCGTTCTACGAAATTCGTGTTTTTCAGTGTAATCTGCGGCCCGAAATCGATTTCGACTGGTCCCGGGTCCTGGAAACTCATAATTTCCGAGATTTCGACGTCGAAACGTAAGAAATTATGATATCTTTCGTTTTCCAAAATTCGTGTTTTTCATTGTAATATGCCATTTCGAATCGATTGCGACGGGTCCTGGGTCCTGAAAACGCATAATTTCCGAGATATCGACGTTAAAACGTGAAAAATGATCCAATTTTTCACTTTTGAAAATTCGTGTCTTTGAGTGTGATATGCCATTTGAAATCGATTGCGACGGGTCCCGGGTCCTGAAAACGCATAATTTCCGAGATATCGACGTGGGAACGTGAAAAATGATTCAATCTTTCACTTTCGAAAATTCGTGTTTTTGAGTGTACTATGCCACCCATAATCGATTTCGACGGACTTTGGGTCCCTTGGACGCATGAATATCGAGATTTCGACGTTGGAAGGTGAAAATAATAAAATTTTCCGTTCTACGAAATTCGTGTTTATCAGTGTAATCTGCGGCCCGGAATCGATTCCGACTGGTCCCGTGTCCTGGAAACGCATAATTTCCGAGATTTCGACGTCGAAACGTAAGGAATTATAGAATTTCTCATTCTCAAGAATTCGTGTTTTTCAGTGTAATATGCCATTTGGAATCGATTGCGACGGGTCCAGAAAACGCATAATTTTCGAGATATCGACGTTGAAACGTAAAAAATGATTCAATCTCTCACTTTCGAAAATTCGTGTTTTTGAGTGTACTATGCCACCCAGAATCGATTCCGACGGTTTTTGGGTCCCTTGGACGAATAAATATTGAGATTTTGACGTTGGAAGGTGAAAATAATGAAATTTTTCGTTCTACGAAATTCGTGTTTTTTCGGGTAATTCGCGGCCCTGAATCGATTTTGACTGGTCCCGGGTCCTGGAAACGCATGATTTTCGAGATACCGACGTGGAAACGTTGACAATGATCCAATTTTTCTCTGTCGAAAAATTGTGTTTTTGAGTGTAATATGCCATTTAGAATCCATTGCGACGGGTCCCGGGTCCTGGAAACGCATAATTTTCGATATATCGACGTGGAAACGTGAAAAATGATTCAATCTCTCACCTTCGAAAATTCGTGTTTTTAAGTGTTTTATGCCACCCAGAATCGATTCCGACGGTTTTTGGGTCCCTTGGACGCATAAATATTGAGATTCCGACGTCGAAAGGTGAAAATAATAAAATTTTCCGTTCTACGAAATTCGTGTTTTTGAGTGTACTATGCCACCCAGAATCGATTCCGACGGTTTTTGGGTCCCTTAGACGAATAAATATCGAGATTTTGACGTTGGAAGGTGAAAATAATGAAATTTTTTGTTCTACGAAATTCGTGTTTTTTCGGGTAATTCGCGGCCCTGAATCGATTTTGACTGGTCCCGGGTCCTGGAAACGCATGATTTTCGAGATACCGACGTGGAAACGTTGACAATGATCCAATTTTTCACTGTCGAAAAATTGTGTTTTTGAGTGTAATATGCCATTCGAATCGATTTCGACTGGTCCCGGGTCCTGGAAACGCATAATTTTCGAGATATCGACGTGGAAACGTGAAAAATGATTCAATCTTTCACTTTCGAAAATTCGTGTTTTTGAGTGTGATATGCAACCCAGAATCGATTCCGACGGTTTTTGGTTGCCTTGGAAGAATAAATATCGAGATTTTGACGTTGAAAGGTGAAAATAATGAAATTTTTCGACCTACGAAATTCGTGTTGTTTCGGGTAATTCGCGGCCCGGAATCGATTTCGACTGGTCCCGGGTTCTGGAAACGCATAGATTCCGGAATTTTGACGTCGAAACGTGAAAAATTATGAGATTTTTCATTCTCAAAAATTCGTGTTTTTTAGTGTAATATGCCATTGAGAATTGATTGCGACGGGTCCTGGGTCCTGAAAACGCATAATTTTCGAGATATCGACGTGGAAACGTAAAAAATGATCCAATTTTTCACTTTTGAAAATTCGTGTTTTTGAATGTAATATGCCATTTAGAATCGATTGCGACAGGTTCCGGGTCCTGGAAACGCATAATTTTCGAGATATCGACGTGGAAACGTGAAAAATGATTCAACTTTTCACTTTCGAAAATTCGTGTTTTTGAGTGTACTATGCCACCCATAATCGATTTCGACGGACTTTGGGTCCCTTGGACGCATGAATATCGAGATTTCGACGTTGGAAGGTGAAAATGATAAAATTTTCCGTTCTACGAAATTCGTGTTTTTCAGTGTAATCTGCGGCCCGGAATCGATTCCGACTGGTCCCGGGTCCTGGAAACGCATAATTTCCGAGATTTCGACGTCGAAACGTAAGGAATTATAAAATTTCTCATTCTCAAAAATTCGTGTTTTTCAGTGTAATATGCCATTTAGAATCGATTGCGACGGGTCCAGAAAACGCATAATTTTCGAGATATCGACGTTGAAACGTAAAAAATGATTCAATCTCTCACTTTCGAAAATTCGTGTTTTTGAGTGTTTTATGCCGCCCAGAATCGATTCCGACGGTTTTTGGGTCCCTTGGACGCATGAATATCGAGATTTCGACGTTGGAAGGTGAAAATAATGAAATTTTCCGTTCTACGAAATTCGTGTTTTTCAGTGTAATCTGCGGCCCGAAATCGATTTCGACTGGTCCCGGGTCCTGGAAACGCGTAATTTCTGAGATATCGACGTGGAAACGTGAAAAATGATTGAATCTTTCACTTTCGAAAATTCGTGTTTTTGAGTGTAATATGCCACCCAGAATCGATTTCGACGGACTTTGGGTCCCTTGGACGCATGAATATCGAGATTTCGACGTTGGAAGGTGAAAATAATGAAATTTTTCGTCCTACGAAATTCGTGTTTTTTCGTGTAATTAGCGGCCCTGAATCGTTTCTGACTGGTCCCGGGTCCTGGAAACGCATAATTTCCGAGATTTCGACGTCGAAACGTAAGAAATTATGAGATTTTTCGTTCTCAAAAATTCGTGTTTTTCATTGTAATATGCCATTTCGAATCGATTGCGACGGGTCCTGGGTCCTGAAAACGCATAATTTCCGAGATATCGACGTTGAAACGTGAAAAATGATCCAATTTTTCACTTTCGAAAATTCGTGTTTTTGAGTGTGATATGCCATTTAGAATCGATTGCGACGGGTCCCGGGTCCTGGAAACGCATAATTTTCGAGATATCGACGTGGAAACGTAGAAAATGATCCAATTTTCCAGTTTCGAAAATTCGCGTTTTTGAGTGTAATATGCCATTCAGAATCGATTGCGACGAGTCCCGGGTCCTGAAAACGCATAATTTTCGAGATATTGACGTGGAAACGTGAAAAATGATTCAATCTTTCACTTTCGAAAATTCGTGTTTTTGAGTGTAATATGCCACCCAGAATCGATTCCGACGGTTTTTGGGTCCCTTGGACGCATGAATATCGAGATTTCGACGTTGGAAGGTGAAAATAATGAAATTTTCCGTTCTACGAAATTCGTGTTTTTCAGTGTAATCTGCGGCCCGAAATCGATTTCGACTGGTCCCGGGTCCTGGAAACGCATAATTTTCGAGATACCGACGTGGAAACGTTGACAATGATTCAATTTTCCACTGTCGAAAAATTGTGTTTTTGAGTGTAATATGCCATTTAGAATCCATTGCGACGGGTCCCGGGTCCTGGAAACGCACAATTTTCGATATATCGACGTGGAAACGTGAAAAATGATTCAATCTCTCACCTTCAAAAATTCGTGTTTTTGAGTGTTTTATGCCACCCAGAATCGATTCCGACGGTTTTTGGGTCCCTTGGACGCATAAATATCGAGATTCCGACGTTGAAAGGTGAAAATAATAAAATTTTCCGTTCTACGAAATTCGTGTTTTTCAGTGTAATCTGCGGCCCGAAATCGATTTCGACTGGTCCCGGGTCCTGGAAACTCATAATTTCCGAGATTTCGACGTCGAAACGTAAGAAATTATGATATCTTTCGTTTTCCAAAATTCGTGTTTTTCATTGTAATATGCCATTTCGAATCGATTGCGACGGGTCCTGGGTCCTGAAAACGCATAATTTCCGAGATATCGACGTTAAAACGTGAAAAATGATCCAATTTTTCACTTTTGAAAATTCGTGTCTTTGAGTGTGATATGCCATTTGAAATCGATTGCGACGGGTCCCGGGTCCTGAAAACGCATAATTTCCGAGATATCGACGTGGGAACGTGAAAAATGATTCAATCTTTCACTTTCGAAAATTCGTGTTTTTGAGTGTACTATGCCACCCATAATCGATTTCGACGGACTTTGGGTCCCTTGGACGCATGAATATCGAGATTTCGACGTTGGAAGGTGAAAATAATAAAATTTTCCGTTCTACGAAATTCGTGTTTATCAGTGTAATCTGCGGCCCGGAATCGATTCCGACTGGTCCCGTGTCCTGGAAACGCATAATTTCCGAGATTTCGACGTCGAAACGTAAGGAATTATAGAATTTCTCATTCTCAAGAATTCGTGTTTTTCAGTGTAATATGCCATTTGGAATCGATTGCGACGGGTCCAGAAAACGCATAATTTTCGAGATATCGACGTTGAAACGTAAAAAATGATTCAATCTCTCACTTTCGAAAATTCGTGTTTTTGAGTGTACTATGCCACCCAGAATCGATTCCGACGGTTTTTGGGTCCCTTGGACGAATAAATATTGAGATTTTGACGTTGGAAGGTGAAAATAATGAAATTTTTCGTTCTACGAAATTCGTGTTTTTTCGGGTAATTCGCGGCCCTGAATCGATTTTGACTGGTCCCGGGTCCTGGAAACGCATGATTTTCGAGATACCGACGTGGAAACGTTGACAATGATCCAATTTTTCTCTGTCGAAAAATTGTGTTTTTGAGTGTAATATGCCATTTAGAATCCATTGCGACGGGTCCCGGGTCCTGGAAACGCATAATTTTCGATATATCGACGTGGAAACGTGAAAAATGATTCAATCTCTCACCTTCGAAAATTCGTGTTTTTAAGTGTTTTATGCCACCCAGAATCGATTCCGACGGTTTTTGGGTCCCTTGGACGCATAAATATTGAGATTCCGACGTCGAAAGGTGAAAATAATAAAATTTTCCGTTCTACGAAATTCGTGTTTTTCAGTGTAATCTGCGGCCCGGAATCGATTTCGACTGGTCCCGGGTCCTGGAAACGCGTAATTTCTGAGATATCGACGTGGAAACGTGAAAAATGATTGAATCTTTCACTTTCGAAAATTCGTGTTTTTGAGTGTACTATGCCACCCAGAATCGATTCCGACGGTTTTTGGGTCCCTTGGACGCATGAATATCGAGATTTCGACGTTGAAAGGTGAAAATAATAAAATTTTCCGTTCTACGAAATTCGTGTTTTTCACTGTAATCTGCGGCCCGGAATCGATTTCGACTGGTCCCGGGTCCTGGAAACGCGTAATTTCCGAGATTTCGACGTCGGAACGTGAGAAATTATGAGATTTTTCATTCTCAAAAATTCGTGTTTTTCAATGTAATATGCCATTTCGAATCGATTGCGACGGGTCCTGGGTCCTGAAGACGCATTATTTCCGAGATATCGACGTTGAAACGTAAAAAATGATCCAATTTTTCAGTTTCGAAAATTCGTGTTGTTGAGTGTACTATGCCACCCAGAATCGATTTCGACGGACTTTGGGTCCCTTGGACGCATGAATATCGAGATTTCGACGTTGGAAGGTGAAAATAATGAAATTTTTCGTCCTACGAAATTCGTGTTTTTTCGTGTAATTAGCGGCCCTGAATCGTTTCTGACTGGTCCCGGGTCCTGGAAACGCATAATTTCCGAGATTTCGACGTCGAAACGTAAGAAATTATGAGATTTTTCGTTCTCAAAAATTCGTGTTTTTCATTGTAATATGCCATTTCGAATCGATTGCGACGGGTCCTGGGTCCTGAAAACGCATAATTTCCGAGATATCGACCTTGAAACGTGAAAAATGATCCAATTTTTCACTTTCGAAAATTCGTGTTTTTGAGTGTGATATGCCATTTAGAATCGATTGCGACGGGTCCTGGGTCCTGAAAACGCATGATTTTCGAGATATCGACGTGGAAACGTAAGAAATGATGCAATTATTCACTTCTGAAAATACGTGTTTTTGAGTGTAATATGCCATTTAGAATCGATTGCGACGGGTCCCGGGTCCTGGAAACGCATAATTTTTGAGATATCGACGTGGAAACGTGAAAAATGATTGAATCTTCCACTTTCGAAAATTCGTGTTTTTGAGTGTACTATGCCACCCAGAATCGATTCCGACGGTTTTTGGGTCCCTTGGACGAATGAATATTGAGATTCTGACGTTGGAAGGTGAAAATAATGAAATTTTTCGTTCTACGAAATTCGTGTTTTTTCGGGTAATTCGCGGCCCTGAATCGATTTTGACTGGTCCCGGGTCCTGGAAACGCATGATTTTCGAGATACCGACGTGGAAACGTTGACAATGATCCAATTCTTCTTTATCGAAAAATTGTGTTTTTGAGTGTAATATGCCATTTAGAATCCATTGCGACGGGTCCCGGGTCCTGGAAACGCATAATTTTCGATATATCGACGTGGAAACGTGAAAAATGATTCAATCTCTCACCTTCGAAAATTCGTGTTTTTAAGTGTTTTATGCCACCCAGAATCGATTCCGACGGTTTTTGGGTCCCTTGGACGCATAAATATTGAGATTCCGACGTCTAAAGGTGAAAATAATAAAATTTTCCGTTCTACGAAATTCGTGTTTTTCAGTGTAATCTGCGGCCCGGAATCGATTTCGACTGGTCCCGGGTCCTGGAAACGCGTAATTTCTGAGATATCGACGTGGAAACGTGAAAAATGATTGAATCTCTCACTTTCTAAAATTCGTGTTTTTGAGTGTTTTATGCCACCCAGAATCGATTCCGACGGTTTTTGGGTCCCTTGGACGCATGAATATCGAAATTTCGACGTTGAAAGGTGAAAATAATTAAATTCTCCGTTCTACGAAATTCGTGTTTTTCAGTGTAACCTGCGGCCCGAAATCGATTTCGACTGGTCCCGGGTCCTGGAAACGCATAATTTCCGAGATTTCGACGTCGAAACGTGAGAAATTATGAGATTTTTCATTCTTAAAAATTCGTGTTTTTCAATGGAATATGCCATTTAGAATCGATTGCGACGGGTCCTGGGTCCTGAAAACGCATAATTTTCGAGATATCGACGTTGAAACGTGAAAAATGATCCAATTTTTCACTTCTGAAAATTCGTGTTTTTGAGTGTGACATGCCATTTAGAATCGATTGCGACGGGTCCCGGGTCCTGAAAACGCATAATTTTCAAGATATTGACGTGGAAACGTGAAAAATAATTCAATTTTTCACTTTCGAAAAGTCGTGTTTTTGAGTGTAATATGCCACCCAGAATCGATTCCGCTGGTTTTTGGGTTCCTTGGACGAATAAATATCGAGATCTCGACGTTGGAAGGTGAAAATAATGAAATTTTTCGTGCTACGAAATTCGAGTTTTCGTGTAATTTGCGGCCCTGAATCGATTTCGACTGGTCCCGGGTCCTGGAAACGCATAATTTCCGGAATTTCGACGTCGGAACGTGAAAAATTATGAGATTTTTCATTCTCAAGAATTCGTGTTTTTCAGTGTAATATGCCATTTAGAATCGATTGCGACGGGTCCTGGGTCCTAAAAAAAGCATAATTTTCGAGATATCGACGTTGAAACGTGAAAAATGATCCAATTTTTCACTTTTGAAAATTCGTGTTTTTGAGTGTGACATGCCATTTAGAATCGATTGCGACGGGTCCCGTGTCCTAAAAACGCATAATTTTCAAGATATCGACGTGGAAACGTGAAGAATAATTCAATTTTTCACTTTCGAAAAGTCGTGTTTTTGAGTGTAATATGCCACCCAGAATCGATTCCGCTGGTTTTTGGGTTCCTTGAACGAATAAATATCGAGATCTCGACGTTGGAAGGTGAAAATAATGAAATTTTTCGTGCTACGAAATTTGAGATTTTTCGTGTAATTTGCGGCCCTGAATCGATTTTGACTGGTCCCGGGTCCTGGAAACGCATAATTTCCGGAATTTTGACGTCGGAACGTGAAAAATTATGAGATTTTTCATTCTCAAGAATTCGTGTTTTTCAGTGTAATATGCCATTTAGAATCGATTGCGACGGATACTGGGTCCTGAAAACGCATAATTCTCGAGATATCGACGTTGAAACGTGAAAAATGATCCAATTTTTCACTTTCGAAAATTCGTGTTTTTAAGTGTGATATGCCATTTAGAATCGATTGCGACGGGTCCCGGGTCCTGGAAACGCATAACTTTCGAGATATCGACGTGGAAACGTAGAAAATGATCCAATTTTTCACTTTCGAAAATTCGCGTTTTTGAGTGTAATATGCCATTTAGAATCGATTGCGACGAGTCCCGGGTCCTGGAAACGCATAATTTTCGAGATATTGACGTGGAAACGTGAAAAATGATTCAATCTTTCACTTTCGAAAATTCGTGTTTTTGAGTGTAATATGCCACCCAGAATCGATTCCGACGGTTTTTGGGTCCCTTGGACGGATAAATATCAAGATTTTGACGTTGGAAGGTGAAATTATGAAATTTTTCGTTCTACGAAATTCGTGTTTTTTCGTGTAATTTGCGGCCCTGAATCGATTCTGACTGGTCCCGGGTCCTGGAAACGCATAGATTCCGAAATTTTGACGTCAGAACGTAAAAAATTACGAGATTTTTCATTCTCAAAAATGCGTGTTTTTCAGTGTAATATGCCATTTAGAATCCATTGCGACGGGTCCTGGGTCCTGAAAACGCATAATTTTCGAGATATCGACGTTGAAACGTAAAAAATGATCCAATTCTTCACTCTTGAAAATTCGTGTTTTTGAGTGTAATATGCCATTTAGAATCGATTGCGACGGGTCCTGGGTCCTGAAAACGCATAATTTTCGAGATATCGACGTTGAAACGTGAAAAATGATCCAATTTTTCACTTTTGAAAATTCGTGTTTTTGAGTGTGACATGCCATTTAGAATCGATTGCGACGGGTCCCGAATCCTGAAAACGCATAATTTTCAAGATATCGACGTGGAAACGTGAAGAATAATTCAATTTTTCACTTTCGAAAAGTCGTGTTTTTGAGTGTAATATGCCACCCAGAATCGATTCCGCTGGTTTTTGGGTTCCTTGGACGGATAAATATCGAGATCTCGACGTTGGAAGGTGAAAATAATGAAATTTTTCGTGCTACGAAATTCGTGTTTTTCAGTGTAATCTGCGGCCCGGAATCGATTTCGACTGGTCCCGGGTCCTGGAAACGCATAATTTCCGAAATTTTGACGTCGGAACGTGAAAAATTATGAGATTTTCCATTCGCAAAAATTCGTGTTTTTCAGTGTGATATGCCATTAAAAATCGATTGCGACGGGTCCTGGGTCCTGGAAACTTATGATTTTCGAGATACCGACGTGGAAACGTAGAAAATGATCTAATTTTTCACTTTCGAAAATTTGTGTTTTTGAGTGTTTTATGCCACCCAGAATTGATTCCGACGATGTTTGGGTCCCTTGGACGCATGAATATCGAGATTTCGACGTTGGAAGGTGAAAATAATAAAATTTTCCGTTCTACGAAATTCGTGTTTTTCAGTGTAATCTGCGGCCCGGAATCGATTTCGACTGGTCCCGGGTCCTGGAAACCCATAATTTCCGAGATATTGACGTGGAAACGTGAAAAATGACTCATTCTTCTATTTTCGAGAATTCGTGTTTTTGAGTGTAATATGCCACCCAAAATCGATTTTGACAGTTTTTGGGTCCCTTGGACGAATACATATCGAGATTTCGACGTTGGAAGGTGAAAATAATGAAATTTTTCGTTCAACGAAATTCGTGTTTTTTCGTGTAATTTGCGGCCCTGAATCGATTCTGACTGGTCCCGGGTCCTGGAAACGCATAGATTCCGAAATTTTGACGTCGGAACGTGAAAAATTATGAGATTTTTCATTCTCAAGAATTCGTGTTTTTTAGTGTAATATGCCATTGAGAATCGATTGCGACGGGTCCTGGGTCCTGAAAACGCATGATTTTCGAGATATCGACGTGGAAACGTGAAAAATGATTGAATCTTCCACTTTCGAAAATTCGTGTTTTTGAGTGTACTATGCCACCCAGAATCGATTCCGACGGTTTTTGGGTCCCTTGGACGAATGAATATTGAGATTTTGACGTTGGAAGGTGAAAATAATGAAATTTTTCGTTCTACGAAATTCGTGTTTTTTCGGGTAATTCGCGGCCCTGAATCGATTTTGACTGGTCCCGGGTCCTGGAAACGCATGATTTTCGAGATACCGACGTGGAAACGTTGACAATGATCCAATTTTTCACTGTCGAAAAATTGTGTTTCTGAGTGTAATATGCCATTTAGAATCCATTGCGACGGGTCCCGGGTCCTGGAAACGCACAATTTTCGATATATCAACGTGGAAACGTGAAAAATGATTCAATCTCTCACCTTCAAAAATTCGTGTTTTTGAGTGTTTTATGCCACCCAGAATCGATTCCGACGGTTTTTGGGTCCCTTGGACGCATGAATATCGAGATTCCGACGTTGAAAGGTGAAAATAATAAAATTTTCCGTTCTACGAAATTCGTGTTTTTCAGTGTAATCTGCGGCCCGAAATCGATTTCGACTGGTCCCGGGTCCTGGAAACTCATAATTTCCGAGATTTCGACGTCGAAACGTAAGAAATTATGATATTTTTCGTTTTCCAAAATTCGTGTTTTTCATTGTAATATGCCATTTCGAATCGATTGCGACGGGTCCTGGGTCCTGAAAACGCATAATTTCCGAGATATCGACGTTAAAACGTGAAAAATGATCCAATTTTTCACTTTTGAAAATTCGTGTCTTTGAGTGTGATATGCCATTTGAAATCGATTGCGACGGGTCCCGGGTCCTGAAAACGCATAATTTCCGAGATATCGACGTGGGAACGTGAAAAATGATTCAATCTTTCACTTTCGAAAATTCGTGTTTTTGAGTGTACTATGGCCACCCAGAATCGATTTCGACGGACTTTGGGTCCCTTGGACGCATGAATATCGAGATTTCGACGTTGAAAGGCGAAAATAATGAAATTTTTCGCGTTACGAAATTCGTGTTTTTCAGTGTAATCTCCGGCCCGAAATCGATTTCGACTGGTCCCGGGTCCTGGAAACGCATAATTTTCGAGATATCGACGTGGAAACGTGAAAAATGACTCATTCTTCTATTTTCGAGAATTCGTGTTTTTGAGTGTAATATGCCACCCAAAATCGATTTCGACAGTTTTTGGGTCCCTTGGACGAATACATATCGAGATTTCGACGTTGGAAGGTGAAAATAATGAAATTTTTCGTTCTACGAAATCCGTGTTTTTTCGTGTAATTTGCGGCCCTGAATCGATTCTGACTGGTCCCGGGTCCTGGAAACGCATAGATTCCGAAATTTTGACGTCGGAACGTGAAAAATTATGAGATTTTTTATTCTCAAGAATTCGTGTTTCTTAGTGTAATATGCAATTGAGAATCGATTGCGACGGGTCCTGGGTCCTGAAAACGCATGATTTTCGAGATATCGACGTGGAAACGTAAGAAATGATGCAATTATTCACTTCTGAAAATACGTGTTTTTGAGTGTAATATGCCATTTAGAATCGATTGCGACGGGTCCCGGGTCCTGGAAACGCATAATTTTTGAGATATCGACGTGGAAACGTGAAAAATGATTGAATCTTCCACTTTCGGAAATTCGTGTTTTTGAGTGTACTATGCCACCCAGAATCGATTCCGACGGTTTTTGGGTCCCTTGGACGAATGAATATTGAGATTTTGACGTTGGAAGGTGAAAATAATGAAATTTTTCGTTCTACGAAATTCGTGTTTTTTCGGGTAATTCGCGGCCCTGAATCGATTTTGACTGGTCCCGGGTCCTGGAAACGCATGATTTTCGAGATACCGACGTGGAAACGTTGACAATGATCCAATTCTTCTCTATCGAAAAATTGTGTTTTTGAGTGTAATATGCCATTTAGAATCCATTGCGACGGGTCCCGGGTCCTGGAAACGCATAATTTTCGATATATCGACGTGGAAACGTGAAAAATGATTCAATCTCTCACCTTCGAAAATTCGTGTTTTTAAGTGTTTTATGCCACCCAGAATCGATTCCGACGGTTTTTGGGTCCCTTGGACGCATAAATATTGAGATTCCGACGTCTAAAGGTGAAAATAATAAAATTTTCCGTTCTACGAAATTCGTGTTTTTCAGTGTAATCTGCGGCCCGGAATCGATTTCGACTGGTCCCGGGTCCTGGAAACGCGTAATTTCTGAGATATCGACGTGGAAACGTGAAAAATGATTGAATCTCTCACTTTCTAAAATTCGTGTTTTTGAGTGTTTTATGCCACCCAGAATCGATTCCGACGGTTTTTGGGTCCCTTGGACGCATGAATATCGAAATTTCGACGTTGAAAGGTGAAAATAATTAAATTCTCCGTTATACGAAATTCGTGTTTTTCAGTGTAACCTGCGGCCCGAAATCGATTTCGACTGGTCCCGGGTCCTGGAAACGCATAATTTCCGGAATTTCGACGTCGGAACGTGAAAAATTATGAGATTTTTCATTCTCAAGAATTCGTGTTTTTCAGTGTAATATGCCATTTAGAATCGATTGCGACGGGTCCTGGGTCCTAAAAAAAGCATAATTTTCGAGATATCGACGTTGAAACGTGAAAAATGATCCAATTTTTCACTTTTGAAAATTCGTGTTTTTGAGTGTGACATGCCATTTAGAATCGATTGCGACGGGTCCCGTGTCCTGAAAACGCATAATTTTCAAGATATCGACGTGGAAACGTGAAGAATAATTCAATTTTTCACTTTCGGAAAGTCGTGTTTTTGAGTGTAATATGCCACCCAGAATCGATTCCGCTGGTTTTTGGGTTCCTTGAACGAATAAATATCGAGATCTCGACGTTGGAAGATGAAGATAATGAAATTTTTCGTGCTACGAAATTTGAGTTTTTTCGTGTAATTTGCGGCCCTGAATCGATTTTGACTGGTCCCGGGTCCTGGAAACGCATAATTTCCGGAATTTTGACGTCGGAACGTGAAAAATTATGAGATTTTTCATTCTCAAGAATTCGTGTTTTTCAGTGTAATATGCCATTTAGAATCGATTGCGACGGGTACTGGGTCCTGAAAACGCATAATTCTCGAGATATCGACGTTGAAACGTGAAAAATGATCCAATTTTTCACTTTCGAAAATTCGTGTTTTTAAGTGTGATATGCCATTTAGAATCGATTGCGACGGGTCCCGGGTCCTGGAAACGCATAATTTTCGAGATATCGACGTGGAAACGTGAAAAATGATTCAACCTTTCACTTTCGAAAATTCGTGTTTTTGAGTGTACTATGCCACCCATAATCGATTTCGACGGACTTTGGGTCCCTTGGACGCATGAATATCGAGATTTCGACGTTGGAAGGTGAAAATAATAAAATTTTCCGTTCTACGAAATTCGTGTTTATCAGTGTAATCTGCGGCCCGGAATCGATTCCGACTGGTCCCGGGTCCTGGAAACGCATAATTTCCGAGATTTCGACGTCGAAACGTAAGGAATTATAAAATTTCTCATTCTCAAAAATTCGTGTTTTTCAGTGTAATATGCCATTTAGAATCGATTGCGACCGGTCCAGAAAACGCATAATTTTCGAGATATCGACGTTGAAACGTGAAAAATGATTCAATCTCTCCCTTTCGAAAATTCGTGTTTTTGAGTGTGTTATGCCGCCCAGAATCGATTCCGACGGTTTTTGGGTCCCTTGGACGCATGAATATCGAGATTTCGACGTTGGAAGGTGAAAATAATGAAATTTTCCGTTCTACGAAATTCGTGTTTTTCAGTGTAATCTGCGGCCCGAAATCGATTTCGACTGGTCCCGGGTCCTGGAAACGCATAATTTTCGAGATATCGACGTGGAAACGTGAAAAATGACTCATTCTTCTATTTCCGAGAATTCGTGTTTTTGAGTGTAATATGCCACCCAAAATCGATTCCGACAGTTTTTGGGTCCCTTGGACGAATACATATCGAGATTTCGACGTTGGAAGGTGAAAATAATGAAATTTTTCGTTCTACGAAATTCGTGTTTTTTCGTGTAATTTGCGGCCCTGAATCGATTCTGACTGTTCCCGGGTCCTGGAAACGCATAGATTCCGAAATTTTGACGTCGGAACGTGAAAACTTATGAGATTTTTATTCTCAAGAATTCGTGTTTTTTAGTGTAATATGCCATTGAGAATCGATTGCGACGGGTCCTGGGTCCTGAAAACGCATGATTTTCGAGATATCGACGTGGAAACGTAAAAAATGATCCAATTTTTCACTTTTGAAAATTCGTGTTTTTGAATGTAATATGCCATTTAGAATCGATTGCGACAGGTTCCGGGTCCTGGAAACGCATAATTTTCGAGATATCGACGTGGAAACGTGAAAAATGATTCAACCTTTGACTTTCGAAAATTCGTGTTTTTGAGTGTACTATGCCACCCATAATCGATTTCGACGGACTTTGGGTCCCTTGGACGCATGAATATCGAGATTTCGACGTTGGAAGGTGAAAATAATAAAATTTTCCGTTCTACGAAATTCGTGTTTATCAGTGTAATCTGCGGCCCGGAATCGATTCCGACTGGTCCCGGGTCCTGGAAACGCATAATTTCCGAGATTTCGACGTCGAAACGTAAGGAATTATAAAATTTCTCATTCTCAAAAATTCGTGTTTTTCAGTGTAATATGCCATTTAGAATCGATTGCGACCGGTCCAGAAAACGCATAATTTTCGAGATATCGACGTTGAAACGTGAAAAATGATTCAATCTCTCACTTTCGAAAATTCGTGTTTTTGAGTGTTTTATGCCGCCCAGAATCGATTCCGACGGTTTTTGGGTCCCTTGGACGCATGAATATCGAGATTTCGACGTTGGAAGGTAAAAATAATGAAATTTTCCGTTGTACGAAATTCGTGTTTTTCAGTGTAATCTGCGGCCCGAAATCGATTTCGACTGGTCCCGGGTCCTGGAAACGCATAATTTTCGAGATATCGACGTGGAAACGTGAAAAATGACTCATTCTTCTATTTTCGAGAATTCGTGTTTTTGAGTGTAATATGCCACCCAAAATCGATTTCGACAGTTTTTGGGTCCCTTGGACGAATACATATCGAGATTTCGACGTTGGAAGGTGAAAATAATGAAATTTTTCGTTCTACGAAATTCGTGTTTTTTCGTGTAATTTGCGGCCCTGAATCGATTCTGACTGGTCCCGGGTCCTGGAAACGCATAGATTCCGAAATTTTGACGTCGGAACGTGAAAAATTATGAGATTTTTCATTCTCAAGAATTCGTGTTTTTTAGTGTAATATGCAATTGAGAATCGATTGCGACGGGTCCTGGGTCCTGAAAACGCATGATTTTCGAGATATCGACGTGGAAACGTAAGAAATGATGCAATTATTCACTTCTGAAAATACGTGTTTTTGAGTGTAATATGCCATTTAGAATCGATTGCGACGGGTCCCGGGTCCTGGAAACGCATAATTTTTGAGATATCGACGTGGAAACGTAGAAAATGATCTAATTTTTCACTTTCGAAAATTTGTGTTTTTGAGTGTTTTATGCCACCCAGAATTGATTCCGACGGTGTTTGGGTCCCTTGGACGCATGAATATCGAGATTTCGACGTTGGAAGGTGAAAATAATAAAATTTTCCGTTCTACGAAATTCGTGTTTTTCAGTGTAATCTGCGGCCCGGAATCGATTTCGACTGGTCCCGGGTCCTGGAAACCCATAATTTCCGAGATATTGACGTGGAAACGTGAAAAATGACTCATTCTTCTATTTTCGAGAATTCGTGTTTTTGAGTGTAATATGCCACCCAAAATCGATTTTGACAGTTTTTGGGTCCCTTGGACGAATACATATCGAGATTTCGACGTTGGAAGGTGAAAATAATGAAATTTTTCGTTCAACGAAATTCGTGTTTTTTCGTGTAATTTGCGGCCCTGAATCGATTCTGACTGGTCCCGGGTCCTGGAAACTCATAATTTCCGAGATTTCGACGTCGAAACGTAAGAAATTATGATATTTTTCGTTTTCCAAAATTCGTGTTTTTCATTGTAATATGCCATTTCGAATCGATTGCGACGGGTCCTGGGTCCTGAAAACGCATAATTTCCGAGATATCGACGTTAAAACGTGAAAAATGATCCAATTTTTCACTTTTGAAAATTCGTGTCTTTGAGTGTGATATGCCATTTGAAATCGATTGCGACGGGTCCCGGGTCCTGAAAACGCATAATTTCCGAGATATCGACGTGGGAACGTGAAAAATGATTCAATCTTTCACTTTCGAAAATTCGTGTTTTTGAGTGTACTATGGCCACCCAAAATCGATTTCGACAGTTTTTGGGTCCCTTGGACGAATACATATCGAGATTTCGACGTTGGAAGGTGAAAATAATGAAATTTTTCGTTCTACGAAATCCGTGTTTTTTCGTGTAATTTGCGGCCCTGAATCGATTCTGACTGGTCCCGGGTCCTGGAAACGCATAGATTCCGAAATTTTGACGTCGGAACGTGAAAAATTATGAGATTTTTTATTCTCAAGAATTCGTGTTTCTTAGTGTAATATGCAATTGAGAATCGATTGCGACGGGTCCTGGGTTCTGAAAACGCATGATTTTCGAGATATCGACGTGGAAACGTAAGAAATGATGCAATTATTCACTTCTGAAAATACGTGTTTTTGAGTGTAATATGCCATTTAGAATCGATTGCGACGGGTCCCGGGTCCTGGAAACGCATAATTTTTGAGATATCGACGTGGAAACGTGAAAAATGATTGAATCTTCCACTTTCGAAAATTCGTGTTTTTGAGTGTACTATGCCACCCAGAATCGATTCCGACGGTTTTTGGGTCCCTTGGACGAATGAATATTGAGATTTTGACGTTGGAAGGTGAAAATAATGAAATTTTTCGTTCTACGAAATTCGTGTTTTTTCGGGTAATTCGCGGCCCTGAATCGATTTTGACTGGTCCCGGGTCCTGGAAACGCATGATTTTCGAGATACCGACGTGGAAACGTTGACAATGATCCAATTCTTCTTTATCGAAAAATTGTGTTTTTGAGTGTAATATGCCATTTAGAATCCATTGCGACGGGTCCCGGGTCCTGGAAACGCATAATTTTCGATATATCGACGTGGAAACGTGAAAAATGATTCAATCTCTCACCTTCGAAAATTCGTGTTTTTAAGTGTTTTATGCCACCCAGAATCGATTCCGACGGTTTTTGGGTCCCTTGGACGCATAAATATTGAGATTCCGACGTCTAAAGGTGAAAATAATAAAATTTTCCGTTCTACGAAATTCGTGTTTTTCAGTGTAATCTGCGGCCCGGAATCGATTTCGACTGGTCCCGGGTCCTGGAAACGCGTAATTTCTGAGATATCGACGTGGAAACGTGAAAAATGATTGAATCTCTCACTTTCTAAAATTCGTGTTTTTGAGTGTTTTATGCCACCCAGAATCGATTCCGACGGTTTTTGGGTCCCTTGGACGCATGAATATCGAAATTTCGACGTTGAAAGGTGAAAATAATTAAATTCTCCGTTCTACGAAATTCGTGTTTTTCAGTGTAACCTGCGGCCCGAAATCGATTTCGACTGGTCCCGGGTCCTGGAAACGCATAATTTCCGGAATTTCGACGTCGGAACGTGAAAAATTATGAGATTTTTCATTCTCAAGAATTCGTGTTTTTCAGTGTAATATGCCATTTAGAATCGATTGCGACGGGTCCTGGGTCCTGAAAACGCATAATTTTCGAGATATCGACGTTGAAACGTGAAAAATGATCCAATTTTTCACTTTTGAAAATTCGTGTTTTTGAGTGTGACATGCCATTTAGAATCGATTGCGACGGGTCCCGAATCCTGAAAACGCATAATTTTCAAGATATCGACGTGGAAACGTGAAGAATAATTCAATTTTTCACTTTCGAAAAGTCGTGTTTTTGAGTGTAATATGCCACCCAGAATCGATTCCGCTGGTTTTTGGGTTCCTTGCACGGATAAATATCGAGATCTCGACGTTGGAAGGTGAAAATAATGAAATTTTTCGTGCTACGAAATTCGTGTTTTTCAGTGTAATCTGCGGCCCGGAATCGATTTCGACTGGTCCCGGGTCCTGGAAACGCATAATTTCCGAAATTTTGACGTCGGAACGTGAAAAATTATGAGATTTTCCATTCGCAAAAATTCGTGTTTTTCAGTGTGATATGCCATTAAAAATCGATTGCGACGGGTCCTGGGTCCTGGAAACTTATGATTTTCGAGATACCGACGTGGAAACGTAGAAAATGATCTAATTTTTCACTTTCGAAAATTTGTGTTTTTTAGTGTTTTATGCCACCCAGAATTGATTCCGACGGTGTTTGGGTCCCTTGGACGCATGAATATCGAGATTTCGACGTTGGAAGGTGAAAATAATAAAATTTTCCGTTCTACGAAATTCGTGTTTTTCAGTGTAATCTGCGGCCCGGAATCGATTTCGACTGGTCCCGGGTCCTGGAAACCCATAATTTCCGAGATATTGACGTGGAAACGTGAAAAATGACTCATTCTTCTATTTTCGAGAATTCGTGTTTTTGAGTGTAATATGCCACCCAAAATCGATTTTGACAGTTTTTGGGTCCCTTGGACGAATACATATCGAGATTTCGACGTTGGAAGGTGAAAATAATGAAATTTTTCGTTCAACGAAATTCGTGTTTTTTCGTGTAATTTGCGGCCCTGAATCGATTCTGACTGGTCCCGGGTCCTGGAAACTCATAATTTCCGAGATTTCGACGTCGAAACGTAAGAAATTATGATATTTTTCGTTTTCCAAAATTCGTGTTTTTCATTGTAATATGCCATTTCGAATCGATTGCGACGGGTCCTGGGTCCTGAAAACGCATAATTTCCGAGATATCGACGTTAAAACGTGAAAAATGATCCAATTTTTCACTTTTGAAAATTCGTGTCTTTGAGTGTGATATGCCATTTGAAATCGATTGCGACGGGTCCCGGGTCCTGAAAACGCATAATTTCCGAGATATCGACGTGGGAACGTGAAAAATGATTCAATCTTTCACTTTCGAAAATTCGTGTTTTTGAGTGTACTATGGCCACCCAAAATCGATTTCGACAGTTTTTGGGTCCCTTGGACGAATACATATCGAGATTTCGACGTTGGAAGGTGAAAATAATGAAATTTTTCGTTCTACGAAATCCGTGTTTTTTCGTGTAATTTGCGGCCCTGAATCGATTCTGACTGGTCCCGGGTCCTGGAAACGCATAGATTCCGAAATTTTGACGTCGGAACGTGAAAAATTATGAGATTTTTTATTCTCAAGAATTCGTGTTTCTTAGTGTAATATGCAATTGAGAATCGATTGCGACGGGTCCTGGGTTCTGAAAACGCATGATTTTCGAGATATCGACGTGGAAACGTAAGAAATGATGCAATTATTCACTTCTGAAAATACGTGTTTTTGAGTGTAATATGCCATTTAGAATCGATTGCGACGGGTCCCGGGTCCTGGAAACGCATAATTTTTGAGATATCGACGTGGAAACGTGAAAAATGATTGAATCTTCCACTTTCGAAAATTCGTGTTTTTGAGTGTACTATGCCACCCAGAATCGATTCCGACGGTTTTTGGGTCCCTTGGACGAATGAATATTGAGATTTTGACGTTGGAAGGTGAAAATAATGAAATTTTTCGTTCTACGAAATTCGTGTTTTTTCGGGTAATTCGCGGCCCTGAATCGATTTTGACTGGTCCCGGGTCCTGGAAACGCATGATTTTCGAGATACCGACGTGGAAACGTTGACAATGATCCAATTCTTCTTTATCGAAAAATTGTGTTTTTGAGTGTAATATGCCATTTAGAATCCATTGCGACGGGTCCCGGGTCCTGGAAACGCATAATTTTCGATATATCGACGTGGAAACGTGAAAAATGATTCAATCTCTCACCTTCGAAAATTCGTGTTTTTAAGTGTTTTATGCCACCCAGAATCGATTCCGACGGTTTTTGGGTCCCTTGGACGCATAAATATTGAGATTCCGACGTCTAAAGGTGAAAATAATAAAATTTTCCGTTCTACGAAATTCGTGTTTTTCAGTGTAATCTGCGGCCCGGAATCGATTTCGACTGGTCCCGGGTCCTGGAAACGCGTAATTTCTGAGATATCGACGTGGAAACGTGAAAAATGATTGAATCTCTCACTTTCTAAAATTCGTGTTTTTGAGTGTTTTATGCCACCCAGAATCGATTCCGACGGTTTTTGGGTCCCTTGGACGCATGAATATCGAAATTTCGACGTTGAAAGGTGAAAATAATTAAATTCTCCGTTCTACGAAATTCGTGTTTTTCAGTGTAACCTGCGGCCCGAAATCGATTTCGACTGGTCCCGGGTCCTGGAAACGCATAATTTCCGGAATTTCGACGTCGGAACGTGAAAAATTATGAGATTTTTCATTCTCAAGAATTCGTGTTTTTCAGTGTAATATGCCATTTAGAATCGATTGCGACGGGTCCTGGGTCCTAAAAAAAGCATAATTTTCGAGATATCGACGTTGAAACGTGAAAAATGATCCAATTTTTCACTTTTGAAAATTCGTGTTTTTGAGTGTGACATGCCATTTAGAATCGATTGCGACGGGTCCCGTGTCCTGAAAACGCATAATTTTCAAGATATCGACGGGGAAACGTGAAGAATAATTCAATTTTTCACTTTCGAAAAGTCGTGTTTTTGAGTGTAATATGCCACCCAGAATCGATTCCGCTGGTTTTTGGGTTCCTTGAACGAATAAATATCGAGATCTCGACGTTGGAAGGTGAAGATAATGAAATTTTTCGTGCTACGAAATTTGAGTTTTTTCGTGTAATTTGCGGCCCTGAATCGATTTTGACTGGTCCCGGGTCCTGGAAACGCATAATTTCCGGAATTTTGACGTCGGAACGTGAAAAATTATGAGATTTTTCATTCTCAAGAATTCGTGTTTTTCAGTGTAATATGCCATTTAGAATCGATTGCGACGGGTACTGGGTCCTGAAAACGCATAATTCTCGAGATATCGACGTTGAAACGTGAAAAATGATCCAATTTTTCACTTTCGAAACTTCGTGTTGTTGAGTGTACTATGCCACCCAGAATCGATTTCGACGGACTTTGGGTCCCTTGGACGCATGAATATCGAGATTTCGACGTTGGAAGGTGAAAATAATGAAATTTTCCGTTCTACGAAATTCGTGTTTTTCAGTGTAATCTGCGGCCCGAAATCGATTTCGACTGGTCCCGGGTCCTGGAAACGCATAATTTTCGAGATATCGACGTGGAAACGTGAAAAATGACTCATTCTTCTATTTTCGAGAATTCGTGTTTTTGAGTGTAATATGCCACCCAAAATCGATTTCGACAGTTTTTGGGTCCCTTGGACGAATACATATCGAGATTTCGACGTTGGGAGGTGAAAATAATGAAATTTTTCGTTCTACGAAATTCGTGTTTTTTCGTGTAATTTGCGGCCCTGAATCGATTCTGACTGGTCCTGGGTCCTGGAAACGCATAGATTCCGAAATTTTGACGTCGGAACGTGAAAACTTATGAGATTTTTATTCGCAAGAATTCGTGTTTTTTAGTGTAATATGCCATTGAGAATCGATTGCGACGGGTCCTGGGTCCTGAAAACGCATGATTTTCGAGATATCGACGTGGAAACGTAAAAAATGATCCAATTTTTCACTTTTGAAAATTCGTGTTTTTGAATGTAATATGCCATTTAGAATCGACCGCGACAGGTTCCGGGTCCTGGAAACGCATAATTTTTGAGATATCGACGTGGAAACGTGAAAAATGATTCAACCTTTCACTTTCGAAAATTCGTGTTTTTAAGTGTTTTATGCCACCCAGAATCGATTCCGACGGTTTTTGGGTCCCTTGGACGCATAAATATTGAGATTCCGACGTCTAAAGGTGAAAATAATAAAATTTTCCGTTCTACGAAATTCGTGTTTTTCAGTGTAATCTGCGGCCCGGAATCGATTTCGACTGGTCCCGGGTCCTGGAAACGCGTAATTTCTGAGATATCGACGTGGAAACGTGAAAAATGATTGAATCTCTCACTTTCTAAAATTCGTGTTTTTGAGTGTTTTATGCCACCCAGAATCGATTCCGACGGTTTTTGGGTCCCTTGGACGCATGAATATCGAAATTTCGACGTTGAAAGGTGAAAATAATTAAATTCTCCGTTCTACGAAATTCGTGTTTTTCAGTGTAACCTGCGGCCCGAAATCGATTTCGACTGGTCCCGGGTCCTGGAAACGCATAATTTCCGGAATTTCGACGTCGGAACGTGAAAAATTATGAGATTTTTCATTCTCAAGAATTCGTGTTTTTCAGTGTAATATGCCATTTAGAATCGATTGCGACGGGTCCTGGGTCCTAAAAAAAGCATAATTTTCGAGATATCGACGTTGAAACGTGAAAAATGATCCAATTTTTCACTTTTGAAAATTCGTGTTTTTGAGTGTGACATGCCATTTAGAATCGATTGCGACGGGTCCCGTGTCCTGAAAACGCATAATTTTCAAGATATCGACGGGGAAACGTGAAGAATAATTCAATTTTTCACTTTCGAAAAGTCGTGTTTTTGAGTGTAATATGCCACCCAGAATCGATTCCGCTGGTTTTTGGGTTCCTTGAACGAATAAATATCGAGATCTCGACGTTGGAAGGTGAAGATAATGAAATTTTTCGTGCTACGAAATTTGAGTTTTTTCGTGTAATTTGCGGCCCTGAATCGATTTTGACTGGTCCCGGGTCCTGGAAACGCATAATTTCCGGAATTTTGACGTCGGAACGTGAAAAATTATGAGATTTTTCATTCTCAAGAATTCGTGTTTTTCAGTGTAATATGCCATTTAGAATCGATTGCGACGGGTACTGGGTCCTGAAAACGCATAATTCTCGAGATATCGACGTTGAAACGTGAAAAATGATCCAATTTTTCACTTTCGAAACTTCGTGTTGTTGAGTGTACTATGCCACCCAGAATCGATTTCGACGGACTTTGGGTCCCTTGGACGCATGAATATCGAGATTTCGACGTTGGAAGGTGAAAATAATGAAATTTTCCGTTCTACGAAATTCGTGTTTTTCAGTGTAATCTGCGGCCCGAAATCGATTTCGACTGGTCCCGGGTCCTGGAAACGCATAATTTTCGAGATATCGACGTGGAAACGTGAAAAATGACTCATTCTTCTATTTTCGAGAATTCGTGTTTTTGAGTGTAATATGCCACCCAAAATCGATTTCGACAGTTTTTGGGTCCCTTGGACGAATACATATCGAGATTTCGACGTTGGGAGGTGAAAATAATGAAATTTTTCGTTCTACGAAATTCGTGTTTTTTCGTGTAATTTGCGGCCCTGAATCGATTCTGACTGGTCCTGGGTCCTGGAAACGCATAGATTCCGAAATTTTGACGTCGGAACGTGAAAACTTATGAGATTTTTATTCGCAAGAATTCGTGTTTTTTAGTGTAATATGCCATTGAGAATCGATTGCGACGGGTCCTGGGTCCTGAAAACGCATGATTTTCGAGATATCGACGTGGAAACGTAAAAAATGATCCAATTTTTCACTTTTGAAAATTCGTGTTTTTGAATGTAATATGCCATTTAGAATCGACCGCGACAGGTTCCGGGTCCTGGAAACGCATAATTTTTGAGATATCGACGTGGAAACGTGAAAAATGATTCAACCTTTCACTTTCGAAAATTCGTGTTTTTGAGTGTACTATGCCACCCATAATCGATTTCGACGGACTTTGGGTCCCTTGGACGCATGAATATCGAGATTTCGACGTTGGAAGGTGAAAATAATAAAATTTTCCGTTCTACGAAATTCGTGTTTATCAGTGTAATCTGCGGCCCGGAATCGATTCCGACTGGTCCCGGGTCCTGGAAACGCGTAATTTCTGAGATATCGACGTGGAAACGTGAAAAATGATTGAATCTCTCACTTTCTAAAATTCGTGTTTTTGAGTGTTTTATGCCACCCAGAATCGATTCCGACGGTTTTTGGGTCCCTTGGACGCATGAATATCGAAATTTCGACGTTGAAAGGTGAAAATAATTAAATTCTCCGTTCTACGAAATTCGTGTTTTTCAGTGTAACCTGCGGCCCGAAATCGATTTCGACTGGTCCCGGGTCCTGGAAACGCATAATTTCCGGAATTTCGACGTCGGAACGTGAAAAATTATGAGATTTTTCATTCTCAAGAATTCGTGTTTTTCAGTGTAATATGCCATTTAGAATCGATTGCGACGGGTCCTGGGTCCTGAAAACGCATAATTTTCGAGATATCGACGTTGGAACGTGGAAAATGATCCAATTTTTCACTTTTGAAAATTCGTGTTTTTGAGTGTGACATGCCATTTAGAATCGATTGCGACGGGTCCCGGGTCCTGAAAACGCATAATTGTCAAGATATCGACGTGGAAACGTGAAGAATAATTCAATTTTTCACTCTCGAAAAGTCGTGTTTTTGAGTGTAATATGCCACCCAGAATCGATTCCGCTGGTTTTTGGGTTCCTTGGACGAATAAATATCGAGATCTCGACGTTGGAAGGTGAAAATAATGAAATTTTTCGTGCTACGAAATTCGAGTTTTTTCGTGTAATTTGCGGCCCTGAATCGATTTTGACTGGTCCCGGGTCCTGGAAACGCATAATTTCCGGAATTTTGACGTCGGAACGTGAAAAATTATGAGATTTTTCATTCTCAAGAATTCGTGTTTTTGAGTGTAATATGCCATTTAGAATCGATTGCGACGGGTCCTGGGTCCTGAAAACGCATAATTTTCGAGATATCGACGTTGAAACGTGAAAAATGATCCAATTTTTCACTTTTGAAAATTCGTGTTTTTGAGTGTGACATGCCATTTAGAATCGATTGCGACGGGTCCCGGGTCCTGAAAACGCATAATTTTCAAGATATCGACGTGGAAACGTGAAGAATAATTCAATTTTTCACTTTCGAAAAGTCGTGTTTTTGAGTGTAATATGCCACCCAGAATTGATTCCGCTGGTTTTTGGGTTCCTTGGACGAATAAATATCGAGATCTCGACGTTGGAAGGTGAAAATAATGAAATTTTTCGTGCTACGGAATCCGAGTTTTTTCGTGTAATTTGCGGCCCTGAATCGATTTTGACTGGTCCCGGGTCCTGGAAACGCATAATTTCCGGAATTTTTACGTCGGAACGTAAAAAATTATGAGATTTTTCATTCTCAAGAATTCGTGTTTTTCAGTGTAATATGCCGTTTAGAATCGATTGCGACGGGTCCTGGGTCCTAAAAAAAGCATAATTTCCGAGATATCGACGTTGAAACGTGAAAAATGATCCAATTTTTCACTTTTGAAAATTCGTGTTTTTGAGTGTGACATGCCATTTAGAATCGATTGCGACGGGTCCCGTGTCCTGAAAACGCATAATTTTCAAGATATCGACGTGAAAACGTGAAGAATAATTCAATTTTTCACTTTCGAAAATTCGTGTTTTTGAGTGTGATATGCCATTTAGAATCGATTGCGACGGGTCCCGGGTCCTGGAAACGCATAATTTTCGAGATATCGACGTGGAAACGTAGAAAATGATCCAATTTTTCACTTTCGAAAATTCGCGTTTTTGAGTGTAATATGCCATTTAGAATCGATTGCGACGAGTCCCGGGTCCTGGAAACGCATAATTTTCGAGATATTGACGTGAAAACGTGAAAAATGATTCAATCTTTCACTTTCGAAAATTCGTGTTTTTGAGTGTAATATGCCACCCAGAATCGATTCCGACGGTTTTTGGGTCCCTTGGACGGATAAATATCAAAATTTCGACGTTGGAAGGTGAAATTATGAAATTTTTCGTTCTACGAAATTCGTGTTTTTTCGTGTAATTTGCGGCCCTGAATCGATTCTGACTGGTCCCGGGTCCTGAAAACGCATAGATTCCGAAATTTTGACGTCGGAACGTGAAAAATTACGAGATTTTTCATTCTCAAAAATGCCTGTTTCTCAGTGTAATATGCCATTTAGAATCGATTGCGACGGGTCCTGGGTCCTGAAAACGCATAATTTTCGAGATATCGACGTTGAAACGTGAAAAATGATCCAATTCTTCACTTTGAAAATTCGTGTTTTTGAGTGTAATATGCCATTTGGAATCGATTGCGACGGGTCCTGGGTCCTGAAAACGCATAATTTTCGAGATATCGACGTTGAAACGTGAAAAATGATCCAATTTTTCACTTTTGAAAATTCGTGTTTTTGAGTGTGACATGCCATTTAGAATCGATTGCGACGGGTCCCGGGTCCTGAAAACGCATAATTTTCAAGATATCGACGTGGAAACGTGAAGAATAATTCAATTTTTCACTTTCGAAAAGTCGTGTTTTTGAGTGTAATATGCCACCCAGAATCGATTCCGCTGGTTTTTGGGTTCCTTGGACGAATAAATATCGAGATCTCGACGTTGGAAGGTGAAAATAATGAAATTTTTCGTGCTACGAAATTTGAGTTTTTTCGTGTGATTTGCGGCCCTGAATCGATTTTGACTGGTCCCGGGTCCTGGAAACGCATAATTTCCGGAATTTTGACGTCGGAACGTGAAAAATTATGAGATTTTTCATTCTCAAGAATTCGTGTTTTTCAGTGTAATATGCCATTTAGAATCGATTGCGACGGGTCCTGGGTCCTAAAAAAAGCATAATTTTCGAGATATCGACGTTGAAACGTGAAAAATGATCCAATTTTTCACTCTTGAAAATTCGTGTTTTTGAGTGTGACATGCCATTTAGAATCGATTGCGACGGGTCCCGTGTCCTAAAAACGCATAATTTTCAAGATATCGACGTGGAAACGTGAAGAATGATTCAATTTTTCACTTTCGAAAAGTCGTGTTTTTGAGTGTAATATGCCACCCAGAATCGATTCCGCTGGTTTTTGGGTTCCTTGAACGAATAAATATCGAGATCTCGACGTTGGAAGGTGAAGATAATGAAATTTTTCGTGCTACGAAATTTGAGTTTTTTCTTGTAATTTGCGGCCCTGAATCGATTTTGACTGGTCCCGGGTCCTGGAAACGCATAATTTCCGGAATTTTGACGTCGGAACGTGAAAAATTATGAGATTTTTCATTCTCAAGAATTCGTGTTTTTCAGTGTAACATGCCATTCAGAATCGATTGCGACGGGTACTGGGTTCTGAAAACGCATAATTCTCGAGATATCGACGTTGAAACGTGAAAAATGATCCAATTTTTCACTTGCGAAAATTCGTGTTTTTGAGTGTGATATGCCATTTAGAATCGATTGCGACGGGTCCCGGGTCCTGGAAACGCATAATTTTCGAGATATCGACGTGGAAACGTAAAAAATGATCCAATTTTTCACTTTCGAAAATTCGCGTTTTTGAGTGTAATATGCCATTTAGAATCGATTGCGACGAGTCCCGGGTCCTGAAAACGCATAATTTTCGAGATATTGACGTGGAAACGTGAAAAATGATTCAATCTTTCACTTTCGAAAATTCGTGTTTTTGAGTGTAATATGACACCCAGAATCGATTCCGACGGTTTTTGGGTCCCTTGGACGGATAAATATCAAGATTTCGACGTTGGAAGGTGAAATTATGAAATTTTTCGTGCTACGAAATTTGAGTTTTTTCGTGTAATTTGCGGCCCTGAATCGATTTTGACTGGTCCCGGGTCCTGGAAACGCATAATTTCCGGAATTTTGACGTCGGAACGTGAAAAATTATGAGATTTTTCATTCTCAAGAATTCGTGTTTTTCAGTGTAATATGCCATTCAGAATCGATTGCGACGGGTACTGGGTCCTGAAAACGCATAATTCTCGAGATATCGACGTTGAAACGTGAAAAATGATCCAATTTTTCACTTTCGAAAATTCGTGTTTTTGAGTGTGATATGCCATTTAGATTCGATTGCGACGGGTCCCAGGTCCTGGAAACGCATAGTTTTTGAGATATCGACGTGGAAACGTAGAAAATGATCCAATTTTTCACTTTTGAAAATTCGTGTTTTTGAGTGTGACATGCCATTTAGAATCGATTGCGACGGGTCCCGGGTCCTGAAAACGCATAATTTTCAAGATATCGACGTGGAAACGTGAAGAATAATTCAATTTTTCACTTTCGAAAAGTCGTGTTTTTGAGTGTAATATGCCACCCAGAATCGATTCCGCTGGTTTTTGGGTTCCTTGGACGAATAAATATCGAGATCTCGACGTTGGAAGGTGAAAATAATGAAATTTTTCGTGCTACGAAATTCGAGTTTTTTCGTGTAATTTGCGGCCCTGAATCGATTTTGACTGGTCCCGGGTCCTGGAAACGCATAATTTCCGGAATTTTGACGTCGGAACGTGAAAAATCATGAGATTTTTCATTCTCAAGAATTCGTGTTTTTCAGTGTAATATGCCATTAAGAATCGATTGCGACGGGTCCTGGGTCCTAAAAAAAGCATAATTTTCGAGATATCGACGTTGAAACGTGAAAAATGATCCAATTTTTCACTTTTGAAAATTCGTGTTTTTGAGTGTGACATGCCATTTAGAATCGATTGCGACGGGTCCTGCGTCCTGAAAACGCATAATTTTCAAGATATCGACGTGGAAACGTGAAGAATAATTCAATTTTTCACTTTCGAAAAGTCGTGTTTTTGAGTGTAATATGCCACCCAGAATCGATTCCGACGGTTTTTGGGTCCCTTGGACGGATAAATATCAAAATTTCGACGTTGGAAGGTGAAATTATGAAATTTTCCGTTCTACGAAATTCGTGTTTTTTCGTGTAATTTGCGGCCCTGAATCGATTCTGACTGGTCCCGGGTCCTGGAAACGCATAGATTCCGAAATTTTGACGTCGGAACGTGAAAAATTACGAGATTTTTCATTCTCAAAAATGCGTGTTTCTCAGTGTAATATGCCATTTAGAATCGATTGCGACGGGTCCTGGGTCCTGAAAACGCATAATTTTCGAGATATCGACGTTGAAACGTAAAAAATGATCCAATTCTTCACTTTGTAAATTCGTGTTTTTGAGTGTAATATGCCATTTGGAATCGATTGCGACGGGTCCTGGGTCCTGAAAACGCATAATTCTCGAGATATCGACGTTGAAACGTGAAAAATGATCCAATTTTTCACTTTCGAAAATTCGTGTTTTTGAGTGTGATATGCCATTTAGAATCGATTGCGACGGGTCCCGTGTCCTGAAAACGCATAATTTTCAAGATATCGACGTGAAAACGTGAAGAATAATTCAATTTTTCACTTTCGAAAATTCGTGTTTTTGAGTGTGATATGCCATTTAGAATCGATTGCGACGGGTCCCGGGTCCTGGAAACGCATAATTTTCGAGATATCGACGTGGAAACGTAGAAAATGATCCAATTTTTCACTTTCGAAAATTCGCGTTTTTGAGTGTAATATGCCATTTAGAATCGATTGCGACGAGTCCCGGGTCCTGGAAACGCATAATTTTCGAGATATTGACGTGAAAACGTGAAAAATGATTCAATCTTTCACTTTCGAAAATTCGTGTTTTTGAGTGTAATATGCCACCCAGAATCGATTCCGACGGTTTTTGGGTCCCTTGGACGGATAAATATCAAAATTTCGACGTTGGAAGGTGAAATTATGAAATTTTTCGTTCTACGAAATTCGTGTTTTTTCGTGTAATTTGCGGCCCTGAATCGATTCTGACTGGTCCCGGGTCCTGGAAACGCATAGATTCCGAAATTTTGACGTCGGAACGTGAAAAATTACGAGATTTTTCATTCTCAAAAATGCCTGTTTCTCAGTGTAATATGCCATTTAGAATCGATTGCGACGGGTCCTGGGTCCTGAAAACGCATAATTTTCGAGATATCGACGTTGAAACGTGAAAAATGATCCAATTCTTCACTTTGAAAATTCGTGTTTTTGAGTGTAATATGCCATTTGGAATCGATTGCGACGGGTCCTGGGTCCTGAAAACGCATAATTTTTGAGATATCGACGTTGAAACGTGAAAAATGATCCAATTTTTCACTTTTGAAAATTCGTGTTTTTGAGTGTGACATGCCATTTAGAATCGATTGCGACGGGTCCCGGGTCCTGAAAACGCATAATTTTCAAGATATCGACGTGGAAACGTGAAGAATAATTCAATTTTTCACTTTCGAAAAGTCGTGTTTTTGAGTGTAATATGCCACCCAGAATCGATTCCGCTGGTTTTTGGGTTCCTTGGACGAATAAATATCGAGATCTCGACGTTGGAAGGTGAAAATAATGAAATTTTTCGTGCTACGAAATTCGAGTTTTTTCGTGTGATTTGCGGCCCTGAATCGATTTTGACTGGTCCCGGGTCCTGGAAACGCATAATTTCCGGAATTTTGACGTCGGAACGTGAAAAATTATGAGATTTTTCATTCTCAAGAATTCGTGTTTTTCAGTGTAATATGCCATTTAGAATCGATTGCGACGGGTCCTGGGTCCTAAAAAAAGCATAATTTTCGAGATATCGACGTTGAAACGTGAAAAATGATCCAATTTTTCACTTTCGAAAATTCGTGTTTTTGAGTGTGATATGCCATTTAGATTCGATTGCGACGGGTCCCAGGTCCTGGAAACGCATAGTTTTTGAGATATCGACGTGGAAACGTAGAAAATGATCCAATTTTTCACTTTTGAAAATTCGTGTTTTTGAGTGTGACATGCCATTTAGAATCGATTGCGACGGGTCCCGGGTCCTGAAAACGCATAATTTTCAAGATATCGACGTGGAAACGTGAAGAATAATTCAATTTTTCACTTTCGAAAAGTCGTGTTTTTGAGTGTAATATGCCACCCAGAATCGATTCCGCTGGTTTTTGGGTTCCTTGGACGAATAAATATCGAGATCTCGACGTTGGAAGGTGAAAATAATGAAATTTTTCGTGCTACGAAATTCGAGTTTTTTCGTGTAATTTGCGGCCCTGAATCGATTTTGACTGGTCCCGGGTCCTGGAAACGCATAATTTCCGGAATTTTGACGTCGGAACGTGAAAAATCATGAGATTTTTCATTCTCAAGAATTCGTGTTTTTCAGTGTAATATGCCATTAAGAATCGATTGCGACGGGTCCTGGGTCCTAAAAAAAGCATAATTTTCGAGATATCGACGTTGAAACGTGAAAAATGATCCAATTTTTCACTTTTGAAAATTCGTGTTTTTGAGTGTGACATGCCATTTAGAATCGATTGCGACGGGTCCTGCGTCCTGAAAACGCATAATTTTCAAGATATCGACGTGGAAACGTGAAGAATAATTCAATTTTTCACTTTCGAAAAGTCGTGTTTTTGAGTGTAATATGCCACCCAGAATCGATTCCGACGGTTTTTGGGTCCCTTGGACGGATAAATATCAAAATTTCGACGTTGGAAGGTGAAATTATGAAATTTTCCGTTGTACGAAATTCGTGTTTTTTCGTGTAATTTGCGGCCCTGAATCGATTCTGACTGGTCCCGGGTCCTGGAAACGCATAGATTCCGAAATTTTGACGTCGGAACGTGAAAAATTACGAGATTTTTCATTCTCAAAAATGCGTGTTTCTCAGTGTAATATGCCATTTAGAATCGATTGCGACGGGTCCTGGGTCCTGAAAACGCATAATTTTCGAGATATCGACGTTGAAACGTAAAAAATGATCCAATTCTTCACTTTGAAAATTCGTGTTTTTGAGTGTAATATGCCATTTGGAATCGATTGCGACGGGTCCTGGGTCCTGAAAACGCATAATTCTCGAGATATCGACGTTGAAACGTGAAAAATGATCCAATTTTTCACTTTCGAAAATTCGTGTTTTTGGGTGTGATATGCCATTTAGAATCGATTGCGACGGGTCCCGTGTCCTGAAAACGCATAATTTTCAAGATATCGACGTGAAAACGTGAAGAATAATTCAATTTTTCACTTTCGAAAATTCGTGTTTTTGAGTGTGATATGCCATTTAGAATCGATTGCGACGGGTCCCGGGTCCTGGAAACGCATAATTTTCGAGATATCGACGTGGAAACGTAGAAAATGATCCAATTTTTCACTTTCGAAAATTCGCGTTTTTGAGTGTAATATGCCATTTAGAATCGATTGCGACGAGTCCCAGGTCCTGGAAACGCATAATTTTCGAGATATTGACGTGAAAACGTGAAAAATGATTCAATCTTTCACTTTCGAAAATTCGTGTTTTTGAGTGTAATATGCCACCCAGAATCGATTCCGACGGTTTTTGGGTCCCTTGGACGGATAAATATCAAAATTTCGACGTTGGAAGGTGAAATTATGAAATTTTTCGTTCTACGAAATTCGTGTTTTTTCGTGTAATTTGCGGCCCTGAATCGATTCTGACTGGTCCCGGGTCCTGGAAACGCATAGATTCCGAAATTTTGACGTCGGAACGTGAAAAATTACGAGATTTTTCATTCTCAAAAATGCCTGTTTCTCAGTGTAATATGCCATTTAGAATCGATTGCGACGGGTCCTGGGTCCTGAAAACGCATAATTTTCGAGATATCGACGTTGAAACGTGAAAAATGATCCAATTCTTCACTTTGAAAATTCGTGTTTTTGAGTGTAATATGCCATTTGGAATCGATTGCGACGGGTCCTGGGTCCTGAAAACGCATAATTTTCGAGATATCGACGTTGAAACGTTCAAATGATCCAATTTTTCACTTTTGAAAATTCGTGTTTTTGAGTGTGACATGCCATTTAGAATCGATTGCGACGGGTCCCGGGTCCTGAAAACGCATAATTTTCAAGATATCGACGTGGAAACGTGAAGAATAATTCAATTTTTCACTTTCGAAAAGTCGTGTTTTTGAGTGTAATATGCCACCCAGAATCGATTCCGCTGGTTTTTGGGTTCCTTGGACGAATAAATATCGAGATCTCGACGTTGGAAGGTGAAAATAATGAAATTTTTCGTGCTACGAAATTCGAGTTTTTTCGTGTGATTTGCGGCCCTGAATCGATTTTGACTGGTCCCGGGTCCTGGAAACGCATAATTTCCGGAATTTTGACGTCGGAACGTGAAAAATTATGAGATTTTTCATTCTCAAGAATTCGTGTTTTTCAGTGTAATATGCCATTTAGAATCGATTGCGACGGGTCCTGGGTCCTAAAAAAAGCATAATTTTCGAGATATCGACGTTGAAACGTGAAAAATGATCCAATTTTTCACTTTTGAAAATTCGTGTTTTTGAGTGTGACATGCCATTTAGAATCGATTGCGACGGGTCCCGTGTCCTAAAAACGCATAATTTTCAAGATATCGACGTGGAAACGTGTAGAATAATTCAATTTTTCACTTTCGAAAAGTCGTGTTTTTGAGTGTAATATGCCACCCAGAATCGATTCCGCTGGTTTTTGGGTTCCTTGAACGAATAAATATCGAGATCTCGACGTTGGAAGGTGAAGATAATGAAATTTTTCGTGCTACGAAATTTGAGTTTTTTCGTGTAATTTGCGGCCCTGAATCGATTTTGACTGGTCCCGGGTCCTGGAAACGCATAATTTCCGGAATTTTGACGTCGGAACGTGAAAAATTATGAGATTTTTCATTCTCAAGAATTCGTGTTTTTCAGTGTAACATGCCATTCAGAATCGATTGCGACGGGTACTGGGTTCTGAAAACGCAGAATTCTCGAGATATCGACGTTGAAACGTGAAAAATGATCCAATTTTTCACTTGCGAAAATTCGTGTTTTTGAGTGTGATATGCCATTTAGAATCGATTGCGACGGGTCCCGGGTCCTGGAAACGCATAATTTTCGGGATATCGACGTGGAAACGTAAAAAATGATCCAATTTTTCACTTTCGAAAATTCGCGTTTTTGAGTGTAATATGCCATTTAGAATCGATTGCGACGAGTCCCGGGTCCTGAAAACGCATAATTTTCGAGATATTGACGTGGAAACGTGAAAAATGATTCAATCTTTCACTTTCGAAAATTCGTGTTTTTGAGTGTAATATGACACCCAGAATCGATTCCGACGGTTTTTGGGTCCCTTGGACGGATAAATATCAAGATTTCGACGTTGGAAGGTGAAATTATGAAATTTTTCGTGCTACGAAATTTGAGTTTTTTCGTGTAATTTGCGGCCCTGAATCGATTTTGACTGGTCCCGGGTCCTGGAAACGCATAATTTCCGGAATTTTGACGTCGGAACGTGAAAAATTATGAGATTTTTCATTCTCAAGAATTCGTGTTTTTCAGTGTAATATGCCATTCAGAATCGATTGCGACGGGTACTGGGTCCTGAAAACGCATAATTCTCGAGATATCGACGTTGAAACGTGAAAAATGATCCAATTTTTCACTTTCGAAAATTCGTGTTTTTGAGTGTGATATGCCATTTAGATTCGATTGCGACGGGTCCCAGGTCCTGGAAACGCATAGTTTTTGAGATATCGACGTGGAAACGTAGAAAATGATCCAATTTTTCACTTTTGAAAATTCGTGTTTTTGAGTGTGACATGCCATTTAGAATCGATTGCGACGGGTCCCGGGTCCTGAAAACGCATAATTTTCAAGATATCGACGTGGAAACGTGAAGAATAATTCAATTTTTCACTTTCGAAAATTCGTGTTTTTGAGTGTAATATGCCACCCAGAATCGATTCCGACGGTTTTTGGGTCCCTTGGACGGATAAATATCAAAATTTCGACGTTGGAAGGTGAAATTATGAAATTTTTCGTTCTACGAAATTCGTGTTTTTTCGTGTAATTTGCGGCCCTGAATCGATTCTGACTGGTCCCGGGTCCTGGAAACGCATAGATTCCGAAATTTTGACGTCGGAACGTGAAAAATTACGAGATTTTTCATTCTCAAAAATGCCTGTTTCTCAGTGTAATATGCCATTTAGAATCGATTGCGACGGGTCCTGGGTCCTGAAAACGCATAATTTTCGAGATATCGACGTTGAAACGTGAAAAATGATCCAATTCTTCACTTTGAAATTTCGTGTTTTTGAGTGTAATATGCCATTTGGAATCGATTGCGACGGGTCCTGGGTCCTGAAAACGCATAATTTTCGAGATATCGACGTTGAAACGTGAAAAATGATCCAATTTTTCACTTTTGAAAATTCGTGTTTTTGAGTGTGACATGCCATTTAGAATCGATTGCGACGGGTCCCGGGTCCTGAAAACGCATAATTTTCAAGATATCGACGTGGAAACGTGAAGAATAATTCAATTTTTCACTTTCGAAAAGTCGTGTTTTTGAGTGTAATATGCCACCCAGAATCGATTCCGCTGGTTTTTGGGTTCCTTGGACGAATAAATATCGAGATCTCGACGTTGGAAGGTGAAAATAATGAAATTTTTCGTGCTACGAAATTTGAGTTTTTTCGTGTGATTTGCGGCCCTGAATCGATTTTGACTGGTCCCGGGTCCTGGAAACGCATAATTTCCGGAATTTTGACGTCGGAACGTGAAAACTTATGAGATTTTTCATTCTCAAGAATTCGTGTTTTTCAGTGTAATATGCCATTTAGAATCGATTGCGACGGGTCCTGGGTCCTAAAAAAAGCATAATTTTCGAGATATCGACGTTGAAACGTGAAAAATGATCCAATTTTTCACTTTTGAAAATTCGTGTTTTTGAGTGTGACATGCCATTTAGAATCGATTGCGACGGGTCCCGTGTCCTAAAAACGCATAATTTTCAAGATATCGACGTGGAAACGTGAAGAATGATTCAATTTTTCACTTTCGAAAAGTCGTGTTTTTGAGTGTAATATGCCACCCAGAATCGATTCCGCTGGTTTTTGGGTTCCTTGAACGAATAAATATCGAGATCTCGACGTTGGAAGGTGAAGATAATGAAATTTTTCGTGCTACGAAATTTGAGTTTTTTCGTGTAATTTGCGGCCCTGAATCGATTTTGACTGGTCCCGGGTCCTGGAAACGCATAATTTCCGGAATTTTGACGTCGGAACGTGAAAAATTATGAGATTTTTCATTCTCAAGAATTCGTGTTTTTCAGTGTAACATGCCATTCAGAATCGATTGCGACGGGTACTGGGTTCTGAAAACGCATAATTCTCGAGATATCGACGTTGAAACGTGAAAAATGATCCAATTTTTCACTTGCGAAAATTCGTGTTTTTGAGTGTGATATGCCATTTAGAATCGATTGCGACGGGTCCCGGGTCCTGGAAACGCATAATTTTCGAGATATCGACGTGGAAACGTAAAAAATGATCCAATTTTTCACTTTCGAAAATTCGCGTTTTTGAGTGTAATATGCCATTTAGAATCGATTGCGACGAGTCCCGGGTCCTGAAAACGCATAATTTTCGAGATATTGACGTGGAAACGTGAAAAATGATTCAATCTTTCACTTTCGAAAATTCGTGTTTTTGAGTGTAATATGACACCCAGAATCGATTCCGACGGTTTTTGGGTCCCTTGGACGGATAAATATCAAGATTTCGACGTTGGAAGGTGAAATTATGAAATTTTTCGTGCTACGAAATTTGAGTTTTTTCGTGTAATTTGCGGCCCTGAATCGATTTTGACTGGTCCCGGGTCCTGGAAACGCATAATTTCCGGAATTTTGACGTCGGAACGTGAAAAATTATGAGATTTTTCATTCTCAAGAATTCGTGTTTTTCAGTGTAATATGCCATTCAGAATCGATTGCGACGGGTACTGGGTCCTGAAAACGCATAATTCTCGAGATATCGACGTTGAAACGTGAAAAATGATCCAATTTTTCACTTTCGAAAATTCGTGTTTTTGAGTGTGATATGCCATTTAGATTCGATTGCGACGGGTCCCAGGTCCTGGAAACGCATAGTTTTTGAGATATCGACGTGGAAACGTAGAAAATGATCCAATTTTTCACTTTTGAAAATTCGTGTTTTTGAGTGTGACATGCCATTTAGAATCGATTGCGACGGGTCCCGGGTCCTGAAAACGCATAATTTTCAAGATATCGACGTGGAAACGTGAAGAATAATTCAATTTTTCACTTTCGAAAAGTCGTGTTTTTGAGTGTAATATGCCACCCAGAATCGATTCCGCTGGTTTTTGGGTTCCTTGGACGAATAAATATCGAGATCTCGACGTTGGAAGGTGAAAATAATGAAATTTTTCGTGCTACGAAATTCGAGTTTTTTCGTGTAATTTGCGGCCCTGAATCGATTTTGACTGGTCCCGGGTCCTGGAAACGCATAATTTCCGGAATTTTGACGTCGGAACGTGAAAAATCATGAGATTTTTCATTCTCAAGAATTCGTGTTTTTCAGTGTAATATGCCATTAAGAATCGATTGCGACGGGTCCTGGGTCCTAAAAAAAGCATAATTTTCGAGATATCGACGTTGAAACGTGAAAAATGATCCAATTTTTCACTTTTGAAAATTCGTGTTTTTGAGTGTGACATGCCATTTAGAATCGATTGCGACGGGTCCTGCGTCCTGAAAACGCATAATTTTCAAGATATCGACGTGGAAACGTGAAGAATAATTCAATTTTTCACTTTCGAAAAGTCGTGTTTTTGAGTGTAATATGCCACCCAGAATCGATTCCGACGGTTTTTGGGTCCCTTGGACGGATAAATATCAAAATTTCGACGTTGGAAGGTGAAATTATGAAATTTTCCGTTCTACGAAATTCGTGTTTTTTCGTGTAATTTGCGGCCCTGAATCGATTCTGACTGGTCCCGGGTCCTGGAAACGCATAGATTCCGAAATTTTGACGTCGGAACGTGAAAAATTACGAGATTTTTCATTCTCAAAAATGCGTGTTTCTCAGTGTAATATGCCATTTAGAATCGATTGCGACGGGTCCTGGGTCCTGAAAACGCATAATTTTCGAGATATCGACGTTGAAACGTAAAAAATGATCCAATTCTTCACTTTGTAAATTCGTGTTTTTGAGTGTAATATGCCATTTGGAATCGATTGCGACGGGTCCTGGGTCCTGAAAACGCATAATTCTCGAGATATCGACGTTGAAACGTGAAAAATGATCCAATTTTTCACTTTCGAAAATTCGTGTTTTTGAGTGTGATATGCCATTTAGAATCGATTGCGACGGGTCCCGTGTCCTGAAAACGCATAATTTTCAAGATATCGACGTGAAAACGTGAAGAATAATTCAATTTTTCACTTTCGAAAATTCGTGTTTTTGAGTGTGATATGCCATTTAGAATCGATTGCGACGGGTCCCGGGTCCTGGAAACGCATAATTTTCGAGATATCGACGTGGAAACGTAGAAAATGATCCAATTTTTCACTTTCGAAAATTCGCGTTTTTGAGTGTAATATGCCATTTAGAATCGATTGCGACGAGTCCCGGGTCCTGGAAACGCATAATTTTCGAGATATTGACGTGAAAACGTGAAAAATGATTCAATCTTTCACTTTCGAAAATTCGTGTTTTTGAGTGTAATATGCCACCCAGAATCGATTCCGACGGTTTTTGGGTCCCTTGGACGGATAAATATCAAAATTTCGACGTTGGAAGGTGAAATTATGAAATTTTTCGTTCTACGAAATTCGTGTTTTTTCGTGTAATTTGCGGCCCTGAATCGATTCTGACTGGTCCCGGGTCCTGGAAACGCATAGATTCCGAAATTTTGACGTCGGAACGTGAAAAATTACGAGATTTTTCATTCTCAAAAATGCCTGTTTCTCAGTGTAATATGCCATTTAGAATCGATTGCGACGGGTCCTGGGTCCTGAAAACGCATAATTTTCGAGATATCGACGTTGAAACGTGAAAAATGATCCAATTCTTCACTTTGAAAATTCGTGTTTTTGAGTGTAATATGCCATTTGGAATCGATTGCGACGGGTCCTGGGTCCTGAAAACGCATAATTCTCGAGATATCGACGTTGAAACGTGAAAAATGATCCAATTTTTCACTTTCGAAAATTCGTGTTTTTGAGTGTGATATGCCATTTAGAATCGATTGCGACGGGTCTCGTGTCCTGAAAACGCATAATTTTCAAGATATCGACGTGAAAACGTGAAGAATAATTCAATTTTTCACTTTCGAAAATTCGTGTTTTTGAGTGTGATATGCCATTTAGAATCGATTGCGACGGGTCCCGGGTCCTGGAAACGCATAATTTTCGAGATATCGACGTGGAAACGTAGAAAATGATCCAATTTTTCACTTTCGAAAATTCGGGTTTTTGAGTGTAATATGCCATTTAGAATCGATTGCGACGAGTCCCGGGTCCTGGAAACGCATAATTTTCGAGATATTGACGTGAAAACGTGAAAAATGATTCAATCTTTCACTTTCGAAAAGTCGTGTTTTTGAGTGTAATATGCCACCCAGAATCGATTCCGACGGTTTTTGGGTCCCTTGGACGGATAAATATCAAAATTTCGACGTTGGAAGGTGAAATTATGAAATTTTTCGTTCTACGAAATTCGTGTTTTTTCGTGTAATTTGCGGCCCTGAATCGATTCTGACTGGTCCCGGGTCCTGGAAACGCATAGATTCCGAAATTTTGACGTCGGAACGTGAAAAATTACGAGATTTTTCATTCTCAAAAATGCCTGTTTCTCAGTGTAATATGCCATTTAGAATCGATTGCGACGGGTCCTGGGTCCTGAAAACGCATAATTTTCGAGATATCGACGTTGAAACGTGAAAAATGATCCAATTCTTCACTTTGAAAATTCGTGTTTTTGAGTGTAATATGCCATTTGGAATCGATTGCGACGGGTCCTGGGTCCTGAAAACGCATAATTTTCGAGATATCGACGTTGAAACGTGAAAAATGATCCAATTTTTCACTTTTGAAAATTCGTGTTTTTGAGTGTGACATGCCATTTAGAATCGATTGCGACGGGTCCCGGGTCCTGAAAACGCATAATTTTCAAGATATCGACGTGGAAACGTGAAGAATAATTCAATTTTTCACTTTCGAAAAGTCGTGTTTTTGAGTGTAATATGCCACCCAGAATCGATTCCGCTGGTTTTTGGGTTCCTTGGACGAATAAATATCGAGATCTCGACGTTGGAAGGTGAAAATAATGAAATTTTTCGTGCTACGAAATTCGAGTTTTTTCGTGTGATTTGCGGCCCTGAATCGATTTTGACTGGTCCCGGGTCCTGGAAACGCATAATTTCCGGAATTTTGACGTCGGAACGTGAAAAATTATGAGATTTTTCATTCTCAAGAATTCGTGTTTTTCAGTGTAATATGCCATTTAGAATCGATTGCGACGGGTCCTGGGTCCTAAAAAAAGCATAATTTTCGAGATATCGACGTTGAAACGTGAAAAATGATCCAATTTTTCACTTTTGAAAATTCGTGTTTTTGAGTGTGACATGCCATTTAGAATCGATTGCGACGGGTCCCGTGTCCTAAAAACGCATAATTTTCAAGATATCGACGTGGAAACGTGAAGAATAATTCAATTTTTCACTTTCGAAAAGTCGTGTTTTTGAGTGTAATATGCCACCCAGAATCGATTCCGCTGGTTTTTGGGTTCCTTGAACGAATAAATATCGAGATCTCGACGTTGGAAGGTGAAGATAATGAAATTTTTCGTGCTACGAAATTTGAGTTTTTTCGTGTAATTTGCGGCCCTGAATCGATTTTGACTGGTCCCGGGTCCTGGAAACGCATAATTTCCGGAATTTTGACGTCGGAACGTGAAAAATTATGAGATTTTTCATTCTCAAGAATTCGTGTTTTTCAGTGTAACATGCCATTCAGAATCGATTGCGACGGGTACTGGGTTCTGAAAACGCATAATTCTCGAGATATCGACGTTGAAACGTGAAAAATGATCCAATTTTTCACTTGCGAAAATTCGTGTTTTTGAGTGTGATATGCCATTTAGAATCGATTGCGACGGGTCCCGGGTCCTGGAAACGCATAATTTTCGGGATATCGACGTGGAAACGTAAAAAATGATCCAATTTTTCACTTTCGAAAATTCGCGTTTTTGAGTGTAATATGCCATTTAGAATCGATTGCGACGAGTCCCGGGTCCTGAAAACGCATAATTTTCGAGATATTGACGTGGAAACGTGAAAAATGATTCAATCTTTCACTTTCGAAAATTCGTGTTTTTGAGTGTAATATGACACCCAGAATCGATTCCGACGGTTTTTGGGTCCCTTGGACGGATAAATATCAAGATTTCGACGTTGGAAGGTGAAATTATGAAATTTTTCGTGCTACGAAATTTGAGTTTTTTCGTGTAATTTGCGGCCCTGAATCGATTTTGACTGGTCCCGGGTCCTGGAAACGCATAATTTCCGGAATTTTGACGTCGGAACGTGAAAAATTATGAGATTTTTCATTCTCAAGAATTCGTGTTTTTCAGTGTAATATGCCATTCAGAATCGATTGCGACGGGTACTGGGTCCTGAAAACGCATAATTCTCGAGATATCGACGTTGAAACGTGAAAAATGATCCAATTTTTCACTTTCGAAAATTCGTGTTTTTGAGTGTGATATGCCATTTAGATTCGATTGCGACGGGTCCCAGGTCCTGGAAACGCATAGTTTTTGAGATATCGACGTGGAAACGTAGAAAATGATCCAATTTTTCACTTTTGAAAATTCGTGTTTTTGAGTGTGACATGCCATTTAGAATCGATTGCGACGGGTCCCGGGTCCTGAAAACGCATAATTTTCAAGATATCGACGTGGAAACGTGAAGAATAATTCAATTTTTCACTTTCGAAAAGTCGTGTTTTTGAGTGTAATATGCCACCCAGAATCGATTCCGCTGGTTTTTGGGTTCCTTGGACGAATAAATATCGAGATCTCGACGTTGGAAGGTGAAAATAATGAAATTTTTCGTGCTACGAAATTCGAGTTTTTTCGTGTAATTTGCGGCCCTGAATCGATTTTGACTGGTCCCGGGTCCTGGAAACGCATAATTTCCGGAATTTTGACGTCGGAACGTGAAAAATCATGAGATTTTTCATTCTCAAGAATTCGTGTTTTTCAGTGTAATATGCCATTAAGAATCGATTGCGACGGGTCCTGGGTCCTAAAAAAAGCATAATTTTCGAGATATCGACGTTGAAACGTGAAAAATGATCCAATTTTTCACTTTTGAAAATTCGTGTTTTTGAGTGTGACATGCCATTTAGAATCGATTGCGACGGGTCCTGCGTCCTGAAAACGCATAATTTTCAAGATATCGACGTGGAAACGTGAAGAATAATTCAATTTTTCACTTTCGAAAAGTCGTGTTTTTGAGTGTAATATGCCACCCAGAATCGATTCCGACGGTTTTTGGGTCCCTTGGACGGATAAATATCAAAATTTCGACGTTGGAAGGTGAAATTATGAAATTTTCCGTTCTACGAAATTCGTGTTTTTTCGTGTAATTTGCGGCCCTGAATCGATTCTGACTGGTCCCGGGTCCTGGAAACGCATAGATTCCGAAATTTTGACGTCGGAACGTGAAAAATTACGAGATTTTTCATTCTCAAAAATGCGTGTTTCTCAGTGTAATATGCCATTTAGAATCGATTGCGACGGGTCCTGGGTCCTGAAAACGCATAATTTTCGAGATATCGACGTTGAAACGTAAAAAATGATCCAATTCTTCACTTTGAAAATTCGTGTTTTTGAGTGTAATATGCCATTTGGAATCGATTGCGACGGGTCCTGGGTCCTGAAAACGCATAATTCTCGAGATATCGACGTTGAAACGTGAAAAATGATCCAATTTTTCACTTTCGAAAATTCGTGTTTTTGAGTGTGATATGCCATTTAGAATCGATTGCGACGGGTCCCGTGTCCTGAAAACGCATAATTTTCAAGATATCGACGTGAAAACGTGAAGAATAATTCAATTTTTCACTTTCGAAAATTCGTGTTTTTGAGTGTGATATGCCATTTAGAATCGATTGCGACGGGTCCCGGGTCTTGGAAACGCATAATTTTCGAGATATCGACGTGGAAACGTAGAAAATGATCCAATTTTTCACTTTCGAAAATTCGCGTTTTTGAGTGTAATATGCCATTTAGAATCGATTGCGACGAGTCCCGGGTCCTGGAAACGCATAATTTTCGAGATATTGACGTGAAAACGTGAAAAATGATTCAATCTTTCACTTTCGAAAATTCGTGTTTTTGAGTGTAATATGCCACCCAGAATCGATTCCGACGGTTTTTGGGTCCCTTGGACGGATAAATATCAAAATTTCGACGTTGGAAGGTGAAATTATGAAATTTTTCGTTCTACGAAATTCGTGTTTTTTCGTGTAATTTGCGGCCCTGAATCGATTCTGACTGGTCCCGGGTCCTGGAAACGCATAGATTCCGAAATTTTGACGTCGGAACGTGAAAAATTACGAGATTTTTCATTCTCAAAAATGCCTGTTTCTCAGTGTAATATGCCATTTAGAATCGATTGCGACGGGTCCTGGGTCCTGAAAACGCATAATTTTCGAGATATCGACGTTGAAACGTGAAAAATGATCCAATTTTTCACTTTTGAAAATTCGTGTTTTTGAGTGTGACATGCCATTTAGAATCGATTGCGACGGGTCCCGGATCCTGAAAACGCATAATTTTCAAGATATCGACGTGGAAACGTGAAGAATAATTCAATTTTTCACTTTCGAAAAGTCGTGTTTTTGAGTGTAATATGCCACCCAGAATCGATTCCGCTGGTTTTTGGGTTCCTTGGACGAATAAATATCGAGATCTCGACGTTGGAAGGTGAAAATAATGAAATTTTTCGTGCTACGAAATTCGAGTTTTTTCGTGTGATTTGCGGCCCTGAATCGATTTTGACTGGTCCCGGGTCCTGCAAACGCATAATTTCCGGAATTTTGACGTCGGAACGTGAAAAATTATGAGATTTTTCATTCTCAAGAATTCGTGTTTTTCAGTGTAATATGCCATTTAGAATCGATTGCGACGGGTCCTGGGTCCTAAAAAAAGCATAATTTTCGAGATATCGACGTTGAAACGTGAAAAATGATCCAATTTTTCACTTTTGAAAATTCGTGTTTTTGAGTGTGACATGCCATTTAGAATCGATTGCGACGGGTCCCGTGTCCTGAAAACGCATAATTTTCAAGATATCGACGTGGAAACGTGAAGAATAATTCAATTTTTCACTTTCGAAGAGTCGTGTTTTTGAGTGTAATATGCCACCCAGAATCGATTTCGCTGGTTTTTGGGTTCCTTGAACGAATAAATATCGAGATCTCGACGTTGGAAGGTGAAGATAATGAAATTTTTCGTGCTACGAAATTTGAGTTTTTTCGTGCAATTTGCGGCCCTGAATCGATTTTGACTGGTCCCGGGTCCTGGAAACGCATAATTTCCGGAATTTTGACGTCGGAACGTGAAAAATTATGAGATTTTTCATTCTCAAGAATTCGTGTTTTTCAGTGTAACATGCCATTCAGAATCGATTGCGACGGGTACTGGGTTCTGAAAACGCATAATTCTCGAGATATCGACGTTGAAACGTGAAAAATGATCCAATTTTTCACTTGCGAAAATTCGTGTTTTTGAGTGTGATATGCCATTTAGAATCGATTGCGACGGGTCCCGGGTCCTGGAAACGCATAATTTTCGAGATATCGACGTGGAAACGTAAAAAATGATCCAATTTTTCACTTTCGAAAATTCGCGTTTTTGAGTGTAATATGCCATTTAGAATCGATTGCGACGAGTCCCGGGTCCTGAAAACGCATAATTTTCGAGATATTGACGTGGAAACGTGAAAAATGATTCAATCTTTCACTTTCGAAAATTCGTGTTTTTGAGTGTAATATGACACCCAGAATCGATTCCGACGGTTTTTGGGTCCCTTGGACGGATAAATATCAAGATTTCGACGTTGGAAGGTGAAATTATGAAATTTTTCGTGCTACGAAATTTGAGTTTTTTCGTGTAATTTGCGGCCCTGAATCGATTTTGACTGGTCCCGGGTCCTGGAAACGCATAATTTCCGGAATTTTGACGTCGGAACGTGAAAAATTATGAGATTTTTCATTCTCAAGAATTCGTGTTTTTCAGTGTAATATGCCATTCAGAATCGATTGCGACGGGTACTGGGTCCTGAAAACGCATAATTCTCGAGATATCGACGTTGAAACGTGAAAAATGATCCAATTTTTCACTTTTGAGAATTCGTGTTTTTGAGTGTGACATGCCATTTAGAATCGATTGCGACGGGTCCTGTGTCCTGAAAACGCATAATTTTCAAGATATCGACGTGGAAACGTGAAGAATAATTCAATTTTTCACTTTCGAAAAGTCGTGTTTTTGAGTGTAATATGCCACCCAGAATCGATTCCGCTGGTTTTTGGGTTCCTTGAACGAATAAATATCGAGATCTCGACGTTGGAAGGTGAAGATAATGAAATTTTTCGTGCTACAAAATTTGAGTTTTTTCGTGTAATTTGCGGCCCTAAATCGATTTTGACTGGTCCCGGGTCCTGGAAACGCATAATTTCCGGAATTTTGACGTCGGAACGTGAAAAATTACGAGATTTTTCATTCTCAAAAATGCGTGTTTTTCAGTGTAATATGCCATTTAGAATCGATTGCGACGGGTCCTGGGTCCTGAAAACGCATAATTTTCGAGATATCGACGTTGAAACGTAAAAAACGATCCAATTCTTCACTTTTGAAAATTCGTGTTTTTGAGTGTAATATGCCATTTAGAATCGATTGCGACGGGTTCTGGGTCCTGAAAACGCATAATTTTCGAGATATCGACGTTGAAACGTGAAAAATGATCCAATTTTTCACTTTTGAAAATTCGTGTTTTTGAGTGTGACATGCCATTTAGAATCGATTGCGACGGGTCCCGGGTCCTGAAAACGCATAATTTTCAAGATATCGACGTGGAAACGTGAAGAATAATTCAATTTTTCACTTCCGAAAAGTCGTGTTTTTGAGTGTAATATGCCACCCAGAATCGATTCCGCTGGTTTTTGGGTTCCTTGGACGAATAAATATCGAGATCTCGACGTTCGAAGGTGAAAATAATGAAATTTTTCGTGCTACGAAATTCGAGTTTTTTCGTGTAATTTGCGGCCCTGAATCGATTTTGACTGGTCCCGGGTCCTGGAAACGCATAATTTCCGAGATTTCGACGTCGAAACGTGAGAAATTATGAGATTTTTCGTTCTCAAAAATTCGTGTTTTTCATTGTAATATGCCATTTCGAATCGATTGCGACGGGTCCCGGGTCCTGGAAACGCATAATTTTCGATATATCGACGTGGAAACGTGAAAAATGATTCAATCTCTGACTTTCTAAAATTCGTGTTTTTGAGGGTTTTATGCCACCCAGAATCGATTCCGACGGTTTTTGGGTCCCTTGGACGCATGAATATCGAGATTTCGACGTTGAAAGGTGGAAATAATTAAATTCTCCGTTCTACGAAATTCGTGTTTTTCAGTGTAACCTGCGGCCCGGAATCGATTTCGACTGGTCCCGGGTCCTGGAAACGCATAATTTCCGAGATTTCGACGTCGAAACGTGAGAAATTATGAGATTTTTCATTCTTAAAAATTCGTGTTTTTCAGTGTAATATGCCATTTAGAATCGATTGCGACGGGTCCTGGGTCCTGAAAACGCATAATTTTCGAGATATCGACGTTGAAACGTAAAAAATGATCCAATTCTTCACTCTTGAAAATTCGTGTTTTTGAGTGTAATATGCCATTTAGAATCGATTGCGACGGGTCCTGGGTCCTGAAAACGCATAATTTTCGAGATATCGACGTTGGAACGTGAAAAATGATCCAATTTTTCACTTTCGAAAATTCGTGTTTTTGAGTGTGACATGCCATTTAGAATCGATTGCGACGGGTCCCGGGTCCTGAAAACGCATAATTGTCAAGATATCGACGTGGAAACGTGAAGAATAATTCAATTTTTCACTTTCGAAAAGTCGTGTTTTTGAGTGTAATATGCCACCCAGAATCGATTCCGCTGGTTTTTGGGTTCCTTGGACGAATAAATATCGAGATCTCGACGTTGGAAGGTGAAAATAATGAAATTTTTCGTGCTACGAAATTCGAGTTTTTTCGTGTAATTTGCGGCCCTGAATCGATTTTGACTGGTCCCGGGTCCTGGAAACGCATAATTTCCGGAATTTTGACGTCGGAACGTGAAAAATTATGAGATTTTTCATTCTCAAGAATTCGTGTTTTTGAGTGTAATATGCCATTTAGAATCGATTGCGACGGGTCCTGGGTCCTGAAAACGCATAATTTTCGAGATATCGACGTTGAAACGTGAAAAATGATCCAATTTTTCACTTTTGAAAATTCGTGTTTTTGAGTGTGACATGCCATTTAGAATCGATTGCGACGAGTCCCGGGTCCTGAAAACGCATAATTTTCAAGATATCGACGTGGAAACGTGAAGAATAATTCAATTTTTCACTTTCGAAAAGTCGTGTTTTTGAGTGTAATATGCCACCCAGAATTGATTCCGCTGGTTTTTGGGTTCCTTGGACGAATAAATATCGAGATCTCGACGTTGGAAGGTGAAAATAATGAAATTTTTCGTGCTACGGAATTCGAGTTTTTTCGTGTAATTTGCGGCCCTGAATCGATTTTGACTGGTCCCGGGTCCTGGAAACGCATAATTTCCGGAATTTTGACGTCGGAACGTAAAAAATTATGAGATTTTTCATTCTCAAGAATTCGTGTTTTTCAGTGTAATATGCCATTTAGAATCGATTGCGACGGGTCCTGGGTCCTAAAAAAAGCATAATTTTCGAGATATCGACGTTGAAACGTGAAAAATGATCCAATTTTTCACTTTTGAAAATTCGTGTTTTTGAGTGTGACATGCCATTTAGAATCGATTGCGACGGGTCCCGGGTCCTGAAAACGCATAATTTTCAAGATATCGACGTGGAAACGTGAAGAATAATTCAATTTTTCACTTTCGAAAAGTCGTGTTTTTGAGTGTAATATGCCACCCAGAATCGATTCCGCTGGTTTTTGGGTTCCTTGGACGAATAAATATCGAGATCTCGACGTTGAAAGGTGAAAATAATGAAATTTTTCGTGCTACGAAATTCGAGTTTTTTCGTGTGATTTGCGGCCCTGAATCGATTTTGACTGGTCCCGGGTCCTGGAAACGCATAATTTCCGGAATTTTGACGTCGGAACGTGAAAAATTATGAGATTTTTCATTCTCAAGAATTCGTGTTTTTCAGTGTAATATGCCATTTAGAATCGATTGCGACGGGTCCTGGGTCCTAAAAAAAGCATAATTTTCGAGATATCGACGTTGAAACGTGAAAAATGATCCAATTTTTCACTTTTGAAAATTCGTGTTTTTGAGTGTGACATGCCATTTAGAATCGATTGCGACGGGTCCCGTGTCCTAAAAACGCATAATTTTCAAGATATCGACGTGGAAACGTGAAGAATAATTCAATTTTTCACTTTCGAAAAGTCGTGTTTTTGAGTGTAATATGCCACCCAGAATCGATTCCGCTGGTTTTTGGGTTCCTTGAACGAATAAATATCGAGATCTCGACGTTGGAAGGTGAAGATAATGAAATTTTTCGTGCTACGAAATTTGAGTTTTTTCGTGTAATTTGCGGCCCTGAATCGATTTTGACTGGTCCCGGGTCCTGGAAACGCATAATTTCCGGAATTTTGACGTCGGAACGTGAAAAATTATGAGATTTTTCATTCTCAAGAATTCGTGTTTTTCAGTGTAATATGCCATTCAGAATCGATTGCGACGGGTACTGGGTCCTGAAAACGCATAATTCTCGAGATATCGACGTTGAAACGTGAAAAATGATCCAATTTTTCACTTTCGAAAATTCGTGTTTTTGAGTGTGATATGCCATTTAGAATCGATTGCGACAGGTCCCAGGTCCTGGAAACGCATAGTTTTTGAGATATCGACGTGGAAACGTAGAAAATGATCCAATTTTTCACTTTCGAAAATTCGTGTTTTTGAGTGTGATATGCCATTTAGAATCGATTGCGACGGGTCCCGGGTCCTGGAAACGCATAACTTTTGAGATATCGACGTGGCAACGTAGAAAATGATCCAATTTTTCACTATCGAAAATTCGCGTTTTTGAGTGTAATATGCCATTTAGAATCGATTGCGACGAGTCCCGGGTCCTGGAAACGCATAATTTTCGAGATATTGACGTGGAAACGTAGAAAATGATCCAATTTTTCACTTTCGAAAATTCGTGTTTTTGAGTGTGATATGCCATTTAGAATCGATTGCGACGGGTCCTGGGTCCTAAAAAAAGCATAATTTTCGAGATATCGACGTTGAAACGTGAAAAATGATCCAATTTTTCACTTTTGAAAATTCGTGTTTTTGAGTGTGACATGCCATTTAGAATCGATTGCGACGGGTCCCGGGTCCTGAAAACGCATAATTTTCAAGATATCGACGTGGAAACGTGAAGAATAATTCAATTTTTCACTTTCGAAAAGTCGTGTTTTTGAGTGTAATATGCCACCCAGAATCGATTCCGCTGGTTTTTGGGTTCCTTGGACGAATAAATATCGAGATCTCGACGTTGAAAGGTGAAAATAATGAAATTTTTCGTGCTACGAAATTCGAGTTTTTTCGTGTGATTTGCGGCCCTGAATCGATTTTGACTGGTCCCGGGTCCTGGAAACGCATAATTTCCGGAATTTTGACGTCGGAACGTGAAAAATTATGAGATTTTTCATTCTCAAGAATTCGTGTTTTTCAGTGTAATATGCCATTTAGAATCGATTGCGACGGGTCCTGGGTCCTAAAAAAAGCATAATTTTCGAGATATCGACGTTGAAACGTGAAAAATGATCCAATTTTTCACTTTTGAAAATTCGTGTTTTTGAGTGTGACATGCCATTTAGAATCGATTGCGACGGGTCCCGTGTCCTAAAAACGCATAATTTTCAAGATATCGACGTGGAAACGTGAAGAATAATTCAATTTTTCACTTTCGAAAAGTCGTGTTTTTGAGTGTAATATGCCACCCAGAATCGATTCCGCTGGTTTTTGGGTTCCTTGAACGAATAAATATCGAGATCTCGACGTTGGAAGGTGAAGATAATGAAATTTTTCGTGCTACGAAATTTGAGTTTTTTCGTGTAATTTGCGGCCCTGAATCGATTTTGACTGGTCCCGGGTCCTGGAAACGCATAATTTCCGGAATTTTGACGTCGGAACGTGAAAAATTATGAGATTTTTCATTCTCAAGAATTCGTGTTTTTCAGTGTAATATGCCATTCAGAATCGATTGCGACGGGTACTGGGTCCTGAAAACGCATAATTCTCGAGATATCGACGTTGAAACGTGAAAAATGATCCAATTTTTCACTTTCGAAAATTCGTGTTTTTGAGTGTGATATGCCATTTAGAATCGATTGCGACAGGTCCCAGGTCCTGGAAACGCATAGTTTTTGAGATATCGACGTGGAAACGTAGAAAATGATCCAATTTTTCACTTTCGAAAATTCGTGTTTTTGAGTGTGATATGCCATTTAGAATCGATTGCGACGGGTCCCGGGTCCTGGAAACGCATAACTTTTGAGATATCGACGTGGCAACGTAGAAAATGATCCAATTTTTCACTATCGAAAATTCGCGTTTTTGAGTGTAATATGCCATTTAGAATCGATTGCGACGAGTCCCGGGTCCTGGAAACGCATAATTTTCGAGATATTGACGTGGAAACGTGAAAAATGATTCAATCTTTCACTTTCGAAAATTCGTGTTTTTAAGTGTAATATGCCACCCAGAATCGATTCCGACGGTTTTTGGGTCCCTTGGACGGATAAATATCAAGATTTTGACGTTGGAAGGTGAAATTATGAAATTTTTCGTTCTACGAAATTCGTGTTTTTTCGTGTAATTTGCGGCCCTGAATCGATTCTGACTGGTCCCGGGTCCTGGAAACGCATAGATTCCGAAATTTTGACGTCGGAACGTGAAAAATTACGAGATTTTTCATTTTCAAATATGCGTGTTTTTCAGTGTAATATGCCATTTAGAATCGATTGCGACGGGTCCTGGGTCCTGAAAACGCATAATTTTCGAGATATCGACGTTGAAACGTAAAAAATGATCCAATTCTTCACTTTTGAAAATTCGTGTTTTTGAGTGAAATATGCCATTTAGAATCGATTGCGACGGGTCCTGGGTCCTGAAAACGCATGATTTTCGAGATATCGACGTTGAAATGTGAAAAATGATCCAATTTTTCACTTTTGAAAATTCGTGTTTTTTAGTGTGACATGCCATTTAGAATCGATTGCGACGGGTCCCGTGTCCTGAAAACGCATAATTTTCAAGATATCGACGTGGAAACGTGAAGAATAATTCAATTTTTCACTTTCGAAAAGTCGTGTTTTTGAGTGTAATATGCCACCCAGAATCGATTCCGCTGGTTTTTGGGTTCCTTGAACGAATAAATATCGAGATCTCGACGTTGGAAGGTGAAGATAATGAAATTTCTCGTGCTACGAAATTTGAGTTTTTTCGTGTAATTTGCGGCCCTGAATCGATTTTGACTGGTCCCGGGTCCTGGAAACGCATAATTTCCGGAAGTTTGACGTCAAAACGTGAAAAATTATGAGATTTTTCATTCTCAAGAATTCGTGTTTTTCAGTGTAATATGCCATTTAGAATCGATTGCGACGGGTACTGGGTCCTGAAAACGCATAATTCTCGAGATATCGACGTTGAAACGTGAAAAATAATCCAATTTTTCACTTTCGAAAATTCGTGTTTTTGAGTGTGATATGCCATTTAGAATCGATTGCGACGGGTCCCGGGTCCTGGAAACGCATAACTTTCGAGATATCGACGTGGCAACGTAGAAAATGATCCAATTTTTCACTCTCGAAAATTCGCGTTTTTGAGTGTAATATGCCATTTAGAATCGATTGCGACGAGTCCCGGGTCCTGGAAACGCATAATTTTCGAGATATTGACGTGGAAACGTGAAAAATGATTCAATCTTTCACTTTCGAAAATTCGTGTTTTTAAGTGTAATATGCCACCCAGAATCGATTCCGACGGTTTTTGGGTCCCTTGGACGGATAAATATCAAGATTTTGACGTTGGAAGGTGAAATTATGAAATTTTTCGTTCTACGAAATTCGTGTTTTTTCGTGTAATTTGCGGCCCTGAATCGATTCTGACTGGTCCCGGGTCCCGGAAACGCATAGATTCCGAAATTTTGACGTCGGAACGTGAAAAATTACGAGATTTTTCATTTTCAAAAATGCGTGTTTTTCAGTGTAATATGCCATTTAGAATCGATTGCGACGGGTCCTGGGTCCTGAAAACGCATAATTTTCGAGATATCGACGTTGAAACGTAAAAAATGATCCAATTCTTCACTTTTGAAAATTCGTGTTTTTGAGTGTAATATGCCATTTAGAATCGATTGCGACGGGTCCCGGGTCCTGGAAACGCATAATTTTCGATATATCGACGTGGAAACGTGAAAAATGATTCAATCTCTCACTTTCTAAAATTCGTGTTTTTGAGGGTTTTATGCCACCCAGAATCGATTCCGACGGTTTTTGGGTCCCTTGGACGCATGAATATCGAGATTTCGACGTTGAAAGGTGGAAATAATTAAATTCTCCGTTCTACGAAATTCGTGTTTTTCAGTGTAACCTGCGGCCCGGAATCGATTTCGACTGGTCCCGGGTCCTGGAAACGCATAATTTCCGAGATTTCGACGTCGAAACGTGAGAAATTATGAGATTTTTCATTCTTAAAAATTCGTGTTTTTCAGTGTAATATGCCATTTAGAATCGATTGCGACGGGTCCTGGGTCCTGAAAACGCATAATTTTCGAGATATCGACGTTGAAACGTAAAAAATGATCCAATTCTTCACTCTTGAAAATTCGTGTTTTTGAGTGTAATATGCCATTTAGAATCGATTGCGACGGGTCCTGGGTCCTGAAAACGCATAATTTTCGAGATATCGACGTTGGAACGTGAAAAATGATCCAATTTTTCACTTTTGAAAATTCGTGTTTTTGAGTGTGACATGCCATTTAGAATCGATTGCGACGGGTCCCGGGTCCTGAAAACGCATAATTGTCAAGATATCGACGTGGAAACGTGAAGAATAATTCAATTTTTCACTTTCGAAAAGTCGTGTTTTTGAGTGTAATATGCCACCCAGAATCGATTCCGCTGGTTTTTGGGTTCCTTGGACGAATAAATATCGAGATCTCGACGTTGGAAGGTGAAAATAATGAAATTTTTCGTGCTACGAAATTCGAGTTTTTTCGTGTAATTTGCGGCCCTGAATCGATTTTGACTGGTCCCGGGTCCTGGAAACGCATAATTTCCGGAATTTTGACGTCGGAACGTGAAAAATTATGAGATTTTTCATTCTCAAGAATTCGTGTTTTTGAGTGTAATATGCCATTTAGAATCGATTGCGACGGGTCCTGGGTCCTGAAAACGCATAATTTTCGAGATATCGACGTTGAAACGTGAAAAATGATCCAATTTTTCACTTTTGAAAATTCGTGTTTTTGAGTGTGACATGCCATTTAGAATCGATTGCGACGAGTCCCGGGTCCTGAAAACGCATAATTTTCAAGATATCGACGTGGAAACGTGAAGAATAATTCAATTTTTCACTTTCGAAAAGTCGTGTTTTTGAGTGTAATATGCCACCCAGAATTGATTCCGCTGGTTTTTGGGTTCCTTGGACGAATAAATATCGAGATCTCGACGTTGGAAGGTGAAAATAATGAAATTTTTCGTGCTACGGAATTCGAGTTTTTTCGTGTAATTTGCGGCCCTGAATCGATTTTGACTGGTCCCGGGTCCTGGAAACGCATAATTTCCGGAATTTTGACGTCGGAACGTAAAAAATTATGAGATTTTTCATTCTCAAGAATTCGTGTTTTTCAGTGTAATATGCCATTTAGAATCGATTGCGACGGGTCCTGGGTCCTAAAAAAAGCATAATTTTCGAGATATCGACGTTGAAACGTGAAAAATGATCCAATTTTTCACTTTTGAAAATTCGTGTTTTTGAGTGTGACATGCCATTTAGAATCGATTGCGACGGGTCCTGGGTCCTGAAAACGCATAATTTTCGAGATATCGACGTTGAAACGTGAGAAATGATCCAATTTTTCACTTTTGAAAATTCGTGTTTTTGAGTGTGACATGCCATTTAGAATCGATTGCGACGGGTCCCGTGTCCTGAAAACGCATAATTTTCAAGATATCGACGTGGAAACGTGAAGAATAATTCAATTTTTCACTTTCGAAAAGTCGTGTTTTTGAGTGTAATATGCCACCCAGAATCGATTCCGCTGGTTTTTGGGTTCCTTGAACGAATAAATATCGAGATCTCGACGTTGGAAGGTGAAGATAATGAAATTTTTCGTGCTACGAAATTTGAGTTTTTTCGTGTAATTTGCGGCCCTGAATCGATTTTGACTGGTCCCGGGTCCTGGAAACGCATAATTTCCGGAAGTTTGACGTCAAAACGTGAAAAATTATGAGATTTTTCATTCTCAAGAATTCGTGTTTTTCAGTGTAATATGCCATTTAGAATCGATTGCGACGTGTACTGGGTCCTGAAAACGCATAATTCTCGAGATATCGACGTTGAAACGTGAAAAATGATCCAATTTTTCACTTTCGAAAATTCGTGTTTTTGAGTGTGATATGCCATTTAGAATCGATTGCGACGGGTCCCGGGTCCTGGAAACGCATAACTTTCGAGATATCGACGTGGCAACGTAGAAAATGATCCAATTTTTCACTATCGAAAATTCGCGTTTTTGAGTGTAATATGCCATTTAGAATCGATTGCGACGAGTCCCGGGTCCTGGAAACACATAATTTTCGAGATATTGACGTGGAAACGTGAAAAATGATTCAATCTTTCACTTTCGAAAATTCGTGTTTTTGAGTGTAATATGCCACCCAGAATCGATTCCGACGGTTTTTGGGTCCCTTGGACGGATAAATATCAAGATTTCGACGTTGGAAGGTGAAATTATGAAATTTTTCGTTCTACGAAATTCGTGTTTTTTCGTGTAATTTGCGGCCCTAAATCGATTCTGACTGGTCCCGGGTCCTGGAAACGCATAGATTCCGAAATTTTGACGTCGGAACGTGAAAAATTACGAGATTTTTCATTCTCAAAAATGCGTGTTTTTCAGTGTAATATGCCATTTACAATCGATTGCGACGGGTCCTGGGTCCTGAAAACGCATAATTTTCGAGATATCGACGTTGAAACGTAAAAAATGATCCAATTCTTCACTTTTGAAAATTCGTGTTTTTGAGTGTAATATGCCCTTTAGAATCGATTGCGACGGGTCCTGGGTCCTGAAAACGCATAATTTTCGAGATATCGACGTTGAAACGTGAAAAATGATCCAATTTTTCACTTTTGAAAATTCGTGTTTTTGAGTGTGACATGCCATTTAGAATCGATTGCGACGGGTCCCGGGTCCTGAAAACGCATAATTTTCAAGATATCGACGTGGAAACGTGAAGAATAATTCAATTTTTCACTTTCGAAAAGTCGTGTTTTTGAGTGTAATATGCCACCCAGAATCGATTCCGCTGGTTTTTGGGTTCCTTGGACGAATAAATATCGAGATCTCGACGTTGGAAGGTGAAAATAATGAAATTTTTCGTGCTACGAAATTCGAGTTTTTTCGTGTAATTTGCGGCCCTGAATCGATTTTGACTGGTCCCGGGTCCTGGAAACGCATAATTTCCGGAATTTTGACGTCGGAACGTGAAAAATTATGAGATTTTTCATTCTCAAGAATTCGTGTTTTTCAGTGCAATATGCCATTTAGAATCGATTGCGACGGGTCCTGGGTCCTGAAAAAAGCATAATTTTCGAGATATCGACGTTAAAACGTGAAAAATGATCCAATTTTTCACTTTTGAAAATTCGTGTTTTTTAGTGTGACATGCCATTTAGAATCGATTGCGACGGGTCCCGTGTCCTGAAAACGCATAATTTTCAAGATATCGACGTGGAAACGTGAAGAATAATTCAATTTTTCACTTTCGAAAAGTCGTGTTTTTGAGTGTAATATGCCACCCAGAATCGATTCCGCTGGTTTTTGGGTTCCTTGAACGAATAAATATCGAGATCTCGACGTTGGAAGGTGAAGATAATGAAATTTTTCGTGCTACGAAATTTGAGTTTTTTCGTGTAATTTGCGGCCCTGAATCGATTTTGACTGGTCCCGGGTCCTGGAAACGCATAATTTCCGGAAGTTTGACGTCAAAACGTGAAAAATTATGAGATTTTTCATTCTCAAGAATTCGTGTTTTTCAGTGTAATATGCCATTTAGAATCGATTGCGACGTGTACTGGGTCCTGAAAACGCATAATTCTCGAGATATCGACGTTGAAACGTGAAAAATGATCCAATTTTTCACTTTCGAAAATTCGTGTTTTTGAGTGTGATATGCCATTTAGAATCGATTGCGACGGGTCCCGGGTCCTGGAAACGCATAACTTTCGAGATATCGACGTGGCAACGTAGAAAATGATCCAATTTTTCACTATCGAAAATTCGCGTTTTTGAGTGTAATATGCCATTTAGAATCGATTGCGACGAGTCCCGGGTCCTGGAAACGCATAATTTTCGAGATATTGACGTGGAAACGTGAAAAATGATTCAATCTTTCACTTTCGAAAATTCGTGTTTTTGAGTGTAATATGCCACCCAGAATCGATTCCGACGGTTTTTGGGTCCCTTGGACGGATAAATATCAAGATTTCGACGTTGGAAGGTGAAATTATGAAATTTTTCGTTCTACGAAATTCGTGTTTTTTCGTGTAATTTGCGGCCCTAAATCGATTCTGACTGGTCCCGGGTCCTGGAAACGCATAGATTCCGAAATTTTGACGTCGGAACGTGAAAAATTACGAGATTTTTCATTCTCAAAAATGCGTGTTTTTCAGTGTAATATGCCATTTACAATCGATTGCGACTGGTCCTGGGTCCTGAAAACGCATAATTTTCGAGATATCGACGTTGAAACGTAAAAAATGATCCAATTCTTCACTTTTGAAAATTCGTGTTTTTGAGTGTAATATGCCCTTTAGAATCGATTGCGACGGGTCCTGGGTCCTGAAAACGCATAATTTTCGAGATATCGACGTTGAAACGTGAAAAATGATCCAATTTTTCACTTTTGAAAATTCGTGTTTTTGAGTGTGACATGCCATTTAGAATCGATTGCGACGGGTCCCGGGTCCTGAAAACGCATAATTTTCAAGATATCGACGTGGAAACGTGAAGAATAATTCAATTTTTCACTTTCGAAAAGTCGTGTTTTTGAGTGTAATATGCCACCCAGAATCGATTCCGCTGGTTTTTGGGTTCCTTGGACGAATAAATATCGAGATCTCGACGTTGGAAGGTGAAAATAATGAAATTTTTCGTGCTACGAAATTCGAGTTTTTTCGTGTAATTTGCGGCCCTGAATCGATTTTGACTGGTCCCGGGTCCTGGAAACGCATAATTTCCGGAATTTTGACGTCGGAACGTGAAAAATTATGAGATTTTTCATTCTCAAGAATTCGTGTTTTTCAGTGCAATATGCCATTTAGAATCGATTGCGACGGGTCCTGGGTCCTGAAAAAAGCATAATTTTCGAGATATCGACGTTAAAACGTGAAAAATGATCCAATTTTTCACTTTTGAAAATTCGTGTTTTTTAGTGTGACATGCCATTTAGAATCGATTGCGACGGGTCCCGTGTCCTGAAAACGCATAATTTTCAAGATATCGACGTGGAAACGTGAAGAATAATTCAATTTTTCACTTTCGAAAAGTCGTGTTTTTGAGTGTAATATGCCACCCAGAATCGATTCCGCTGGTTTTTGGGTTCCTTGAACGAATAAATATCGAGATCTCGACGTTGGAAGGTGAAAATAATGAAATTTTTCGTGCTACGAAATTCGAGTTTTTTCGTGTAATTTGCGGCCCTGAATCGATTTTGACTGGTCCCGGGTCCTGGAAACGCATAATTTCCGGAATTTTGACGTCGGAACGTGAAAAATTATGAGATTTTTCATTCTCAAGAATTCGTGTTTTTGAGTGTAATATGCCATTTAGAATCGATTGCGACGGGTCCTGGGTCCTGAAAACGCATAATTTTCGAGATATCGACGTTGAAACGTGAAAAATGATCCAATTTTTCACTTTTGAAAATTCGTGTTTTTTAGTGTGACATGCCATTTAGAATCGATTGCGACGGGTCCCGTGTCCTGAAAACGCATAATTTTCAAGATATCGACGTGGAAACGTGAAGAATAATTCAATTTTTCACTTTCGAAAAGTCGTGTTTTTGAGTGTAATATGCCACCCAGAATCGATTCCGCTGGTTTTTGGGTTCCTTGAACGAATAAATATCGAGATCTCGACGTTGGAAGGTGAAGATAATGAAATTTTTCGTGCTACGAAATTTGAGTTTTTTCGTGTAATTTGCGGCCCTGAATCGATTTTGACTGGTCCCGGGTCCTGGAAACGCATAATTTCCGGAAGTTTGACGTCAAAACGTGAAAAATTATGAGATTTTTCATTCTCAAGAATTCGTGTTTTTCAGTGTAATATGCCATTTAGAATCGATTGCGACGTGTACTGGGTCCTGAAAACGCATAATTCTCGAGATATCGACGTTGAAACGTGAAAAATGATCCAATTTTTCACTTTCGAAAATTCGTGTTTTTGAGTGTGATATGCCATTTAGAATCGATTGCGACGGGTCCCGGGTCCTGGAAACGCATAACTTTCGAGATATCGACGTGGCAACGTAGAAAATGATCCAATTTTTCACTATCGAAAATTCGCGTTTTTGAGTGTAATATGCCATTTAGAATCGATTGCGACGAGTCCCGGGTCCTGGAAACACATAATTTTCGAGATATTGACGTGGAAACGTGAAAAATGATTCAATCTTTCACTTTCGAAAATTCGTGTTTTTGAGTGTAATATGCCACCCAGAATCGATTCCGACGGTTTTTGGGTCCCTTGGACGGATAAATATCAAGATTTCGACGTTGGGAGGTGAAATTATGAAATTTTTCGTTCTACGAAATTCGTGTTTTTTCGTGTAATTTGCGGCCCTAAATCGATTCTGACTGGTCCCGGGTCCTGGAAACGCATAGATTCCGAAATTTTGACGTCGGAACGTGAAAAATTACGAGATTTTTCATTCTCAAAAATGCGTGTTTTTCAGTGTAATATGCCATTTACAATCGATTGCGACGGGTCCTGGGTCCTGAAAACGCATAATTTTCGAGATATCGACGTTGAAACGTAAAAAATGATCCAATTCTTCACTTTTGAAAATTCGTGTTTTTGAGTGTAATATGCCCTTTAGAATCGATTGCGACGGGTCCTGGGTCCTGAAAACGCATAATTTTCGAGATATCGACGTTGAAACGTGAAAAATGATCCAATTTTTCACTTTTGAAAATTCGTGTTTTTGAGTGTGACATGCCATTTAGAATCGATTGCGACGGGTCCCGGGTCCTGAAAACGCATAATTTTCAAGATATCGACGTGGAAACGTGAAGAATAATTCAATTTTTCACTTTCGAAAAGTCGTGTTTTTGAGTGTAATATGCCACCCAGAATCGATTCCGCTGGTTTTTGGGTTCCTTGGACGAATAAATATCGAGATCTCGACGTTGGAAGGTGAAAATAATGAAATTTTTCGTGCTACGAAATTCGAGTTTTTTCGTGTAATTTGCGGCCCTGAATCGATTTTGACTGGTCCCGGGTCCTGGAAACGCATAATTTCCGGAATTTTGACGTCGGAACGTGAAAAATTATGAGATTTTTCATTCTCAAGAATTCGTGTTTTTCAGTGCAATATGCCATTTAGAATCGATTGCGACGGGTCCTGGGTCCTGAAAAAAGCATAATTTTCGAGATATCGACGTTAAAACGTGAAAAATGATCCAATTTTTCACTTTTGAAAATTCGTGTTTTTTAGTGTGACATGCCATTTAGAATCGATTGCGACGGGTCCCGTGTCCTGAAAACGCATAATTTTCAAGATATCGACGTGGAAACGTGAAGAATAATTCAATTTTTCACTTTCGAAAAGTCGTGTTTTTGAGTGTAATATGCCACCCAGAATCGATTCCGCTGGTTTTTGGGTTCCTTGAACGAATAAATATCGAGATCTCGACGTTGGAAGGTGAAGATAATGAAATTTTTCGTGCTACGAAATTTGAGTTTTTTCGTGTAATTTGCGGCCCTGAATCGATTTTGACTGGTCCCGGGTCCTGGAAACGCATAATTTCCGGAAGTTTGACGTCAAAACGTGAAAAATTATGAGATTTTTCATTCTCAAGAATTCGTGTTTTTCAGTGTAATATGCCATTTAGAATCGATTGCGACGTGTACTGGGTCCTGAAAACGCATAATTCTCGAGATATCGACGTTGAAACGTGAAAAATGATCCAATTTTTCACTTTCGAAAATTCGTGTTTTTGAGTGTGATATGCCATTTAGAATCGATTGCGACGGGTCCCGGGTCCTGGAAACGCATAACTTTCGAGATATCGACGTGGCAACGTAGAAAATGATCCAATTTTTCACTATCGAAAATTCGCGTTTTTGAGTGTAATATGCCATTTAGAATCGATTGCGACGAGTCCCGGGTCCTGGAAACGCATAATTTTCGAGATATTGACGTGGAAACGTGAAAAATGATTCAATCTTTCACTTTCGAAAATTCGTGTTTTTGAGTGTAATATGCCACCCAGAATCGATTCCGACGGTTTTTGGGTCCCTTGGACGGATAAATATCAAGATTTCGACGTTGGAAGGTGAAATTATGAAATTTTTCGTTCTACGAAATTCGTGTTTTTTCGTGTAATTTGCGGCCCTAAATCGATTCTGACTGGTCCCGGGTCCTGGAAACGCATAGATTCCGAAATTTTGACGTCGGAACGTGAAAAATTACGAGATTTTTCATTCTCAAAAATGCGTGTTTTTCAGTGTAATATGCCATTTACAATCGATTGCGACTGGTCCTGGGTCCTGAAAACGCATAATTTTCGAGATATCGACGTTGAAACGTAAAAAATGATCCAATTCTTCACTTTTGAAAATTCGTGTTTTTGAGTGTAATATGCCCTTTAGAATCGATTGCGACGGGTCCTGGGTCCTGAAAACGCATAATTTTCGAGATATCGACGTTGAAACGTGAAAAATGATCCAATTTTTCACTTTTGAAAATTCGTGTTTTTGAGTGTGACATGCCATTTAGAATCGATTGCGACGGGTCCCGGGTCCTGAAAACGCATAATTTTCAAGATATCGACGTGGAAACGTGAAGAATAATTCAATTTTTCACTTTCGAAAAGTCGTGTTTTTGAGTGTAATATGCCACCCAGAATCGATTCCGCTGGTTTTTGGGTTCCTTGGACGAATAAATATCGAGATCTCGACGTTGGAAGGTGAAAATAATGAAATTTTTCGTGCTACGAAATTCGAGTTTTTTCGTGTAATTTGCGGCCCTGAATCGATTTTGACTGGTCCCGGGTCCTGGAAACGCATAATTTCCGGAATTTTGACGTCGGAACGTGAAAAATTATGAGATTTTTCATTCTCAAGAATTCGTGTTTTTCAGTGCAATATGCCATTTAGAATCGATTGCGACGGGTCCTGGGTCCTGAAAAAAGCATAATTTTCGAGATATCGACGTTAAAACGTGAAAAATGATCCAATTTTTCACTTTTGAAAATTCGTGTTTTTTAGTGTGACATGCCATTTAGAATCGATTGCGACGGGTCCCGTGTCCTGAAAACGCATAATTTTCAAGATATCGACGTGGAAACGTGAAGAATAATTCAATTTTTCACTTTCGAAAAGTCGTGTTTTTGAGTGTAATATGCCACCCAGAATCGATTCCGCTGGTTTTTGGGTTCCTTGAACGAATAAATATCGAGATCTCGACGTTGGAAGGTGAAAATAATGAAATTTTTCGTGCTACGAAATTCGAGTTTTTTCGTGTAATTTGCGGCCCTGAATCGATTTTGACTGGTCCCGGGTCCTGGAAACGCATAATTTCCGGAATTTTGACGTCGGAACGTGAAAAATTATGAGATTTTTCATTCTCAAGAATTCGTGTTTTTGAGTGTAATATGCCATTTAGAATCGATTGCGACGGGTCCTGGGTCCTGAAAACGCATAATTTTCGAGATATCGACGTTGAAACGTGAAAAATGATCCAATTTTTCACTTTTGAAAATTCGTGTTTTTGAGTGTGACATGCCATTTAGAATCGATTGCGACGAGTCCCGGGTCCTGAAAACGCATAATTTTCAAGATATCGACGTGGAAACGTGAAGAATAATTCAATTTTTCACTTTCGAAAAGTCGTGTTTTTGAGTGTAATATGCTACCCAGAATTGATTCCGCTGGTTTTTGGGTTCCTTGGACGAATAAATATCGAGATCTCGACGTTGGAAGGTGAAAATAATGAAATTTTTCGTGCTACGGAATTCGAGTTTTTTCGTGTAATTTGCGGCCCTGAATCGATTTTGACTGGTCCCGGGTCCTGGAAACGCATAATTTCCGGAATTTTGACGTCGGAACGTGAAAAATTATGAGATTTTTCATTCTCAAGAATTCGTGTTTTTCAGTGTAATATGCCATTTAGAATCGATTGCGACGGGTCCTGGGTCCTAAAAAAAGCATAATTTTCGAGATATCGACGTTGAAACGTGAAAAATGATCCAATTTTTCACTTTTGAAAATTCGTGTTTTTGAGTGTGACATGCCATTTAGAATCGATTGCGACGGGTCCCGTGTCCTAAAAACGCATAATTTTCAAGATATCGACGTGGAAACGTGAAGAATAATTCAATTTTTCACTTTCGAAAAGTCGTGTTTTTGAGTGTAATATGCCACCCAGAATCGATTCCGCTGGTTTTTGGGTTCCTTGAACGAATAAATATCGAGATCTCGACGTTGGAAGGTGAAGATAATGAAATTTTTCGTGCTACGAACTTTGAGTTTTTTCGTGTAATTTGCGGCCCTGAATCGATTTTGACTGGTCCCGGGTCCTGGAAACGCATAATTTCCGGAATTTTGATGTCGGAACGTGAAAAATTATGAGATTTTTCATTCTCAAGAATTCGTGTTTTTCAGTGTAATATGCCATTCAGAATCGATTGCGACGGGTACTGGGTCCTGAAAACGCATAATTCTCGAGATATCGACGTTGAAACGTGAAAAATGATCCAATTTTTCACTTTCGAAAATTCGTGTTTTTGGGTGTGATATGCCATTTAGAATCGATTGCGACGGGTCCCGGGTCCTGGAAACGCATAACTTTTGAGATATCGACGTGGCAACGTAGAAAATGATCCAATTTTTCACTATCAAAAATTCGCGTTTTTGAGTGTAATATGCCATTTAGAATCGATTGCGACGAGTCCCGGGTCCTGGAAACGCATAATTTTCGAGATATTGACGTGAAAACGTGAAAAATGATTCAATCTTTCACTTTCGAAAATTCGTGTTTTTGAGTGTAATATGCCACCCAGAATCGATTCCGACGGTTTTTGGGTCCCTTGGACGGATAAATATCAAGATTTTGACGTTGGAAGGTGAAATTATGAAATTTTTCGTTCTACGAAATTCGTGTTTTTTCGTGTAATTTGCGGCCCTGAATCGATTCTGACTGGTCTCGGGTCCTGGAAACGCATAGATTCCGAAATTTTGACGTCGGAACGTGAAAAATTACGAGATTTTTCATTTTTAAAAATGCGTGTTTTTCAGTGTAATATGCCATTTAGAATCGATTGCGACGGGTCCTGGGTCCTGAAAACGCATAATTTTCGAGATATCGACGTTGAAACGTAAAAAATGATCCAATTCTTCACTTTTGAAAATTCGTGTTTTTGAGTGTCATATGCCATTTAGAATCGATTGCGACGGGTCCTGGGTCCTGAAAACGCATAATTTTCGAGATATCGACGTTGAAACGTGAAAAATGATCCAATTTTTCACTTTTGAAAATTCGTGTTTTTGAGTGTGACATGCCATTTAGAATCGATTGCGACGGGTCCCGTGTCCTGAAAACGCATAATTTTCAAGATATCGACGTGGAAACGTGAAGAATAATTCAATTTTTCACTTTCGAAAAGTCGTGTTTTTGAGTGTAATATGCCACCCAGAATCGATTCCGCTGGTTTTTGGGTTCCTTGAACGAATAAATATCGAGATCTCGACGTTGGAAGGTGAAGATAATGAAATTTTTCGTGCTACGAAATTTGAGTTTTTTCGTGTAATTTGCGGCCCTGAATCGATTTTGACTGGTCCCGGGTCCTGGAAACGCATAATTTCCGGAAGTTTGACGTCAAAACGTGAAAAATTATGAGATTTTTCATTCTCAAGAATTCGTGTTTTTCAGTGTAATATGCCATTTAGAATCGATTGCGACGGGTACTGGGTCCTGAAAACGCATAATTCTCGAGATATCGACGTTGAAACGTGAAAAATGATCCAATTTTTCACTTTCGAAAATTCGTGTTTTTGAGTGTGATATGCCATTTAGAATCGATTGCGACGGGTCCCGGGTCCTGGAAACGCATAACTTTCGAGATATCGACGTGGCAACGTAGAAAATGATCCAATTTTTCACTATCGAAAATTCGCGTTTTTGAGTGTAATATGCCATTTAGAATCGATTGCGACGAGTCCCGGGTCCTGGAAACGCATAATTTTCGAGATATTGACGTGGAAACGTGAAAAATGATTCAATCTTTCACTTTCGAAAATTCGTGTTTTTAAGTGTAATATGCCACCCAGAATCGATTCCGACGGTTTTTGGGTCCCTTGGACGGATAAATATCAGGATTTTGACGTTGGAAGGTGAAATTATGAAATTTTTCGTTCTACGAAATTCGTGTTTTTTCGTGTAATTTGCGGCCCTGAATCGATTCTGACTGGTCCCGGGTCCTGGAAACGCATAAATTCCGAAATTTTGACGTCGGAACGTGAAAAATTACGAGATTTTTCATTTTCAAAAATGCGTGTTTTTCAGTGTAATATGCCATTTAGAATCGATTGCGACGGGTCCTGGGTCCTGAAAACGCATAATTTTCGAGATATCGACGTTGAAACGTAAAAAATGATCCAATTCTTCACTTTTGAAAATTCGTGTTTTTGAGTGTAATATGCCATTTAGAATCGATTGCGACGGGTCCTGGGTCCTGAAAACGCATGATTTTCGAGATATCGACGTTGAAACGTGAAAAATGATCCAATTTTTCACTTTTGAAAATTCGTGTTTTTTAGTGTGACATGCCATTTAGAATCGATTGCGACGGATCCCGTGTCCTGAAAACGCATAATTTTCAAGATATCGACGTGGAAACGTGAAGAATAATTCAATTTTTCACTTTCGAAAAGTCGTGTTTTTGAGTGTAATATGCCACCCAGAATCGATTCCGCTGGTTTTTGGGTTCCTTGAACGAATAAATATCGAGATCTCGACGTTGGAAGGTGAAGATAATGAAATTTTTCGTGCTACGAAATTTGAGTTTTTTCGTGTAATTTGCGGCCCTGAATCGATTTTGACTGGTCCCGGGTCCTGGAAACGCATAATTTCCGGAAGTTTGACGTCAAAACGTGAAAAATTATGAGATTTTTCATTCTCAAGAATTCGTGTTTTTCAGTGTAATATGCCATTTAGAATCGATTGCGACGGGTACTGGGTCCTGAAAACGCATAATTCTCGAGATATCGACGTTGAAACGTGAAAAATGATCCAATTTTTCACTTTCGAAAATTCGTGTTTTTGAGTGTGATATGCCATTTAGAATCGATTGCGACGGGTCCCGGGTCCTGGAAACGCATAACTTTCGAGATATCGACGTGGCAACGTAGAAAATGATCCAATTTTTCACTCTCGAAAATTCGCGTTTTTGAGTGTAATATGCCATTTAGAATCGATTGCGACGAGTCCCGGGTCCTGGAAGCGCATAATTTTCGAGATATTGACAAGGAAACGTGAAAAATGATTCAATCTTTCACTTCCGAAAATTCGTGTTTTTAAGTGTAATATGCCACCCAGAATCGATTCCGACGGTTTTTGGGTCCCTTGGACGGATAAATATCAAGATTTTGACGTTGGAAGGTGAAATTATGAAATTTTTCGTTCTACGAAATTCGTGTTTTTTCGTGTAATTTGCGGCCCTGAATCGATTCTGACTGGTCCCGGGTCCTGGAAACGCATAGATTCCGAAATTTTGACGTCGGAACGTGAAAAATTACGAGATTTTTCATTTTCAAAAATGCGTGTTTTTCAGTGTAATACGCCATTTAGAATCGATTGCGACGGGTCCTGGGTCCTGAAAACGCATAATTTTCGAGATATCGACGTTGAAACGTAAAAAATGATCCAATTCTTCACTTTTGAAAATTCGTGTTTTTGAGTGTCATATGCCATTTAGAATCGATTGCGACGGGTCCTGGGTCCTGAAAACGCATAATTGTCGAGATATCGACGTTGAAACGTGAAAAATGATCCAATTTTTCACTTTTGAAAATTCGTGTTTTTGAGTGTGACATGCCATTTAGAATCGATTGCGACGGGTCCCGTGTCCTGAAAACGCATAATTTTCAAGATATCGACGTGGAAACGTGAAGAATAATTCAATTTTTCACTTTCGAAAAGTCGTGTTTTTGAGTGTAATATGCCACCCAGAATCGATTCCGCTGGTTTTTGGGTTCCTTGAACGAATAAATATCGAGATCTCGACGTTGGAAGGTGAAGATAATGAAATTTTTCGTGCTACGAAATTTGAGTTTTTTCGTGTAATTTGCGGCCCTGAATCGATTTTGACTGGTCCCGGGTCCTGGAAACGCATAATTTCCGGAAGTTTGACGTCAAAACGTGAAAAATTATGAGATTTTTCATTCTCAAGAATTCGTGTTTTTCAGTGTAATATGCCATTTAGAATCGATTGCGACGTGTACTGGGTCCTGAAAACGCATAATTCTCGAGATATCGACGTTGAAACGTGAAAAATGATCCAATTTTTCACTTTCGAAAATTCGTGTTTTTGAGTGTGATATGCCATTTAGAATCGATTGCGACGGGTCCCGGGTCCTGGAAACGCATAACTTTCGAGATATCGACGTGGCAACGTAGAAAATGATCCAATTTTTCACTATCGAAAATTCGCGTTTTTGAGTGTAATATGCCATTTAGAATCGATTGCGACGAGTCCCGGGTCCTGGAAACGCATAATTTTCGAGATATTGACGTGGAAACGTGAAAAATGATTCAATCTTTCACTTTCGAAAATTCGTGTTTTTGAGTGTAATATGCCACCCAGAATCGATTCCGACGGTTTTTGGGTCCCTTGGACGGATAAATATCAAGATTTCGACGTTGGAAGGTGAAATTATGAAATTTTTCGTTCTACGAAATTCGTGTTTTTTCGTGTAATTTGCGGCCCTAAATCGATTCTGACTGGTCCCGGGTCCTGGAAACGCATAGATTCCGAAATTTTGACGTCGGAACGTGAAAAATTACGAGATTTTTCATTCTCAAAAATGCGTGTTTTTCAGTGTAATATGCCATTTACAATCGATTGCGACTGGTCCTGGGTCCTGAAAACGCATAATTTTCGAGATATCGACGTTGAAACGTAAAAAATGATCCAATTCTTCACTTTTGAAAATTCGTGTTTTTGAGTGTAATATGCCCTTTAGAATCGATTGCGACGGGTCCTGGGTCCTGAAAACGCATAATTTTCGAGATATCGACGTTGAAACGTGAAAAATGATCCAATTTTTCACTTTTGAAAATTCGTGTTTTTGAGTGTGACATGCCATTTAGAATCGATTGCGACGGGTCCCGGGTCCTGAAAACGCATAATTTTCAAGATATCGACGTGGAAACGTGAAGAATAATTCAATTTTTCACTTTCGAAAAGTCGTGTTTTTGAGTGTAATATGCCACCCAGAATCGATTCCGCTGGTTTTTGGGTTCCTTGGACGAATAAATATCGAGATCTCGACGTTGGAAGGTGAAAATAATGAAATTTTTCGTGCTACGAAATTCGAGTTTTTTCGTGTAATTTGCGGCCCTGAATCGATTTTGACTGGTCCCGGGTCCTGGAAACGCATAATTTCCGGAATTTTGACGTCGGAACGTGAAAAATTATGAGATTTTTCATTCTCAAGAATTCGTGTTTTTCAGTGCAATATGCCATTTAGAATCGATTGCGACGGGTCCTGGGTCCTGAAAAAAGCATAATTTTCGAGATATCGACGTTAAAACGTGAAAAATGATCCAATTTTTCACTTTTGAAAATTCGTGTTTTTTAGTGTGACATGCCATTTAGAATCGATTGCGACGGGTCCCGTGTCCTGAAAACGCATAATTTTCAAGATATCGACGTGGAAACGTGAAGAATAATTCAATTTTTCACTTTCGAAAAGTCGTGTTTTTGAGTGTAATATGCCACCCAGAATCGATTCCGCTGGTTTTTGGGTTCCTTGAACGAATAAATATCGAGATCTCGACGTTGGAAGGTGAAAATAATGAAATTTTTCGTGCTACGAAATTCGAGTTTTTTCGTGTAATTTGCGGCCCTGAATCGATTTTGACTGGTCCCGGGTCCTGGAAACGCATAATTTCCGGAATTTTGACGTCGGAACGTGAAAAATTATGAGATTTTTCATTCTCAAGAATTCGTGTTTTTGAGTGTAATATGCCATTTAGAATCGATTGCGACGGGTCCTGGGTCCTGAAAACGCATAATTTTCGAGATATCGACGTTGAAACGTGAAAAATGATCCAATTTTTCACTTTTGAAAATTCGTGTTTTTGAGTGTGACATGCCATTTAGAATCGATTGCGACGAGTCCCGGGTCCTGAAAACGCATAATTTTCAAGATATCGACGTGGAAACGTGAAGAATAATTCAATTTTTCACTTTCGAAAAGTCGTGTTTTTGAGTGTAATATGCCACCCAGAATTGATTCCGCTGGTTTTTGGGTTCCTTGGACGAATAAATATCGAGATCTCGACGTTGGAAGGTGAAAATAATGAAATTTTTCGTGCTACGGAATTCGAGTTTTTTCGTGTAATTTGCGGCCCTGAATCGATTTTGACTGGTCCCGGGTCCTGGAAACGCATAATTTCCGGAATTTTGACGTCGGAACGTGAAAAATTATGAGATTTTTCATTCTCAAGAATTCGTGTTTTTCAGTGTAATATGCCATTTAGAATCGATTGCGACGGGTCCTGGGTCCTAAAAAAAGCATAATTTTCGAGATATCGACGTTGAAACGTGAAAAATGATCCAATTTTTCACTCTTGAAAATTCGTGTTTTTGAGTGTGACATGCCATTTAGAATCGATTGCGACGGGTCCCGTGTCCTAAAAACGCATAATTTTCAAGATATCGACGTGGAAACGTGAAGAATAATTCAATTTTTCACTTTCGAAAAGTCGTGTTTTTGAGTGTAATATGCCACCCAGAATCGATTCCGCTGGTTTTTGGGTTCCTTGAACGAATAAATATCGAGATCTCGACGTTGGAAGGTGAAGATAATGAAATTTTTCGTGCTACGAAATTTGAGTTTTTTCGTGTAATTTGCGGCCCTGAATCGATTTTGACTGGTCCCGGGTCCTGGAAACGCATAATTTCCGGAATTTTGATGTCGGAACGTGAAAAATTATGAGATTTTTCATTCTCAAGAATTCGTGTTTTTCAGTGTAATATGCCATTCAGAATCGATTGCGACGGGTACTGGGTCCTGAAAACGCATAATTCTCGAGATATCGACGTTGAAACGTGAAAAATGATCCAATTTTTCACTTTCGAAAATTCGTGTTTTTGGGTGTGATATGCCATTTAGAATCGATTGCGACGGGTCCCGTGTCCTGAAAACGCATAATTTTCAAGATATCGACGTGAAAACGTGAAGAATAATTCAATTTTTCACTTTCGAAAATTCGTGTTTTTGAGTGTGATATGCCATTTAGAATCGATTGCGACGGGTCCCGGGTCCTGGAAACGCATAACTTTTGAGATATCGACGTGGCAACGTAGAAAATGATCCAATTTTTCACTATCGAAAATTCGCGTTTTTGAGTGTAATATGCCATTTAGAATCGATTGCGACGAGTCCCGGGTCCTGGAAACGCATAATTTTCGAGATATTGACGTGAAAACGTGAAAAATGATTCAATCTTTCACTTTCGAAAATTCGTGTTTTTAAGTGTAATATGCCACCCAGAATCGATTCCGACGGTTTTTGGGTCCCTTGGACGGATAAATATCAAGATTTTGACGTTGGAAGGTGAAATTATGAAATTTTTCGTTCTACGAAATTCGTGTTTTTTCGTGTAATTTGCGGCCCTGAATCGATTCTGACTGGTCTCGGGTCCTGGAAACGCATAGATTCCGAAATTTTGACGTCGGAACGTGAAAAATTACGAGATTTTTCATTTTTAAAAATGCGTGTTTTTCAGTGTAATATGCCATTTAGAATCGATTGCGACGGGTCCTGGGTCCTGAAAACGCATAATTTTCGAGATATCGACGTTGAAACGTAAAAAATGATCCAATTCTTCACTTTTGAAAATTCGTGTTTTTGAGTGTAATATGCCATTTAGAATCGATTGCGACGGGTCCTGGGTCCTGAATACGCATGATTTTCGAGATATCGACGTTGAAACGTGAAAAATGATCCAATTTTTCACTTTTGAAAATTCGTGTTTTTTAGTGTGACATGCCATTTAGAATCGATTGCGACGGGTCCCGTGTCCTGAAAACGCATAATTTGCAAGATATCGACGTGGAAACGTGAAGAATAATTCAATTTTTCACTTTCGAAAAGTCGTGTTTTTGAGTGTAATATGCCACCCAGAATCGATTCCGCTGGTTTTTGGGTTCCTTGAACGAATAAATATCGAGATCTCGACGTTGGAAGGTGAAGATAATGAAATTTTTCGTGCTACGAAATTTGAGTTTTTTCGTGTAATTTGCGGCCCTGAATCGATTTTGACTGGTCCCGGGTTCTGGAAACGCATAATTTCCGGAAGTTTGACGTCAAAACGTGAAAAATTATGAGATTTTTCATTCTCAAGAATTCGTGTTTTTCAGTGTAATATGCCATTTAGAATCGATTGCGACGGGTCCCGTGTCCTGAAAACGCATAATTTTCAAGATATCGACGTGAAAACGTGAAGAATAATTCAATTTTTCACTTTCGAAAATTCGTGTTTTTGAGTGTGATATGCCATTTAGAATCGATTGCGACGGGTCCCGGGTCCTGGAAACGCATAACTTTTGAGATATCGACGTGGCAACGTAGAAAATGATCCAATTTTTCACTATCGAAAATTCGCGTTTTTGAGTGTAATATGCCATTTAGAATCGATTGCGACGAGTCCCGGGTCCTGGAAACGCATAATTTTCGAGATATTGACGTGAAAACGTGAAAAATGATTCAATCTTTCACTTTCGAAAATTCGTGTTTTTAAGTGTAATATGCCACCCAGAATCGATTCCGACGGTTTTTGGGTCCCTTGGACGGATAAATATCAAGATTTTGACGTTGGAAGGTGAAATTATGAAATTTTTCGTCCTACGAAATTCGTGTTTTTTCGTGTAATTTGCGGCCCTGAATCGATTCTGACTGGTCTCGGGTCCTGGAAACGCATAGATTCCGAAATTTTGACGTCGGAACGTGAAAAATTACGAGATTTTTCATTTTTAAAAATGCGTGTTTTTCAGTGTAATATGCCATTTAGAATCGATTGCGACGGGTCCTGGGTCCTGAAAACGCATAATTTTCGAGATATCGACGTTGAAACGTAAAAAATGATCCAATTCTTCACTTTTGAAAATTCGTGTTTTTGAGTGTAATATGCCATTTAGAATCGATTGCGACGGGTCCTGGGTCCTGAAAACGCATGATTTTCGAGATATCGACGTTGAAACGTGAAAAATGATCCAATTTTTCACTTTTGAAAATTCGTGTTTTTTAGTGTGACATGCCATTTAGAATCGATTGCGACGGGTCCCGTGTCCTGAAAACGCATAATTTTCAAGATATCGACGTGGAAACGTGAAGAATAATTCAATTTTTCACTTTCGAAAAGTCGTGTTTTTGAGTGTAATATGCCACCCAGAATCGATTCCGCTGGTTTTTGGGTTCCTTGAACGAATAAATATCGAGATCTCGACGTTGGAAGGTGAAGATAATGAAATTTTTCGTGCTACGAAATTTGAGTTTTTTCGTGTAATTTGCGGCCCTGAATCGATTTTGACTGGTCCCGGGTTCTGGAAACGCATAATTTCCGGAAGTTTGACGTCAAAACGTGAAAAATTATGAGATTTTTCATTCTCAAGAATTCGTGTTTTTCAGTGTAATATGCCATTTAGAATCGATTGCGACGGGTACTGGGTCCTGAAAACGCATAATTCTCGAGATATCGACGTTAAAACGTGAAAAATGATCCAATTTTTCACTTTCGAAAATTCGTGTTTTTGAGTGTGATATGCCATTTAGAATCGATTGCGACGGGTCCCGGGTCCTGGAAACGCATAACTTTCGAGATATCGACGTGGCAACGTAGAAAATGATCCAATTTTTCACTCTCGAAAATTCGCGTTTTTGAGTGTAATATGCCATTTAGAATCGATTGCGACGAGTCCCGGGTCCTGGAAGCGCATAATTTTCGAGATATTGACGTGGAAACGTGAAAAATGATTCAATCTTTCACTTTCGAAAATTCGTGTTTTTAAGTGTAATATGCCACCCAGAATCGATTCCGACGGTTTTTGGGTCCCTTGGACGGATAAATATCAAGATTTCGACGTTGGAAGGTGAAATTATGAAATTTTTCGTTCTACGAAATTCGTGTTTTTTCGTGTAATTTGCGGCCCTAAATCGATTCTGACTGGTCCCGGGTCCTGGAAACGCATAGATTCCGAAATTTTGACGTCGGAACGTGAAAAATTACGAGATTTTTCATTCTCAAAAATGCGTGTTTTTCAGTGTAATATGCCATTTACAATCGATTGCGACGGGTCCTGGGTCCTGAAAACGCATAATTTTCGAGATATCGACGTTGAAACGTAAAAAATGATCCAATTCTTCACTTTTGAAAATTCGTGTTTTTGAGTGTAATATGCCCTTTAGAATCGATTGCGACGGGTCCTGGGTCCTGAAAACGCATAATTTTCGAGATATCGACGTTGAAACGTGAAAAATGATCCAATTTTTCACTTTTGAAAATTCGTGTTTCTGAGTGTGACATGCCATTTAGAATCGATTGCGACGGGTCCCGGGTCCTGAAAACGCATAATTTTCAAGATATCGACGTGGAAACGTGAAGAATAATTCAATTTTTCACTTTCGAAAAGTCGTGTTTTTGAGTGTAATATGCCACCCAGTATCGATTCCGCTGGTTTTTGGGTTCCTTGGACGAATAAATATCGAGATCTCGACGTTGGAAGGTGAAAATAATGAAATTTTTCGTGCTACGAAATTCGAGTTTTTTCGTGTAATTTGCGGCCCTGAATCGATTTTGACTGGTCCCGGGTTCTGGAAACGCATAATTTCCGGAAGTTTGACGTCAAAACGTGAAAAATTATGAGATTTTTCATTCTCAAGAATTCGTGTTTTTCAGTGTAATATGCCATTTAGAATCGATTGCGACGGGTACTGGGTCCTGAAAACGCATAATTCTCGAGATATCGACGTTGAAACGTGAAAAATGATCCAATTTTTCACTTTCGAAAATTCGTGTTTTTGAGTGTGATATGCCATTTAGAATCGATTGCGACGGGTCCCGGGTCCTGAAAACGCATAATTTTCAAGATATCGACGTGGAAACGTGAAGAATAATTCAATTTTTCACTTTCGAAAAGTCGTGTTTTTGAGTGTAATATGCCACCCAGAATCGATTCCGCTGGTTTTTGGGTTCCTTGGACGAATAAATATCGAGATCTCGACGTTGGAAGGTGAAAATAATGAAATTTTTCGTGCTACGAAATTCGAGTTTTTTCGTGTAATTTGCGGCCCTGAATCGATTTTGACTGGTCCCGGGTCCTGGAAACGCATAATTTCCGGAATTTTGACGTCGGAACGTGAAAAATTATGAGATTTTTCATTCTCAAGAATTCGTGTTTTTCAGTGCAATATGCCATTTAGAATCGATTGCGACGGGTCCTGGGTCCTGAAAAAAGCATAATTTTCGAGATATCGACGTTGAAACGTAAAAAATGATCCAATTCTTCACTTTTGAAAATTCGTGTTTTTGAGTGTGATATGCCATTTAGAATCGATTGCGACGGGTCCCGGGTCCTGGAAACGCATAACTTTCGAGATATCGACGTGGCAACGTAGAAAATGATCCAATTTTTCACTCTCGAAAATTCGCGTTTTTGAGTGTAATATGCCATTTAGAATCGATTGCGACGAGTCCCGGGTCCTGGAAACGCATAACTTTCGAGATATCGACGTGGCAACGTAGAAAATGATCCAATTTTTCACTCTCGAAAATTCGCGTTTTTGAGTGTAATATGCCATTTAGAATCGATTGCGACGAGTCCCGGGTCCTGGAAGCGCATAATTTTCGAGATATTGACGTGGAAACGTGAAAAATGATTCAATCTTTCACTTTCGAAAATTCGTGTTTTTAAGTGTAATATGCCACCCAGAATCGATTCCGACGGTTTTTGGGTCCCTTGGACGGATAAATATCAAGATTTTGACGTTGGAAGGTGAAATTATGAAATTTTTCGTTCTACGAAATTCGTGTTTTTTCGTGTAATTTGCGGCCCTGAATCGATTCTGACTGGTCCCGGGTCCTGGAAACGCATAGATTCCGAAATTTTGACGTCGGAACGTGAAAAATTACGAGATTTTTCATTTTCAAAAATGCGTGTTTTTCAGTGTAATACGCCATTTAGAATCGATTGCGACGGGTCCTGGGTCCTGAAAACGCATAATTTTCGAGATATCGACGTTGAAACGTAAAAAATGATCCAATTCTTCACTTTTGAAAATTCGTGTTTTTGAGTGTCATATGCCATTTAGAATCGATTGCGACGGGTCCTGGGTCCTGAAAACGCATAATTTTCGAGATATCGACGTTGAAACGTGAAAAATGATCCAATTTTTCACTTTTGAAAATTCGTGTTTTTGAGTGTGACATGCCATTTAGAATCGATTGCGACGGGTCCCGTGTCCTGAAAACGCATAATTTTCAAGATATCGACGTGGAAACGTGAAGAATAATTCAATTTTTCACTTTCGAAAAGTCGTGTTTTTGAGTGTAATATGCCACCCAGAATCGATTCCGCTGGTTTTTGGGTTCCTTGAACGAATAAATATCGAGATCTCGACGTTGGAAGGTGAAGATAATGAAATTTTTCGTGCTACGAAATTTGAGTTTTTTCGTGTAATTTGCGGCCCTGAATCGATTTTGACTGGTCCCGGGTCCTGGAAACGCATAATTTCCGGAAGTTTGACGTCAAAACGTGAAAAATTATGAGATTTTTCATTCTCAAGAATTCGTGTTTTTCAGTGTAATATGCCATTTAGAATCGATTGCGACGGGTACTGGGTCCTGAAAACGCATAATTCTCGAGATATCGACGTTGAAACGTGAAAAATGATCCAATTTTTCACTTTCGAAAATTCGTGTTTTTGAGTGTGATATGCCATTTAGAATCGATTGCGACGGGTCCCGGGTCCTGGAAACGCATAACTTTCGAGATATCGACGTGGCAACGTAGAAAATGATCCAATTTTTCACTCTCGAAAATTCGCGTTTTTGAGTGTAATATGCCATTTAGAATCGATTGCGACGAGTCCCGGGTCCTGGAAACGCATAATTTTCGAGATATTGACGTGGAAACGTGAAAAATGATTTAATCTTCCACTTTCGAAAATTCGTGTTTTTGAGTGTAATATGCCACCCAGAATCGATTCCGACGGTTTTTGGGTCCCTTGGACGGATAAATATCAAGATTTCGACGTTGGAAGGTGAAATTATGAAATTTTTCGTTCTACGAAATTCGTGTTTTTTCGTGTAATTTGCGGCCCTAAATCGATTCTGACTGGTCCCGGGTCCTGGAAACGCATAGATTCCGAAATTTTGACGTCGGAACGTGAAAAATTACGAGATTTTTCATTCTCAAAAATGCGTGTTTTTCAGTGTAATATGCCATTTACAATCGATTGCGACGGGTCCTGGGTCCTGAAAACGCATAATTTTCGAGATATCGACGTTGAAACGTAAAAAATGATCCAATTCTTCACTTTTGAAAATTCGTGTTTTTGAGTGTAATATGCCCTTTAGAATCGATTGCGACGGGTCCTGGGTCCTGAAAACGCATAATTTTCGAGATATCGACGTTGAAACGTGAAAAATGATCCAATTTTTCACTTTTGAAAATTCGTGTTTCTGAGTGTGACATGCCATTTAGAATCGATTGCGACGGGTCCCGGGTCCTGAAAACGCATAATTTTCAAGATATCGACGTGGAAACGTGAAGAATAATTCAATTTTTCACTTTCGAAAAGTCGTGTTTTTGAGTGTAATATGCCACCCAGTATCGATTCCGCTGGTTTTTGGGTTCCTTGGACGAATAAATATCGAGATCTCGACGTTGGAAGGTGAAAATAATGAAATTTTTCGTGCTACGAAATTCGAGTTTTTTCGTGTAATTTGCGGCCCTGAATCGATTTTGACTGGTCCCGGGTCCTGGAAACGCATAATTTCCGGAATTTTGACGTCGGAACGTGAAAAATTATGAGATTTTTCATTCTCAAGAATTCGTGTTTTTCAGTGCAATATGCCATTTAGAATCGATTGCGACGGGTCCTGGGTCCTGAAAAAAGCATAATTTTCGAGATATCGACGTTGAAACGTAAAAAATGATCCAATTCTTCACTTTTGAAAATTCGTGTTTTTGAGTGTGATATGCCATTTAGAATCGATTGCGACGGGTCCCGGGTCCTGGAAACGCATAACTTTCGAGATATCGACGTGGCAACGTAGAAAATGATCCAATTTTTCACTCTCGAAAATTCGCGTTTTTGAGTGTAATATGCCATTTAGAATCGATTGCGACGAGTCCCGGGTCCTGGAAACGCATAATTTTCGAGATATTGACGTGGAAACGTGAAAAATGATTCAATCTTTCACTTTCGAAAATTCGTGTTTTTATGTGTAATATGCCACCCAGAATCGATTCCGACGGTTTTTGGGTCCCTTGGACGGATAAATATCAAGATTTTGACGTTGGAAGGTGAAATTATGAAATTTTTCGTTCTACGAAATTCGTGTTTTTTCGTGTAATTTCCGGCCCTGAATCGATTCTGACTGGTCCCGGGTCCTGGAAACGCATAGATTCCGAAATTGTGACGTCGGAACGTGAAAAATTACGAGATTTTTCATTTTCAAAAATGCGTGTTTTTCAGTGTAATATGCCATTTAGAATCGATTGCGACGGGTCCTGAAAACGCATAATTTTCGAGATATCGACGTTGAAACGTAAAAAATGATCCAATTCTTCACTTTTGAAAATTCGTGTTTTTGAGTGTAATATGCCATTTAGAATCGATTGCGACGGGTCCTGGGTCCTGAAAACGCATGATTTTCGAGATATCGACGTTGAAACGTGAAAAATGATCCAATTTTTCACTTTTGAAAATTCGTGTTTTTTAGTGTGACATGCCATTTAGAATCGATTGCGACGGGTCCCGTGTCCTGAAAACGCATAATTTTCAAGATATCGACGTGGAAACGTGAAGAATAATTCAATTTTTCACTTTCGAAAAGTCGTGTTTTTGAGTGTAATATGCCACCCAGAATCGATTCCGCTGGTTTTTGGGTTCCTTGAACGAATAAATATCGAGATCTCGACGTTGGAAGGTGAAGATAATGAAATTTTTCGTGCTACGAAATTTGAGTTTTTTCGTGTAATTTGCGGCCCTGAATCGATTTTGACTGGTCCCGGGTTCTGGAAACGCATAATTTCCGGAAGTTTGACGTCAAAACGTGAAAAATTATGAGATTTTTCATTCTCAAGAATTCGTGTTTTTCAGTGTAATATGCCATTTAGAATCGATTGCGACGGGTACTGGGTCCTGAAAACGCATAATTCTCGAGATATCGACGTTGAAACGTGAAAAATGATCCAATTTTTCACTTTCGAAAATTCGTGTTTTTGAGTGTGATATGCCATTTAGAATCGATTGCGACGGGTCCCGGGTCCTGGAAACGCATAACTTTCGAGATATCGACGTGGCAACGTAGAAAATGATCCAATTTTTCACTCTCGAAAATTCGCGTTTTTGAGTGTAATATGCCATTTAGAATCGATTGCGACGAGTCCCGGGTCCTGGAAGCGCATAATTTTCGAGATATTGACGTGGAAACGTGAAAAATGATTCAATCTTTCACTTTCGAAAATTCGTGTTTTTAAGTGTAATATGCCACCCAGAATCGATTCCGACGGTTTTTGGGTCCCTTGGACGGATAAATATCAAGATTTCGACGTTGGAAGGTGAAATTATGAAATTTTTCGTTCTACGAAATTCGTGTTTTTTCGTGTAATTTGCGGCCCTAAATCGATTCTGACTGGTCCCGGGTCCTGGAAACGCATAGATTCCGAAATTTTGACGTCGGAACGTGAAAAATTACGAGATTTTTCATTCTCAAAAATGCGTGTTTTTCAGTGTAATATGCCATTTACAATCGATTGCGACGGGTCCTGGGTCCTGAAAACGCATAATTTTCGAGATATCGACGTTGAAACGTAAAAAATGATCCAATTCTTCACTTTTGAAAATTCGTGTTTTTGAGTGTAATATGCCCTTTAGAATCGATTGCGACGGGTCCTGGGTCCTGAAAACGCATAATTTTCGAGATATCGACGTTGAAACGTGAAAAATGATCCAATTTTTCACTTTTGAAAATTCGTGTTTCTGAGTGTGACATGCCATTTAGAATCGATTGCGACGGGTCCCGGGTCCTGAAAACGCATAATTTTCAAGATATCGACGTGGAAACGTGAAGAATAATTCAATTTTTCACTTTCGAAAAGTCGTGTTTTTGAGTGTAATATGCCACCCAGTATCGATTCCGCTGGTTTTTGGGTTCCTTGGACGAATAAATATCGAGATCTCGACGTTGGAAGGTGAAAATAATGAAATTTTTCGTGCTACGAAATTCGAGTTTTTTCGTGTAATTTGCGGCCCTGAATCGATTTTGACTGGTCCCGGGTTCTGGAAACGCATAATTTCCGGAAGTTTGACGTCAAAACGTGAAAAATTATGAGATTTTTCATTCTCAAGAATTCGTGTTTTTCAGTGTAATATGCCATTTAGAATCGATTGCGACGGGTACTGGGTCCTGAAAACGCATAATTCTCGAGATATCGACGTTGAAACGTGAAAAATGATCCAATTTTTCACTTTCGAAAATTCGTGTTTTTGAGTGTGATATGCCATTTAGAATCGATTGCGACGGGTCCCGGGTCCTGAAAACGCATAATTTTCAAGATATCGACGTGGAAACGTGAAGAATAATTCAATTTTTCACTTTCGAAAAGTCGTGTTTTTGAGTGTAATATGCCACCCAGAATCGATTCCGCTGGTTTTTGGGTTCCTTGGACGAATAAATATCGAGATCTCGACGTTGGAAGGTGAAAATAATGAAATTTTTCGTGCTACGAAATTCGAGTTTTTTCGTGTAATTTGCGGCCCTGAATCGATTTTGACTGGTCCCGGGTCCTGGAAACGCATAATTTCCGGAATTTTGACGTCGGAACGTGAAAAATTATGAGATTTTTCATTCTCAAGAATTCGTGTTTTTCAGTGCAATATGCCATTTAGAATCGATTGCGACGGGTCCTGGGTCCTGAAAAAAGCATAATTTTCGAGATATCGACGTTGAAACGTAAAAAATGATCCAATTCTTCACTTTTGAAAATTCGTGTTTTTGAGTGTGATATGCCATTTAGAATCGATTGCGACGGGTCCCGGGTCCTGGAAACGCATAACTTTCGAGATATCGACGTGGCAACGTAGAAAATGATCCAATTTTTCACTCTCGAAAATTCGCGTTTTTGAGTGTAATATGCCATTTAGAATCGATTGCGACGAGTCCCGGGTCCTGGAAACGCATAACTTTCGAGATATCGACGTGGCAACGTAGAAAATGATCCAATTTTTCACTCTCGAAAATTCGCGTTTTTGAGTGTAATATGCCATTTAGAATCGATTGCGACGAGTCCCGGGTCCTGGAAGCGCATAATTTTCGAGATATTGACGTGGAAACGTGAAAAATGATTCAATCTTTCACTTTCGAAAATTCGTGTTTTTAAGTGTAATATGCCACCCAGAATCGATTCCGACGGTTTTTGGGTCCCTTGGACGGATAAATATCAAGATTTTGACGTTGGAAGGTGAAATTATGAAATTTTTCGTTCTACGAAATTCGTGTTTTTTCGTGTAATTTGCGGCCCTGAATCGATTCTGACTGGTCCCGGGTCCTGGAAACGCATAGATTCCGAAATTTTGACGTCGGAACGTGAAAAATTACGAGATTTTTCATTTTCAAAAATGCGTGTTTTTCAGTGTAATACGCCATTTAGAATCGATTGCGACGGGTCCTGGGTCCTGAAAACGCATAATTTTCGAGATATCGACGTTGAAACGTAAAAAATGATCCAATTCTTCACTTTTGAAAATTCGTGTTTTTGAGTGTCATATGCCATTTAGAATCGATTGCGACGGGTCCTGGGTCCTGAAAACGCATAATTTTCGAGATATCGACGTTGAAACGTGAAAAATGATCCAATTTTTCACTTTTGAAAATTCGTGTTTTTGAGTGTGACATGCCATTTAGAATCGATTGCGACGGGTCCCGTGTCCTGAAAACGCATAATTTTCAAGATATCGACGTGGAAACGTGAAGAATAATTCAATTTTTCACTTTCGAAAAGTCGTGTTTTTGAGTGTAATATGCCACCCAGAATCGATTCCGCTGGTTTTTGGGTTCCTTGAACGAATAAATATCGAGATCTCGACGTTGGAAGGTGAAGATAATGAAATTTTTCGTGCTACGAAATTTGAGTTTTTTCGTGTAATTTGCGGCCCTGAATCGATTTTGACTGGTCCCGGGTCCTGGAAACGCATAATTTCCGGAAGTTTGACGTCAAAACGTGAAAAATTATGAGATTTTTCATTCTCAAGAATTCGTGTTTTTCAGTGTAATATGCCATTTAGAATCGATTGCGACGGGTACTGGGTCCTGAAAACGCATAATTCTCGAGATATCGACGTTGAAACGTGAAAAATGATCCAATTTTTCACTTTCGAAAATTCGTGTTTTTGAGTGTGATATGCCATTTAGAATCGATTGCGACGGGTCCCGGGTCCTGGAAACGCATAACTTTCGAGATATCGACGTGGCAACGTAGAAAATGATCCAATTTTTCACTCTCGAAAATTCGCGTTTTTGAGTGTAATATGCCATTTAGAATCGATTGCGACGAGTCCCGGGTCCTGGAAACGCATAATTTTCGAGATATTGACGTGGAAACGTGAAAAATGATTTAATCTTCCACTTTCGAAAATTCGTGTTTTTGAGTGTAATATGCCACCCAGAATCGATTCCGACGGTTTTTGGGTCCCTTGGACGGATAAATATCAAGATTTCGACGTTGGAAGGTGAAATTATGAAATTTTTCGTTCTACGAAATTCGTGTTTTTTCGTGTAATTTGCGGCCCTAAATCGATTCTGACTGGTCCCGGGTCCTGGAAACGCATAGATTCCGAAATTTTGACGTCGGAACGTGAAAAATTACGAGATTTTTCATTCTCAAAAATGCGTGTTTTTCAGTGTAATATGCCATTTACAATCGATTGCGACGGGTCCTGGGTCCTGAAAACGCATAATTTTCGAGATATCGACGTTGAAACGTAAAAAATGATCCAATTCTTCACTTTTGAAAATTCGTGTTTTTGAGTGTAATATGCCCTTTAGAATCGATTGCGACGGGTCCTGGGTCCTGAAAACGCATAATTTTCGAGATATCGACGTTGAAACGTGAAAAATGATCCAATTTTTCACTTTTGAAAATTCGTGTTTCTGAGTGTGACATGCCATTTAGAATCGATTGCGACGGGTCCCGGGTCCTGAAAACGCATAATTTTCAAGATATCGACGTGGAAACGTGAAGAATAATTCAATTTTTCACTTTCGAAAAGTCGTGTTTTTGAGTGTAATATGCCACCCAGTATCGATTCCGCTGGTTTTTGGGTTCCTTGGACGAATAAATATCGAGATCTCGACGTTGGAAGGTGAAAATAATGAAATTTTTCGTGCTACGAAATTCGAGTTTTTTCGTGTAATTTGCGGCCCTGAATCGATTTTGACTGGTCCCGGGTCCTGGAAACGCATAATTTCCGGAATTTTGACGTCGGAACGTGAAAAATTATGAGATTTTTCATTCTCAAGAATTCGTGTTTTTCAGTGCAATATGCCATTTAGAATCGATTGCGACGGGTCCTGGGTCCTGAAAAAAGCATAATTTTCGAGATATCGACGTTGAAACGTAAAAAATGATCCAATTCTTCACTTTTGAAAATTCGTGTTTTTGAGTGTGATATGCCATTTAGAATCGATTGCGACGGGTCCCGGGTCCTGGAAACGCATAACTTTCGAGATATCGACGTGGCAACGTAGAAAATGATCCAATTTTTCACTCTCGAAAATTCGCGTTTTTGAGTGTAATATGCCATTTAGAATCGATTGCGACGAGTCCCGGGTCCTGGAAACGCATAATTTTCGAGATATTGACGTGGAAACGTGAAAAATGATTCAATCTTTCACTTTCGAAAATTCGTGTTTTTATGTGTAATATGCCACCCAGAATCGATTCCGACGGTTTTTGGGTCCCTTGGACGGATAAATATCAAGATTTTGACGTTGGAAGGTGAAATTATGAAATTTTTCGTTCTACGAAATTCGTGTTTTTTCGTGTAATTTCCGGCCCTGAATCGATTCTGACTGGTCCCGGGTCCTGGAAACGCATAGATTCCGAAATTGTGACGTCGGAACGTGAAAAATTACGAGATTTTTCATTTTCAAAAATGCGTGTTTTTCAGTGTAATATGCCATTTAGAATCGATTGCGACGGGTCCTGGGTCCTGAAAACGCATAATTTTCGAGATATCGACGTTGAAACGTAAAAAATGATCCAATTCTTCACTTTTGAAAATTCGTGTTTTTGAGTGTAATATGCCATTTAGAATCGATTGCGACGGGTCCTGGGTCCTGAAAACGCATGATTTTCGAGATATCGACGTTGAAACGTGAAAAATGATCCAATTTTTCACTTTTGAAAATTCGTGTTTTTGAGTGTGACATGCCATTTAGAATCGATTGCGACGGGTCCCGGGTCCTGAAAACGCATAATTCTCAAGATATCGACGTGGAAACGTGAAGAATAATTCAATTTTTCACTTTCGAAAAGTCGTGTTTTTGAGTGTAATATGCCACCCAGAATCGATTCCGCTGGTTTTTGGGTTCCTTGAACGAATAAATATCGAGATCTCGACGTTGGAAGGTGAAGATAATAAAATTTTTCGTGCTACGAAATTTGAGTTTTTTCGTGTTATTTGCGGCCCTGAATCGATTTCGACTGGTCCCGGGTCCTGGAAACGCATAATTTCCGGAATTTTGACGTCGGAACGAGAAAAATTATGAGATTTTTCATTCTCAAGAATTCGTGTTTTTCAGTGCAATATGCCATTTAGAATCGATTGCGACGGGTACTGGGTCCTGAAAACGCATAATTCTCGAGATATCGACGTTGAAACGTGAAAAATGATCCAATTTTTCACTTTCGAAAATTCGTGTTTTTGAGTGTGATATGCCATTTAGAATCGATTGCGACGGGTCCCGGGTCCTGGAAACGCATAACTTTCGAGATATCGACGTGGAAACGTAGAAAATGATCTAATTTTTCACTTTCGAAAATTCGCGTTTTTGAGTGTAATATGCCATTTAGAATCGATTGCGACGAGTCCCGGGTCCTGGAAACGCATAATTTTCGAGATATTGACGTGGAAACGTGGAAAATGATTCGATCTTTCACTTTCGAAAATTCGTGTTTTTGAGTGTAATATGCCACCCAGAATCGATTCCGCTGGTTTTTGGGTTCCTTGAACGAATAAATATCGAGATCTCGACGTTGGAAGGTGAAGATAATGAAATTTTTCGTGCTACGAAATTTGAATTTTTTCGTGTAATTTGCGGCCCTGAATCGATTTTGACTGGTCCCGGGTCCTGGAAACGCATAATTTCCGGAATTTTGACGTCGGAACGTGAAAAATTATGAGATTTTTCATTCTCAAGAATTCGTGTTTTTCAGTGCAATATGCCATTTAGAATCGATTGCGACGGGTCCTGGGTCCTGAAAAAAGCATAATTTTCGAGATATCGACGTTGAAACGTAAAAAATGATCCAATTCTTCACTTTTGAAAATTCGTGTTTTTGAGTGTGATATGCCATTTAGAATCGATTGCGACGGGTCCCGGGTCCTGGAAACGCATAACTTTCGAGATATCGACGTGGCAACGTAGAAAATGATCCAATTTTTCACTCTCGAAAATTCGCGTTTTTGAGTGTAATATGCCATTTAGAATCGATTGCGACGAGTCCCGGGTCCTGGAAACGCATAATTTTCGAGATATTGACGTGGAAACGTGAAAAATGATTCAATCTTTCACTTTCGAAAATTCGTGTTTTTAAGTGTAATATGCCACCCAGAATCGATTCCGACGGTTTTTGGGTCCCTTGGACGAATAAATATCGAGATCTCGACGTTGGAAGGTGAAAATAATGAAATTTTTCGTGCTACGAAATTCGAGTTTTTTCGTGTAATTTGCGGCCCTGAATCGATTTCGACTGGTCCCGGGTCCTGGAAACGCATAATTTCCGGAATTTTGACGTCGGAACGAGAAAAATTATGAGATTTTTCATTCTCAAGAATTCGTGTTTTTCAGTGTAATATGCCATTTACAATCGATTGCGACGGGTCCCGGGTCCTGGAAACGCATAACTTTCGAGATATCGACGTGGCAACGTAGAAAATGATCCAATTTTTCACTCTCGAAAATTCGCGTTTTTGAGTGTAATATGCCATTTAGAATCGATTGCGACGAGTCCCGGGTCCTGGAAACGCATAATTTTCGAGATATTGACGTGGAAACGTGAAAAATGATTCAATCTTTCCCTTCCGAAAATTCGTGTTTTTATGTGTAATATGCCACCCAGAATCGATTCCGACGGTTTTTGGGTCCCTTGGACGGATAAATATCAAGATTTTGACGTTGGAAGGTGAAATTATGAAATTTTTCGTTCTACGAAATTCGTGTTTTTTCGTGTAATTTCCGGCCCTGAATCGATTCTGACTGGTCCCGGGTCCTGGAAACGCATAGATTCCGAAATTGTGACGTCGGAACGTGAAAAATTACGAGATTTTTCATTTTCAAAAATGCGTGTTTTTCAGTGTAATATGCCATTTAGAATCGATTGCGACGGGTCCTGGGTCCTGAAAACGCATAATTTTCGAGATATCGACGTTGAAACGTAAAAAATGATCCAATTCTTCACTTTTGAAAATTCGTGTTTTTGAGTGTAATATGCCATTTAGAATCGATTGCGACGGGTCCTGGGTCCTGAAAACGCATAATTTTCGAGATATCGACGTTGAAACGTGAAAAATGATCCAATTTTTCACTTTTGAAAATTCGTGTTTTTGAGTGTGACATGCCATTTAGAATCGATTGCGACGGGTCCCGGGTCCTGAAAACGCATAATTCTCAAGATATCGACGTGGAAACGTGAAGAATAATTCAATTTTTCACTTTCGAAAAGTCGTGTTTTTGAGTGTAATATGCCACCCAGAATCGATTCCGCTGGTTTTTGGGTTCCTTGAACGAATAAATATCGAGATCTCGACGTTGGAAGGTGAAGATAATAAAATTTTTCGTGCTACGAAATTTGAGTTTTTTCGTGTTATTTGCGGCCCTGAATCGATTTCGACTGGTCCCGGGTCCTGGAAACGCATAATTTCCGGAATTTTGACGTCGGAACGAGAAAAATTATGAGATTTTTCATTCTCAAGAATTCGTGTTTTTCAGTGTAATATGCCATTTACAATCGATTGCGACTGGTCCCGGGTCCTGGAAACGCATAACTTTCGAGATATCGACGTGGAAACGTAGAAAATGATCCAATTTTTCACTTTCGAAAATTCGCGTTTTTGAGTGTAATATGCCATTTAGAATCGATTGCGACGAGTCCCGGGTCCTGGAAACGCATAATTTTCGAGATATTGACGTGGAAACGTGGAAAATGATTCGATCTTTCACTTTCGAAAATTCGTGTTTTTGAGTGTAATATGCCACCCAGAATCGATTCCGCTGGTTTTTGGGTTCCTTGAACGAATAAATATCGAGATCTCGACGTTGGAAGGTGAAGATAATGAAATTTTTCGTGCTACGAAATTTGAGTTTTTTCGTGTAATTTGCGGCCCTGAATCGATTTTGACTGGTCCCGGGTCCTGGAAACGCATAATTTCCGGAATTTTGACGTCGGAACGTGAAAAATTATGAGATTTTTCATTCTCAAGAATTCGTGTTTTTCAGTGTAATATGCCATTCAGAATCGATTGCGACGGGAACTGGGTCCTGAAAACGCATAATTCTCGAGATATCGACGTTGAAACGTGAAAAATGATCCAATTTTTCACTTTCGAAAATTCGTGTTTTTGAGTGTGATATGCCATTTAGAATCGATTGCGACGGGTCCCAGGTCCTGGAAACGCATAATTTCCGAGATATCGACGTGGAAACGTAGAAAATGATCCAATTTTTCACTTTCGAAAATTCGCGTTTTTGAGTGTAATATGCCATTTAGAATCGATTGCGACGAGTCCCGGGTCCTGGAAACGCATAATTTTCGAGATATTGACGTGGAAACGTGAAAAATGATTCAATCTTCCACTTTAGAAAATTCGTGTTTTTGAGTGTAATATGCCACCCAGAATCGATTCCGCTGGTTTTTGGGTTCCTTGAACGAATAAATATCGAGATCTCGACGTTGGAAGGTGAAGATAATGAAATTTTTCGTGCTACGAAATTTGAGTTTTTTCGTGTAATTTGCGGCCCTGAATCGATTTTGACTGGTCCCGGGTCCTGGAAACGCATAATTTCCGGAATTTTGACGTCGGAACGTGAAAAATTATGAGATTTTTCATTCTCAAGAATTCGTGTTTTTCAGTGTAATATGCCATTCAGAATCGATTGCGACGGGAACTGGGTCCTGAAAACGCATAATTTTCGAGATATCGACGTTGAAACGTGAAAAATGATCCAATTTTTCACTTTTGAAAATTCGTGTTTTTGAGTGTGACATGCCATTTAGAATCGATTGCGACGGGTCCCGGGTCCTGAAAACGCATAATTCTCAAGATATCGACGTGGAAACGTGAAGAATAATTCAATTTTTCACTTTCGAAAAGTCGTGTTTTTGAGTGTAATATGCCACCCAGAATCGATTCCGCTGGTTTTTGGGTTCCTTGAACGAATAAATATCGAGATCTCGACGTTGGAAGGTGAAGATAATAAAATTTTTCGTGCTACGAAATTTGAGTTTTTTCGTGTTATTTGCGGCCCTGAATCGATTTCGACTGGTCCCGGGTCCTGGAAACGCATAATTTCCGGAATTTTGACGTCGGAACGAGAAAAATTATGAGATTTTTCATTCTCAAGAATTCGTGTTTTTCAGTGTAATATGCCATTTACAATCGATTGCGACTGGTCCCGGGTCCTGGAAACGCATAACTTTCGAGATATCGACGTGGAAACGTAGAAAATGATCCAATTTTTCACTTTCGAAAATTCGCGTTTTTGAGTGTAATATGCCATTTAGAATCGATTGCGACGAGTCCCGGGTCCTGGAAACGCATAATTTTCGAGATATTGACGTGGAAACGTGGAAAATGATTCGATCTTTCACTTTCGAAAATTCGTGTTTTTGAGTGTAATATGCCACCCAGAATCGATTCCGCTGGTTTTTGGGTTCCTTGAACGAATAAATATCGAGATCTCGACGTTGGAAGGTGAAGATAATGAAATTTTTCGTGCTACGAAATTTGAGTTTTTTCGTGTAATTTGCGGCCCTGAATCGATTTTGACTGGTCCCGGGTCCTGGAAACGCATAATTTCCGGAATTTTGACGTCGGAACGTGAAAAATTATGAGATTTTTCATTCTCAAGAATTCGTGTTTTTCAGTGTAATATGCCATTCAGAATCGATTGCGACGGGAACTGGGTCCTGAAAACGCATAATTCTCGAGATATCGACGTTGAAACGTGAAAAATGATCCAATTTTTCACTTTCGAAAATTCGTGTTTTTGAGTGTGATATGCCATTTAGAATCGATTGCGACGGGTCCCAGGTCCTGGAAACGCATAATTTCCGAGATATCGACGTGGAAACGTAGAAAATGATCCAATTTTTCACTTTCGAAAATTCGCGTTTTTGAGTGTCATATGCCATTTAGAATCGATTGCGACGAGTCCCGGGTCCTGGAAACGCATAATTTTCGAGATATTGACGTGGAAACGTGAAAAATGATTCAATCTTCCACTTTCGAAAATTCGTGTTTTTGAGTGTAATATGCCACCCAGAATCGATTCCGACGGTTTTTGGGTCCCTTGGACGGATAAATATCAAGATTTCGACGTTGGAAGGTGAAATTATGAAATTTTTCGTTCTACGAAATTCGTGTTTTTTCGTGTAATTTGCGGCCCTAAATCGATTCTGACTGGTCCCGGGTCCTGGAAACGCATAGATTCCGAAATTTTGACGTCGGAACGTGAAAAATTACGAGATTTTTCATTCTCAAAAATGCGTTTTTTTCAGTGTAATATGCCATTTACAATCGATTGCGACGGGTCCTGGGTCCTGAAAACGCATAATTTTCGAGATATCGACGTTGAAACGTAAAAAATGATCCAATTCTTCACTTTTGAAAATTCGTGTTTTTGAGTGTAATATGCCCTTTAGAATCGATTGCGACGGGTCCTGGGTCCTGAAAACGCATAATTTTCGAGATATCGACGTTGAAACGTGGAAAATGATCCAATTTTTCACTTTTGAAAATTCGTGGTTTTGAGTGTGACATGCCATTTAGAATCGATTGCGACGGGTCCCCGGTCCTGAAAACGCATAATTTTCAAGATATCGACGTGGAAACGTGAAGAATAATTCAATTTTTCACTTCCGAAAAGTCGTGTTTTTGGGTGTAATATGCCACCCAGAATCGATTCCGCTGGTTTTTGGGTTCCTTGGACGAATAAATATCGAGATCTCGACGTTGGAAGGTGAAAATAATGAAATTTTTCGTGCTACGAAATTCGAGTTTTTTCGTGTAATTTGCGGCCCTGAATCGATTTTGACTGGTCCCGGGTCCTGGAAACGCATAATTTCCGGAATTTTGACGTCGGAACGTGAAAAATTATGAGATTTTTCATTCTCAAGAATTCGTGTTTTTCAGTGCAATATGCCATTTAGAATCGATTGCGACGGGTCCTGGGTCCTGAAAAAAGCATAATTTTCGAGATATCGACGTTGAAACGTAAAAAATGATCCAATTCTTCACTTTTGAAAATTCGTGTTTTTGAGTGTGATATGCCATTTAGAATCGATTGCGACGGGTCCCGGGTCCTGGAAACGCATAACTTTCGAGATATCGACGTGGCAACGTAGAAAATGATCCAATTTTTCACTCTCGAAAATTCGCGTTTTTGAGTGTAATATGCCATTTAGAATCGATTGCGACGAGTCCCGGGTCCTGGAAACGCATAATTTTCGAGATATTGACGTGGAAACGTGAAAAATGATTCAATCTTTCACTTTCGAAAATTCGTGTTTTTATGTGTAATATGCCACCCAGAATCGATTCCGACGGTTTTTGGGTCCCTTGGACGGATAAATATCAAGATTTTGACGTTGGAAGGTGAGATTATGAAATTTTTCGTTCTACGAAATTGGTGTTTTTTCGTGTAATTTCCGGCCCTGAATCGATTCTGACTGGTCCCGGGTCCTGGAAACGCATAGATTCCGAAATTGTGACGTCGGAACGTGAAAAATTACGAGATTTTTCATTTTCAAAAATGCGTGTTTTTCAGTGTAATATGCCATTTAGAATCGATTGCGACGGGTCCTGGGTCCTGAAAACGCATAATTTTCGAGATATCGACGTTGAAACGTAAAAAATGATCCAATTCTTCACTTTTGAAAATTCGTGTTTTTGAGTGTAATATGCCATTTAGAATCGATTGCGACGGGTCCTGGGTCCTGAAAACGCATAATTTTCGAGATATCGACGTTGAAACGTGAAAAATGATCCAATTTTTCACTTTTGAAAATTCGTGTTTTTGAGTGTGACATGCCATTTAGAATCGATTGCGACGGGTCCCGGGTCCTGAAAACGCATAATTCTCAAGATATCGACGTGGAAACGTGAAGAATAATTCAATTTTTCACTTTCGAAAAGTCGTGTTTTTGAGTGTAATATGCCACCCAGAATCGATTCCGCTGGTTTTTGGGTTCCTTGAACGAATAAATATCGAGATCTCGACGTTGGAAGGTGAAGATAATAAAATTTTTCGTGCTACGAAATTTGAGTTTTTTCGTGTTATTTGCGGCCCTGAATCGATTTCGACTGGTCCCGGGTCCTGGAAACGCATAATTTCCGGAATTTTGACGTCGGAACGAGAAAAATTATGAGATTTTTCATTCTCAAGAATTCGTGTTTTTCAGTGTAATATGCCATTTAGAATCGATTGCGACGGGTACTGGGTCCTGAAAACGCATAATTCTCGAGATATCGACGTTGAAACGTGAAAAATGATCCAATTTTTCACTTTCGAAAATTCGTGTTTTTGAGTGTGATATGCCATTTAGAATCGATTGCGACGGGTCCCGGGTCCTGGAAACGCATAACTTTCGAGATATCGACGTGGAAACGTAGAAAATGATCCAATTTTTCACTTCCGAAAATTCGCGTTTTTGAGTGTAATATGCCATTTAGAATCGATTGCGACGAGTCCCGGGTCCTGGAAACGCATAATTTTCGAGATATTGACGTGGAAACGTGGAAAATGATTCGATCTTTCACTTTCGAAAATTCGTGTTTTTGAGTGTAATATGCCACCCAGAATCGATTCCGCTGGTTTTTGGGTTCCTTGAACGAATAAATATCGAGATCTCGACGTTGGAAGGTGAAGATAATGAAATTTTTCGTGCTACGAAATTTGAGTTTTTTCGTGTAATTTGCGGCCCTGAATCGATTTTGACTGGTCCCGGGTCCTGGAAACGCATAATTTCCGGAATTTTGACGTCGGAACGTGAAAAATTATGAGATCTTTCATTCTCAAGAATTCGTGTTTTTCAGTGCAATATGCCATTTAGAATCGATTGCGACGGGTCCTGGGTCCTGAAAAAAGCATAATTTTCGAGATATCGACGTTGAAACGTAAAAAATGATCCAATTCTTCACTTTTGAAAATTCGTGTTTTTGAGTGTGATATGCCATTTAGAATCGATTGCGACGGGTCCTGGGTCCTGAAAACGCATAATTTTCGAGATATCGACGTTGAAACGTAAAAAATGATCCAATTCTTCACTTTTGAAAATTCGTGTTTTTGAGTGTAATATGCCATTTAGAATCGATTGCGACGGGTCCTGGGTCCTGAAAACGCATAATTTTCGAGATATCGACGTTGAAACGTGAAAAATGATCCAATTTTTCACTTTTGAAAATTCGTGTTTTTGAGTGTGACATGCCATTTAGAATCGATTGCGACGGGTCCCGGGTCCTGAAAACGCATAATTCTCAAGATATCGACGTGGAAACGTGAAGAATAATTCAATTTTTCACTTTCGAAAAGTCGTGTTTTTCAGTGTAATATGCCACCCAGAATCGATTCCGCTGGTTTTTGGGTTCCTTGAACGAATAAATATCGAGATCTCGACGTTGGAAGGTGAAGATAATAAAATTTTTCGTGCTACGAAATTTGAGTTTTTTCGTGTTATTTGCGGCCCTGAATCGATTTCGACTGGTCCCGGGTCCTGGAAACGCATAATTTCCGGAATTTTGACGTCGGAACGAGAAAAATTATGAGATTTTTCAATCTCAAGAATTCGTGTTTTTCAGTGTAATATGCCATTTAGAATCGATTGCGACGGGTACTGGGTCCTGAAAACGCATAATTCTCGAGATATCGACGTTGAAACGTGAAAAATGATCCAATTTTTCACTTTCGAAAATTCGTGTTTTTGAGTGTGATATGCCATTTAGAATCGATTGCGACGGGTCCCGGGTCCTGGAAACGCATAACTTTCGAGATATCGACGTGGAAACGTAGAAAATGATCCAATTTTTCACTTTCGAAAATTCGCGTTTTTGAGTGTAATATGCCATTTAGAATCGATTGCGACGAGTCCCGGGTCCTGGAAACGCATAATTTTCGAGATATTGACGTGGAAACGTGGAAAATGATTCGATCTTTCACTTTCGAAAATTCGTGTTTTTGAGTGTAATATGCCACCCAGAATCGATTCCGCTGGTTTTTGGGTTCCTTGAACGAATAAATATCGAGATCTCGACGTTGGAAGGTGAAGATAATGAAATTTTTCGTGCTACGAAATTTGAGTTTTTTCGTGTAATTTGCGGCCCTGAATCGATTTTGACTGGTCCCGGGTCCTGGAAACGCATAATTTCCGGAATTTTGACGTCGGAACGTGAAAAATTATGAGATTTTTCATTCTCAAGAATTCGTGTTTTTCAGTGCAATATGCCATTTAGAATCGATTGCGACGGGTCCTGGGTCCTGAAAAAAGCATAATTTTCGAGATATCGACGTTGAAACGTAAAAAATGATCCAATTCTTCACTTTTGAAAATTCGTGTTTTTGAGTGTGATATGCCATTTAGAATCGATTGCGACGGGTCCCGGGTCCTGGAAACGCATAACTTTCGAGATATCGACGTGGCAACGTAGAAAATGATCCAATTTTTCACTCTCGAAAATTCGCGTTTTTGAGTGTAATATGCCATTTAGAATCGATTGCGACGAGTCCCGGGTCCTGGAAACGCATAATTTTCGAGATATTGACGTGGAAACGTGAAAAATGATTCAATCTTTCACTTTCGAAAATTCGTGTTTTTATGTGTAATATGCCACCCAGAATCGATTCCGACGGTTTTTGGGTCCCTTGGACGGATAAATATCAAGATTTTGACGTTGGAAGGTGAAATTATGAAATTTTTCGTTCTACGAAATTCGTGTTTTTTCGTGTAATTTCCGGCCCTGAATCGATTCTGACTGGTCCCGGGTCCTGGAAACGCATAGATTCCGAAATTGTGACGTCGGAACGTGAAAAATTACGAGATTTTTCATTTTCAAAAATGCGTGTTTTTCAGTGTAATATGCCATTTAGAATCGATTGCGACGGGTCCTGGGTCCTGAAAACGCATAATTTTCGAGATATCGACGTTGAAACGTAAAAAATGATCCAATTCTTCACTTTTGAAAATTCGTGTTTTTGAGTGTAATATGCCATTTAGAATCGATTGCGACGGGTCCTGGGTCCTGAAAACGCATAATTTTCGAGATATCGACGTTGAAACGTGAAAAATGATCCAATTTTTCACTTTTGAAAATTCGTGTTTTTGAGTGTGACATGCCATTTAGAATCGATTGCGACGGGTCCCGGGTCCTGAAAACGCATAATTCTCAAGATATCGACGTGGAAACGTGAAGAATAATTCAATTTTTCACTTTCGAAAAGTCGTGTTTTTGAGTGTAATATGCCACCCAGAATCGATTCCGCTGGTTTTTGGGTTCCTTGAACGAATAAATATCGAGATCTCGACGTTGGAAGGTGAAGATAATAAAATTTTTCGTGCTACGAAATTTGAGTTTTTTCGTGTTATTTGCGGCCCTGAATCGATTTCGACTGGTCCCGGGTCCTGGAAACGCATAATTTCCGGAATTTTGACGTCGGAACGAGAAAAATTATGAGATTTTTCATTCTCAAGAATTCGTGTTTTTCAGTGTAATATGCCATTTAGAATCGATTGCGACGGGTACTGGGTCCTGAAAACGCATAATTCTCGAGATATCGACGTTGAAACGTGAAAAATGATCCAATTTTTCACTTTCGAAAATTCGTGTTTTTGAGTGTGATATGCCATTTAGAATCGATTGCGACGGGTCCCGGGTCCTGGAAACGCATAACTTTCGAGATATCGACGTGGAAACGTAGAAAATGATCCAATTTTTCACTTTCGAGAATTCGCGTTTTTGAGTGTAATATGCCATTTAGAATCGATTGCGACGAGTCCCGGGTCCTGGAAACGCATAATTTTCGAGATATTGACGTGGAAACGTGGAAAATGATTCGATCTTTCACTTTCGAAAATTCGTGTTTTTGAGTGTAATATGCCACCCAGAATCGATTCCGCTGGTTTTTGGGTTCCTTGAACGAATAAATATCGAGATCTCGACGTTGGAAGGTGAAGATAATGAAATTTTTCGTGCTACGAAATTTGAGTTTTTTCGTGTAATTTGCGGCCCTGAATCGATTTTGACTGGTCCCGGGTCCTGGAAACGCATAATTTCCGGAATTTTGACGTCGGAACGTGAAAAATTATGAGATTTTTCATTCTCAAGAATTCGTGTTTTTCAGTGCAATATGCCATTTAGAATCGATTGCGACGGGTCCTGGGTCCTGAAAAAAGCATAATTTTCGAGATATCGACGTTGAAACGTAAAAAATGATCCAATTCTTCACTTTTGAAAATTCGTGTTTTTGAGTGTGATATGCCATTTAGAATCGATTGCGACGGGTCCTGGGTCCTGAAAACGCATAATTTTCGAGATATCGACGTTGAAACGTAAAAAATGATCCAATTCTTCACTTTTGAAAATTCGTGTTTTTGAGTGTAATATGCCATTTAGAATCGATTGCGACGGGTCCTGGGTCCTGAAAACGCATAATTTTCGAGATATCGACGTTGAAACGTGAAAAATGATCCAATTTTTCACTTTTGAAAATTCGTGTTTTTGAGTGTGACATGCCATTTAGAATCGATTGCGACGGGTCCCGGGTCCTGAAAACGCATAATTCTCAAGATATCGACGTGGAAACGTGAAGAATAATTCAATTTTTCACTTTCGAAAAGTCCTGTTTTTCAGTGTAATATGCCACCCAGAATCGATTCCGCTGGTTTTTGGGTTCCTTGAACGAATAAATATCGAGATCTCGACGTTGGAAGGTGAAGATAATGAAATTTTTCGTGCTACGAAATTTGAGTTTTTTCGTGTAATTTGCGGCCCTGAATCGATTTTGACTGGTCCCGGGTCCTGGAAACGCATAATTTCCGGAATTTTGACGTCGGAACGTGAAAAATTATGAGATTTTTCATTCTCAAGAATTCGTGTTTTTCAGTGCAATATGCCATTTAGAATCGATTGCGACGGGTCCTGGGTCCTGAAAAAAGCATAATTTTCGAGATATCGACGTTGAAACGTAAAAAATGATCCAATTCTTCACTTTTGAAAATTCGTGTTTTTGAGTGTGATATGCCATTTAGAATCGATTGCGACGGGTCCCGGGTCCTGGAAACGCATAACTTTCGAGATATCGACGTGGCAACGTAGAAAATGATCCAATTTTTCACTCTCGAAAATTCGCGTTTTTGAGTGTAATATGCCATTTAGAATCGATTGCGACGAGTCCCGGGTCCTGGAAACGCATAATTTTCGAGATATTGACGTGGAAACGTGAAAAATGATTCAATCTTTCACTTTCGAAAATTCGTGTTTTTAAGTGTAATATGCCACCCAGAATCGATTCCGACGGTTTTTGGGTCCCTTGGACGGATAAATATCAAGATTTTGACGTTGGAAGGTGAAATTATGAAATTTTTCGTTCTACGAAATTCGTGTTTTTTCGTGTAATTTGCGGCCCTGAATCGATTCTGACTGGTCCCGGGTCCTGGAAACGCATAGATTCCGAAATTTTGACGTCGGAACGTGAAAAATTACGAGATTTTTCATTTTCAAAAATGCGTGTTTTTCAGTGTAATATGCCATTTAGAATCGATTGCGACGGGTCCTGGGTCCTGAAAACGCATAATTTTCGAGATATCGACGTTGAAACGTAAAAAATGATCCAATTCTTCACTTTTGAAAATTCGTGTTTTTGAGTGTAATATGCTATTTAGAATCGATTGCGACGGGTCCTGGGTCCTGAAAACGCATGATTTTCGAGATATCGACGTTGAAACGTGAAAAATGATCCAATTTTTCACTTTTGAAAATTCGTGTTTTTTAGTGTGACATGCCATTTAGAATCGATTGCGACGGGTCCCGTGTCCTGAAAACGCATAATTTTCAAGATATCGACGTGGAAACGTGAAGAATAATTCAATTTTTCACTTTCGAAAAGTCGTGTTTTTGAGTGTAATATGCCACCCAGAATCGATTCCGCTGGTTTTTGGGTTCCTTGAACGAATAAATATCGAGATCTCGACGTTGGAAGGTGAAGATAATGAAATTTTTCGTGCTACGAAATTTGAGTTTTTTCGTGTAATTTGCGGCCCTGAATCGATTTTGACTGGTCCCGGGTCCTGGAAACGCATAATTTCCGGAATTTTGACGTCGGAACGTGAAAAATTATGAGATTTTTCATTCTCAAGAATTCGTGTTTTTCAGTGTAATATGCCATTCAGAATCGATTGCGACGGGAACTGGGTCCTGAAAACGCATAATTCTCGAGATATCGACGTTGAAACGTGAAAAATGATCCAATTTTTCACTTTCGAAAATTCGTGTTTTTGAGTGTGATATGCCATTTAGAATCGATTGCGACGGGTCCCAGGTCCTGGAAACGCATAATTTCCGAGATATCGACGTGGAAACGTAGAAAATGATCCAATTTTTCACTTTCGAAAATTCGCGTTTTTGAGTGTAATATGCCATTTAGAATCGATTGCGACGAGTCCCGGGTCCTGGAAACGCATAATTTTCGAGATATTGACGTGGAAACGTGAAAAATGATTCAATCTTCCACTTTCGAAAATTCGTGTTTTTGAGTGTAATATGCCACCCAGAATCGATTCCGACGGTTTTTGGGTCCCTTGGACGGATAAATATCAAGATTTCGACGTTGGAAGGTGAAATTATGAAATTTTTCGTTCTACGAAATTCGTGTTTTTTCGTGTAATTTGCGGCCCTAAATCGATTCTGACTGGTCCCGGGTCCTGGAAACGCATAGATTCCGAAATTTTGACGTCGGAACGTGAAAAATTACGAGATTTTTCATTCTCAAAAATGCGTGTTTTTCAGTGTAATATGCCATTTACAATCGATTGCGACGGGTCCTGGGTTCTGAAAACGCATAATTCTCGAGATATCGACGTTGAAACGTGAAAAATGATCCAATTTTTCACTTTCGAAAATTCGTGTTTTTGAGTGTGATATGCCATTTAGAATCGATTGCGACGGGTCCCAGGTCCTGGAAACGCATAATTTCCGAGATATCGACGTGGAAACGTAGAAAATGATCCAATTTTTCACTTTCGAAAATTCGCGTTTTTGAGTGTAATATGCCATTTAGAATCGATTGCGACGAGTCCCGGGTCCTGGAAACGCATAATTTTCGAGATATTGACGTGGAAACGTGAAAAATGATTCAATCTTCCACTTTCGAAAATTCGTGTTTTTGAGTGTAATATGCCACCCAGAATCGATTTCGACGGTTTTTGGGTCCCTTGGACGGATAAATATCAAGATTTCGACGTTGGAAGGTGAAATTATGAAATTTTTCGTTCTACGAAATTCGTGTTTTTTCGTGTAATTTGCGGCCCTAAATCGATTCTGACTGGTCCCGGGTCCTGGAAACGCATAGATTCCGAAATTTTGACGTCGGAACGTGAAAAATTACGAGAATTTTCATTCTCAAAAATGCGTGTTTTTCAGTGTAATATGCCATTTACAATCGATTGCGACGGGTCCTGGGTCCTGAAAACGCATAATTTTCGAGATATCGACGTTGAAACGTAAAAAATGATCCAATTCTTCACTTTTGAAAATTCGTGTTTTTGAGTGTAATATGCCCTTTAGAATCGATTGCGACGGGTCCTGGGTCCTGAAAACGCATAATTTTCGAGATATCGACGTTGAAACGTGAAAAATGATCCAATTTTTCACTTTTGAAAATTCGTGTTTTTGAGTGTGACATGCCATTTAGAATCGATTGCGACGGGTCCCGGGTCCTGAAAACGCATAATTTTCGAGATATCGACGTGGAAACGTGAAGAATAATTCAATTTTTCACTTTCGAAAAGTCGTGTTTTTGAGTGTAATATGCCACCCAGAATCGATTCCGCTGGTTTTTGGGTTCCTTGGACGAATAAATATCGAGATCTCGACGTTGGAAGGTGAAAATAATGAAATTTTTCGTGCTACGAAATTCGAGTTTTTTCGTGTAATTTGCGGCCCTGAATCGATTTTGACTGGTCCCGGGTCCTGGAAACGCATAATTTCCGGAATTTTGACGTCGGAACGTGAAAAATTATGAGATTTTTCATTCTCAAGAATTCGTGTTTTTCAGTGCAATATGCCATTTAGAATCGATTGCGACGGGTCCTGGGTCCTGAAAAAAGCATAATTTTCGAGATATCGACGTTGAAACGTAAAAAATGATCCAATTCTTCACTTTTGAAAATTCGTGTTTTTGAGTGTGATATGCCATTTAGAATCGATTGCGACGGGTCCCGGGTCCTGGAAACGCATAACTTTCGAGATATCGACGTGGCAACGTAGAAAATGATCCAATTTTTCACTCTCGAAAATTCGCGTTTTTGAGTGTAATATGCCATTTAGAATCGATTGCGACGAGTCCCGGGTCCTGGAAACGCATAATTTTCGAGATATTGACGTGGAAACGTGAAAAATGATTCAATCTTTCACTTTCGAAAATTCGTGTTTTTATGTGTAATATGCCACCCAGAATCGATTCCGACGGTTTTTGGGTCCCTTGGACGGATAAATATCAAGATTTTGACGTTGGAAGGTGAAATTATGAAATTTTTCGTTCTACGAAATTCGTGTTTTTTCGTGTAATTTCCGGCCCTGAATCGATTCTGACTGGTCCCGGGTCCTGGAAACGCATAGATTCCGAAATTGTGACGTCGGAACGTGAAAAATTACGAGATTTTTCATTTTCAAAAATGCGTGTTTTTCAGTGTAATATGCCATTTAGAATCGATTGCGACGGGTCCTGGGTCCTGAAAACGCATAATTTTCGAGATATCGACGTTGAAACGTAAAAAATGATCCAATTCTTCACTTTTGAAAATTCGTGTTTTTGAGTGTAATATGCCATTTAGAATCGATTGCGACGGGTCCTGGGTCCTGAAAACGCATAATTTTCGAGATATCGACGTTGAAACGTGAAAAATGATCCAATTTTTCACTTTTGAAAATTCGTGTTTTTGAGTGTGACATGCCATTTAGAATCGATTGCGACGGGTCCCGGGTCCTGAAAACGCATAATTCTCAAGATATCGACGTGGAAACGTGAAGAATAATTCAATTTTTCACTTTCGAAAAGTCGTGTTTTTGAGTGTAATATGCCACCCAGAATCGATTCCGCTGGTTTTTGGGTTCCTTGAACGAATAAATATCGAGATCTCGACGTTGGAAGGTGAAGATAATAAAATTTTTCGTGCTACGAAATTTGAGTTTTTTCGTGTTATTTGCGGCCCTGAATCGATTTCGACTGGTCCCGGGTCCTGGAAACGCATAATTTCCGGAATTTTGACGTCGGAACGAGAAAAATTATGAGATTTTTCATTCTCAAGAATTCGTGTTTTTCAGTGTAATATGCCATTTAGAATCGATTGCGACGGGTACTGGGTCCTGAAAACGCATAATTCTCGAGATATCGACGTTGAAACGTGAAAAATGATCCAATTTTTCACTTTCGAAAATTCGTGTTTTTGAGTGTGATATGCCATTTAGAATCGATTGCGACGGGTCCCGGGTCCTGGAAACGCATAACTGTCGAGATATCGACGTGGCAACGTAGAAAATGATCCAATTTTTCACTTTCGAAAATTCGCGTTTTTGAGTGTAATATGCCATTTAGAATCGATTGCGACGAGTCCCGGGTCCTGGGAACGCATAATTTTCGAGATATTGACGTGGAAACGTGGAAAATGATTCGATCTTTCACTTTCGAAAATTCGTGTTTTTGAGTGTAATATGCCACCCAGAATCGATTCCGCTGGTTTTTGGGTTCCTTGAACGAATAAATATCGAGATCTCGACGTTGGAAGGTGAAGATAATGAAATTTTTCGTGCTACGAAATTTGAGTTTTTTCGTGTAATTTGCGGCCCTGAATCGATTTTGACTGGTCCCGGGTCCTGGAAACGCATAATTTCCGGAATTTTGACGTCGGAACGTGAAAAATTATGAGATTTTTCATTCTCAAGAATTCGTGTTTTTCAGTGTAATATGCCATTTAGAATCGATTGCGACGGGTACTGGGTCCTGAAAACGCATAATTCTCGAGATATCGACGTTGAAACGTGAAAAATGATCCAATTTTTCACTTTCGAAAATTCGTGTTTTTGAGTGTGATATGCCATTTAGAATCGATTGCGACGGGTCCCAGGTCCTGGAAACGCATAATTTCCGAGATATCGACGTGGAAACGTAGAAAATGATCCAATTTTTCACTTTCGAAAATTCGCGTTTTTGAGTGTAATATGCCATTTAGAATCGATTGCGACGAGTCCCGGGTCCTGGAAACGCATAATTTTCGAGATATTGACGTGGAAACGTGAAAAATGATTCAATCTTCCACTTTCGAAAATTCGTGTTTTTGAGTGTAATATGCCACCCAGAATCGATTCCGACGGTTTTTGGGTCCCTTGGACGGATAAATATCAAGATTTCGACGTTGGAAGGTGAAATTATGAAATTTTTCGTTCTACGAAATTCGTGTTTTTTCGTGTAATTTGCGGCCCTAAATCGATTCTGACTGGTCCCGGGTCCTGGAAACGCATAGATTCCGAAATTTTGACGTCGGAACGTGAAAAATTACGAGATTTTTCATTCTCAAAAATGCGTGTTTTTCAGTGTAATATGCCATTTACAATCGATTGCGACGGGTCCTGGGTTCTGAAAACGCATAATTCTCGAGATATCGACGTTGAAACGTGAAAAATGATCCAATTTTTCACTTTCGAAAATTCGTGTTTTTGAGTGTGATATGCCATTTAGAATCGATTGCGACGGGTCCCAGGTCCTGGAAACGCATAATTTCCGAGATATCGACGTGGAAACGTAGAAAATGATCCAATTTCTCACTTTCGAAAATTCGCGTTTTTGAGTGTAATATGCCATTTAGAATCGATTGCGACGAGTCCCGGGTCCTGGAAACGCATAATTTTCGAGATATTGACGTGGAAACGTGAAAAATGATTCAATCTTCCACTTTCGAAAATTCGTGTTTTTGAGTGTAATATGCCACCCAGAATCGATTTCGACGGTTTTTGGGTCCCTTGGACGGATAAATATCAAGATTTCGACGTTGGAAGGTGAAATTATGAAATTTTTCGTTCTACGAAATTCGTGTTTTTTCGTGTAATTTGCGGCCCTAAATCGATTCTGACTGGTCCCGGGTCCTGGAAACGCATAGATTCCGAAATTTTGACGTCGGAACGTGAAAAATTACGAGAATTTTCATTCTCAAAAATGCGTGTTTTTCAGTGTAATATGCCATTTACAATCGATTGCGACGGGTCCTGGGTCCTGAAAACGCATAATTTTCGAGATATCGACGTTGAAACGTAAAAAATGATCCAATTCTTCACTTTTGAAAATTCGTGTTTTTGAGTGTAATATGCCCTTTAGAATCGATTGCGACGGGTCCTGGGTCCTGAAAACGCATAATTTTCGAGATATCGACGTTGAAACGTGAAAAATGATCCAATTTTTCACTTTTGAAAATTCGTGTTTTTGAGTGTGACATGCCATTTAGAATCGATTGCGACGGGTCCCGGGTCCTGAAAACGCATAATTTTCGAGATATCGACGTGGAAACGTGAAGAATAATTCAATTTTTCACTTTCGAAAAGTCGTGTTTTTGAGTGTAATATGCCACCCAGAATCGATTCCGCTGGTTTTTGGGTTCCTTGGACGAATAAATATCGAGATCTCGACGTTGGAAGGTGAAAATAATGAAATTTTTCGTGCTACGAAATTCGAGTTTTTTCGTGTAATTTGCGGCCCTGAATCGATTTTGACTGGTCCCGGGTCCTGGAAACGCATAATTTCCGGAATTTTGACGTCGGAACGTGAAAAATTATGAGATTTTTCATTCTCAAGAATTCGTGTTTTTCAGTGCAATATGCCATTTAGAATCGATTGCGACGGGTCCCGGGTCCTGAAAAAAGCATAATTTTCGAGATATCGACGTTGAAACGTAAAAAATGATCCAATTCTTCACTTTTGAAAATTCGTGTTTTTGAGTGTGATATGCCATTTAGAATCGATTGCGACGGGTCCCGGGTCCTGGAAACGCATAACTTTCGAGATATCGACGTGGCAACGTAGAAAATGATCCAATTTTTCACTCTCGAAAATTCGCGTTTTTGAGTGTAATATGCCATTTAGAATCGATTGCGACGAGTCCCGGGTCCTGGAAACGCATAATTTTCGAGATATTGACGTGGAAACGTGAAAAATGATTCAATCTTTCACTTTCGAAAATTCGTGTTTTTATGTGTAATATGCCACCCAGAATCGATTCCGACGGTTTTTGGGTCCCTTGGACGGATAAATATCAAGATTTTGACGTTGGAAGGTGAAATTATGAAATTTTTCGTTCTACGAAATTCGTGTTTTTTCGTGTAATTTCCGGCCCTGAATCGATTCTGACTGGTCCCGGGTCCTGGAAACGCATAGATTCCGAAATTGTGACGTCGGAACGTGAAAAATTACGAGATTTTTCATTTTCAAAAATGCGTGTTTTTCAGTGTAATATGCCATTTAGAATCGATTGCGACGGGTCCTGGGTCCTGAAAACGCATAATTTTCGAGATATCGACGTTGAAACGTGAAAAATGATCCAATTCTTCACTTTTGAAAATTCGTGTTTTTGAGTGTAATATGCCATTTAGAATCGATTGCGACGGGTCCTGGGTCCTGAAAACGCATAATTTTCGAGATATCGACGTTGAAACGTGAAAAATGATCCAATTTTTCACTTTTGAAAATTCGTGTTTTTGAGTGTGACATGCCATTTAGAATCGATTGCGACGGGTCCCGGGTCCTGAAAACGCATAATTCTCAAGATATCGACGTGGAAACGTGAAGAATAATTCAATTTTTCACTTTCGAAAAGTCGTGTTTTTGAGTGTAATATGCCACCCAGAATCGATTCCGCTGGTTTTTGGGTTCCTTGAACGAATAAATATCGAGATCTCGACGTTGGAAGGTGAAGATAATAAAATTTTTCGTGCTACGAAATTTGAGTTTTTTCGTGTTATTTGCGGCCCTGAATCGATTTCGACTGGTCCCGGGTCCTGGAAACGCATAATTTCCGGAATTTTGACGTCGGAACGAGAAAAATTATGAGATTTTTCATTCTCAAGAATTCGTGTTTTTCAGTGTAATATGCCATTTAGAATCGATTGCGACGGGTACTGGGTCCTGAAAACGCATAATTCTCGAGATATCGACGTTGAAACGTGAAAAATGATCCAATTTTTCACTTTCGAAAATTCGTGTTTTTGAGTGTGATATGCCATTTAGAATCGATTGCGACGGGTCCCGGGTCCTGGAAACGCATAACTGTCGAGATATCGACGTGGCAACGTAGAAAATGATCCAATTTTTCACTTTCGAAAATTCGCGTTTTTGAGTGTAATATGCCATTTAGAATCGATTGCGACGAGTCCCGGGTCCTGGGAACGCATAATTTTCGAGATATTGACGTGGAAACGTGGAAAATGATTCGATCTTTCACTTTCGAAAATTCGTGTTTTTGAGTGTAATATGCCACCCAGAATCGATTCCGCTGGTTTTTGGGTTCCTTGAACGAATAAATATCGAGATCTCGACGTTGGAAGGTGAAGATAATGAAATTTTTCGTGCTACGAAATTTGAGTTTTTTCGTGTAATTTGCGGCCCTGAATCGATTTTGACTGGTCCCGGGTCCTGGAAACGCATAATTTCCGGAATTTTGACGTCGGAACGTGAAAAATTATGAGATTTTTCATTCTCAAGAATTCGTGTTTTTCAGTGTAATCTGCCATTTAGAATCGATTGCGACGGGTACTGGGTCCTGAAAACGCATGATTCTCGAGATATCGACGTTGAAACGTGAAAAATGATCCAATTTTTCACTTTCGAAAATTCGTGTTTTTGAGTGTGATATGCCATTTAGAATCGATTGCGACGGGTCCCAGGTCCTGGAAACGCATAATTTCCGAGATATCGACGTGGAAACGTAGAAAATGATCCAATTTCTCACTTTCGAAAATTCGCGTTTTTGAGTGTAATATGCCATTTAGAATCGATTGCGACGAGTCCCGGGTCCTGGAAACGCATAATTTTCGAGATATTGACGTGGAAACGTGAAAAATGATTCAATCTTCCACTTTCGAAAATTCGTGTTTTTGAGTGTAATATGCCACCCAGAATCGATTTCGACGGTTTTTGGGTCCCTTGGACGGATAAATATCAAGATTTCGACGTTGGAAGGTGAAATTATGAAATTTTTCGTTCTACGAAATTCGTGTTTTTTCGTGTAATTTGCGGCCCTAAATCGATTCTGACTGGTCCCGGGTCCTGGAAACGCATAGATTCCGAAATTTTGACGTCGGAACGTGAAAAATTACGAGAATTTTCATTCTCAAAAATGCGTGTTTTTCAGTGTAATATGCCATTTACAATCGATTGCGACGGGTCCTGGGTCCTGAAAACGCATAATTTTCGAGATATCGACGTTGAAACGTAAAAAATGATCCAATTCTTCACTTTTGAAAATTCGTGTTTTTGAGTGTAATATGCCCTTTAGAATCGATTGCGACGGGTCCTGGGTCCTGAAAACGCATAATTTTCGAGATATCGACGTTGAAACGTGAAAAATGATCCAATTTTTCACTTTTGAAAATTCGTGTTTTTGAGTGTGACATGCCATTTAGAATCGATTGCGACGGGTCCCGGGTCCTGAAAACGCATAATTTTCGAGATATCGACGTGGAAACGTGAAGAATAATTCAATTTTTCACTTTCGAAAAGTCGTGTTTTTGAGTGTAATATGCCACCCAGAATCGATTCCGCTGGTTTTTGGGTTCCTTGGACGAATAAATATCGAGATCTCGACGTTGGAAGGTGAAAATAATGAAATTTTTCGTGCTACGAAATTCGAGTTTTTTCGTGTAATTTGCGGCCCTGAATCGATTTTGACTGGTCCCGGGTCCTGGAAACGCATAATTTCCGGAATTTTGACGTCGGAACGTGAAAAATTATGAGATTTTTCATTCTCAAGAATTCGTGTTTTTCAGTGCAATATGCCATTTAGAATCGATTGCGACGGGTCCCGGGTCCTGAAAAAAGCATAATTTTCGAGATATCGACGTTGAAACGTAAAAAATGATCCAATTCTTCACTTTTGAAAATTCGTGTTTTTGAGTGTGATATGCCATTTAGAATCGATTGCGACGGGTCCCGGGTCCTGGAAACGCATAACTTTCGAGATATCGACGTGGCAACGTAGAAAATGATCCAATTTTTCACTCTCGAAAATTCGCGTTTTTGAGTGTAATATGCCATTTAGAATCGATTGCGACGAGTCCCGGGTCCTGGAAACGCATAATTTTCGAGATATTGACGTGGAAACGTGAAAAATGATTCAATCTTTCACTTTCGAAAATTCGTGTTTTTATGTGTAATATGCCACCCAGAATCGATTCCGACGGTTTTTGGGTCCCTTGGACGGATAAATATCAAGATTTTGACGTTGGAAGGTGAAATTATGAAATTTTTCGTTCTACGAAATTCGTGTTTTTTCGTGTAATTTCCGGCCCTGAATCGATTCTGACTGGTCCCGGGTCCTGGAAACGCATAGATTCCGAAATTGTGACGTCGGAACGTGAAAAATTACGAGATTTTTCATTTTCAAAAATGCGTGTTTTTCAGTGTAATATGCCATTTAGAATCGATTGCGACGGGTCCTGGGTCCTGAAAACGCATAATTTTCGAGATATCGACGTTGAAACGTGAAAAATGATCCAATTCTTCACTTTTGAAAATTCGTGTTTTTGAGTGTAATATGCCATTTAGAATCGATTGCGACGGGTCCTGGGTCCTGAAAACGCATAATTTTCGAGATATCGACGTTGAAACGTGAAAAATGATCCAATTTTTCACTTTTGAAAATTCGTGTTTTTGAGTGTGACATGCCATTTAGAATCGATTGCGACGGGTCCCGGGTCCTGAAAACGCATAATTCTCAAGATATCGACGTGGAAACGTGAAGAATAATTCAATTTTTCACTTTCGAAAAGTCGTGTTTTTGAGTGTAATATGCCACCCAGAATCGATTCCGCTGGTTTTTGGGTTCCTTGAACGAATAAATATCGAGATCTCGACGTTGGAAGGTGAAGATAATAAAATTTTTCGTGCTACGAAATTTGAGTTTTTTCGTGTTATTTGCGGCCCTGAATCGATTTCGACTGGTCCCGGGTCCTGGAAACGCATAATTTCCGGAATTTTGACGTCGGAACGAGAAAAATTATGAGATTTTTCATTCTCAAGAATTCGTGTTTTTCAGTGTAATATGCCATTTAGAATCGATTGCGACGGGTACTGGGTCCTGAAAACGCATAATTCTCGAGATATCGACGTTGAAACGTGAAAAATGATCCAATTTTTCACTTTCGAAAATTCGTGTTTTTGAGTGTGATATGCCATTTAGAATCGATTGCGACGGGTCCCGGGTCCTGGAAACGCATAACTGTCGAGATATCGACGTGGCAACGTAGAAAATGATCCAATTTTTCACTTTCGAAAATTCGCGTTTTTGAGTGTAATATGCCATTTAGAATCGATTGCGACGAGTCCCGGGTCCTGGGAACGCATAATTTTCGAGATATTGACGTGGAAACGTGGAAAATGATTCGATCTTTCACTTTCGAAAATTCGTGTTTTTGAGTGTAATATGCCACCCAGAATCGATTCCGCTGGTTTTTGGGTTCCTTGAACGAATAAATATCGAGATCTCGACGTTGGAAGGTGAAGATAATGAAATTTTTCGTGCTACGAAATTTGAGTTTTTTCGTGTAATTTGCGGCCCTGAATCGATTTTGACTGGTCCCGGGTCCTGGAAACGCATAATTTCCGGAATTTTGACGTCGGAACGTGAAAAATTATGAGATTTTTCATTCTCAAGAATTCGTGTTTTTCAGTGTAATCTGCCATTTAGAATCGATTGCGACGGGTACTGGGTCCTGAAAACGCATGATTCTCGAGATATCGACGTTGAAACGTGAAAAATGATCCAATTTTTCACTTTCGAAAATTCGTGTTTTTGAGTGTGATATGCCATTTAGAATCGATTGCGACGGGTCCCAGGTCCTGGAAACGCATAATTTCCGAGATATCGACGTGGAAACGTAGAAAATGATCCAATTTTTCACTTTCGAAAATTCGCGTTTTTGAGTGTAATATGCCATTTAGAATCGATTGCGACGAGTCCCGGGTCCTGGAAACGCATAATTTTCGAGATATTGACGTGGAAACGTGAAAAATGATTCAATCTTCCACTTTCGAAAATTCGTGTTTTTGAGTGTAATATGCCACCCAGAATCGATTCCGACGGTTTTTGGGTCCCTTGGACGGATAAATATCAAGATTTCGACGTTGGAAGGTGAAATTATGAAATTTTTCGTTCTACGAAATTCGTGTTTTTTCGTGTAATTTGCGGCCCTAAATCGATTCTGACTGGTCCCGGGTCCTGGAAACGCATAGATTCCGAAATTTTGACGTCGGAACGTGAAAAATTACGAGATTTTTCATTCTCAAAAATGCGTGTTTTTCAGTGTAATATGCCATTTACAATCGATTGCGACGGGTCCTGGGTCCTGAAAACGCATAATTTTCGAGATATCGACGTTGAAACGTAAAAAATGATCCAATTCTTCACTTTTGAAAATTCGTGTTTTTGAGTGTAATATGCCCTTTAGAATCGATTGCGACGGGTCCTGGGTCCTGAAAACGCATAATTTTCGAGATATCGACGTTGAAACGTGAAAAATGATCCAATTTTTCACTTTTGAAAATTCGTGTTTTTGAGTGTGACATGCCATTTAGAATCGATTGCGACGGGTCCCGGGTCCTGAAAACGCATAATTTTCAAGATATCGACGTGGAAACGTGAAGAATAATTCAATTTTTCACTTTCGAAAAGTCGTGTTTTTGAGTGTAATATGCCACCCAGAATCGATTCCGCTGGTTTTTGGGTTCCTTGGACGAATAAATATCGAGATCTCGACGTTGGAAGGTGAAAATAATGAAATTTTTCGTGCTACGAAATTCGAGTTTTTTCGTGTAATTTGCGGCCCTGAATCGATTTTGACTGGTCCCGGGTCCTGGAAACGCATAATTTCCGGAATTTTGACGTCGGAACGTGAAAAATTATGAGATTTTTCATTCTCAAGAATTCGTGTTTTTCAGTGCAATATGCCATTTAGAATCGATTGCGACGGGTCCTGGGTCCTGAAAAAAGCATAATTTTCGAGATATCGACGTTGAAACGTAAAAAATGATCCAATTCTTCACTTTTGAAAATTCGTGTTTTTGAGTGTGATATGCCATTTAGAATCGATTGCGACGGGTCCCGGGTCCTGGAAACGCATAACTTTCGAGATATCGACGTGGCAACGTAGAAAATGATCCAATTTTTCACTCTCGAAAATTCGCGTTTTTGAGTGTAATATGCCATTTAGAATCGATTGCGACGAGTCCCGGGTCCTGGAAACGCATAATTTTCGAGATATTGACGTGGAAACGTGAAAAATGATTCAATCTTTCACTTTCGAAAATTCGTGTTTTTATGTGTAATATGCCACCCAGAATCGATTCCGACGGTTTTTGGGTCCCTTGGACGGATAAATATCAAGATTTTGACGTTGGAAGGTGAAATTATGAAATTTTTCGTTCTACGAAATTCGTGTTTTTTCGTGTAATTTCCGGCCCTGAATCGATTCTGACTGGTCCCGGGTCCTGGAAACGCATAGATTACGAAATTGTGACGTCGGAACGTGAAAAATTACGAGATTTTTCATTTTCAAAAATGCGTGTTTTTCAGTGTAATATGCCATTTAGAATCGATTGCGACGGGTCCTGGGTCCTGAAAACGCATAATTTTCGAGATATCGACGTTGAAACGTAAAAAATGATCCAATTCTTCACTTTTGAAAATTCGTGTTTTTGAGTGTAATATGCCATTTAGAATCGATTGCGACGGGTCCTGGGTCCTGAAAACGCATAATTTTCGAGATATCGACGTTGAAACGTGAAAAATGATCCAATTTTTCACTTTTGAAAATTCGTGTTTTTGAGTGTGACATGCCATTTAGAATCGATTGCGACGGGTCCCGGGTCCTGAAAACGCATAATTCTCAAGATATCGACGTGGAAACGTGAAGAATAATTCAATTTTTCACTTTCGAAAAGTCGTGTTTTTGAGTGTAATATGCCACCCAGAATCGATTCCGCTGGTTTTTGGGTTCCTTGAACGAATAAATATCGAGATCTCGACGTTGGAAGGTGAAGATAATAAAATTTTTCGTGCTACGAAATTTGAGTTTTTTCGTGTTATTTGCGGCCCTGAATCGATTTCGACTGGTCCCGGGTCCTGGAAACGCATAATTTCCGGAATTTTGACGTCGGAACGAGAAAAATTATGAGATTTTTCATTCTCAAGAATTCGTGTTTTTCAGTGTAATATGCCATTTAGAATCGATTGCGACGGGTACTGGGTCCTGAAAACGCATAATTCTCGAGATATCGACGTTGAAACGTGAAAAATGATCCAATTTTTCACTTTCGAAAATTCGTGTTTTTGAGTGTGATATGCCATTTAGAATCGATTGCGACGGGTCCCGGGTCCTGGAAACGCATAACTTTCGAGATATCGACGTGGAAACGTAGAAAATGATCCAATTTTTCACTTTCGAAAATTCGCGTTTTTGAGTGTAATATGCCATTTAGAATCGATTGCGACGAGTCCCGGGTCCTGGAAACGCATAATTTTCGAGATATTGACGTGGAAACGTGGAAAATGATTCGATCTTTCACTTTCGAAAATTCGTGTTTTTGAGTGTAATATGCCACCCAGAATCGATTCCGCTGGTTTTTGGTTTCCTTGAACGAATAAATATCGAGATCTCGACGTTGGAAGGTGAAGATAATGAAATTTTTCGTGCTACGAAATTTGAGTTTTTTCGTGTAATTTGCGGCCCTGAATCGATTTTGACTGGTCCCGGGTCCTGGAAACGCATAATTTCCGGAATTTTGACGTCGGAACGTGAAAAATTATGAGATTTTTCATTCTCAAAAATGCGTGTTTTTCAGTGTAATATGCCATTTACAATCGATTGCGACGGGTCCTGGGTCCTGAAAACGCATAATTTTCGAGATATCGACGTTGAAACGTAAAAAATGATCCAATTCTTCACTTTTGAAAATTCGTGTTTTTGAGTGTAATATGCCCTTTAGAATCGATTGCGACGGGTCCTGGGTCCTGAAAACGCATAATTTTCGAGATATCGACGTTGAAACGTGAAAAATGATCCAATTTTTCACTTTCGAAAAGTCGTGTTTTTGAGTGTAATATGCCACCCAGAATCGATTCCGCTGGTTTTTGGGTTCCTTGAACGAATAAATATCGAGATCTCGACGTTGGAAGGTGAAGATAATGAAATTTTTCGTGCTACGAAATTTGAGTTTTTTCGTGTAATTTGCGGCCCTGAATCGATTTTGACTGGTCCCGGGTCCTGGAAACGCATAATTTCCGGAAGTTTGACGTCAAAACGTGAAAAATTATGAGATTTTTCATTCTCAAGAATTCGTGTTTTTCAGTGTAATATGCCATTTAGAATCGATTGCGACGGGTACTGGGTCCTGAAAACGCATAATTCTCGAGATATCGACGTTGAAACGTGAAAAATGATCCAATTTTTCACTTTCGAAAATTCGTGTTTTTGAGTGTGATATGCCATTTAGAATCGATTGCGACGGGTCCCGGGTCCTGGAAACGCATAACTTTCGAGATATCGACGTGGCAACGTAGAAAATGATCCAATTTTTCACTCTCGAAAATTCGCGTTTTTGAGTGTAATATGCCATTTAGAATCGATTGCGACGAGTCCCGGGTCCTGGAAGCGCATAATTTTCGAGATATTGACAAGGAAACGTGAAAAATGATTCAATCTTTCACTTCCGAAAATTCGTGTTTTTAAGTGTAATATGCCACCCAGAATCGATTCCGACGGTTTTTGGGTCCCTTGGACGGATAAATATCAAGATTTTGACGTTGGAAGGTGAAATTATGAAATTTTTCGTTCTACGAAATTCGTGTTTTTTCGTGTAATTTGCGGCCCTGAATCGATTCTGACTGGTCCCGGGTCCTGGAAACGCATAGATTCCGAAATTTTGACGTCGGAACGTGAAAAATTACGAGATTTTTCATTTTCAAAAATGCGTGTTTTTCAGTGTAATATGCCATTTAGAATCGATTGCGACGGGTCCTGGGTCCTGAAAACGCATAATTTTCGAGATATCGACGTTGAAACGTAAAAAATGATCCAATTCTTCACTTTTGAAAATTCGTGTTTTTGAGTGTAATATGCCATTTAGAATCGATTGCGACGGGTCCTGGGTCCTGAAAACGCATAATTTTCGAGATATCGACGTTGAAACGTGAAAAATGATCCAATTTTTCACTTTTGAAAATTCGTGTTTTTGAGTGTGACATGCCATTTAGAATCGATTGCGACGGGTCCCGGGTCCTGAAAACGCATAATTTTCAAGATATCGACGTGGAAACGTGAAGAATAATTCAATTTTTCACTTTCGAAAAGTCGTGTTTTTGAGTGTAATATGCCACCCAGAATCGATTCCGACGGTTTTTGGGTCCCTTGGACGGATAAATATCAAGATTTTGACGTTGGAAGGTGAAATTATGAAATTTTTCGTTCTACGAAATTCGTGTTTTTTCGTGTAATTTGCGGCCCTGAATCGATTCTGACTGGTCCCGGGTCCTGGAAACGCATAGATTCCGAAATTTTGACGTCGGAACGTGAAAAATTACGAGATTTTTCATTTTCAAAAATGCGTGTTTTTAAGTGTAATATGCCACCCAGAATCGATTCCGACGGTTTTTGGGTCCCTTGGACGGATAAATATCAAGATTTTGACGTTGGAAGGTGAAATTATGAAATTTTTCGTTCAACGAAATTCGTGTTTTTTCGTGTAATTTGCGGCCCTGAATCGATTCTGACTGGTCCCGGGTCCTGGAAACGCATAGATTCCGAAATTTTGACGTCGGAACGTGAAAAATTACGAGATTTTTCATTTTCAAAAATGCGTGTTTTTCAGTGTAATATGCCATTTAGAATCGATTGCGACGGGTCCTGGGTCCTGAAAACGCACAATTTTCGAGATATCGACGTTAAAACGTAAAAAATGATCCAATTCTTCACTTTTGAAAATTCGTGTTTTTGAGTGTAATATGCCATTTAGAATCGATTGCGACGGGTCCTGGGTCCTGAAAACGCATGATTTTCGAGATATCGACGTTGAAACGTGAAAAATGATCCAATTTTTCACTTTTGAAAATTCGTGTTTTTTAGTGTGACATGCCATTTAGAATCGATTGCGACGGGTCCCGTGTCCTGAAAACGCATAATTTTCAAGATATCGACGTGGAAACGTGAAGAATAATTCAATTTTTCACTTTCGAAAAGTCGTGTTTTTGAGTGTAATATGCCACCCAGAATCGATTCCGCTGGTTTTTGGGTTCCTTGAACGAATAAATATCGAGATCTCGACGTTGGAAGGTGAAGATAATGAAATTTTTCGTGCTACGAAATTTGAGTTTTTTCGTGTAATTTGCGGCCCTGAATCGATTTTGACTGGTCCCGGGTCCTGGAAACGCATAATTTCCGGAAGTTTGACGTCAAAACGTGAAAAATTATGAGATTTTTCATTCTCAAGAATTCGTGTTTTTCAGTGTAATATGCCATTTAGAATCGATTGCGACGGGTACTGGGTCCTGAAAACGCATAATTCTCGAGATATCGACGTTGAAACGTGAAAAATGATCCAATTTTTCACTTTCGAAAATTCGTGTTTTTGAGTGTGATATGCCATTTAGAATCGATTGCGACGGGTCCCGGGTCCTGGAAACGCATAACTTTCGAGATATCGACGTGGCAACGTAGAAAATGATCCAATTTTTCACTCTCGAAAATTCGCGTTTTTGAGTGTAATATGCCATTTAGAATCGATTGCGACGAGTCCCGGGTCCTGGAAACGCATAATTTTCGAAATATTGACGTGGAAACGTGAAAAATGATTCGATCTTTCACTTTCGAAAATTCGTGTTTTTAAGTGTAATATGCCACCCAGAATCGATTCCGACGGTTTTTGGGTCCCTTGGACGGATAAATATCAAGATTTTGACGTTGGAAGGTGAAATTATGAAATTTTTCGTTCTACGAAATTCGTGTTTTTTCGTGTAATTTGCGGCCCTGAATCGATTCTGACTGGTCCCGGGTCCTGGAAACGCATAGATTCCGAAATTTTGACGTCGGAACGTGAAAAATTACGAGATTTTTCATTTTCAAAAATGCGTGTTTTTCAGTGTAATATGCCATTTAGAATCGATTGCGACGGGTCCTGGGTCCTGAAAACGCATAATTTTCGAGATATCGACGTTGAAACGTAAAAAATGATCCAATTCTTCACTTTTGAAAATTCGTGTTTTTGAGTGTAATATGCCATTTAGAATCGATTGCGACGGGTCCTGGGTCCTGAAAACGCATAATTTTCGAGATATCGACGTTGAAACGTGAAAAATGATCCAATTTTTCACTTTTGAAAATTCGTGTTTTTGAGTGTGACATGCCATTTAGAATCGATTGCGACGGGTCCCGGGTCCTGAAAACGCATAATTTTCAAGATATCGACGTGGAAACGTGAAGAATAATTCAATTTTTCACTTTCGAAAAGTCGTGTTTTTGAGTGTAATATGCCACCCAGAATCGATTCCGACGGTTTTTGGGTCCCTTGGACGGATAAATATCAAGATTTTGACGTTGGAAGGTGAAATTATGAAATTTTTCGTTCTACGAAATTCGTGTTTTTTCGTGTAATTTGCGGCCCTGAATCGATTCTGACTGGTCCCGGGTCCTGGAAACGCATAGATTCCGAAATTTTGACGTCGGAACGTGAAAAATTACGAGATTTTTCATTTTCAAAAATGCGTGTTTTTAAGTGTAATATGCCACCCAGAATCGATTCCGACGGTTTTTGGGTCCCTTGGACGGATGAATATCAAGATTTTGACGTTGGAAGGTGAAATTATGAAATTTTTCGTTCAACGAAATTCGTGTTTTTTCGTGTAATTTGCGGCCCTGAATCGATTCTGACTGGTCCCGGGTCCTGGAAACGCATAGATTCCGAAATTTTGACGTCGGAACGTGAAAAATTACGAGATTTTTCATTTTCAAAAATGCGTGTTTTTCAGTGTAATATGCCATTTAGAATCGATTGCGACGGGTCCTGGGTCCTGAAAACGCACAATTTTCGAAATATCGGCGTTAAAACGTAAAAAATGATCCAATTCTTCACTTTTGAAAATTCGTGTTTTTGAGTGTAATATGCCATTTAGAATCGATTGCGACGGGTCCTGGGTCCTGAAAACGCATGATTTTCGAGATATCGACGTTGAAACGTGAAAAATGATCCAATTTTTCACTTTTGAAAATTCGTGTTTTTTAGTGTGACATGCCATTTAGAATCGATTGCGACGGGTCCCGTGTCCTGAAAACGCATAATTTTCAAGATATCGACGTGGAAACGTGAAGAATAATTCAATTTTTCACTTTCGAAAAGTCGTGTTTTTGAGTGTAATATGCCACCCAGAATCGATTCCGCTGGTTTTTGGGTTCCTTGAACGAATAAATATCGAGATCTCGACGTTGGAAGGTGAAGATAATGAAATTTTTCGTGCTACGAAATTTGAGTTTTTTCGTGTAATTTGCGGCCCTGAATCGATTTTGACTGGTCCCGGGTCCTGGAAACGCATAATTTCCGGAAGTTTGACGTCAAAACGTGAAAAATTATGAGATTTTTCATTCTCAAGAATTCGTGTTTTTCAGTGTAATATGCCATTTAGAATCGATTGCGACGGGTACTGGGTCCTGAAAACGCATAATTCTCGAGATATCGACGTTGAAACGTGAAAAATGATCCAATTTTTCACTTTCGAAAATTCGTGTTTTTGAGTGTGATATGCCATTTAGAATCGATTGCGACGGGTCCCGGGTCCTGGAAACGCATAACTTTCGAGATATCGACGTGGCAACGTAGAAAATGATCCAATTTTTCACTCTCGAAAATTCGCGTTTTTGAGTGTAATATGCCATTTAGAATCGATTGCGACGAGTCCCGGGTCCTGGAAACGCATAATTTTCGAAATATTGACGTGGAAACGTGAAAAATGATTCAATCTTTCACTTTCGAAAATTCGTGTTTTTAAGTGTAATATGCCACCCAGAATCGATTCCGACGGTTTTTGGGTCCCTTGGACGGATAAATATCAAGATTTTGACGTTGGAAGGTGAAATTATGAAATTTTTCGTTCTACGAAATTCGTGTTTTTTCGTGTAATTTGCGGCCCTGAATCGATTCTGACTGGTCCCGGGTCCTGGAAAGGCATAGATTCCGAAATTTTGACGTCGAAACGTGAAAAATTATGAGATTTTTCATTCTCAAGAATTCGTGTTTTTCAGTGTAATATGCCATTTAGAATCGATTGCGACGGGTCACGGGTCCTGGAAACGCATAATTTTCGAGATATCGACGTGGAAACGTAGAAAATGATCCAATTTTTCACTTTCGAAAATTCGCGTTTTTGAGTGTAATATGCCATATAGAATCGATTGCGACGGGTCCTGGGTCCTGGAAACGCATAATTTTCGAGATATCGACGTGGAAACGTAGAAAATGATCCAATTTTTCACTTTCGAAAATTCGCGTTTTTGAGTGTAATATGCCATTTAGAATCGATTGCGACGGGTCCTGGGTCCTGAGAACGCATAATTTTCGAGATATCGACGTTAAAACGTAAAAAATGATCCAATTCTTCACTTTTGAAAATTCGTGTTTTTGAGTGTAATATGCCATTTAGAATCGATTGCGACGGGTCCTGGGTCCTGAAAACGCATAATTTTCGAGATATCGACGTTGAAACGTGAAAAATGATCCAATTTTTCACTTTTGAAAATTCGTGTTTTTGAGTGTGACATGCCATTTAGAATCGATTGCGACGGGTCCCGGGTCCTGAAAACGCACAATTTTCAAGATATCGACGTGGAAACGTGAAGAATAATTCAATTTTTCACTTTCGAAAAGTCGTGTTTTTGAGTGTAATATGCCACCCAGAATCGATTCCGCTGGTTTTTGGGTTCCTTGGACGAATAAATATCGAGATCTCGACGTTGGAAGGTGAAAATAATGAAATTTTTCGTGCTACGAAATTCGAGTTTTTTCGTGTAATTTGCGGCCCTGAATCGATTTTGACTGGTCCCGGGTCCTGGAAACGCATAATTTCCGGAATTTTGACGTTGGAACGTGAAAAATTATGAGATTTTTCATTCTCAAGAATTCGTGTTTTTCAGTGTAATATGCCATTTAGAATCGATTGCGACGGGTCCTGGGTCCTAAAAAAAGCATAATTTTCGAGATATCGACGTTGAAACGTGAAAAATGATCCAATTTTTCACTTTTGAAAATTCGTGTTTTTGAGTGTGACATGCCATTTAGAATCGATTGCGACGGGTCCCGTGTCCTGAAAACGCATAATTTTCAAGATATCGACGTGGAAACGTGAAGAATAATTTAATTTTTCACTTTCGAAAAGTCGTGTTTTTGAGTGTAATATGCCACCCAGAATCGATTCCGCTGGTTTTTGGGTTCCTTGAACGAATAAATATCGAGATCTCGACGTTGGAAGGTGAAGATAATGAAATTTTTCGTGCTACGAAATTTGAGTTTTTTCGTGTAATTTGCGGCCCTGAATCGATTTTGACTGGTCCCGGGTCCTGAAAACGCATAATTTCCGGAATTTTGACGTCGGAACGTGAAAAATTATGAGATTTTTCATTCTCAAGAATACGTGTTTTTCAGTGTAATATGCCATTTAGAATCGATTGCGACGGGTACTGGGTCCTGAAAACGCATAATTCTCGAGATATCGACGTTGAAACGTGAAAAATGATCCAATTTTTCACTTTCGAAAATTCGTGTTTTTGAGTGTGATATGCCATTTAGAATCGATTGCGACGGGTCCCGGGTCCTGGAAACGCATAACTTTCGAGATATCGACGTGGAAACGTAGAAAATGATCCAATTTTTCACTTTCGAAAATTCGCGTTTTTGAGTGTAATATGCCATTTAGAATCGATTGCGACGAGTCCCGGGTCCTGGAAACGCATAATTTTCGAGATATTGACGTGGAAACGTGGAAAATGATTCGATCTTTCACTTTCGAAAATTCGTGTTTTTGAGTGTAATATGCCACCCAGAATCGATTCCGCTGGTTTTTGGGTTCCTTGAACGAATAAATATCGAGATCTCGACGTTGGAAGGTGAAGATAATGAAATTTTTCGTGCTACGAAATTTGAGTTTTTTCGTGTAATTTGCGGCCCTGAATCGATTTTGACTGGTCCCGGGTCCTGGAAACGCATAATTTCCGGAATTTTGACGTTGGAACGTGAAAAATTATGAGATTTTTCATTCTCAAGAATTCGTGTTTTTCAGTGTAATATGCCATTTAGAATCGATTGCGACGGGTCCTGGGTCCTAAAAAAAGCATAATTTTCGAGATATCGACGTTGAAACGTGAAAAATGATCCAATTTTTCACTTTTGAAAATTCGTGTTTTTGAGTGTGACATGCCATTTAGAATCAATTGCGACGGGTCCCGTGTCCTGAAAACGCATAATTTTCAAGATATCGACGTGGAAACGTGAAGAATAATTCAATTTTTCACTTTCGAAAAGTCGTGTTTTTGAGTGTAATATGCCACCCAGAATCGATTCCGCTGGTTTTTGGGTTCCTTGAACGAATAAATATCGAGATCTCGACGTTGGAAGGTGAAGATAATGAAATTTTTCGTGCTACGAAATTTGAGTTTTTTCGTGTAATTTGCGGCCCTGAATCGATTTTGACTGGTCCCGGGTCCTGGAATCGCATAATTTCCGGAATTTTGACGTCGGACCGTGAAAAATTATGAGATTTTTCATTCTCAAGAATTCGTGTTTTTCAGTGTAATATGCCATTTAGAATCGATTGCGACGGGTACTGGGTCCTGAAAACGCATAATTCTCGAGATATCGACGTTGAAACGTGAAAAATGATCCAATTTTTCACTTTCGAAAATTCGTGTTTTTGAGTGTGATATGCCATTTAGAATCGATTGCGACGGGTCCCGGGTCCTGGAAACGCATAACTTTCGAGATATCGACGTGGAAACGTAGAAAATGATCCAATTTTTCACTTTCGAAAATTCGCGTTTTTGAGTGTAATATGCCATTTAGAATCGATTGCGACGAGTCCCGGGTCCTGGAAACGCATAATTTTCGAGATATTGACGTGGAAACGTGAAAAATGATTCAATCTTTCACTTTCGAAAATTCGTGTTTTTGAGTGTAATATGCCACCCAGAATCGATTCCGACGGTTTTTGGGTCCCTTGGACGGATAAATATCAAGATTTTGACGTTGGAAGGTGAAATTGTGAAATTTTTCGTTCTACGAAATTCGTGTTTTTCCGTGTAATTTGCGGCCCTAAATCGATTCTGACTGGTCCCGGGTCCTGGAAACGCATAGATTCCGAAATTTTGACGTCGGAACGTGAAAAATTACGAGATTTTTCATTCTCAAAAATGCGTGTTTTTCAGTGTAATATGCCATTTACAATCGATTGCGACGGGTCCTGGGTCCTGAAAACGCATAATTTTCGAGATATCGACGTTGAAACGTGAAAAATGATCCAATTCTTCACTTTTGAAAATTCGTGTTTTTGAGTGTAATATGCCCTTTAGAATCGATTGCGACGGGTCCTGGGTCCTGAAAACGCATAATTTCCGAGATATCGACGTTGAAACGTGAAAAATGATCCAATTTTTCACTTTTGAAAATTCGTGTTTTTGAGTGTGACATGCCATTTAGAATCGATTGCGACGGGTCCCGGGTCCTGAAAACGCATAATTTTCAAGATATCGACGTGGAAACGTGAAGAATAATTCAATTTTTCACTTTCGGAAAGTCGTGTTTTTGAGTGTAATATGCCACCCAGAATCGATTCCGCTGGTTTTTGGGTTCCTTGGACGAATAAATATCGAGATCTCGACGTTGGAAGGTGAAAATAATGAAATTTTTCGTGCTACGAAATTCGAGTTTTTTCGTGTAATTTGCGGCCCTGAATCGATTTTGACTGGTCCCGGGTCCTGGAAACGCATAATTTCCGGAATTTTGACGTCGGAACGTGAAAAATTATGAGATTTTTCATTCTCAAGAATTCGTGTTTTTCAGTGCAATATGCCATTTAGAATCGATTGCGACGGGTCCTGGGTCCTGAAAAAAGCATAATTTTCGAGATATCGACGTTGGAACGTGAAAAATGATCCAATTTTTCACTTTTGAAAATTCGTGTTTTTTAGTGTGACATGCCATTTAGAATCGATTGCGACGGGTCCCGTGTCCTGAAAACGCATAATTTTCAAGATATCGACGTGGAAACGTGAAGAATAATTCAATTTTTCACTTTCGAAAAGTCGTGTTTTTGAGTGTAATATGCCACCCAGAATCGATTCCGCTGGTTTTTGGGTTCCTTGAACGAATAAATATCGAGATCTCGACGTTGGAAGGTGAAGATAATGAAATTTTTCGTGCTACGAAATTTGAGTTTTTTCGTGTAATTTGCGGCCCTGAATCGATTTTGACTGGTCCCGGGTCCTGGAAACGCATAATTTCCGGAAGTTTGACGTCAAAACGTGAAAAATTATGAGATTTTTCATTCTCAAGAATTCGTGTTTTTCAGTGTAATATGCCATTTAGAATCGATTGCGACGGGTACTGGGTCCTGAAAACGCATAATTCTCGAGATATCGACGTTGAAACGTGAAAAATGATCCAATTTTTCACTTTCGAAAATTCGTGTTTTTGAGTGTGATATGCCATTTAGAATCGATTGCGACGGGTCCCGGGTCCTGGAAACGCATAACTTTCGAGATATCGACGTGGCAACGTAGAAAATGATCCAATTTTTCACTCTCGAAAATTCGCGTTTTTGAGTGTAATATGCCATTTAGAATCGATTGCGACGAGTCCCGGGTCCTGGAAACGCATAATTTTCGAAATATTGACGTGGAAACGTGAAAAATGATTCAATCTTTCACTTTCGAAAATTCGTGTTTTTAAGTGTAATATGCCACCCAGAATCGATTCCGACGGTTTTTGGGTCCCTTGGACGGATAAATATCAAGATTTTGACGTTGGAAGGTGAAATTATGAAATTTTTCGTTCTACGAAATTCGTGTTTTTTCGTGTAATTTGCGGCCCTGAATCGATTCTGACTGGTCCCGGGTCCTGGAAAGGCATAGATTCCGAAATTTTGACGTCGAAACGTGAAAAATTATGAGATTTTTCATTCTCAAGAATTCGTGTTTTTCAGTGTAATATGCCATTTAGAATCGATTGCGACGGGTACTGGGTCCTGAAAACGCATAATTCTCGAGATATCGACGTTGAAACGTGAAAAATAATCCAATTTTTCACTTTCGAAAATTCGTGTTTTTGAGTGTGATATGCCATTTAGAATCGATTGCGACGGGTCCTGGGTCCTGAAAACGCATAATTTTCGAAATATCGACGTTGAAACGTAAAGAATGATCTAATTTATCACTTTCGAAAATTCGTGTTTTGGAGTGTAATATGCCATTTAGAATCGATGACATGGAAACGTAGAGAATGATCCAATTTTTCACTTTCGAAAATTTTTGTTTTCGGGTGTAATATGCCATTTAGAATCGATTGCGACGGGTCACGGGTCCTGGAAACGCATAATTTTCGAGATATCGACGTGGAAACGTAGAAAATGATCCAATTTTTCACTTTCGAAAATTCGCGTTTTTGAGTGTAATATGCCATATAGAATCGATTGCGACGGGTCCTGGGTCCTGGAAACGCATAATTTTCGAGATATCGACGTGGAAACGTAGAAAATGATCCAATTTTTCACTTTCGAAAATTCGCGTTTTTGAGTGTAATATGCCATTTAGAATCGATTGCGACGGGTCCTGGGTCCTGAGAACGCATAATTTTCGAGATATCGACGTTAAAACGTAAAAAATGATCCAATTCTTCACTTTTGAAAATTCGTGTTTTTGAGTGTAATATGCCATTTAGAATCGATTGCGACGGGTCCTGGGTCCTGAAAACGCATAATTTTCGAGATATCGACGTTGAAACGTGAAAAATGATCCAATTTTTCACTTTTGAAAATTCGTGTTTTTGAGTGTGACATGCCATTTAGAATCGATTGCGACGGGTCCCGGGTCCTGAAAACGCACAATTTTCAAGATATCGACGTGGAAACGTGAAGAATAATTCAATTTTTCACTTTCGAAAAGTCGTGTTTTTGAGTGTAATATGCCACCCAGAATCGATTCCGCTGGTTTTTGGGTTCCTTGGACGAATAAATATCGAGATCTCGACGTTGGAAGGTGAAAATAATGAAATTTTTCGTGCTACGAAATTCGAGTTTTTTCGTGTAATTTGCGGCCCTGAATCGATTTTGACTGGTCCCGGGTCCTGGAAACGCATAATTTCCGGAATTTTGACGTTGGAACGTGAAAAATTATGAGATTTTTCATTTTCAAGAATTCGTGTTTTTCAGTGTAATATGCCATTTAGAATCGATTGCGACGGGTCCTGGGTCCTAAAAAAAGCATAATTTTCGAGATATCGACGTTGAAACGTGAAAAATGATCCAATTTTTCACTTTTGAAAATTCGTGTTTTTGAGTGTGACATGCCATTTAGAATCGATTGCGACGGGTCCCGTGTCCTGAAAACGCATAATTTTCAAGATATCGACGTGGAAACGTGAAGAATAATTTAATTTTTCACTTTCGAAAAGTCGTGTTTTTGAGTGTAATATGCCACCCAGAATCGATTCCGCTGGTTTTTGGGTTCCTTGAACGAATAAATATCGAGATCTCGACGTTGGAAGGTGAAGATAATGAAATTTTTCGTGCTACGAAATTTGAGTTTTTTCGTGTAATTTGCGGCCCTGAATCGATTTTGACTGGTCCCGGGTCCTGAAAACGCATAATTTCCGGAATTTTGACGTCGGAACGTGAAAAATTATGAGATTTTTCATTCTCAAGAATACGTGTTTTTCAGTGTAATATGCCATTTAGAATCGATTGCGACGGGTACTGGGTCCTGAAAACGCATAATTCTCGAGATATCGACGTTGAAACGTGAAAAATGATCCAATTTTTCACTTTCGAAAATTCGTGTTTTTGAGTGTGATATGCCATTTAGAATCGATTGCGACGGGTCCCGGGTCCTGGAAACGCATAACTTTCGAGATATCGACGTGGAAACGTAGAAAATGATCCAATTTTTCACTTTCGAAAATTCGCGTTTTTGAGTGTAATATGCCATTTAGAATCGATTGCGACGAGTCCCGGGTCCTGGAAACGCATAATTTTCGAGATATTGACGTGGAAACGTGGAAAATGATTCGATCTTTCACTTTCGAAAATTCGTGTTTTTGAGTGTAATATGCCACCCAGAATCGATTCCGCTGGTTTTTGGGTTCCTTGAACGAATAAATATCGAGATCTCGACGTTGGAAGGTGAAGATAATGAAATTTTTCGTGCTACGAAATTTGAGTTTTTTCGTGTAATTTGCGGCCCTGAATCGATTTTGACTGGTCCCGGGTCCTGGAAACGCATAATTTCCGGAATTTTGACGTTGGAACGTGAAAAATTATGAGATTTTTCATTCTCAAGAATTCGTGTTTTTCAGTGTAATATGCCATTTAGAATCGATTGCGACGGGTCCTGGGTCCTAAAAAAAGCATAATTTTCGAGATATCGACGTTGAAACGTGAAAAATGATCCAATTTTTCACTTTTGAAAATTCGTGTTTTTGAGTGTGACATGCCATTTAGAATCAATTGCGACGGGTCCCGTGTCCTGAAAACGCATAATTTTCAAGATATCGACGTGGAAACGTGAAGAATAATTCAATTTTTCACTTTCGAAAAGTCGTGTTTTTGAGTGTAATATGCCACCCAGAATCGATTCCGCTGGTTTTTGGGTTCCTTGAACGAATAAATATCGAGATCTCGACGTTGGAAGGTGAAGATAATGAAATTTTTCGTGCTACGAAATTTGAGTTTTTTCGTGTAATTTGCGGCCCTGAATCGATTTTGACTGGTCCCGGGTCCTGGAAACGCATAATTTCCGGAATTTTGACGTCGGACCGTGAAAAATTATGAGATTTTTCATTCTCAAGAATTCGTGTTTTTCAGTGTAATATGCCATTTAGAATCGATTGCGACGGGTACTGGGTCCTGAAAACGCATAATTCTCGAGATATCGACGTTGAAACGTGAAAAATGATCCAATTTTTCACTTTCGAAAATTCGTGTTTTTGAGTGTGATATGCCATTTAGAATCGATTGCGACGGGTCCCGGGTCCTGGAAACGCATAACTTTCGAGATATCGACGTGGAAACGTAGAAAATGATCCAATTTTTCACTTTCGAAAATTCGCGTTTTTGAGTGTAATATGCCATTTAGAATCGATTGCGACGAGTCCCGGGTCCTGGAAACGCATAATTTTCGAGATATTGACGTGGAAACGTGAAAAATGATTCAATCTTTCACTTTCGAAAATTCGTGTTTTTGAGTGTAATATGCCACCCAGAATCGATTCCGACGGTTTTTGGGTCCCTTGGACGGATAAATATCAAGATTTTGACGTTGGAAGGTGAAATTGTGAAATTTTTCGTTCTACGAAATTCGTGTTTTTCCGTGTAATTTGCGGCCCTAAATCGATTCTGACTGGTCCCGGGTCCTGGAAACGCATAGATTCCGAAATTTTGACGTCGGAACGTGAAAAATTACGAGATTTTTCATTCTCAAAAATGCGTGTTTTTCAGTGTAATATGCCATTTACAATCGATTGCGACGGGTCCTGGGTCCTGAAAACGCATAATTTTCGAGATATCGACGTTGAAACGTGAAAAATGATCCAATTCTTCACTTTTGAAAATTCGTGTTTTTGAGTGTAATATGCCCTTTAGAATCGATTGCGACGGGTCCTGGGTCCTGAAAACGCATAATTTTCGAGATATCGACGTTGAAACGTGAAAAATGATCCAATTTTTCACTTTTGAAAATTCGTGTTTTTGAGTGTGACATGCCATTTAGAATCGATTGCGACGGGTCCCGGGTCCTGAAAACGCATAATTTTCAAGATATCGACGTGGAAACGTGAAGAATAATTCAATTTTTCACTTTCGAAAAGTCGTGTTTTTGAGTGTAATATGCCACCCAGAATCGATTCCGCTGGTTTTTGGGTTCCTTGGACGAATAAATATCGAGATCTCGACGTTGGAAGGTGAAAATAATGAAATTTTTCGTGCTACGAAATTCGAGTTTTTTCGTGTAATTTGCGGCCCTGAATCGATTTTGACTGGTCCCGGGTCCTGGAAACGCATAATTTCCGGAATTTTGACGTCGGAACGTGAAAAATTATGAGATTTTTCATTCTCAAGAATTCGTGTTTTTCAGTGCAATATGCCATTTAGAATCGATTGCGACGGGTCCTGGGTCCTGAAAAAAGCATAATTTTCGAGATATCGACGTTGGAACGTGAAAAATGATCCAATTTTTCACTTTTGAAAATTCGTGTTTTTTAGTGTGACATGCCATTTAGAATCGATTGCGACGGGTCCCGTGTCCTGAAAACGCATAATTTTCAAGATATCGACGTGGAAACGTGAAGAATAATTCAATTTTTCACTTTCGAAAAGTCGTGTTTTTGAGTGTAATATGCCACCCAGAATCGATTCCGCTGGTTTTTGGGTTCCTTGAACGAATAAATATCGAGATCTCGACGTTGGAAGGTGAAGATAATGAAATTTTTCGTGCTACGAAATTTGAGTTTTTTCGTGTAATTTGCGGCCCTGAATCGATTTTGACTGGTCCCGGGTCCTGGAAACGCATAATTTCCGGAAGTTTGACGTCAAAACGTGAAAAATTATGAGATTTTTCATTCTCAAGAATTCGTGTTTTTTAGTGTAATATGCCATTTAGAATCGATTGCGACGGGTACTGGGTCCTGAAAACGCATAATTCTCGAGATATCGACGTTGAAACGTGAAAAATGATCCAATTTTTCACTTTCGAAAATTCGTGTTTTTGAGTGTGATATGCCATTTAGAATCGATTGCGACGGGTCCCAGGTCCTGGAAACGCATAACTTTCGAGATATCGACGTGGCAACGTAGAAAATGATCCAATTTTTCACTTTCGAAAATTCGCGTTTTTGAGTGTAGTATGCCATTTAGAATCGATTGCGACGAGTCCCGGGTCCTGGAAACGCATAATTTTCGAGATATTGACGTGGAAACGTGAAAAATGATTCAATCTTTCACTTTCGAAAATTCGTGTTTTTAAGTGTAATATGCCACCCAGAATCGATTGCGACGGGTCCCGGGTCCTGGAAACGCATAACTTTCGAGATATCGACGTGGCAACGTAGAAAATGATCCAATTTTTCACTTTCGAAAATTCGCGTTTTTGAGTGTAGTATGCCATTTAGAATCGATTGCGACGAGTCCCGGGTCCTGGAAACGCATAATTTTCGAGATATTGACGTGGAAACGTGAAAAATGATTCAATCTTTCACTTTCGAAAATTCGTGTTTTTAAGTGTAATATGCCACCCAGAATCGATTCCGCTGGTTTTTGGGTTCCTTGAACGAATAAATATCGAGATCTCGACGTTGGAAGGTGAAGATAATGAAATTTTTCGTGCTACGAAATTTGAGTTTTTTCGTGTAATTTGCGGCACTGAATCGATTTTGACTGGTCCCGGGTCCTGGAAACGCATAATTTCCGGAATTTTGACGTCGGAACGTGAAAAATTATGAGATTTTTCATTCTCAAGAATTCGTGTTTTTCAGTGTAATCTGCCATTTAGAATCGATTGCGACGGGTCCTGGGTCCTGAAAACGCATAATTTTCGAGATATCGACGTTGAAACGTAAAAAATGATCCAATTCTTCACTTTTGAAAATTCGTGTTTTTGAGTGTAATATGCCATTTAGAATCGATTGCGACGGGTCCTGGGTCCTGAAAACGCATAATTTTCGAGATATCGACGTTGAAACGTGAAAAATGATCCAATTTTTCACTTTTGAAAATTCGTGTTTTTGAGTGTGACATGCCATTTAGAATTGATTGCGACGGGTCCCGGGTCCTGAAAACGCATAATTTTCAAGATATCGACGTGGAAACGTGAAGAACAATTCAATTTTTCAATTTCGAAAAGTCGTGTTTTTGAGTGTAATATGCCACCCAGAATCGATTCCGCTGGTTTTTGGGTTCCTTGGACGAATAAATATCGAGATCTCGACGTTGGAAGGTGAAAATAATGAAATTTTTCGTGCTACGAAATTCGAGTTTTTTCGTGTAATTTGCGGCCCTGAATCGATTTTGACTGGTCCCGGGTCCTGGAAACGCATAATTTCCGGAATTTTGACGTCGGAACGTGAAAAATTATGAGATTTTTCATTCTCAAGAATTCGTGTTTTTCAGTGTAATATGCCATTTAGAATCGATTGCGACGGGTACTGGGTCCTGAAAACGCATAATTCTCGAGATATCGACGTTGAAACGTGAAAAATGATCCAATTTTTCACTTTTGAAAATTCGTGTTTTTTAGTGTGACATGCCATTTAGAATCGATTGCGACGGGTCCCGTGTCCTGAAAACGCATAATTTTCAAGATATCGACGTGGAAACGTGAAGAATAATTCAATTTTTCACTTTCGAAAAGTCGTGTTTTTGAGTGTAATATGCCACCCAGAATCGATTCCGCTGGTTTTTGGGTTCCTTGAACGAATAAATATCGAGATCTCGACGTTGGAAGGTGAAGATAATGAAATTTTTCGTGCTACGAAATTTGAGTTTTTTCGTGTAATTTGCGGCCCTGAATCGATTTTGACTGGTCCTGGGTCCTGGAAACGCATAATTTCCGGAAGTTTGACGTCAAAACGTGAAAAATTATGAGATTCTTCATCCTCAAGAATTCGTGTTTTTCAGTGTAATATGCCATTTAGAATCGATTGCGACGGGTCCTGGGTCCTGGAAACGCATAATTTTCGAGATATCGACGTTGAAACGTAAAAAATGATCCAATTCTTCACTTTTGAAAATTCGTGTTTTTGAGTGTAATATGCCATTTAGAATCGATTGCGACGGGTCCTGGGTCCTGAAAACGCATAATTTTCGAGATATCGACGTTGAAACGTGAAAAATGATCCAATTTTTCACTTTTGAAAATTCGTGTTTTTGAGTGTGATATGCCATTTAGAATCGATTGCGACGGGTCCCGGGTCCTGGAAACGCATAACTTTCCAGATATCGACGTGGCAACGTAGAAAATGATTCAATTTTTCACTTTCGAAAATTCGCGTTTTTGAGTGTAATATGCCATTTAGAATCGATTGCGACGAGTCCCGGGTCCTGGAAACGCATAATTTTCGAGATATTGACGTGGGAACGTGAAAAATGATTCAATCTTTCACTTTCGAAAATTCGTGTTTTTAAGTGTAATATGCCACCCAGAATCGATTCCGACGGTTTTTGGGTCCCTTGGACGGATAAATATCAAGATTTTGACGTTGGAAGGTGAAATTATGAAATTTTTCGTTCCACGAAATTCGTGTTTTTTCGTGTAATTCGCGGCCCTGAATCGATTCTGACTGGTCCCGGGTCCTGGAAACGCATAGATTCCGAAATTTTGACGTCGGAACGTGAAAAATTACGAGATTTTTCATTTTCAAAAATGCGTGTTTTTCAGTGTAATATGCCATTTAGAATCGATTGCGACGGGTCCTGGGTCCTGAAACTGCATAATTTTCGAGATATCGACGTTGAAACGTAAAAAATGATCCAATCCTTCACTTTTGAAAATTCGTGTTTTTGAGTGTAATATGCCATTTAGAATCGATTGCGACGGGTCCCGTGTCCTGAAAACGCATAATTTTCAAGATATCGACGTGGAAACGTGAAGAATAATTCAATTTTTCACTTTCGAAAAGTCGTGTTTTTGAGTGTAATATGCCACCCAGAATCGATTCCGCTGGTTTTTGGGTTCCTTGAACGAATGAATATCGAGATCTCGACGTTGGAAGGTGAAGATAATGAAATTTCTCGTGCTACGGAATTTGAGTTTTTTCGTGTAATTTGCGGCACTGAATCGATTTTGACTGGTCCCGGGTCCTGGAAACGCATAATTTCCGGAATTTTGACGTCGGAACGTGAAAAATTATGAGATTTTTCATTCTCAAGAATTCGTGTTTTTCAGTGTAATCTGACATTTAGAATCGATTGCGACGGGTCCTGGGTCCTGAAAACGCATAATTTTCGAGATATCGACGTTGAAACGTAAAAAATGATCCAATTCTTCACTTTTGAAAATTCGTGTTTTTGAGTGTAATATGCCATTTAGAATCGATTGCGACGGGTCCTGGGTCCTGAAAACGCATAATTTTCGAGATATCGACGTTGAAACGTGAAAAATGATCCAATTTTTCACTTTTGAAAATTCGTGTTTTTGAGTGTGATATGCCATTTAGAATCGATTGCGACGGGTCCCGGGTCCTGGAAACGCATAACTTTCCAGATATCGACGTGGCAACGTAGAAAATGATTCAATTTTTCACTTTCGAAAATTCGCGTTTTTGAGTGTAATATGCCATTTAGAATCGATTGCGACGAGTCCCGGGTCCTGGAAACGCATAATTTTCGAGATATTGACGTGGGAACGTGAAAAATGATTCAATCTTTCACTTTCGAAAATTCGTGTTTTTAAGTGTAATATGCCACCCAGAATCGATTCCGACCGTTTTTGGGTCCCTTGGACGGATAAATATCAAGATTTTGACGTTGAAAGGTGAAATTATGAAATTTTTCGTTCTACGAAATTCGTGTTTTTTCGTGTAATTTGCGGCCCTGAATCGATTTTGACTGGTCCCGGGTCCTGGAAACGCATAATTTCCGGAATTTTGACGTCGGAACGTGAAAAATTATGAGATTTTTCATTCTCAAGAATTCGTGTTTTTCAGTGTAATCTGCCATTTAGAATCGATTGCGACGGGTCCTGGGTCCTGAAAACGCATAATTTTCGAGATATCGACGTTGAAACGTAAAAAATGATCCAATTCTTCACTTTTGAAAATTCGTGTTTTTGAGTGTAATATGCCATTTAGAATCGATTGCGACGGGTCCTGGGTCCTGAAAACGCATAATTTTCGAGATATCGACGTTGAAACGTGAAAAATGATCCAATTTTTCACTTTTGAAAATTCGTGTTTTTGAGTGTGACATGCCATTTAGAATTGATTGCGACGGGTCCCGGGTCCTGAAAACGCATAATTTTCAAGATATCGACGTGGAAACGTGAAGAACAATTCAATTTTTCAATTTCGAAAAGTCGTGTTTTTGAGTGTAATATGCCACCCAGAATCGATTCCGCTGGTTTTTGGGTTCCTTGGACGAATAAATATCGAGATCTCGACGTTGGAAGGTGAAAATAATGAAATTTTTCGTGCTACGAAATTCGAGTTTTTTCGTGTAATTTGCGGCCCTGAATCGATTTTGACTGGTCCCGGGTCCTGGAAACGCATAATTTCCGGAATTTTGACGTCGGAACGTGAAAAATTATGAGATTTTTCATTCTCAAGAATTCGTGTTTTTCAGTGTAATATGCCATTTAGAATCGATTGCGACGGGTACTGGGTCCTGAAAACGCATAATTCTCGAGATATCGACGTTGAAACGTGAAAAATGATCCAATTTTTCACTTTTGAAAATTCGTGTTTTTTAGTGTGACATGCCATTTAGAATCGATTGCGACGGGTCCCGTGTCCTGAAAACGCATAATTTTCAAGATATCGACGTGGAAACGTGAAGAATAATTCAATTTTTCACTTTCGAAAAGTCGTGTTTTTGAGTGTAATATGCCACCCAGAATCGATTCCGCTGGTTTTTGGGTTCCTTGAACGAATAAATATCGAGATATCGACGTTGAAACGTGAAAAATGATCCAATTTTTCACTTTCGAAAATTCGTGTTTTTGAGTGTGATATGCCATTTAGAATCGATTGCGACGGGTCCCGGGTCCTGGAAACGCATAACTTTCCAGATATCGACGTGGCAACGTAGAAAATGATCCAATTTTTCACTTTCGAAAATTCGCGTTTTTGAGTGTAATATGCCATTTAGAATCGATTGCGACGAGTCCCGGGTCCTGGAAACGCATAATTTTCGAGATATTGACGTTGGAACGTGAAAAATGATTCAATCTTTCACTTTCGAAAATTCGTGTTTTTAAGTGTAATATGCCACCCAGAATCGATTCCGACGGTTTTTGGGTCCCTTGGACGGATAAATATCAAGATTTTGACGTTGGAAGGTGAAATTATGAAATTTTTCGTTCTACGAAATTCGTGTTTTTTCGTGTAATTCGCGGCCCTGAATCGATTCTGACTGGTCCCGGGTCCTGGAAACGCATAGATTCCGAAATTTTGACGTCGGAACGTGAAAAATTACGAGATTTTTCATTTTCAAAAATGCGTGTTTTTCAGTGTAATATGCCATTTAGAATCGATTGCGACGGGTCCTGGGTCCTGAAAACGCATAATTTTCGAGATATCGACGTTGAAACGTAAAAAATGATCCAATTCTTCACTTTTGAAAATTCGTGTTTTTGAGTGTAATATGCCATTTAGAATCGATTGCGACGGGTCCTGGGTCCTGAAAACGCATAATTTTCGAGATATCGACGTTGAAACGTGAAAAATGATCCAATTTTTCACTTTTGAAAATTCGTGTTTTTTAGTGTGACATGCCATTTAGAATCGATTGCGACGGGTCCCGTGTCCTGAAAACGCATAATTTTCAAGACATCGACGTGGAAACGTGAAGAATAATTCAATTTTTCACTTTCGAAAAGTCGTGTTTTTGAGTGTAATATGCCACCCAGAATCGATTCCGCTGGTTTTTGGGTTCCTTGAACGAATGAATATCGAGATCTCGACGTTGGAAGGTGAAGATAATGAAATTTTTCGTGCTACGGAATTTGAGTTTTTTCGTGTAATTTGCGGCACTGAATCGATTTTGACTGGTCCCGGGTCCTGGAAACGCATAATTTCCGGAATTTTGACGTCGGAACGTGAAAAATTATGAGATTTTTCATTCTCAAGAATTCGTGTTTTTCAGTGTAATCTGCCATTTAGAATCGATTGCGACGGGTCCTGGGTCCTGAAAACGCATAATTTTCGAGATATCGACGTTGAAACGTAAAAAATGATCCAATTCTTCACTTTTGAAAATTCGTGTTTTTGAGTGTAATATGCCATTTAGAATCGATTGCGACGGGTCCTGGGTCCTGAAAACGCATAATTTTCGAGATATCGACGTTGAAACGTGAAAAATGATCCAATTTTTCACTTTTGAAAATTCGTGTTTTTGAGTGTGATATGCCATTTAGAATCGATTGCGACGGGTCCCGGGTCCTGGAAACGCATAACTTTCCAGATATCGACGTGGCAACGTAGAAAATGATTCAATTTTTCACTTTCGAAAATTCGCGTTTTTGAGTGTAATATGCCATTTAGAATCGATTGCGACGAGTCCCGGGTCCTGGAGACGCATAATTTTCGAGATATTGACGTGGGAACGTGAAAAATGATTCAATCTTTCACTTTCGAAAATTCGTGTTTTTAAGTGTAATATGCCACCCAGAATCGATTCCGACGGTTTTTGGGTCCCTTGGACGGATAAATATCAAGATTTTGACGTTGGAAGGTGAAATTATGAAATTTTTCGTTCTACGAAATTCGTGTTTTTTCGTGTAATTCGCGGCCCTGAATCGATTCTGACTGGTCCCGGGTCCTGGAAACGCATAGATTCCGAAATTTTGACGTCGGAACGTGAAAAATTACGAGATTTTTCATTTTCAAAAATGCGTGTTTTTCAGTGTAATATGCCATTTAGAATCGATTGCGACGGGTCCTGGGTCCTGAAACTAAATAATTTTCGAGATATCGACGTTGAAACGTAAAAAATGATCCAATCCTTCACTTTTGAAAATTCGTGTTTTTGAGTGTAATATGCCATTTAGAATCGATTGCGACGGGTCCCGTGTCCTGAAAACGCATAATTTTCAAGATATCGACGTGGAAACGTGAAGAATAATTCAATTTTTCACTTTCGAAAAGTCGTGTTTTTGAGTGTAATATGCCACCCAGAATCGATTCCGCTGGTTTTTGGGTTCCTTGAACGAATAAATATCGAGATCTCGACGTTGGAAGGTGAAAATAATGAAATTTTTCGTGCTACGAAATTTGAGTTTTTTCGTGTAATTTGCGGCCCTGAATCGATTTTGACTGGTCCCGGGTCCTGGAAACGCATAATTTCCGGAATTTTGACGTCGGAACGTGAAAAATTATGAGATTTTTCATTCTCAAGAATTCGTGTTTTTCAGTGTAATCTGCCATTTAGAATCGATTGCGACGGGTCCTGGGTCCTGAAAACGCATAATTTTCGAGATATCGACGTTGAAACGTAAAAAATGATCCAATTCTTCACTTTTGAAAATTCGTGTTTTTGAGTGTAATATGCCATTTAGAATCGATTGCGACGGGTCCTGGGTCCTGAAAACGCATAATTTTCGAGATATCGACGTTGAAACGTGAAAAATGATCCAATTTTTCACTTTTGAAAATTCGTGTTTTTGAGTGTGACATGCCATTTAGAATTGATTGCGACGGGTCCCGGGTCCTGAAAACGCATAATTTTCAAGATATCGACGTGGAAACGTGAAGAACAATTCAATTTTTCAATTTCGAAAAGTCGTGTTTTTGAGTGTAATATGCCACCCAGAATCGATTCCGCTGGTTTTTGGGTTCCTTGGACGAATAAATATCGAGATCTCGACGTTGGAAGGTGAAAATAATGAAATTTTTCGTGCTACGAAATTCGAGTTTTTTCGTGTAATTTGAGGCCCTGAATCGATTTTGAGTGGTCCCGGGTCCTGGAAACGCATAATTTCCGGAATTTTGACGTCGGAACGTGAAAAATTATGAGATTTTTCATTCTCAAGAATTCGTGTTTTTCAGTGTAATATGCCATTTAGAATCGATTGCGACGGGTACTGGGTCCTGAAAACGCATAATTCTCGAGATATCGACGTTGAAACGTGAAAAATGATCCAATTTTTCACTTTTGAAAATTCGTGTTTTTTAGTGTGACATGCCATTTAGAATCGATTGCGACGGGTCCCGTGTCCTGAAAACGCATAATTTTCAAGATATCGACGTGGAAACGTGAAGAATAATTCAATTTTTCACTTTCGAAAAGTCGTGTTTTTGAGTGTAATATGCCACCCAGAATCGATTCCGCTGGTTTTTGGGTTCCTTGAACGAATAAATATCGAGATCTCGACGTTGGAAGGTGAAGATAATGACATTTTTCGTGCTACGAAATTTGAGTTTTTTCGTGTAATTTGCGGCCCTGAATCGATTTTGACTGGTCCTGGGTCCTGGAAACGCATAATTTCCGGAAGTTTGACGTCAAAACGTGAAAAATTATGAGATTTTTCATCCTCAAGAATTCGTGTTTTTCAGTGTAATATGCCATTTAGAATCGATTGCGACGGGTACTGGGTCCTGAAAACGCATAATTCTCGAGATATCGACGTTGAAACGTGAAAAATGATCCAATTTTTCACTTTCGAAAATTCGTGTTTTTGAGTGTGATATGCCATTTAGAATCGATTGCGACGGGTCCCGGGTCCTGGAAACGCATAACTTTCCAGATATCGACGTGGCAACGGAGAAAATGATCCAATTTTTCACTTTCGAAAATTCGCGTTTTTGAGTGTAATATGCCATTTAGAATCGATTGCGACGAGTCCCGGGTCCTGGAAACGCATAATTTTCGAGATATTGACGTGGGAACGTGAAAAATGATTCAATCTTTCACTTTCGAAAATTCGTGTTTTTAAGTGTAATATGCCACCCAGAATCGATTCCGACGGTTTTTGGGTCCCTTGGACGGATAAATATCAAGATTTTGACGTTGGAAGGTGAAATTATGAAATTTTTCGTTCTACGAAATTCGTGTTTTTTCGTGTAATTCGCGGCCCTGAATCGATTCTGACTGGTCCCGGGTCCTGGAAACGCATAGATTCCGAAATTTTGACGTCGGAACGTGAAAAATTACGAGATTTTTCATTTTCAAAAATGCGTGTTTTTCAGTGTAATATGCCATTTAGAATCGATTGCGACGGGTCCTGGGTCCTGAAAACGCATAATTTTCGAGATATCGACGTTGAAACGTAAAAAATGATCCAATTCTTCACTTTTGAAAATTCGTGTTTTTGAGTGTAATATGCCATTTAGAATCGATTGCGACGGGTCCTGGGTCCTGAAAACGCATAATTTTCGAGATATCGACGTTGAAACGTGAAAAATGATCCAATTTTTCACTTTTGAAGATTCGTGTTTTTTAGTGTGACATGCCATTTAGAATCGATTGCGACGGGTCCCGTGTCCTGAAAACGCATAATTTTCAAGATATCGACGTGGAAACGTGAAGAATAATTCAATTTTTCACTTTCGAAAAGTCGTGTTTTTGAGTGTAATATGCCACCCAGAATCGATTCCGCTGGTTTTTGGGTTCCTTGAACGAATAAATATCAAGATCTCGACGTTGGAAGGTGAAGATAATGAAATTTTTCGTGCTACGAAATTTGAGTTTTTTCGTGTAATTTGCGGCCCTGAATCGATTCTGACTGGTCCCGGGTCCTGGAAATGCATAATTTCCGGAATTTTGACGTCGGAACGTGAAAAATGATGAGATTTTTCATTCTCAAGAATTCGTGTTTTTCAGTGTAATCTGCCATTTAGAATCGATTGCGACGGGTCCTGGGTCCTGAAAACGCATAATTTTCGAGATATCGACGTTGAAACGTAAAAAATGATCCAATTCTTCACTTTTGAAAATTCGTGTTTTTGAGTGTAATATGCCATTTAGAATCGATTGCGACGGGTCCTGGGTCCTGAAAACGCATAATTTTCGAGATATCGACGTTGAAACGTGAAAAATGATCCAATTTTTCACTTTTGAAAATTCGTGTTTTTGAGTGTGACATGCCATTTAGAATCGATTGCGACGGGTCCCGGGTCCTGAAAACGCATAATTTTCAAGATATCGACGTGGAAACGTGAAGAACAATTCAATTTTTCACTTCCGAAAAGTCGTGTTTTTGAGTGTAATATGCCACCCAGAATCGATTCCGCTGGTTTTTGGGTTCCTTGGACGAATAAATATCGAGATCTCGACGTTGGAAGGTGAAAATAATGAAATTTTTCGTGCTACGAAATTCGAGTTTTTTCGTGTAATTTGCGGCCCTGAATCGATTTTGACTGGTCCCGGGTCCTGGAAACGCATAATTTCCGGAATTTTGACGTCGGAACGTGAAAAATTATGAGATTTTTCATTCTCAAGAATTCGTGTTTTTCAGTGTAATATGCCATTCAGAATCGATTGCGACGGGTCCTGGGTCCTAAAAAAAGCATAATTTTCGAGATATCGACGTTGAAACGGGAAAAATGATCCAATTTTTCACTTTTGAAAATTCGTGTTTTTGAGTGTGACATGCCATTTAGAATCGATTGCGACGGGTCCCGGGTCCTGAAAACGCATAATTTTCAAGATGTCGACGTGGAAACGTGAAGAATAATTCAATTTTTCACTTTCGAAAAGTCGTGTTTTTGAGTGTAATATGCCACCCAGAATCGATTCCGCTGGTTTTTGGGTTCCTTGAACGAATAAATATCGAGATCTCGACGTTGGAAGGTGAAGATAATGAAATTTTTCGTGCTACGAAATTCGAGTTTTTTTGTGTAATTTGCGGCCCTGAATCGATTTTGACTGGTCCCGGGTCCTGAAAACGCATAATTTCCGGAATTTTGACGTCGGAACGTGAAAAATTATATGATTTTTCATCCTCAAGAATTCGTGTTTTTCAGTGTAATATGCCATTTAGAATCGATTGCGACGGGTACTGGGTCCTGAAAACGCATAATTCTCGAGATATCGACGTTGAAACGTGAAAAATGATCCAATTTTTCACTTTCGAAAATTCGTGTTTTTGAGTGTGATATGCCATTTAGAATCGATTGCGACGGGTCCCGGGTCCTGGAAACGCATAACTTTCCAGATATCGACGTGGCAACGTAGAAAATGATCCAATTTTTCACTTTCGAAAATTCGCGTTTTTGAGTGTAATATGCCATTCAGAATCGATTGCGACGAGTCCCGGGTCCTGGAAACGCATAATTTTCGAGATATTGACGTGGAAACGTGAAAAATGATTCAATCTTTCACTTTCGAAAATTCGTGTTTTTAAGTGTAATATGCCACCCAGAATCGATTCCGACGGTTTTTGGGTCCCTTGGACGGATAAATATTAAGATTTTGACGTTGGAAGGTGAAATTATGAAATTTTTCGTTCTACGAAATTCGTGTTTTTTCGTGTAATTCGCGGCCCTGAATCGATTCTGACTGGTCCCGGGTCCTGGAAACGCATAGATTCCGAAATTTTGACGTCGGAACGTGAAAAATTACGAGATTTTTCATTTTCAAAAATGCGTGTTTTTCAGTGTAATATGCCATTTAGAATCGATTGCGACGGGTCCTGGGTCCTGAAAACGCATAATTTTCGAGATATCGACGTTGAAACGTAAAAAATGATCCAATTCTTCACTTTTGAAAATTCGTGTTTTTGAGTGTAATATGCCATTTAGAATCGATTGCGACGGGTCCTGGGTCCTGAAAACGCATAATTTTCGAGATATCGACGTTGAAACGTGAAAAATGATCCAATTTTTCACTTTTGAAAATTCGTGTTTTTTAGTGTGACATGCCATTTAGAATCGATTGCGACGGGTCCCGTGTCCTGAAAACGCATAATTTTCAAGATATCGACGTGGAAACGTGAAGAATAATTCAATTTTTCACTTTCGAAAAGTCGTGTTTTTGAGTGTAATATGCCACCCAGAATCGATTCCGCTGGTTTTTGGGTTCCTTGAACGAATAAATATCGAGATCTCGACGTTGGAAGGTGAAGATAATGAAATTTTCCGTGCTACGAAATTTGAGTTTTTTCGTGTAATTTGCGGCCCTGAATCGATTTTGACTGGTCCCGGGTCCTGGAAACGCATAATTTCCGGAATTTTGACGTCGGAACGTGAAAAATTATGAGATTTTTCATTCTCAAGAATTCGTGTTTTTCAGTGTAATCTGACATTTAGAATCGATTGCGACGGGTCCTGGGTCCTGAAAACGCATAATTTTCGAGATATCGACGTTGAAACGTAAAAAATGATCCAATTCATCACTTTTGAAAATTCGTGTTTTTGAGTGTAATATGCCATTTAGAATCGATTGCGACGGGTCCTGGGTCCTGAAAACGCATAATTTTCGAGATATCGACGTTGAAACGTGAAAAATGATCCAATTTTTCACTTTTGAAAATTCGTGTTTTTGAGTGTGACATGCCATTTAGAATCGATTGCGACGGGTCCCTGGTCCTGAAAACGCATAATTTTCAAGATATCGACGTGGAAACGTGAAGAACAATTCAATTTTTCACTTTCGAAAAGTCGTGTTTTTGAGTGTAATATGCCACCCAGAATCGATTCCGCTGGTTTTTGGGTTCCTTGGACGAATAAATATCGAGATCTCGACGTTGGAAGGTGAAAATAATGAAATTTTTCGTGCTACGAAATTCGAGTTTTCTCGTGTAATTTGCGGCCCTGAATCGATTTTGACTGGTCCCGGGTCCTGGAAACGCATAATTTCCGGAATTTTGACGTCGGAACGTGAAAAATTATGAGATTTTTCATTCTCAAGAATTCGTGTTTTTCAGTGTAATATGCCATTTAGAATCGATTGCGACGGGTCCTGGGTCCTAAAAAAAGCATAATTTTCGAGATATCGACGTTGAAACGGGAAAAATGATCCAATTTTTCACTTTTGAAAATTCGTGTTTTTGAGTGTGACATGCCATTTAGAATCGATTGCGACGGGTCCCGGGTCCTGAAAACGCATAATTTTCAAGATGTCGACGTGGAAACGTGAAGAATAATTCAATTTTTCACTTTCGAAAAGTCGTGTTTTTGAGTGTAATATGCCACCCAGAATCGATTCCGCTGGTTTTTGGGTTCCTTGAACGAATAAATATCGAGATCTTGACGTTGGAAGGTGAAGATAATGAAATTTTTCGTGCTACGAAATTCGAGTTTTTTCGTGTAATTTGCGGCCCTGAATCGATTTTGACTGGTCCCGGGTCCTGAAAACGCATAATTTCCGGAATTTTGACGTCGGAACGTGAAAAATTATGAGATTTTTCATTCTCAAGAATTCGTGTTTTTCAGTGTAATATGCCATTTAGAATCGATTGCGACGGGTACTGGGTCCTTAAAACGCATAATTCTCGAGATATCGACGTTGAAACGTGAAAAATGATCCAATTTTTCACTTTCGAAAATTCGTGTCTTTGAGTGTGATATGCCATTTCGAATCGATTGCGACGGGTCCCGGGTCCTGGAAACGCATAATTTTCGAGATATCGACTTGGAAACGTAGAAAATGATCCAATTTTTCACTTCCGAAAATTCGCGTTTTTGAGTGTAATATGCCATTTAGAATCGATTGCGACGAGTCCCGGGTCCTGAAAACGCATAATTTTCAAGATATCGACGTGGAAACGTGAAGAACAATTCAATCTTTCACTTTCGAAAATTTGTGTTTTTGAGTGTAATATGCCACCCAGAATCGATTCCGACGGTTTTTGGGTTCCTTGGACGAATAAATATCGAGATCTCGACGTTGGAAGTTGAAAATAATGAAATTTTTTGTGCTACGAAATTCGAGTTTTTTCGTGTAATTTGCGGCCCTGAATCGATTTTGACTGGTCCCGGGTCCTGGAAACGCATAATTTCCGAAATTTTGACGTCGGAACGTGAAAAATTATGAGATTTTTCATTCTCAAGAATTCGTGTTTTTCAGTGTAATATGCCATTTAAAATCGATTGCGACGGGTACTGGGTCCTGAAAACGCATAATTCTCGAGATATCGACGTTGAAACGTGAAAAATGATCCAATTTTTCAATTTTGAAAATTCGTGTTTTTTAGTGTGACATGCCATTTAGAATCGATTGCGACGGGTCCCGTGTCCTGAAAACGCATAATTTTCAAGATATCGACGTGGAAACGTGAAGAATAATTCAATTCTTCACTTTCGAAAAGTCGTGTTTTTGAGTGTATTATGCCACCCAGAATCGATTCCGCTGGTTTTTGGGTTCCTTGAACGAATAAATATCGAGATCTCGACGTGGAAACGTGAAAAATGATTCAATCTTTCACTTTCGAAAATTCGTGTTTTTAAGTGTAATATGCCACCCAGAATCGATTCCGACGGTTTTTGGGTCCCTTGGACGGATAAATATCAAGATTTTGACGTTGGAAGGTGAATTTATGAAATTTTTCGTTCTACGAAATTCGTGTTTTTTCGTGTAATTTGCGGCCCTGAATCGATTTTGACTGGTCCCGGGTCCTGGAAACGCATAATTTCCGGAATTTTGACGTCGGAACGTGAAAAATTATGAGATTTTTCATTCTCAAGAATTCGTGTTTTTCAGTGTAATATGCCATTTAGAATCGATTGCGACGGGTACTGGGTCCTGAAAACGCATAATTCTCGAGATATCGACGTTGAAACGTGAAAAATGATCCAATTTTTCACTTTCGAAAATTCGTGTTTTTGAGTGTGATATGCCATTTAGAATCGATTGCGACGGGTCCCGGGTCCCGGAAACGCATAATTTTCGAGATATCGACGTGGAAACGCAGAAAATGATCCAATTTTTCACTTTCGAAAATTCGCGTTTTTGAGTGTAATATGCCATTTAGAATCGATTGCGACGAGTCCCGGGTCCTGGAAACGCATAATTTTCGAGATATTGACGTGGAAACGTGAAAAATGATTCAATCTTTCACTTTCGGAAATTCGTGTTTTTGAGTGTAATATGCCATTTAGAATCGATTGCGACGAGTCTCGGGTCCTGGAAACCCATAATTTTCGAGATATTGACGTGAAAACGTGAAAAATGATTCAATCTTTCACTCTCGAAAATTTGTGTTTTTGAGTGTAATATGCCACCCAGAATCGATTCCGACGGTTTTTGGGTCCCTTGGACGGATAAATATCAAGATTTCGACGTTGGAAGGTGAAATTGTGAAATTTTTCGTTCTACGAAATTCGTGTTTTTTCGTGTAATTTGCGGCCCTAAATCGATTCTGACTGGTCCCGGGTCCTGGAAACGCATAGATTCCGAAATTTTGACGTCGGAACGTGAAAAATTACGAGATTTTTCATTCTCAAAAATGCGTGTTTTTCAGTGTAATATGCCATTTAGAATCGATTGCGACGTGTCCTGGGTCCTGAAAACGCATAATTTTCGAGATATCGACGTTGAAACGTAAAAAATGATCCAATTCTTCACTTTTGAAAATTCGTGTTTTTGAGTGTAATATGCCATTTAGAATCGATTGCGATGGGTCCTGGGTCCTGAAAACGCATAATTTTCGAGATATCGACGTTGAAACGTGAAAAATGATCCAATTTTTCACTTTTGAAAATTCGTGTTTTTTAGTGTGACATGCCATTTAGAATCGATTGCGACGGGTCCCGTGTCCTGAAAACGCATAATTTTCAAGATATCGACGTGGAAACGTGAAGAATAATTCAATTTTTCACTTTCGAAAAGTCGTGTTTTTGAGTGTAATATGCCACCCAGAATCGATTCCGCTGGTTTTTGGGTTCCTTGAACGAATAAATATCGAGATCTCGACGTTGAAAGGTGAAGATAATGAAATTTTCCGTGCTACGAAATTTGAGTTTTTTCGTGTAATTTGCGGCCCTGAATCGATTTTGACTGGTCCCGGGTCCTGGAAACGCATAATTTCCGGAATTTTGACGTCGGAACGTGAAAAATTATGAGATTTTTCATTCTCAAGAATTCGTGTTTTTCAGTGTAATCTGACATTTAGAATCGATTGCGACGGGTCCTGGGTCCTGAAAACGCATAATTTTCGAGATATCGACGTTGAAACGTAAAAAATGATCCAATTCTTCACTTTTGAAAATTCGTGTTTTTGAGTGTAATATGCCATTTAGAATCGATTGCGACGGGTCCTGGGTCCTGAAAACGCATAATTTTCGAGATATCGACGTTGAAACGTGAAAAATGATCCAATTTTTCACTTTTGAAAATTCGTGTTTTTGAGTGTGACATGCCATTTAGAATCGATTGCGACGGGTCCCGGGTCCTGAAAACGCATAATTTTCAAGATATCGACGTGGAAACGTGAAGAATAATTCAATTTTTCACTTTCGAAAAGTCGTGTTTTTGAGTGTAATATGCCACCCAGAATCGATTCCGCTGGTTTTTGGGTTCCTTGAACGAATAAATATCGAGATCTCGACGTTGGAAGGTGAAGATAATGAAATTTTCCGTGCTACGAAATTTGAGTTCTTTCGTGTAATTTGCGGCCCTGAATCGATTTTGACTGGTCCCGGGTCCTGGAAACGCATAATTTCCGGAATTTTGACGTCGGAACGTGAAAAATTATGAGATTTTTCATTCTCAAGAATTCGTGTTTTTCAGTGTAATCCGACATTTAGAATCGATTGCGACGGGTCCTGGGTCCTGAAAACGCATAATTTTCGAGATATCGACGTTGAAACGTAAAAAATGATCCAATTCTTCACTTTTGAAAATTCGTGTTTTTGAGTGTAATATGCCATTTAGAATCGATTGCGACGGGTCCTGGGTCCTGAAAACGCATAATTTTCGAGATATCGACGTTGAAACGTGAAAAATGATCCAATTTTTCACTTTTGAAAATTCGTGTTTTTGAGTGTGACATGCCATTTAGAATCGATTGCGACGGGTCCCGGGTCCTGAAAACGCATAATTTTCAAGATATCGACGTGGAAACGTGAAGAACAATTCAATTTTTCACTTTCGAAAAGTCGTGTTTTTGAGTGTAATATGCCACCCAGAATCGATTCCGCTGGTTTTTGGGTTCCTTGGACGAATAAATATCGAGATCTCGACGTTGGAAGGTGAAAATAATGAAATTTTTCGTGCTACGAAATTCGAGTTTTCTCGTGTAATTTGCGGCCCTGAATCGATTTTGACTGGTCCCGGGTCCTGGAAACGCATAATTTCCGGAATTTTGACGTCGGAACGTGAAAAATTATGAGATTTTTCATTCTCAAGAATTCGTGTTTTTCAGTGTAATATGCCATTTAGAATCGATTGCGACGGGTCCTGGGTCCTAAAAAAAGCATAATTTTCGAGATATCGACGTTGAAACGGGAAAAATGATCCAATTTTTCACTTTTGAAAATTCGTGTTTTTGAGTGTGACATGCCATTTAGAATCGATTGCGACGGGTCCCGGGTCCTGAAAACGCATAATTTTCAAGATGTCGACGTGGAAACGTGAAGAATAATTCAATTTTTCACTTTCGAAAAGTCGTGTTTTTGAGTGTAATATGCCACCCAGAATCGATTCCGCTGGTTTTTGGGTTCCTTGAACGAATAAATATCGAGATCTTGACGTTGGAAGGTGAAGATAATGAAATTTTTCGTGCTACGAAATTCGAGTTTTTTCGTGTAATTTGCGGCCCTGAATCGATTTTGACTGGTCCCGGGTCCTGAAAACGCATAATTTCCGGAATTTTGACGTCGGAACGTGAAAAATTATGAGATTTTTCATTCTCAAGAATTCGTGTTTTTCAGTGTAATATGCCATTTAGAATCGATTGCGACGGGTACTGGGTCCTTAAAACGCATAATTCTCGAGATATCGACGTTGAAACGTGAAAAATGATCCAATTTTTCACTTTCGAAAATTCGTGTCTTTGAGTGTGATATGCCATTTCGAATCGATTGCGACGGGTCCCGGGTCCTGGAAACGCATAATTTTCGAGATATCGACTTGGAAACGTAGAAAATGATCCAATTTTTCACTTCCGAAAATTCGCGTTTTTGAGTGTAATATGCCATTTAGAATCGATTGCGACGAGTCCCGGGTCCTGAAAACGCATAATTTTCAAGATATCGACGTGGAAACGTGAAGAACAATTCAATCTTTCACTTTCGAAAATTTGTGTTTTTGAGTGTAATATGCCACCCAGAATCGATTCCGACGGTTTTTGGGTTCCTTGGACGAATAAATATCGAGATCTCGACGTTGGAAGTTGAAAATAATGAAATTTTTTGTGCTACGAAATTCGAGTTTTTTCGTGTAATTTGCGGCCCTGAATCGATTTTGACTGGTCCCGGGTCCTGGAAACGCATAATTTCCGAAATTTTGACGTCGGAACGTGAAAAATTATGAGATTTTTCATTCTCAAGAATTCGTGTTTTTCAGTGTAATATGCCATTTAAAATCGATTGCGACGGGTACTGGGTCCTGAAAACGCATAATTCTCGAGATATCGACGTTGAAACGTGAAAAATGATCCAATTTTTCAATTTTGAAAATTCGTGTTTTTTAGTGTGACATGCCATTTAGAATCGATTGCGACGGGTCCCGTGTCCTGAAAACGCATAATTTTCAAGATATCGACGTGGAAACGTGAAGAATAATTCAATTCTTCACTTTCGAAAAGTCGTGTTTTTGAGTGTATTATGCCACCCAGAATCGATTCCGCTGGTTTTTGGGTTCCTTGAACGAATAAATATCGAGATCTCGACGTGGAAACGTGAAAAATGATTCAATCTTTCACTTTCGAAAATTCGTGTTTTTAAGTGTAATATGCCACCCAGAATCGATTCCGACGGTTTTTGGGTCCCTTGGACGGATAAATATCAAGATTTTGACGTTGGAAGGTGAATTTATGAAATTTTTCGTTCTACGAAATTCGTGTTTTTTCGTGTAATTTGCGGCCCTGAATCGATTTTGACTGGTCCCGGGTCCTGGAAACGCATAATTTCCGGAATTTTGACGTCGGAACGTGAAAAATTATGAGATTTTTCATTCTCAAGAATTCGTGTTTTTCAGTGTAATATGCCATTTAGAATCGATTGCGACGGGTACTGGGTCCTGAAAACGCATAATTCTCGAGATATCGACGTTGAAACGTGAAAAATGATCCAATTTTTCACTTTCGAAAATTCGTGTTTTTGAGTGTGATATGCCATTTAGAATCGATTGCGACGGGTCCCGGGTCTGGGAAACGCATAATTTTCGAGATATCGACGTGGAAACGCAGAAAATGATCCAATTTTTCACTTTCGAAAATTCGCGTTTTTGAGTGTAATATGCCATTTAGAATCGATTGCGACGAGTCCCGGGTCCTGGAAACGCATAATTTTCGAGATATTGACGTGGAAACGTGAAAAATGATTCAATCTTTCACTTTCGGAAATTCGTGTTTTTGAGTGTAATATGCCATTTAGAATCGATTGCGACGAGTCTCGGGTCCTGGAAACCCATAATTTTCGAGATATTGACGTGAAAACGTGAAAAATGATTCAATCTTTCACTCTCGAAAATTTGTGTTTTTGAGTGTAATATGCCACCCAGAATCGATTCCGACGGTTTTTGGGTCCCTTGGACGGATAAATATCAAGATTTCGACGTTGGAAGGTGAAATTGTGAAATTTTTCGTTCTACGAAATTCGTGTTTTTTCGTGTAATTTGCGGCCCTAAATCGATTCTGACTGGTCCCGGGTCCTGGAAACGCATAGATTCCGAAATTTTGACGTCGGAACGTGAAAAATTACGAGATTTTTCATTCTCAAAAATGCGTGTTTTTCAGTGTAATATGCCATTTAGAATCGATTGCGACGTGTCCTGGGTCCTGAAAACGCATAATTTTCGAGATATCGACGTTGAAACGTAAAAAATGATCCAATTCTTCACTTTTGAAAATTCGTGTTTTTGAGTGTAATATGCCATTTAGAATCGATTGCGACGGGTCCTGGGTCCTGAAAACGCATAATTTTCGAGATATCGACGTTGAAACGTGAAAAATGATCCAATTTTTCACTTTTGAAAATTCGTGTTTTTGAGTGTGACATGCCATTTAGAATCGATTGCGACGGGTCCCGGGTCCTGAAAACGCATAATTTTCAAGATATCGACGTGGAAACGTGAAGAACAATTCAATTTTTCACTTTCGAAAAGTCGTGTTTTTGAGTGTAATATGCCACCCAGAATCGATTCCGCTGGTTTTTGGGTTCCTTGGACGAATAAATATCGAGATCTCGACGTTGGAAGGTGAAAATAATGAAATTTTTCGTGCTACGAAATTCGAGTTTTTTCGTGTAATTTGCGGCCCTGAATCGATTTTGACTGGTCCCGGGTCCTGGAAACGCATAATTTCCGAAATTTTGACGTCGGAACGTGAAAAATTATGAGATTTTTCATTCTCAAGAATTCGTGTTTTTCAGTGTAATATGCCATTTAAAATCGATTGCGACGGGTACTGGGTCCTGAAAACGCATAATTCTCGAGATATCGACGTTGAAACGTGAAAAATGATCCAATTTTTCACTTTTGAAAATTCGTGTTTTTTAGTGTGACATGCCATTTAGAATCGATTGCGACGGGTCCCGTGTCCTGAAAACGCATAATTTTCAAGATATCGACGTGGAAACGTGAAGAATAACTCAATTTTTCACTTTCGAAAAGTCGTGTTTTTGAGTGTAATATGCCACCCAGAATCGATTCCGCTGGTTTTTGGGTTCCTTGAACGAATAAATATCGAGATCTCGACGTGGAAACGTGAAAAATGATTCAATCTTTCACTTTCGAAAATTCGTGTTTTTAAGTGTAATATGCCACCCAGAATCGATTACGACGGTTTTTGGGTCCCTTGGACGGATAAATATCAAGATTTTGACGTTGGAAGGTGAATTTATGAAATTTTTCGTTCTACGAAATTCGTGTTTTTTCGTGTAATTTGCGGCCCTGAATCGATTCTGACTGGTCCCGGGTCCTGGAAACGCATAATTTCCGGAATTTTGACGTCGGAACGTGAAAAATTATGAGATTTTTCATTCTCAAGAATTCGTGTTTTTCAGTGTAATATGCCATTTAGAATCGATTGCGACGGGTACTGGGTCCTGAAAACGCATAATTCTCGAGATATCGACGTTGAAACGTGAAAAATGATCCAATTTTTCACTTTCGAAAATTCGTGTTTTTGAGTGTGATATGCCATTTAGAATCGATTGCGACGGGTCCCGGGTCCCGGAAACGCATAATTTTCGAGATATCGACGTGGAAACGCAGAAAATGATCCAATTTTTCACTTTCGAAAATTCGCGTTTTTGAGTGTAATATGCCATTTAGAATCGATTGCGACGAGTCCCGGGTCCTGGAAACGCATAATTTTCGAGATATTGACGTGGAAACGTGAAAAATGATTCAATCTTTCACTTTTGGAAATTCGTGTTTTTGAGTGTAATATGCCACCCAGAATCGATTCCGACGGTTTTTGGGTCCCTGGGACGGATAAATATCAAGATTTCGATGTTGGAAGGTGAAATTATGAAATTTTTCGTTCTACGAAATTCGTGTTTTTTCGTGTAATTTGCGGCCCTGAATCGATTCTGACTGGTCCCGGGTCCTGGAAACGCATAGATTCCGAAATTTTTACGTCGGAACGTGGAAAATTACGAGATTTTTCATTCTCAAAAATGCGTGTTTCTCAGTGTAATATGCCATTTAGAATCGATTGCGACGGGTCCTGGGTCCTGAAAACGCATAATTTTCGAGATATCGACGTCGAAACGTAAAAAATGATCCAATTCTTCACTTTTGAAAATTCGTGTTTTTGAGTGTAATATGCCATTTAGAATCGATTGCGACGGGTCCTGGGTCCTGAAAACGCATAATTTTCGAGATATCGACGTTGAAACGTGAGTAATGATCCAATTTTTCAGTTTCGAAAATTCGTGTTTTTGAGTGTGACATGCCATTTAGAATCGATTGCGACGGGTCCCGGGTCCTGAAAACGCATAATTTTCAAGATATCGACGTGGAAACGTGAAGAATAATTCAATTTTTCACTTTCGAAAAGTCGTGTTTTTGAGTGTAATATGCCACCCAGAATCGATTCCGCTGGTTTTTGGGTTCCTTGGACGAATAAATATCGAGATCTCGACGTTGGAAGGTGAAATTATGAAATTTTCCGTTCTACGAAATTCGTGTTTTTTCGTGTAATTTGCGGCCCTGAATCGATTCTGACTGGTCCCGGGTCCTGGAAACGCATAGATTCCGAAATTTTGACGTCGGAACGTGAAAAATTACGAGATTTTTCATCTTCAAAAATGCGTGTTTTTCAGTGTAATATGCCATTTAGAATCGATTGCGACGGGTCCTGGGTCCTGAAAACGCATAATTTTCGAGATATCGACGTTGAAACGTATAAAATGATGCAATTCTTCACTTTTGAAAATTCGTGTTTTTGAGTGTAATATGCCATTTAGAATCGATTGCGACGAGTCCTGGGTCCTGAAAACGCATAATTTTCGAGATATCGACGTTGAAACGTGAAAAATGATCCAATTTTTCACTTTTGAAAATTCGTGTTTTTTAGTGTGACATGCCATTTAGAATCGATTGCGACGGGTCCCGTGTCCTGAAAACGCATAATTTTCAAGATATCGACGTGGAAACGTGAAGAATAATTCAATTTCTCACTTTCGAAAAGTCGTGTTTTTGAGTGTAATATGCCACCCAGAATCGATTCCGCTGGTTTTTGGGTTCCTTGAACGAATAAATATCGAGATCTCGACGTTGGAAGGTGAAGATAATGAAATTTTTCGTGCTACGAAATTTGAGTTTTTTCGTGTAATTTGCGGCCCTGAATCGATTTTGACTGGTCCCGGGTCCTGGAAACGCATAATTTCCGGAAGTTTGACGTCAAAACGTGAAAAATTATGAGATTTTTCATTTTCAAGAATTCGTGTTTTTCAGTGTAATATGCCATTTAGAATCGATTGCGACGGGTACTGGGTCCTGAAAACGCATAATTCTCGAGATATCGACGTTGAAACGTGAAAAATGATCCAATTTTTCACTTTTGAAAATTCGTGTTTTTTAGTGTGACATGCCATTTAGAATCGATTGCGACGGGTCCCGTGTCCTGAAAACGCATGATTTTCAAGATATCGACGTGGAAACGTGAAGAATAATTCAATTTTTCACTTTCGAAAAGTCGTGTTTTTGAGTGTAATATGCCACCCAGAATCGATTCCGCTGGTTTTTGGGTTCCTTGAACGAATAAATATCGAGATCTCGACGTTGGAAGGTGAAGATAATGAAATTTTTCGTGCTACGAAATTAGAGTTTTTTCGTGTAATTTGCGGCCCTGAATCGATTTTGACTGGTCCCGGGTCCTGGAAACGCATAATTTCCGGAATTTTGACGTCGAAACGTGAAAAATTGTGAGATTTTTCATTCTCAAGAATTCGTGTTTTTCAGTGTAATCTGCCATTTAGAATCGATTGCGACGGGTCCTGGGTCCTGAAAACGCATAATTTTCGAGATATCGACGTTGAAACGTAAAAAATGATCCAATTCTTCACTTTTGAAAATTCGTGTTTTTGAGTGTAATATGCCATTTAGAATCGATTGCGACGGGTCCTGGGTCCTGAAAACGCATAATTTTCGAGATATCGACGTTGAAACGTGAAAAATGATCCAATTCTTCACTTTTGAAAATTCGTGTTTTTGAGTGTGACATGCCATTTAGAATTGATTGCGACGGGTCCCGGGTCCTGAAAACGCATAATTTTCAAGATATCGACGTGGAAACGTGAAGAACAATTCAATTTTTCACTTTCGAAAAGTCGTGTTTTTGAGTGTAATATGCCACCCAGAATCGATTCCGCTGGTTTTTGGGTTCCTTGGACGAATAAATATCGAGATCTCGACGTTGGAAGGTGAAAATAATGAAATTTTTCGTGCTACGAAATTCGAGTTTTTTCGTGTAATTTGCGGCCCTGAATCGATTTTGACTGGTCCCGGGTCCTGGAAACGCATAATTTCCGGAATTTTGACGTCGGAACGTGAAAAATTATGAGATTTTTCATTCTCAAGAATTCGTGTTTTTCAGTGTAATATGCCATTTAGAATCGATTGCGACGGGTACTGGGTCCTGAAAACGCATAATTTTCGAGATATCGACGTTGAAACGTAAAAAATGATCCAATTCTTCACTTTTGAAAATTCGTGTTTTTGAGTGTAATATGCCATTTAGAATCGATTGCGACGGGTCCTGGGTCCTGAAAACGCATAATTTTCGAGATATCGACGTTGAAACGTGAAAAATGATCCAATTTTTCACTTTTGAAAATTCGTGTTTTTGAGTGTGACATGCCATTTAGAATCGATTGCGACGGGTCCCGGGTCCTGAAAACGCATAATTTTCAAGATATCGACGTGGAAACGTGAAGAACAATTCAATTTTTCACTTTCGAAAAGTCGTGTTTTTGAGTGTAATATGCCACCCAGAATCGATTCCGCTGGTTTTTGGGTTCCTTGGACGAATAAATATCGAGATCTCGACGTTGGAAGGTGAAAATAATGAAATTTTTCGTGCTACGAAATTCGAGTTTTTTCGTGTAATTTGCGGCCCTGAATCGATTTTGACTGGTCCCGGGTCCTGGAAACGCATAATTTCCGAAATTTTGACGTCGGAACGTGAAAAATTATGAGATTTTTCATTCTCAAGAATTCGTGTTTTTCAGTGTAATATGCCATTTAAAATCGATTGCGACGGGTACTGGGTCCTGAAAACGCATAATTCTCGAGATATCGACGTTGAAACGTGAAAAATGATCCAATTTTTCACTTTTGAAAATTCGTGTTTTTTAGTGTGACATGCCATTTAGAATCGATTGCGACGGGTCCCGTGTCCTGAAAACGCATAATTTTCAAGATATCGACGTGGAAACGTGAAGAATAACTCAATTTTTCACTTTCGAAAAGTCGTGTTTTTGAGTGTAATATGCCACCCAGAATCGATTCCGCTGGTTTTTGGGTTCCTTGAACGAATAAATATCGAGATCTCGACGTGGAAACGTGAAAAATGATTCAATCTTTCACTTTCGAAAATTCGTGTTTTTAAGTGTAATATGCCACCCAGAATCGATTACGACGGTTTTTGGGTCCCTTGGACGGATAAATATCAAGATTTTGACGTTGGAAGGTGAATTTATGAAATTTTTCGTTCTACGAAATTCGTGTTTTTTCGTGTAATTTGCGGCCCTGAATCGATTCTGACTGGTCCCGGGTCCTGGAAACGCATAATTTCCGGAATTTTGACGTCGGAACGTGAAAAATTATGAGATTTTTCATTCTCAAGAATTCGTGTTTTTCAGTGTAATATGCCATTTAGAATCGATTGCGACGGGTACTGGGTCCTGAAAACGCATAATTCTCGAGATATCGACGTTGAAACGTGAAAAATGATCCAATTTTTCACTTTCGAAAATTCGTGTTTTTGAGTGTGATATGCCATTTAGAATCGATTGCGACGGGTCCCGGGTCCCGGAAACGCATAATTTTCGAGATATCGACGTGGAAACGCAGAAAATGATCCAATTTTTCACTTTCGAAAATTCGCGTTTTTGAGTGTAATATGCCATTTAGAATCGATTGCGACGAGTCCCGGGTCCTGGAAACGCATAATTTTCGAGATATTGACGTGGAAACGTGAAAAATGATTCAATCTTTCACTTTTGGAAATTCGTGTTTTTGAGTGTAATATGCCACCCAGAATCGATTCCGACGGTTTTTGGGTCCCTGGGACGGATAAATATCAAGATTTCGATGTTGGAAGGTGAAATTATGAAATTTTTCGTTCTACGAAATTCGTGTTTTTTCGTGTAATTTGCGGCCCTGAATCGATTCTGACTGGTCCCGGGTCCTGGAAACGCATAGATTCCGAAATTTTTACGTCGGAACGTGGAAAATTACGAGATTTTTCATTCTCAAAAATGCGTGTTTCTCAGTGTAATATGCCATTTAGAATCGATTGCGACGGGTCCTGGGTCCTGAAAACGCATAATTTTCGAGATATCGACGTCGAAACGTAAAAAATGATCCAATTCTTCACTTTTGAAAATTCGTGTTTTTGAGTGTAATATGCCATTTAGAATCGATTGCGACGGGTCCTGGGTCCTGAAAACGCATAATTTTCGAGATATCGACGTTGAAACGTGAGTAATGATCCAATTTTTCAGTTTCGAAAATTCGTGTTTTTGAGTGTGACATGCCATTTAGAATCGATTGCGACGGGTCCCGGGTCCTGAAAACGCATAATTTTCAAGATATCGACGTGGAAACGTGAAGAATAATTCAATTTTTCACTTTCGAAAAGTCGTGTTTTTGAGTGTAATATGCCACCCAGAATCGATTCCGCTGGTTTTTGGGTTCCTTGGACGAATAAATATCGAGATCTCGACGTTGGAAGGTGAAATTATGAAATTTTCCGTTCTACGAAATTCGTGTTTTTTCGTGTAATTTGCGGCCCTGAATCGATTCTGACTGGTCCCGGGTCCTGGAAACGCATAGATTCCGAAATTTTGACGTCGGAACGTGAAAAATTACGAGATTTTTCATCTTCAAAAATGCGTGTTTTTCAGTGTAATATGCCATTTAGAATCGATTGCGACGGGTCCTGGGTCCTGAAAACGCATAATTTTCGAGATATCGACGTTGAAACGTATAAAATGATGCAATTCTTCACTTTTGAAAATTCGTGTTTTTGAGTGTAATATGCCATTTAGAATCGATTGCGACGAGTCCTGGGTCCTGAAAACGCATAATTTTCGAGATATCGACGTTGAAACGTGAAAAATGATCCAATTTTTCACTTTTGAAAATTCGTGTTTTTTAGTGTGACATGCCATTTAGAATCGATTGCGACGGGTCCCGTGTCCTGAAAACGCATAATTTTCAAGATATCGACGTGGAAACGTGAAGAATAATTCAATTTCTCACTTTCGAAAAGTCGTGTTTTTGAGTGTAATATGCCACCCAGAATCGATTCCGCTGGTTTTTGGGTTCCTTGAACGAATAAATATCGAGATCTCGACGTTGGAAGGTGAAGATAATGAAATTTTTCGTGCTACGAAATTTGAGTTTTTTCGTGTAATTTGCGGCCCTGAATCGATTTTGACTGGTCCCGGGTCCTGGAAACGCATAATTTCCGGAAGTTTGACGTCAAAACGTGAAAAATTATGAGATTTTTCATTTTCAAGAATTCGTGTTTTTCAGTGTAATATGCCATTTAGAATCGATTGCGACGGGTACTGGGTCCTGAAAACGCATAATTCTCGAGATATCGACGTTGAAACGTGAAAAATGATCCAATTTTTCACTTTTGAAAATTCGTGTTTTTTAGTGTGACATGCCATTTAGAATCGATTGCGACGGGTCCCGTGTCCTGAAAACGCATGATTTTCAAGATATCGACGTGGAAACGTGAAGAATAATTCAATTTTTCACTTTCGAAAAGTCGTGTTTTTGAGTGTAATATGCCACCCAGAATCGATTCCGCTGGTTTTTGGGTTCCTTGAACGAATAAATATCGAGATCTCGACGTTGGAAGGTGAAGATAATGAAATTTTTCGTGCTACGAAATTAGAGTTTTTTCGTGTAATTTGCGGCCCTGAATCGATTTTGACTGGTCCCGGGTCCTGGAAACGCATAATTTCCGGAATTTTGACGTCGAAACGTGAAAAATTGTGAGATTTTTCATTCTCAAGAATTCGTGTTTTTCAGTGTAATCTGCCATTTAGAATCGATTGCGACGGGTCCTGGGTCCTGAAAACGCATAATTTTCGAGATATCGACGTTGAAACGTAAAAAATGATCCAATTCTTCACTTTTGAAAATTCGTGTTTTTGAGTGTAATATGCCATTTAGAATCGATTGCGACGGGTCCTGGGTCCTGAAAACGCATAATTTTCGAGATATCGACGTTGAAACGTGAAAAATGATCCAATTCTTCACTTTTGAAAATTCGTGTTTTTGAGTGTGACATGCCATTTAGAATTGATTGCGACGGGTCCCGGGTCCTGAAAACGCATAATTTTCAAGATATCGACGTGGAAACGTGAAGAACAATTCAATTTTTCACTTTCGAAAAGTCGTGTTTTTGAGTGTAATATGCCACCCAGAATCGATTCCGCTGGTTTTTGGGTTCCTTGGACGAATAAATATCGAGATCTCGACGTTGGAAGGTGAAAATAATGAAATTTTTCGTGCTACGAAATTCGAGTTTTTTCGTGTAATTTGCGGCCCTGAATCGATTTTGACTGGTCCCGGGTCCTGGAAACGCATAATTTCCGGAATTTTGACGTCGGAACGTGAAAAATTATGAGATTTTTCATTCTCAAGAATTCGTGTTTTTCAGTGTAATATGCCATTTAGAATCGATTGCGACGGGTACTGGGTCCTGAAAACGCATAATTCTCGAGATATCGACGTTGAAACGTGAAAAATGATCCAATTTTTCACTTTTGAAAATTCGTGTTTTTTAGTGTGACATGCCATTTAGAATCGATTGCGACGGGTCCCGTGTCCTGAAAACGCATAATTTTCAAGATATCGACGTGGAAACGTGAAGAATAATTCAATTTTTCACTTTCGAAAAGTCGTGTTTTTGAGTGTAATATGCCACCCAGAATCGATTCCGCTGGTTTTTGGGTTCCTTGAACGAATAAATATCGAGATCTCGACGTTGGAAGGTGAAGATAATGAAATTTTTCGTGCTACGAAATTTGAGTTTTTTCGTGTAATTTGCGGCCCTGAATCGATTTTGACTGGTCCTGGGTCCTGGAAACGCATAATTTCCGGAAGTTTGACGTCAAAACGTGAAAAATTATGAGATTTTTCACTCTCAAGAATTCGTGTTTTTCAGTGTAATATGCCATTTAGAATCGATTGCGACGGGTACTGGGTCCTGAAAACGCATAATTCTCGAGATATCGACGTTGAAACGTGAAAAATGATCCAATTTTTCACTTTCGAAAATTCGTGTTTTTGAGTGTGATATGCCATTTAGAATCGATTGCGACGGGTCCCGGGTCCTGGAAACGCATAACTTTCCAGATATCGACGTGGCAACGTAGAAAATGATCCAATTTTTCACTTTCGAAAATTCGCGTTTTTGAGTGTAATATGCCATTTAGAATCGATTGCGACGAGTCCCGGGTCCTGGAAACGCATAATTTTCGAGATATTGACGTGGAAACGTGAAAAATGATTCAATCTTTCACTTTCGAAAATTCGTGTTTTTAAGTGTAATATGCCACCCAGAATCGATTCCGACGGTTTTTGGGTCCCTTGGACGGATAAATATCAAGATTTTGACGTTGGAAGGTGAAATTATGAAATTTTTCGTTCTACGAAATTCGTGTTTTTTCGTGTAATTCGCGGCCCTGAATCGATTCTGACTGGTCCCGGGTCCTGGAAACGCATAGATTCCGAAATTTTGACGTCGGAACGTGAAAAATTACGAGATTTTTCATTTTCAAAGATGCGTGTTTTTCAGTGTAATATGCCATTTAGAATCGATTGCGACGGGTCCTGGGTCCTGAAAACGCATAATTTTCGAGATATCGACGTTGAAACGTGAAAAATGATCCAATTCTTCACTTTTGAAAATTCGTGTTTTTGAGTGTAATATGCAATTTAGAATCGATTGCGACGGGTCCTGGGTCCTGAAAACGCATAATTTTCGAGATATCGACGTTGAAACGTGAAAAATGATCCAATTTTTCACTTTTGAAAATTCGTGTTTTTTAGTGTGACATGCCATTTAGAATCGATTGCGACGGGTCCCGTGTCCTGAAAACGCATAATTTTCAAGATATCGACGTGGAAACGTGAAGAATAATTCAATTTTTCACTTTCGAAAAGTCGTGTTTTTGAGTGTAATATGCCACCCAGAATCGATTTCGCTGGTTTTTGGGTTCCTTGAACGAATAAATATCGAGATCTCGACGTTGGAAGGTAAAGATAATGAAATTTTTCGTGCTACGAAATTTGAGTTTTTTCGTGTAATTTGCGGCCCTGAATCGATTTTGACTGGTCCCGGGTCCTGGAAACGCATAATTTCCGGAATTTTGACGTCGGAACGTGGAAAATTATGAGATTTTTCATTCTCAAGAATTCGTGTTTTTCAGTGTAATCTGCCATTCAGAATCGATTGCGACGGGTCCTGGGTCCTGAAAACGCATAATTTTCGAGATATCGACGTTGAAACGTAAAAAATGATCCAATTCTTCACTTTTGAAAATTCGTGTTTTTGAGTGTAATATGCCATTTAGAATCGATTGCGACGGGTCCTGGGTCCTGAAAACGCATAATTTTCGAGATATCGACGTTGAAACGTGAAAAATGATCCAATTTTTCACTTTTGAAAATTCGTGTTTTTGAGTGTGACATGCCATTTAGAATCGATTGCGACGGGTCCCCGGTCCTGAAAACGCATAATTTTCAAGATATCGACGTGGAAACGTGAAGAACAATTCAATTTTTCACTTTCGAAAAGTCGTGTTTTTGAGTGTAATATGCCACCCAGAATCGATTCCGCTGGTTTTTGGGTTCCTTGGACGAATAAATATCGAGATCTCGACGTTGGAAGGTGAAAATAATGAAATTTTTCGTGCTACGAAATTCGAGTTTTTTCGTGTAATTTGCGGCCCTGAATCGATTTTGACTGGTCCCGGGTCCTGGAAACGCATAATTTCCGGAATTTTGACGTCGGAACGTGAAAAATTATGAGATTTTTCATTCTCAAGAATTCGTGTTTTTCAGTGTAATATGCCATTTAGAATCGATTGCGACGGGTCCTGGGTCCTAAAAAAAGCATAATTTTCGAGATATCGACGTTGAAACGGGAAAAATGATCCAATTTTTCACTTTTGAAAATTCGTGTTTTTGAGTGTGACATGCCATTTAGAATCGATTGCGACGGGTCCCGGGTCCTGAAAACGCATAATTTTCAAGATGTCGACGTGGAAACGTGAAGAATAATTCAATTTTTCACTTTCGAAAAGTCGTGTTTTTGAGTGTAATATGCCACCCAGAATCGATTCCGCTGGTTTTTGGGTTCCTTGAACGAATAAATATCGAGATCTCGACGTGGAAACGTGAAAAATGATTCAATCTTTCACTTTCGAAAATTCGTGTTTTTAAGTGTAATATGCCACCCAGAATCGATTCCGACGGTTTTTGGGTCCCTTGGACGGATAAATATCAAGATTTTGACGTTGGAAGGTGAATTTATGAAATTTTTCGTTCTACGAAATTCGTGTTTTTTCGTGTAATTTGCGGCCCTGAATCGATTTTGACTGGTCCCGGGTCCTGGAAACGCATAATTTCCGGAATTTTGACGTCGGAACGTGAAAAATTATGAGATTTTTCATTCTCAAGAATTCGTGTTTTTCAGTGTAATATGCCATTTAGAATCGATTGCGACGGGTACTGGGTCCTGAAAACGCATAATTCTCGAGATATCGACGTTGAAACGTGAAAAATGATCCAATTTTTCACTTTCGAAAATTCGTGTTTTCGAGTGTGATATGCCATTTAGAATCGATTGCGACGGGTCCCGGGTCCCGGAAACGCATAATTTTCGAGATATCGACGTGGAAACGCAGAAAATAATCCAATTTTTCACTTTCGAAAATTCGCGTTTTTGAGTGTAATATGCCATTTAGAATCGATTGCGACGAGTCCCGGGTCCTGGAAACGCATAATTTTCGAGATATTGACGTGGAAACGTGAAAAATGATTCAATCTTTCACTTTCGGAAATTCGTGTTTTTGAGTGTAATATGCCACCCAGAATCGATTCCGACGGTTTTTGGGTCCCTGGGACGGATAAATATCAAGATTTCGATGTTGGAAGGTGAAATTATGAAATTTTTCGTTCTACGAAATTCGTGTTTTTTCGTGTAATTTGCGGCCCTGAATCGATTTTGACTGGTCCCGGGTTCTGGAAACGCATAATTTCCGGAATTTTGACGTCGGAACGTGAAAAATTATGAGATTTTTTATTCTCAAGAATTCGTGTTTTTCAGTGTAATATGCCATTTAAAATCGATTGCGACGGGTCCTGGGTCCTAAAAAAAGCATAATTTTCGAGATATCGACGTTGAAACGTGAAAAATGATCCAATTTTTCACTTTTGAAAATTCGTGTTTTTGAGTGTGACATGCCATTTAGAATCGATTGCGACGGGTCCCGTGTCCTGAAAACGCATAATTTTCAAGATATCGACGTGGAAACGTGAAGAATAATTCAATTTTTCACTTTCGAAAAGTCGTGTTTTTGAGTGTAATATGCCACCCAGAATCGATTTCGCTGGTTTTTGGGTTCCTTGGACGAATAAATATCGAGATCTCGACGTTGGAAGGTGAAGATAATGAAATTTTTCGTGCTACGAAATTTGAGTTTTTTCGTGTAATTTGCGGCCCTGAATCGATTTTGACTGGTCCCGGGTCCTGGAAACGCATAATTTCCGGAATTTTGACGTCGGAACGTGAAAAATTATGAGATTTTTCATTCTCAAGAATTCGTGTTTTTCAGTGTAATATGCCATTAAGAATCGATTGCGACGGGTACTGGGTCCTGAAAACGCATAATACTCGAGATATCAACGTTGAAACGTGAAAAATGATCCAATTTTTCACTTTCGAAAATTCGTGTTTTTGAGTGTGATATGCCATTTAGAATCGATTGCGACGGGTCCCGGGTCCTGGAAACGCATAATTTTCGAGATATCGACGTTGAAACGTGAAAAATGATCCAATTTTTCACTCTCGAAAATTCGTGTTTTTGAGTGTGATATGCCATTTAGAATCGATTGCGACGGGTCCCGGGTCCTGGAAACGCATAATTTCCGAGATATCGAAGTGGAAACGTAGAAAATGATCCAATTTTTCACTTTCGAAAATTCGCGTTTTTGAGTGTAATATGCCATTTAGAATCGATTGCGACGGGTCCTGGGTCCTGAAAACGCATAATTTTCGAGATATCGACGTTGAAACGTGAAAAATGATCCAAATTTTCACTTTTGAAAATTCGTGTTTTTGAGTGTGACATGCCATTTAGAATCGATTGCGACGGGTCCCGGGTCCTGAAAACGCATAATTCTCAAGATATCGACGTGGAAACGTGAAGAATAATTCAATTTTTCACTTTCGAAAAGTCGTGTTTTTGAGTGTAATATGCCACCCAGAATCGATTCCGCTGGTTTTTGGGTTCCTTGAACGAATAAATATAGAGATCTCGACGTTGGAAGGTGAAGATAATGAAATTTTTCGTGCTACGAAATTTGAGTTTTTTCGTGTAATTTGCGGCCCTGAATCGATTTTGACTGGTCCCGGGTCCTGGAAACGCATAATTTCCGGAATTTTGACGTCGGAACGTGAAAAATTATGAGATTTTTCATTCTCAAGAATTCGTGTTTTTCAGTGTAATATGCCATTAAGAATCGATTGCGACGGGTACTGGGTCCTGAAAACGCATAATTCTCGAGATATCAACGTTGAAACGTGAAAAATGATCCAATTTTTCAATTTCGAAAATTCGTGTTTTTGAGTGTGATATGCCATTTAGAATCGATTGCGACGGGTCCCGGGTCCTGGAAACGCATAATTTTCGAGATATCGACGTGGAAACGTGGAAAATGGTCCAATTTTTCACTTTCGAAAATTCGCGTTTTTGAGTGTAATATGCCATTTAGAATCGATTGCGACGAGTCCCGGGTCCTGGAAACGCATAATTTTCGAGATATTGACGTGGAAACGTGAAAAATGATTCAATCTTTCACTTTCGAAAATTCGTGTTTTTGAGTGTAATATGCCACCCAGAATCGATTCCGACGGTTTTTGGGTCCCTTGGACGGATAAATATCAAGATTTCGACGTTGGAAGGTGAAATTATGAAATTTTTCGTTCTAAGAAATTCGTGTTTTTTCGTGTAATTTGCGGCCCTGAATCGATTCTGACTGGTCCCGGGTCCTGGAAACGCATAGATTCCGAAATTTTGACGTCGGAACGTGAAAAATTATGAGATTTTTCATTCTCAAGAATTCGTGTTTTTCGGTGTAATATGCCATTTAGAATCGATTGCGACGGGTACTGGGTCCTGAAAACGCATAATTCTCGAGATATCGACGTTGAAACGTGAAAAATGATCCAATTTTTCACTCTCGAAAATTCGTGTTTTTGAGTGTGATATGCCATTTAGAATCGATTGCGACGGGTCCCGGGTCCTGGAAACGCATAATTTTCGAGATATCGAAGTGGAAACGTAGAAAATGATCCAATTTTTCACTTTCGAAAATTCGCGTTTTTGAGTGTAATATGCCATTTAGAATCCATTGCGACGGGTCCTGGGTCCTGAAAACGCATAATTTTCGAGATATCGACGTTGAAACGTGAAAAATGATCCAAATTTTCACTTTTGAAAATTCGTGTTTTTGAGTGTGACATGCCATTTAGAATCGATTGCGACGGGTCCCGGGTCCTGAAAACGCATAATTCTCAAGATATCGACGTGGAAACGTGAAGAATAATTCAATTTTTCACTTTCGAAAAGTCGTGTTTTTGAGTGTAATATGCCACCCAGAATCGATTCCGCTGGTTTTTGGGTTCCTTGAACGAATAAATATCGAGATCTCGACGTTGGAAGGTGAAGATAATGAAATTTTTCGTGCTACGAAATTTGAGTTTTTTCGTGTAATTTGCGGCCCTGAATCGATTTTGACTGGTCCCGGGTCCTGGAAACGCATAATTACCGGAATTTTGACGTCGGAACGTGAAAAATTATGAGATTTTTCATTCTCAAGAATTCGTGTTTTTCAGTGTAATATGCCATTAAGAATCGATTGCGACGGGTACTGGGTCCTGAAAACGCATAATTCTCGAGATATCAACGTTGAAACGTGAAAAATGATCCAATTTTTCACTTTCGAAAATTCGTGTTTTTGAGTGTGATATGCCATTTAGAATCGATTGCGACGGGTCCCGGGTCCTGGAAACGCATAATTTTCGAGATATCGACGTGGAAACGTAGAAAATGATCCGATCTTTCACTTTCGAAAATTCGCGTTTTTGAGTGTAATATGCCATTTAGAATCGATTGCGACGAGTCCCGGGTCCTGGAAACGCATAATTTTCGAGATATTGACGTGGAAACGTGAAAAATGATTCAATCTTTCACTTTCGAAAATTCGTGTTTTTGAGTGTAATATGCCATTTAGAATCGATTGCGACGGGTCCCGGGTCCTGAAAACGCATAATTCTCAAGATATCGACGTGGAAACGTGAAGAATAATTCAATTTTTCACTTTCGAAAAGTCGTGTTTTTGAGTGTAATATGCCACCCATAATCGATTCCGCTGGTTTTTGGGTTCCTTGAACGAATAAATATCGAGATCTCGACGTTGGAAGGTGAAGATAATGAAATTTTTCGTGCTACGAAATTTGAGTTTTTTCGTGTTATTTGCGGCCCTGAATCGATTTTGACTGGTCCCGGGTCCTGGAAACGCATAATTTCCGGAATTTTGACGTCGGAACGTGAAAAATTATGAGATTTTTCATTCTCAAGAATTCGTGTTTTTCAGTGTAATATGCCATTTAGAATCGATTGCGACGGGTACTGGGTCCTGAAAACGCATAATTCTCGAGATATCGACGTTGAAACGTGAAAAATGATCCAATTTTTCACTTTCGAAAATTCGTGTTTTTGAGTGTGATATGCCATTTAGAATCGATTGCGACGGGTCCCGGGTCCTGGAAACGCATAATTTTCGAGATATCGACGTGGAAACGTGGAAAATGATCCAATTTTTCACTTTCGAAAATTCGCGTTTTTGAGTGTAATATGCCATTTAGAATCGATTGCGACGAGTCCCGGGTCCTGGAAACGCATAATTTTCGAGATATTGACGTGGAAACGTGAAAAATGATTCAATCTTTCACTTTCGAAAATTCGTGTTTTTGAGTGTAATATGCCACCCAGAATCAATTCCGACGGTTTTTGGGTCCCTTGGACGGATAAATATCAAGATTTCGACGTTGGAAGGTGAAATTATGAAATTTTTCGTTCTAAGAAATTCGTGTTTTTTCGTGTAATTTGCGGCCCTGAATCGATTCTGACTGGTCCCGGGTCCTGGAAACGCATAGATTCCGAAATTTTGACGTCGGAACGTGAAAAATTATGAGATTTTTCATTCTCAAGAATTCGTGTTTTCCAGTGTAATATGCCATTTAGAATCGATTGCGACGGGTACTGGGTCCTGAAAACGCATAATTTTCGAGATATCGACGTTGAAACGTGAAAAATGATCCAATTCTTCACTTTTGAAAATTCGTGTTTTTGAGTGTAATATGCCATTTAGAATCAATTGCGACGGGTCCTGGGTCCTGGAAACGCATAATTTTCGAGATATCGACGTTGAAACGTGAAAAATGATCCAATTTTTCACTTTTGAAAATTCGTGTTTTTGAGTGTGACATGCCATTTAGAATCGATTGCGACGGGTCCCGGGTCCTGAAAACGCATAATTTTCAAGATATCGACGTGGAAACGTGAAGAATAATTCAATTTTTCACTTTCGAAAAGTCGTGTTTTTGAGTGTAATATGCCACCCAGAATCGATTCCGCTGGTTTTTGGGTTCCTTGAACGAATAAATATCGAGATCTCGACGTTGGAAGGTGAAGATAATGAAATTTTTCGTGCTACGAAATATGAGTTTTTTCGTGTAATTTGCGGCCCTGAATCGATTTTGACTGGTCCCGGGTCCTGGTAACGCATAATTTCCGGAATTTTGACGTCGGAACGTGAAAAATTATGAGATTCTTCATTCTCAAGAATTCGTGTTTTTCAGTGTAATATGCCATTAAAAATCGATTGCGACGGGTCCTGGGTCCTGAAAACGCATAATTTTCGAGATATCGACGTTGAAACGTGAAAAATGATCCAAATTTTCACTTTTGAAAATTCGTGTTTTTGAGTGTGACATGCCATTTAGAATCTATTGCGACGGGTCCCGTGTCCTGAAAACGCATAATTTTCAAGATATCGACGTGGAAACGTGAAGAATAATTCAATTTTTCACTTTCGAAAAGTCGTGTTTTTTCGTGTAATTTGCGGCCCTGAATCGATTCTGACTGGTCCAGGGTCCTGGAAACGCATAGATTCCGAAATTTTGACGTCGGAACGTGAAAAATTATGAGATTTTTCATTCTCAAGAATTCGTGTTTTCCAGTGTAATATGCCATTTAGAATCGATTGCGACGGGTACTGGGTCCTGAAAACGCATAATTTTCGAGATATCGACGTTGAAACGTGAAAAATGATCCAATTCTTCACTTTTGAAAATTCGTGTTTTTGAGTGTAATATGCCATTTAGAATCAATTGCGACGGGTCCTGGGTCCTGGAAACGCATAATTTTCGAGATATCGACGTTGAAACGTGAAAAATGATCCAATTCTTCACTTTTGAAAATTCGTGTTTTTCAGTGTAATATGCCATTTAGAATCGATTGCGACGGGTCCTGGGTCCTAAATAAAGCATAATTTTCGAGATATCGACGTTGAAACGTGAAAAATGATCCAATTTTTCACTTTTGAAAATTCGTGTTTTTGAGTGTGACATGCCATTTAGAATCGATTGCGACGGGTCCCGTGTCCTGAAAACGCATAATTTTCAAGATATCGACGTGGAAACGTGAAGAATAATTCAATTTTTCACTTTCGAAAAGTCGTGTTTTTGAGTGTAATATGCCACCCAGAATCGATTCCGCTGGTTTTTGAGTTCCTTGAACGAATAAATATCGAGATCTCGACGTTGAAAGGTGAAGATAATGAAATTTTTCGTGCTACGAAATTTGAGTTTTTTCGTGTAATTTGCGGCCCTGAATCGATTTTGACTGGTCCCGGGTCCTGGAAACGCATAATTTCCGGAATTTTGACGTCGGAACGTGAAAAATTATGAGATTTTTCATTCTCAAGAATTCGTGTTTTTCAGTGTAATATGCCATTGAGAATCGATTGCGACGGGTACTGGGTCCTGAAAACGCATAATTCTCGAGATATCAACGTTGAAACGTGAAAAATGATCCAATTTTTCACTTTCGAAAATTCGTGTTTTTGAGTGTGATATGCCATTTAGAATCGATTGCGACGGGTCCCGGGTCCTGGAAACGCATAATTTTCGAGATATCGACGTGGAAACGTAGAAAATGATCCGATCTTTCACTTTCGAAAATTCGCGTTTTTGAGTGTAATATGCCATTTAGAATCGATTGCGACGAGTCCCGGGTCCTGGAAACGCATAATTTTCGAGATATTGACGTGGAAACGTGAAAAATGATTCAATCTTTCACTTTCGAAAATTCGTGTTTTTGAGTGTAATATGCCACCCAGAATCGATTCCGACGGTTTTTGGGTCCCTTGGACGGATAAATATCAAGATTTCGACGTTGGAAGGTGAAATTATGAAATTTTTCTTTCTAAGAAATTCGTGTTTTTTCGTGTAATTTGCGGCCCTGAATCGATTCTGACTGGTCCCGGGTCCTGGAAACGCATAGATTCCGAAATTTTGACGTCGGAACGTGAAAAATTATGAGATTTTTCATTCTCAAGAATTCGTGTTTTTCAGTGTAATATGCCATTTAGAATCGATTGCGACGGGTACTGGGTCCTGAAAACGCATAATTCTCGAGATATCGACGTTGAAACGTGAAAAATGATCCAATTTTTCAATTTCGAAAATTCGTGTTTTTGAGTGTGATATGCCATTTAGAATCGATTGCGACGGGTCCCGGGTCCTGGGAACGCATAATTTTCGAGATATCGACATGGAAACGTGGAAAATAATCCAATTTTTCACTTTCGAAAATTCGCGTTTTTGAGTGTAATATGCCATTTAGAATCGATTGCGACGGGTCCTGGGTCCTGAAAACGCATAATTTTCGGGATATCGACGTTGAAACGTGAAAAATGATCCAAATTTTCACTTTTGAAAATTCGTGTTTTTGAGTGTGACATGCCATTTAGAATCGATTGCGACGGGTCCCGGGTCCTGAAAACGCATAATTCTCAAGATATCGACGTGGAAACGTGAAGAATAATTCAATTTTTCACTTTCGAAAAGTCGTGTTTTTGAGTGTAATATGCCACCCAGAATCGATTCCGCTGGTTTTTGGGTTCCTTGAACGAATAAATATCGTGATCTCGACGTTGGAAGGTGAAGATAATGAAATTTTTCGTGCTACGAAATTTGAGTTTTTTCGTGTTATTTGCGGCCCTGAATCGATTTTGACTGGTCCCGGGTCCTGGAAACGCATAATTTCCGGAATTTTGACGTCGAAACGTGGAAAATTATGAGATTTTTCATTCTCAAGAATTCGTGTTTTTCAGTGTAATATGCCATTTAGAATCGATTGCGACGGGTACTGGGTCCTGAAAACGCATAATTCTCGAGATATCGACGTTGAAACGTGAAAAATGATCCAATTTTTCACTTTCGAAAATTCGTGTTTTTGAGTGTGATATGCCATTTAGAATCGATTGCGACGGGTCCCGGGTCCTGGAAACGCATAATTTTCGAGATATCGACGTGGAAACGTGGAAAATGATCCAATTTTTCACTTTCGAAAATTCGCGTTTTCGAGTGTAATATGCCATTTAGAATCGATTGCGACGAGTCCCGGGTCCTGGAAACGCATAATTTTCGAGATATTGACGTGGAAACGTGAAAAATGATTCAATCTTTCACTTTCGAAAATTCGTGTTTTTGAGTGTAATATGCCACCCAGAATCGATTCCGACGGTTTTTGGGTCCCTTGGACGGATAAATATCAAGATTTCGACGTTGGAAGGTGAAATTATGAAATTTTTCGTTCTAAGAAATTCGTGTTTTTTCGTGTAATTTGCGGCCCTGAATCGATTCTGACTGGTCCTGGGTCCTGGAAACGCATAATTTTCGAGATATTGACGTGGAAACGTGAAAAATGATTCAATCTTTCACTTTCGAAAATTCGTGTTTTTGAGTGTAATATGCCACCCAGAATCGATTCCGACGGTTTTTGGGTCCCTTGGACGGATAAATATCAAGATTTCGACGTTGGAAGGTGAAATTATGAAATTTTTCGTTCTAAGAAATTCGTGTTTTTTCGTGTAATTTGCGGCCCTGAATCGATTCTGACTGGTCCCGGGTCCTGGAAACGCATAGATTCCGAAATTTTGACGTCGGAACGTGAAAAATTATGAGATTTTTCATTCTCAAGAATTCGTGTTTTCCAGTGTAATATGCCATTTAGAATCGATTGCGACGGGTACTGGGTCCTGAAAACGCATAATTTTCGAGATATCGACGTTGAAACGTGAAAAATGATCCAATTCTTCACTTTTGAAAATTCGTGTTTTTGAGTGTAATATGCCATTTAGAATCAATTGCGACGGGTCCTGGGTCCTGGAAACGCATAATTTTCGAGATATCGACGTTGAAACGTGAAAAATGATCCAATTTTTCACTTTTGAAAATTCGTGTTTTTGAGTGTGACATGCCATTTAGAATCGATTGCGACGGGTCCCGGGTCCTGAAAACGCATAATTTTCAAGATATCGACGTGGAAACGTGAAGAATAATTCAATTTTTCACTTTCGAAAAGTCGTGTTTTTGAGTGTAATATGCCACCCAGAATCGATTCCGCTGGTTTTTGGGTTCCTTGGACGAATAAATATCGAGATCTCGACGTTGGAAGGTGAAAATAATGAAATTTTTCGTGCTACGAAATTCGAGTTTTTTCGTGTAATTTGCGGCCCTGAATCGATTTTGACTGGTCCCGGGTCCTGGAAACGCATAATTTCCGAAATTTTGACGTTGGAACGTGAAAAATTATGAGATTTTTCATTCTCAAGAATTCGTGTTTTTCAGTGTAATATGCCATTTAGAATCGATTGCGACGGGTCCTGGGTCCTAAAAAAAGCATAATTTTCGAGATATCGACGTTGAAACGTGAAAAATGATCCAATTTTTCACTTTTGAAAATTCGTGTTTTTGAGTGTGACATGCCATTTAGAATCGATTGCGACGGGTCCCGTGTCCTGAAAACGCATAATTTTCAAGATATCGACGTGGAAACGTGAAGAATAATTCAATTTTTCACTTTCGAAAAGTCGTGTTTTTGAGTGTAATATGCCACCCAGAATCGATTCCGCTGGTTTTTGGGTTCCTTGAACGAATAAATATCGAGATCTCGACGTTGGAAGGTGAAGATAATGAAATTTTTCGTGCTACGAAATTTGAGTTTTTTCGTGTAATTTGCGGCCCTGAATTGATTTTGACTGGTCCCGGGTCCTGGAAACGCATAATTTCCGGAATTTTGACGTCGGAACGTGAAAAATTATGACATTTTTCATTCTCAAGAATTCGTGTTTTTCAGTGTAATATGCCGTTTAGAATCGATTGCGACGGGTACTGGGTCCTGAAAACGCATAATTCTCGAGATATCGACGTTGAAACGTGAAAAATGATCCAATTTTTCACTTTCGAAAATTCGTGTTTTTGAGTGTGATATGCCATTTAGAATCGATTGCGACGGGTCCCGGGTCCTGGAAACGCATAACTTTCGAGATATCGACGTGGAAACGTAGAAAATGATCCAATTTTTCACTTTCGAAAATTCGCGTTTTTGAGTGTAATATGCCATTTAGAATCGATTGCGACGAGTCCCGGGTCCTGGAAACGCATAATTTTCGAGATATTGACGTGGAAACGTGGAAAATGATTCAATCTTTCACTTTCGAAAATTCGTGTTTTTGAGTGTAATATGCCACCCAGAATCGATTCCGCTGGTTTTTGGGTTCCTTGAACGAATAAATATCGAGATCTCGACGTTGGAAGGTGAAGATAATGAAATTTTTCGTGCTACGAAATTTGAGTTTTTTCGTGTAATTTGCGGCCCTGAATCGATTTTGACTGGTCCCGGGTCCTGGAAACGCATAATTTCCGGAATTTTGACGTCGGAACGTGAAAAATTATGAGATTTTTCATTCTCGAAAATTCGTGTTTTTTAGTGTAATATGCCATTTAGAATCGATTGCGACGGGTACTGGGTCCTGAAAACGCAGAATTCTCGAGATATCGACGTTGAAAGGTGAAAAATGATCCAATTTTTCACTCTCGAAAATTCGTGTTTTTGAGTGTGATATGCCATTTAGAATCGATTGCGACGGGTCCCGGGTCCTGGAAACGCATAACTTTCGAGATATCGACGTGGAAACGTAGAAAATGATCCAATTTTTCACTTTCGAAAATTCGCGATTTTGAGTGTAATATGCCATTTAGAATCGATTGCGACGAGTCCCGGGTCCTGGAAACGCATAATTTTCGAGATATTGACGTGGAAACGTGAAAAATGATTCAATCTTTCACTTTCGAAAATTCGTGTTTTTGAGTGTAATATGCCACCCAGAATCGATTCCGACGGTTTTTGGGTCCCTTGGACGGATAAATATCAAGATTTCGACGTTGGAAGGTCAAATTGTGAAATTTTTCGTTCTACGAAATTCGTGTTTTTTCGTGTAATTTGCGGCCCTAAATCGATTCTGACTGGTCCCGGGTCCTGGAAACGCATAGATTCCGAAATTTTGACGTCGGAACGTGAAAAATTACGGGATTTTTCATTCTCAAAAATGCGTGTTTTTCAGTGTAATATGCCATTTAGAATCGATTGCGACGTGTCCTGGGTCCTAAAAAAAGCATAATTTTCGAGATATCGACGTTGAAACGTGAAAAATGATCCAATTTTTCACTTTTGAAAATTCGTGTTTTTGAGTGTGACATGCCATTTAGAATCGATTGCGACGGGTCCCGTGTCCTGAAAACGCATAATTTTCAAGATATCGACGTGGAAACGTGAAGAATAATTCAATTTTTCACTTTCGAAAAGTCGTGTTTTTGAGTGTAATATGCCACCCAGAATCGATTCCGCTGGTTTATGGGTTCCTTGAACGAATAAATATCGAGATCTCGACGTTGGAAGGTGAAGATAATGAAATTTTTCGTGCTACGAAATTTGAGTTTTTTCGTGTAATTTGCGGCCCTAGTAGTATAACTAGGCGGGTTCTAGACCACTTTTGAAATATTTCATCATCTGCGACCGCGCCTTTACTTTCTGCTTTTTTCCCGAAGGTTCTCACCGGCGCCTTTATCGCGGCGAGTGCTTTTATCTCGTTGCAGATTTTTATGTTATACATTTTAATTTTATCGAAGCAATTACATTTTCTCCCTTACACTGTTGCGGAGATGAAATTTAGTATGCAGATTTTTTTATAATTAAGTGCTACCGTACCCACACTTTACTCATTTATCCAATTATCGATACCAGTTCGTCACTCACTATCATGTCGTACCGTCTATCGATAAACGGCAGATTTTTATAATTATCCTATTCCCCCTTTTATGGTTGAACACCTTACAGATTCTCGTAACCAGTTTCTCAGATTTTTACGGCCACTTTCATTGCTCTGGGTGACATAAATACAACGATTCTCAAAGGTCTAGCGACATTCGGCAGACATTGTTGAGTCGCGAGCGATTTGCGGCGTCTTTTAGATGGAGTACTGTAATATTCATTGTTTAAAATGCCCTCAGCATTGGAATTATCAATTTCAATGGAGCAAAAATTGATTGATATGTTCCGACTAATGAAACATTCAAGAAGTGTTGAAAAGATTACAAGATGGATCAAAAATTGCGACGTTACCGTGCGTGTATTGAGTAAAGCGTTGAAAAACCTAGATCTGACATGTGGTACTAAACACAGCTTGGAGTCACGAATCGGTAGATTAAAGAGTCTCAGAGTTTTAGTCCAGCAACAGATTAAGACCGGTCAAGGAATTGGAAATCTCAGACAGCGAAGCAGTCGAGTATGCTGGCAGGACTTTGAATCAGCATTCAAAGGAAGAATTCGGACTGGATTAGTGATCAACATACAGCATATTGATCCAAAGCAATTCTTAGAAGATGCTAAATATCTAGTCATCATCCGCATCAAAAATGCGCTCAAGAAACACAAATGCGTTAAAGTGAATACAACCCTGAATGGTGAATTTATGTTAAAGGACAAAAGTGATATAAAATGTTTTAATACGACAAATCAGCAGCTACTATTAACAACAAATTTACAGGATTGGTATGCACACTACGTTGTCACCCCCATAATAACTCAGATGGAAGAATTCCAGGAAAGAGATAGCGGATGGGTTTTGACTAGACTCATCAATTTGGAGGTCAATGTGAATCGATGTCAACCATTAAACGGGGCTAGTTTTATAGAATTACCTGACAACATTAAAGCGAGAAAAGCGGTAATTAATATACGCGTGCGAGACAGCGCATGTTTCGCTTGGGCAGTTGTTTCAGCTTTATATCCGGCAGCACAGCATTCCGATCGACCAAGTTCTTATCCCCACTTCTCAACGATATTGAATTTGACAAGCATTTCGTTTCCCATGACACTAAAACAAATACCAAAGTTTGAAAAAATGAATACTCTGTCTGTCAATGTTTTTATCCTCGGCAAGAAACGTAGAAAGAAGGGTATTGAAATCGAGCCATTGTATCTAACTGACGATAAAAAGATGAAACACATTAATTTGTTAATGGTGCAAAACCGTGACGGTGAAAAACACTTTTGTTGGATTAAAAATCTTTCGAGATTGATTTCAAACCAGCTATCAGGCTCAAAGAGGAGAAAATTCCTATGCGACAGGTGTTTACATGCGTTTCATAGTGAAATACGCTTGAGTAACCACACTACTGACTGCAAGAGAGTTAATGATTGTGCGGTAGAGCTTTCCACTGAAGAAACTAAGTGGCTTCAGTTCAAAAATTTCAACCGGAAGGAGTTTGTTCCATTTGTAGTGTACGCCGACTTTGAATGTTTATTAAGTGACTTAGGAACTGATGAATTGCTGAATAAAAAATCTCATGCATACCAAAAGCATGAAGCGTACAGTGTTGGGTATTATCTACATTGTTCATTTGATCAGTCCCGATCGCGGTATGCATCATATAGGGGGCCCCAGCCAGCAAAATGGTTTGTTCTGGAACTGAAAATATTAGCGGACAACTTGCAAACAACGTACGACAATCCCATAAAAATGAATAGCTTAGCTCAGAATGAAAAAGCAGATTATAAAAATGCACCAAGCTGTCACATATGTGGGTGTGTATTTACCGATACACAGCCGCGCGTTCACGATCATTGTCATTATACTGGTCGTTACAGGGGTGCAGCGCATGTTGGTTGTAATTTGAATTATCAAGACGATAGAGTGATTCCGATCGTATTTCACAATATGACTGGTTACGATGCACATTTTGTGATAACCGAAATAATGACAGCATTTGAAGGACAAGTATCGGTGTTAGCTTTGAATAAAGAAAAGTATATCTCATTTACCAAGACAGTTTATCGGAGTACTTTTAAGCTGAGGTTTATCGATTCATTTAAATTCATGAATTCCAGTTTAGATAAACTCAGTTCATATTTAGGGGTCAATGAGTTGAAAATAATGAGGAATACATTCAGTGACATCAATTCCACAAAGCTTCAACTTCTGACGCGAAAAGGAGTATTCCCTTATGATTACCTGAGCTCATTGGATAAGTTGAATGATACTGTGCTCCCCCCAATAGAAGAATTCTACAATAAATTGACGGATAAGGGTATTCGAGAGGAGGATTATTCACATGCTACAAATGTGTGGAAATCGTTTAACATACAAACACTGGGCGAATACAGCGATTTGTATTTGAAGACGGATGTTTTACTGTTGGCAGATGTATTTGAAAATTTCAGAGAAAGTTGCATGAGGACGTATGATTTGGATCCCGCATATTATTATACACTCCCGGGGCTGACGTGGGATGCAATGCTCAAATATACGAGAATTCGCTTGGAGTTGTTAACTGATATAGATATGTTATTATTCGTAGAACGAGGTATACGAGGTGGTTTGAGCCAGTGTTCCAATAGGTATAGTCGAGCTAATAATAGCTACATAGACAGTTACGACGTGAATGCTCTTAAAAAATATTTAATGTACTTTGATGTGAATAATTTATACGGTTGGGCGATGTCTCAATTTTTACCTACTGGAAAATTTGAATGGCTTGCGGATGTATCAAACTTTGATGTAACATTCATTTCTGATGACGCTCCCATAGGATATATTCTGGAAGTTGATTTAGAATATCCTGAGGAACTGCACGATCATCATAAAGATTTACCCTTCTGTCCCACCCATACTAAGGCTCCGAATACGAAGGATTTGAAACTGCTAGCAACTTTGTACGCCAAACATCGATACGTTATCCATTATAGAAATCTCAAGCAGTGCCTTGGTCATGGGTTAAAATTACGTAAAATATATCGAATTTTACAATTTGAACAATCGGCATGGTTGGGTTCATATATTGATTTGAATACTTGTATGCGCACACGAGCAAAGAATAATTTCGAAAAAAATTTGTTCAAATTGATGAATAATGCCGTGTTCGGTAAAACAATGGAAAATGTGCGTAATCATGTGGACATAAAATTAATCAGTAAATGGCATGGGCGATACGGTGCAAAATCTTTGATTGCAAAACCGAACTTTCATCGAAGAACAATATTTTCAGAAAATTTTGTCGCTATAGAATTGCGAAAGTTGAAGGTGAAGTTCTTTAAACCTATTTACGTTGGAATGTGTATCTTAGATTTATCTAAAACATGCATATACGCCTTTCATTATGAATATATGAAACCCCAATTCCAAGCTGAATGCAAACTACTCTATACAGACACCGATAGTTTGGTATACGAAATAAATTGCGATGACATTTATAAAATAATGAAACGTGATATTGAAAAATTTGATACGAGTGACTATGATCCAAATAATTTGTACAAGATCCCACTCAAAAATAAAAAAATTCCAGGATTAATGAAAGATGAAAATAATGGCGCTGTGATGACTGAGTTTGTAGGTTTGAGATCTAAAATGTATTCAATCAAAATTGATAAAAAAGCTGAAGTCAAAAAAGCAAAGGGTGTGAAAAATTGCGTCGTGCAAAGAGGAATAACATTCGCAGATTATCTTGAATGCTTAAACACAAACTGCGAACTAGATAAGCAGCAGCAGACTATACGTTCAAAGTTGCATACAGTGTATTCAATATGTGAGAGGAAGGTAGCTCTGAGTTCAAACGATACAAAACGCTATGTCATTCATAATTCTACTGATACATTGCCATGGGGTCACTACAATGTTCCAATAGCACATCAGTCAGGAAATAATTGGGAAAACAGAGAGGTTGATTAGTTTCACATTTATATTTATTCATGTATCGATACACAATAAAAATTATAAAACATTTTCCTTATTTATCCAAGAATTGTGCGACGAATCAAATCCCAACCACCTGACATATACTTTATTTCCCTTCCTACGTAATATTTTCTCCACTAGATGTACGTCTGGATATTTAGCTAATTTTAATTCATGTTCATAAAAGCCTCCCAAGATTGGCTGCCCGCGAGAATCTTCCAGTAAGTATGTTGCTGGATTTGTGACTTGCACTTTGATGACTTTAAATACTTCGGTAGACCAATTGGGTGTAAATCCGCGAGAGAATACAGTCTTGTATTTGCTGATTCGTACAGGGTCACCGATTTTAAATTTACTTGGACCCGCTACTTTAATGTTGCTGTACACAGTTGTCAGGAGTTTTTTTGCAATTGCTGGTGTGACTTTTTGCGGTGACATTCCGATAGTTCTGTGTACGCGATTGTTGTAGTCGGTAACCAATCGTTGAAGAATATCAATCCATTTGTATGACCCGTTAGCAGTAAAGGCCATCCACATTGAATTTTTGAGAGTTCTATTCCAACGTTCGACGACAGATGCCTTCATAACGCTATAGGTTGAATAATGATTGATTCCATATTTCGATAGAAGAGTCTTGAACGACGCATTGTAAAATTCTTTGCCGTTGTCGGTCTGAAGATTTTCAGGTTTGCGAGGTCCAGATATGATGGTAGTAAATGCTTCACACACATCTTTAGCACTTTTACTCTTGAGCGGGACAGCCCATGCGTATTTAGATAGAACATCGATTATTGTTAAAATATATTTAAATCCATTATTAATTCTCGCATACGGCTGCATATCAACGAGATCTGCCTGCCACAAATCATCATAACCGTGAGTAATCACCCTTCTGCGCGGGTAATTACGTCGTGCCGGTGCATGCAATTCTTTTACCAAACGCAGCTTTTCTTTACTCATTCTTAATGGTAAGCCCTCACACGATCGACGAGTATTCGGAGTTCATTTTGCACTTGATTATGTAGAAAGTCGACGTACTCTTTGTTTACCCCGTCGAACGGTTGAATTGGCTGCCGTACGTTTTGTAGTGCCCTGTTCTCAAAATCAAAGTCATCCATAAGACCCACTCGTTTTACAGTTTTTGTATCAATATAATGCCGTGTTCGAGCGCTCATTCTATCAACGTATGATTTCGTTGCTGCGTCAGAACTGTGAATGGGGTCATCAACGATAGTTAGCCTTTTGCCCGCAAAGGTATAATGCCCATCCACCGTAACGTTTTTCTGATCGACGTATAATTTATTTGCTGCATCGAATTGATCTACCGGATCTTCAACGTTTCTCAAACATTTTTTCTTGAAATTCCAACTTCCATCGGCTTCAGGTTGTAACACATGCGCATCAATATATCTCTTGTTAACAGCATCGTCGTCAGCTAGAGGAGTACCAATACGGATTATCCGATGGTTTTGCGCATCAAACTGTTTAGATGTTAGTTCGTCGTAGTGCGAAAGCTGGAGCGTATCAGTTTTCAAAGCATCGACGTATTGTTTATTCACAGCATCGTTTTCAGCCAGCGGTGCATGAACTTGTCTCAATAGCCTGTTTTTTAAATTAAAATGTCCACCATTTTTAGAGTTCAAGAAATTTCCATCGATATACGCCTTTGTCGCGACATCAGTTGACTCGATTGGAGGGGCTGCATTCATTAACCTTTTACCACGAAAGTTGACGTCACCAGTTATTTTGAAAATATTACCACCACCGTTATTGCTGGATGTGTGCAATATAGGAAGATTTTTAGAATCGAGATGTCTTCCGAATTTGTCAACTGACATTTCTACACTGATGGATAATGAAATAAGTTTGCCTATTTATTCAATGAAGCCTGCCTCGCGAATTTCCTCTATGATGGATATTATTTCGTTGTCATGACCCGTGTGGCCGGCAGTCTTGGAGGCAATCAAAAGCTGCAATCTGCCCACAAGTTCATTCGGGTTGTCCCAATATACGTAATCTGTGGGATTATTTGTGACGGCCATTTCAACGGGAATCAAACCTCTTCCAGAAGATTGGCTGCGTGCAGCAGTGTTGAATAAATTTGCAATTATGGATCGCCATTTGTAACTTTTATTTCCATTTAGTTGACCACTCGCGACGTATCCACGCTTGTGTGCATTAGTTGCAAGTAATATGCTTTTGTATTTTGTCAGATCAGTTTCAGTAATAATTTCCGGATCGGGAATTCTTTTAAAAATCAGTTCCAATAATCCTCGCGTACATTTGTACGTTATATTTTTAACTATAATATTATCATTTTTATCGATTTCGACGGGAGAATCACCAATCTTCCATGATCCATTGACAAAACGAATCCCATACGTCGTATCAAATATATTGGCTGAATCAAAAATCAATCCTTTGAAATATATTTTAGTCAATTCACCAAAATTCTGGTCAATGTATTGTTCAGCAGTAGCCCGTCCGGTCGGGGATTCCAAGATTTCACGCATAGTGGCTTCATCGGTATGAGACTGGGCTATGGTTTCCGAGTTTAGGAAAACCGTATCATTAGTCGATGGCGATCCGATTTCCATCGAAGCAGGCGCACTTTGCAATCGTTTCTTTCGAACATCTTTAGCAAGCGGGGTGCTAGATGGTTTGAAACGAATATTACGATTCTGCTCCAGATCATCATCCTCATCGTCTAGCTCAAGTTTTCGCTTCACCTGCATCATTGACTTTCGTTCCAACGGATCATCAATGTTACCACGCTCAGCTAACATCTTCAGCGGTGCTACGATTGGTGCTAGGTTTTTTTCTATAGCATCCTCAACCTCCGATTGGCCGACTTTCAGTGCCATGTATTTTGCACGAATCGTCTTGCTCGATCGCGCGATTGCTTTTTTAATTTTTTCATCGCCAACTTTTGCAGAATTATTTCTGCTCACCTTTTTGATGTCCACATCAAGCGCTGCTGACTCATTCATCAAATCAGGCGTCATTCTACTTTGAAAGGTAGAGTCTAACTGAAAGCTATGAGTTACCAGACGGCGTATTCATTGAACCCCTTTCGATACCGACCCGCTTTCAGTGGACTGTCCTTAACAATCACAAGAAAGCCATATTTTTTTTGCCAACAGATGCTGCAAAGTTTCTGAAATGTTTCATACGTCATGTCGCTGTTCACGTGATCATCGTATACGTGACGTAGATTCATATTATCTTGTTTGAACAGGATCAAAACGTTTGCGTTGTCACGAATCAAGTGTTTGGGAATTCGCGCATACGTTTGACATAAGTAAAAACAATCGACTTGTGCATGTCTACCCATGGAAAAATATTCTCGGACTACATCTTGCTTGTCACAGGCAACATCGTCGAATACAAACACTGAGTTAGGCAACGATTCATTCGGCGGGATCACATCACAGTTGTTCGAGAATGGAAAAAATCCAATTTCTTCAATATTTGACAGCAGTTTTTCCAGATATTGATACTTGGGTTGTTCCAACGATTTCGAATAGATGTAGACGTTTTCAAAGCGTACTCCATTACAACTCTCCAGCAAACTCACCACAACATTTGTTTTCCCACAATTCGATGGACCGCAAATTATGGACCTAATTGTATTAGGTAACAAAGCTCCGTGTCGCTTCGGGATATCCACCTCCGTTTTATTGTCGAGATTGACCACCTGGATGGAGTACGGTTGCTTGATGAAATGCATATTTGCTTTTGATTGAAGTTGTGAGGAAGCCGTGGGTATTTATAGACTAGCAATTAACTTTTGTCCTCAGTTTTGGAAAGTGCATGGACATTGATTCATCGCCCACGCCAGTTCTATTTATCGCAAAGAACTGATGTCAAAACCAACCTCAGTTGGACAAGGTGTATTGAATAGGGTCATTGATTCATTACCGTTTGAACTACATATACCAGGCTATCAGTATTGCGGTCCCGGCACACATCTAGCTAAACGTTTAGCCCGAGGTGATCCGGGCATTAACCCGTTGGACAAGTTTTGTCGCGAGCACGATATAACCTATTCGCAAAGTAAAGACCTCGAAGCTCGTCATCACGCTGACCGAAAACTTGTGGAACAGGCATCACATCGTGTCACGGCTCGAGACGCATCTTTGCTCGAGCGAGCAGCTGCATGGACAGTAGCACGTGCTATGAAGCTAAAATTGAAAATGGGGGCGGGTTTGAAGAGGAGCATCGGGGGAAAACTTAACGTTAGAAAGGTGTTGAAAAAAAAAAATCCTCAACACTCTCGAAAGAGTACTGGGAGAGGTGGTAAGCCAAGAATGTTACCCCTCGCTAAACGAGGAGGATTTTTACCCTTTTTAGTTCCATTATTGGCAGGATTATCAGCAGTAGGAAGTTTAGCGGGAGGCGCTGCTGGTATTGCTAAATCTGTGAATGAGGCGTCAAATGCGCGCAAACTTCTTTCTGAGACCGAACGACACAATCGTGCTATGGAGCCCCACGGTCGAGGGTTGTATTTGAATCCGTACAAGAAAGGTGGAAGTATGAGAAAATCTCGAGGAAAAAAAAAAAAAAAACATAAAAAATGAGATAATTCTACCCGCTGGACCAACAACCAACATTGAGCTACTTATGTATGCGAAACGTATGCGCATCCCATATTTTAAAGGTGTGCTCATGCGATCCGAACTACTTGAAAATCAACACTCTATTCGACAGAATGAGTGCGGAATTATTAACTTGGATAATATAAGTGGACCTGGCACACATTGGGTTGCATACGTCAAACGGGGTAATCACGTTAAGTATTATGATAGTTATGGGAATCTACCACCACCTAGAGAATTTGTTCAATATTTTGGGGACAATGTGCAAATAGACTACAATTACGAACAATATCAAACCTACGATTCAGCAATATGTGGTCAATTATGTTTAATTTTTTTACATGATAATACATAGGATGTATTAATATTTGAAGTCAGTATGTATGTGACTGCGCTATGTCTCTGACGCTAACGCTCTCGGGTTCAACATCGATTCTCAGTGCAAATTATTTCCCCCCGATTGTTTTGGGTGGGAATGGTCAATATGTATTAGGACTAGTAGATTTTGAAACATTCAACTCCGTGCCCAACATTGACGTGACAAATAATACATTTTACTACGGTGATGACAAAAAAATTATCATTCCCGAGGGATCCTATGAAATCGATGATCTGAATAGATACTTGATTAGAAAAATAATTGAAGTGAGTGGGGGTTCTGCGGAATCACCGCCACCGATTATACTGCAACCAAACAACAACACGCTTAAATGTGAAATAAAGTGCAAGTATGACATTGACTTTACTCAGCAAAATAACCTCGGGTCATTGGTGGGATTTACGAAACGAAAGCTTGAAGCTAACGTATGGCATGAATCGGATTTACCCGTCAACATTCTCAAAGTTAATATCATACGAGTTGAGTGTAACATTACCGCCGGAGCCTACAGTAATGCTCAACCAGTGCACACGATTCATGAATTCTCGGCAAACGTGCCACCGGGCTATAAAATCTCCGAGTCACCTTACCACGTCATTTACTTGCCTGTGAGCCCGCGTGTGATAGACAACATAACAGTTCGGATCGTAGACCAGGACGGTAATCTAGTTAACTTTCGAGGTGAAGAGATAACAATTCGCTTACACGTAAAAGAGCAGAACAATTGATTTTCATCATGCTGATTTATGAAGATGCCCACAAATATCCCGCTAACACGGTCAACTCTCTCAGTGTTAAAAGTTCGGTGAAACGAACAACACCGTACGCTGTACGTCAATCGCTGACTCCTGATAACGTAAACTTTCTGGAATCATTGGGATTTACTGTGAAAACTAGATATGGCTAGTCTGTTGAATATTAATGCTCGACCGGTATTTGATAACAGTATAACTAAAGTTGAAGTTCATGCCCATGCCCCCTACGCCAGTACATCTTATCAGAACAACGATGAGATACGCATTCCGATTCAACAACAGGATTTGTATACATTACCCTGCAACAGTTTTTTATACATTGAGGGCACACTATTGAATTCAGTGGCGGATGCCAGCGGTATCTATCAGCCTGTTAAAACTGCAAAACTTGTCAATAACGCGATGGCCTTCCTCTTTGATGAAATTCGATATGAATTGAATGGTGTTGAAATTGATCGGTGCAAAAATGTCGGAATCAGCACTACAATCAAAAACTATTTATCATTGAGTACCAATTCGAGTAAGGCACTAGAGGTTGCCGGTTGGTCGATGACCAGTAATTTGGTTGAACTGGATAAAGGATATTTCAATTACTGCATCCCCTTACGCATTCTGCTAGGCTTCTGTGAAGACTATAAGAGAATTATTGCCAACACGCGTCATGAGCTGATCCTAATTCGTTCGAGAACGGATTCGAATGCAATATTTGAAACTCAAGGTACAAGCGTAAGTCTGAGGCTAAATAAATTGCAGTGGCGTATGCCGCATGTAAGTGTTGAGGATTTGCAAAAATTGGAGCTGTTACATCTTCTCGAAAGCGGTACATCGATTCAAATGAGTTTTCGATCATGGGATTTATATGAGTATCCAGTGCTTCAGGAAACGACGCATCACACCTGGTCCGTGAAGACTGCAGTGCAACTTGAGAAACCCCGCTACGTAATTCTCGCGTTGCAGACTGGGCGAAGAAATAAGCTGACCCATGATCCCAGCGTATTCGATCATTGCGAATTGACAAACGTGCGCTTGTACCTCAATTCCGAGTCGTACCCGTATGATAATTTAGATTTAGATTTCAATCGAAAAAGATACGCTTTGCTCTATGACATGTATGTAAAATTTAAAGCATCATATTACGGCGACAATGGAACCCCCCAACCAATGCTCGATTTAGATACATTCAAATCGCATGCTCCGATCGCTGTAATAGATTGTTCACGTCAGAATGAATCACTGAAAAGTGCCTCGGTGGATATACGTCTCGAGTTTCAGTGTAATGTTAATGTGCCTGCAAATACTACTGCATACTGTCTCATTTTCCATGATAAAATTATTGAATATAGTCCGCTGACAAACGTGGTTCGAAAAATGATTTGAAACAAAAAAGAACTTGTTCAACTGGAATTGTAGGGAGGGAATTTTAGCCTATAAATGTGCAGTGCGAGCTATATTAAATCCAGAAACAGTCATGAGCCCCACGTTCATCGATCTTCAGGGGTTTACGGGACCCAACAATACATTCATCGTGAAAGAACTGGCAATTCTCAAAGATAATTATAAATTTCAACATTTCATATTCAAACCCCCTTATCTCTGGTCAGTTTTACCTGAAGTTAATCGTCGTGAAGCACTTGAGAGTAAAGTTTATCACGGATTCAGCTGGGACGATGGATATGTACCCTACTCGGAGCTACTGTTCCAGTTACAACCACATTTACAAAATTGCCCATCGTTTCTTGTAATGAACAAATCTGTGGGAAGAATTCTAAAACGACTATTCAATATCGATACCGCATACTTAGCTGATGCAATATGTTTGAATAAGCAGCAACCAAGATGTGCATATCACTTGGGTACCTGTGCTGTTGAAAATGTATTTTCTATGTCTAATAGATGTTGGGTAGGATAATAAAACAATGTTAATTGTCATACGCAATTTATCTCACCTTCTTTATTCTTCAATAAAATATATAATAAAACTACAAACTTGTTTTTCACCTCAGCCCCAGATCCCACTCAAACATGGGTATCATACTATTTTCGTAGTCTATCTCGCGTTGGACTGCCAGATACTCCTCCCAAGTCTCAAACATTTCGTTGCCCTCCTCGTCGTCGCTTTCGGCGCCGGCTGGAATGCATCGAACCCCTGGCGGCAGTTGAGTTGAGCTCTTTTTGACCTGAAATAGATTAAGTTCCATCATTTACTTGAAAATTCAATCTGGTCTCTATTCACAAATCATATCTTAGATGAATAAAGATAAAAGAATAAAATTTGACTGATACATACATCTCTGACATTATCCACATCGCTGCGGATACCCATACTGACGTTGTTTTTACTCGATGTGACCAACACTACTGGCAAAGTATTGTTTACGACAGTTTTAGCACTCTGCATTTTGCAATCTTCCAGTGTGATTTTCGTTGTGAAATATTCCGCGACTGGTTGATCATCACTCTCTTTATACCAACTACGCCTATTTTACGATATCAAGCCAGTTTGATGCACAGTCTGGAACGAGTTATATTTTTCCAGTAAAACTCGCTCGTTGGTGGGAAGACTTCAAAGAAAATGTGACTACGTGAGATGAATATATGCGTACCCATTGCATCGGCGCGTTGCAGTTATGCTTCATTTTTTTCAGGTAAACTGGGATAGTACTGATGAACTGCTCCAGTATAGGTTGCGATCGAACGATGTGTAGTTTGCTGAGTTGACATTGGCGTATCTGGACATTTTTCATCTTAAATGGTGTCAATAATATTGTTAATGTGATGCGTTCACGCGATCGAACTAAGTCCAACAGTCTGCTGAATCAGCAACTTTTACCATCGAACGTTGTATAATTAATATCAACCATCTGATGTGATCGCGCGATCGAACAAAGTCTCATAATGTATCGAATCAGCATTCTTTTCTAACGGGAATCTTCAGTGATATCAATCGTCTGATGCACACGTGCCACATGTACACGTGTCAAATATCTCGCAACAGCGTGCAATCGAACGATGTTCATTAATATCAGCCATTTAATGCGGTACGCGTTATTTTTTCCGGTGCAGATGATCCAACAGTGGGAGTCTTTTTTTGCTGAATCGGCATTGACGTAGGTGCATTTTTGCACTCCAATTTAGTATATATCGATGACAAGTTGCAGTCGAAACATCAGTACAGTTCTACGCATCCTCTGCAGATTCAAATCGTCTGCTTGAACTGTCAGTTCGACTCGTCGTCTTGAGATTCGAACCATCCACTTAAACCGTAAACTTGAAATCAGTACAGTTCTACGCATCCTCTGCAGATTCAAATCATCTGCTTGAACTGCCAGTTCGACTCGTCGTCTTGAGATTCAAATCATCCACTTAAACCGTAAACTTGAAAAATGAATTTCCAATTAATTCTCGTAATTGTTACCCTTTGTATCGCACGTGTTTGGAGCTCTCCAATTGAATCGAGCTCCGTCACTGAATCATCCGGAGGTTTGGCAAAAAGATTATTACATCACATAAGAGTGGACACAAGACACGCTAATGGTCACAATCAGACCTTGCAGTACTCAGGATATAGCGATTATGATGCTCCCGAGGAGTATCGACGTCGTGCAGTCATGAACAGTGCCCAGAATGCAGCTGGGCAAAATTATCAAAATGTGATAAACGTTTACAATCGGGAGAATCCGCCATCATCAACTACTCCCCAACCAACTCCACGTAAGTGAATCACTTTTCATACGCAATACCATAAGAACTGAAAAAATTATTGGGATATTTTTGCCGACAGGTTCGCTGCAAATCGAATAAAAAAACTTGACTTCGTTTGATTGCCGGGAACCTTGAGCGAAATACTCGAATAATTTTCAAGTTTCAGTTGTATTCCGGAGATTATTTTTTCCTTCTAAATTTTCGGCCAATAGAATTGCACCATGAGACGAAATCTACAGTGGAGAATTAAATTTCTAAGTCGCAATTATAATTCAATCTGTCAGATTCGATTGAGGGTTAACTGGATTGGTGAATCTTTTGTTTAAAGAAGAAATTACCGCGGTGAAAGCATGTTAAATTACCAGTGGAATTATCAAAGTTAGAATATTATGGGGCTATACAATTTTATTGGGTGAATTTTTATGGGAAAAATAATCGAAAATTTTTTTCTATAAGTTTATGTCACGATAGTAATTTTGTGTTATTATACGCCGCAGCGCCCATAACCCCGGATTATTCAATCTTTCATGACTTCGATGCGGATTTCGAGTCCGCAAGTGAAGGTAATAGATACCACTTCAAGTTAAAGGCTACTTACGCTTACTCCCTAATCAGTTATGTGAGAAAAAAACATTTTCAGCAATTTCCATGAAACGTATGTTTGAAAAAATCAATTGTGTGAGCTTAACAATTTCACCCAATTCCATAAAATTGTTTGAAAATTTTGCTGTTTTGACATAATTTTTTTGTTTATTCAATTTGTTACAGACTCTCGGGGGTGAAACGGATCTGCCATCTTTAATATAATCATAGGGTTTTTTCTTTCCGTTATTCATATTCTAATGGAACTATGTATTGTTAAATGGGTTTAATTGAAATATATATTCAATGTCATTATATTCCTAGTTGTTTATTTCCGTAATATACCAGTTCAACGTCAGTTTAGTGCAGATTTATTATTCACTTGGACCCGATTTTATCACGTTTGTAAAGCTGCGCCAATTCATTCTCAATCAATGATTGAATCTTCGTCGAAATCTTCTGAAGTCATCAGTGGCTCCCTGCACTGAGATGAATACGATCTCTGCAAGGGGTTGAGTACGCTTACAGGTAGGATTGCAAGAGATTAACGTCTGCGTTTTTCAAACATGTTAGGTGCCGCGCAGAATACCCAATGTCCGTCATCGTCACACACTGATTTCAAGGATATTGGGTGGGGATGGATGTAAATTTTTACTGATCTCACGGGTATAAGAGACTCAGATCCGCGTTCAGATCATCACTCTCCAACCTTCCGTCAAGTATCTGAAGACGATTTTACAACGAGTAACGCAATGGATTTGTCCAAAATCAACAAGGTTGGCAGATGTGTTGAATTCCTCCCGACGAAGAAATTGACGGACCTGGAGTTGCATAAGCAGTATCCAATCACCAGTTTGCGGAAAGTTCAAACCCGATATGGACAACGAATCACAGTAGACGTCGGTAATGAATTTTCGGCATTTATACCGGCACGTATGACAAAGGCGTTGACGGAGGATGATGACATCTTCCAAAAAATGATTGCGGCTGCGGATGAAAACCGTCTCTACATGATCTATCTGGGGGGGCTTTACAATGGTATCGAATTTAATTGTTTGTAATCAATATGTGGCGGAGGATTGATGACGTCTCCCAGATACTCGCTGCCGATGAAAACCGTCTCCACGTGGAGGACTTTACAACGAATTGAATACAACTATATGTGATAAATATGACTTCAACGTATCGATTGTCAAAATAAATCATCAGTATAAAATGTATTATTCTATGATTTCATACAACTCCACCCCCTTTAGAATATTTATCTGTAGGATAGTTTTAATTCGATGCTGTTGTAAAATACAGGCACCTGTTGGAAATTTCCGATTGCTTCTCGCATTAGATATTAGTATTATAAAAAATGGACGAGCCAGGGGGGGAATCGAACCCCGGAGTTCAATATGCACATCCTCGACATCAGAGCGAAACTATGATCATATTCGAGGATTTAAGCATATAGACCACCTAGCTCGTCCTCTCGTTACAATTCCTCAAAGCTACAGGAAAAAAACTCAAGATCGAACGGGTAAGATATCTGAAAGGGGTGTAGGATAATTATAAAAATCTGCCGTTTATCGATAGACGGTACGACATGATAGTAAGTGTCGGCACGCTGACAATCTGCAACGAGATAGTCGCGAGCTGCGCAACAGTGCGTCATTATAAAAATCTGTTGATGGCATTCATCGATGAACGTAGCACTTACAAAAATCCGTAACGAGATAGTCAGCAATGAAAGTGGTCGTAAAAATCTGAGTAACTGGTTACGAGAATCTGTGAGGTGTTCAACCATAAAAGGGGGAATAGGATAATTATAAAAATCTGCCGTTTATCGATAGACGGTACGACATGATAGTAAGTGACGAACTGGTATCGATAATTGGATAAATGAGTAAAGTGTGGGTACGGTAGCACTTAATTATAAAAAAATCTGCATAATAAATTTCATCTCCGCAACAGTGTAAGGGAGAAAATGTAATTGGTTCGATAAAATTATCATGTATAACATAAAAATCTGCAACAGTGTGTCATTGTAAAAATCTGTTGATGGCATTCATCGATGAACGTAGCACTTACAAAAAATCCGTAACGAGGGCGCGGTAGCACTTAATTATAAAAAAAATCTGCATAGTAAATTTCATCTCCGCAACAGTGTAAGGGAGAAAATGTAATTGATTCGATAAAATTATAATGTATAACATAAAAATCTGCAACAGTGTGTCATTATAAAAATCTGTTGATGGCATTCATCGATGAACGTAGCACTTACAAAAATCCGTAACGAGGGCACGGTAGCACTTAATTATAAAAAAATCTGCATAATAAATTTCATCTCCGCAACAGTGTAAGGGAGAAAATGTAATTGCTTCGATAAAATTATAATGTATAACATAAAAATCTGCAACGAGATGAAAGCACTCGCCGCGATAAAGGCGCCGGTTAGAACCTTCGGGAAAAAAGCAGAAAGTAAAGGCGCGGTCGCAGATGATGAAATATTTCAAAAGTGGTCTAGAACCCGCCTAGTTATACTACTAAAATTATAATGTATAACATAAAAATCTGCAACGAGATAAAAGCACTCGCCGCGATAAAGGCGCCGGTTAGAACCTTCGGGAAAAAAGCAGAAAGTAAAGGCGCGGTCGCAGATGATGAAATATTTCAAAAGTGGTCTAGAACCCGCCTAGTTATACTACTGGCCCTGAATCGATTTTGACTGGTCCCGGGTCCTGGAAACGCATAATTTCCGGAATTTTGACGTCGGAACGTGAAAAATTATGAGATTTTTCATTCTCAAGAATTCGTGTTTTTCAGTGTAATATGCCATTTAGAATCGATTGCGACGGGTACTGGGTCCTGAAAACGCATAATTCTCGAGATATCGACGTTGAAACGTGAAAAATGATCCAATTTTTCACTTTCGAGAATTCGTGTTTTTGAGTGTGATATGCCATTTAGAATCGATTGCGACGGGTCCCGGGTCCTGGAAACGCATAATTTTCGAGATATCGACGTGGAAACGTAGAAAATAATCCAATTTTTCACTTTCGAAAATTCGCGTTTTTGAGTGTAATATGCCATTTAGAATCGATTGCGACGAGTCCCGGGTCCTGGAAACGCATAATTTTCGAGATATTGACGTGGAAACGTGAAAAATGATTCAATCTTTCACTTTCGAAAATTCGTGTTTTTGAGTGTAATATGCCACCCAGAATCGATTCCGACGGTTTTTGGGTCCCTTGGACGGATAAATATCAAGATTTCGACGTTGGAAGGTGAAATTATGAAATTTTTCGTTCTACGAAATTCGTGTTTTTTCGTGTAATTTGCGGCCCTGAATCGATTCTGACTGGTCCCGGGTCCTGGAAACGCATAGATTCCGAAATTTTGACGTCGGAACGTGAAAAATTACGAGATTTTTCATTCTCAAAAATGCGTGTTTCTCAGTGTGATATGCCATTTAGAATCGATTGCGACGGGTCCTGGGTCCTGAAAACGCATAATTTTCGAGATATCGACGTCGAAACGTAAAAAATGATCCAATTCTTCACTTTTGAAAAGTCGTGTTTTTGAGTGTAATATGCCACCCAGAATCGATTCCGCTGGTTTTTGAGTTCCTTGAACGAATAAATATCGAGATCTCGACGTTGAAAGGTGAAGATAATGAAATTTTTCGTGCTACGAAATTTGAGTTTTTTCGTGTAATTTGCGGCCCTGAATCGATTTTGACTGGTCCCGGGTCCTGGAAACGCATAATTTCCGGAATTTTGACGTCGGAACGTGAAAAATTATGAGATTTTTCATTCTCAAGAATTCGTGTTTTTCAGTGTAATATGCCATTTAGAATCGATTGCGACGGGTACTGGGTCCTGAAAACGCATAATTCTCGAGATATCGACGTTGAAACGTGAAAAATGATCCAATTTTTCACTTTCGAAAATTCGTGTTTTTGAGTGTGATATGCCATTTAGAATCGATTGCGACGGGTCCCGGGTCCTGGAAACGCATAATTTTCGAGATATCGACGTGGAAACGTAGAAAATGATCCAATTTTTCACTTTCGAAAATTCGCGTTTTTGAGTGTAATATGCCATTTAGAATCGATTGCGACGAGTCCCGGGTCCTGGAAACGCATAATTTTCGAGATATTGACGTGGAAACGTGAAAAATGATTCAATCTTTCACTTTCGAAAATTCGTGTTTTTGAGTGTAATATGCCACCCAGAATCGATTCCGACGGTTTTTGGGTCCCTTGGACGGATAAATATCAAGATTTCGACGTTGGAAGGTGAAATTATGAAATTTTTCGTTCTACGAAATTCGTTTTTTTTCGTGTAATTTGCGGCCCTGAATCGATTCTGACTGGTCCCGGGTCCTGGAAACGCATAGATTCCGAAATTTTGACGTCGGAACGTGAAAAATTACGAGATTTTTCATTCTCAAAAATGCGTGTTTCTCAGTGTGATATGCCATTTAGAATCGATTGCGACGGGTCCTGGGTCCTGAAAACGCATAATTTTCGAGATATCGACGTCGAAACGTAAAAAATGATCCAATTCTTCACTTTTGAAAATTCGTGTTTTTGAGTGTAATATGCCACCCAGAATCGATTCCGCTGGTTTTTGGGTTCCTTGGACGAATAAATATCGAGATCTCGACGTTGGAAGGTGAAAATAATGAAATTTTTCGTGCTACGAAATTCGAGTTTTTTCGTGTAATTTGCGGCCCTGAATCGATTTTGACTGGTCCCGGGTCCTGGAAACGCATAATTTCCGGAATTTTGACGTCGGAACGTGAAAAATTATGAGATTTTTTATTCTCAAGAATTCGTGTTTTTCAGTGTAATATGCCATTTAGAATCGATTGCGACGGGTCCTGGGTCCTAAAAAAAGCATAATTTTCGAGATATCGACGTTGAAACGTGAAAAATGATCCAATTTTTCACTTTTGAAAATTCGTGTTTTTGAGTGTGACATGCCATTTAGAATCGATTGCGACGGGTCCCGTGTCCTGAAAACGCATAATTTTCAAGATATCGACGTGGAAACGTGAAGAATAATTCAATTTTTCAGTTTAGAAAAGTCGTGTTTTTGAGTGTAATATGCCACCCAGAATCGATTCCGCTGGTTTTTGGGTTCCTTGAACGAATAAATATCGAGATCTCGACGTTGGAAGGTGAAGATAATGAAATTTTTCGTGCTACGAAATATGAGTTTTTTCGTGTAATTTGCGGCCCTGAATCGATTTTGACTGGTCCCGGGTCCTGGAAACGCATAATTTCCGGAATTTTGACGTCGGAACGTGAAAAATTATGAGATTTTTCATTCTCAAGAATTCGTGTTTTTCAGTGTAATATGCCATTAAGAATCGATTGCGACGGGTCCTGGGTCCTGAAAACGCATAATTTTCGAGATATCGACGTTGAAACGTGAAAAATGATCCAAATTTTCACTTTTGAAAATTCGTGTTTTTGAGTGTGACATGCCATTGAGAATCTATTGCGACGGGTCCCGGGTCCTGAAAACGCATAATTCTCAAGATATCGACGTGGAAACGTGAAGAATAATTCAATTTTTCACTTTCGAAAAGTCGTGTTTTTGAGTGTAATATGCCACCCAGAATCGATTCCGCTGATTTTTGAGTTCCTTGAACGAATAAATATCGAGATCTCGACGTTGAAAGGTGAAGATAATGAAATTTTTCGTGCTACGAAATTTGAGTTTTTTCGTGTAATTTGCGGCCCTGAATCGATTTTGACTGGTCCCGGGTCCTGGAAACGCATAATTTCCGGAATTTTGACGTCGGAACGTGGAAAATTATGAGATTTTTCATTCTCAAGAATTCGTGTTTTTCAGTGTAATATGCCATTTAGAATCGATTGCGACGGGTACTGGGTCCTGAAAACGCATAATTCTCGAGATATCGACGTTGAAACGTGAAAAATGATCCAATTTTTCACTTTCGAAAATTAGTGTTTTTGAGTGTGATATGCCATTTAGAATCGATTGCGACGGGTCCCGGGTCCTGGAAACGCATAATTTTCGAGATATTCACGTGGAAACGTGAAAAATGATTCAATCTTTCACTTTCGAAAATTCGTGTTTTTGAGTGTAATATGCCACCCAGAATCGATTCCGACGGTTTTTGGGTCCCTTGGACGGATAAATATCGAGATTTCGACGTTGGAAGGTGAAATTATGAAATTTTTCGTTCTACGAAATTCGTGTTTTTTCGTGTAATTTGCGGCCCTGAATCGATTCTGACTGGTCCCGGGTCCTGGAAACGCATAGATTCCGAAATTTTGACGTCGGAACGTGAAAAATTACGAGATTTTTCATTCTCAAAAATGCGTGTTTTTCAGTGTAATATGCCATTTAGAATCGATTGCGACGGGTCCTGGGTCCTGAAAACGCATGATTCTCGAGATATCGACGTTCAAACGTGAAAAATGATCCAATTTTTCACTTTCGAAAATTCGTGTTTTTGAGTGTGATATGCCATTTAGAATCGATTGCGACGGGTCCTGGGTCCTAAAAAAAGCATACTTTTCGAGATATCGACGTTGAAACGTGAAAAATGATCCAATTTTTCACTTTTGAAAATTCGTGTTTTTGAGTGTAATATGCCATTTAGAATCGATTGCGACGGGTCCTGGGTCCTGAAAACGCATAATTTTCGAGATATCGACGTTGAAACGTGAAAAATAATCCAATTTTTCACTTTTGAAAATTCGTGTTTTTGAGTGTGACATGCCATTTAGAATCGATTGCGACGGGTCCCGGGTCCTGAAAACGCATAATTTTCAAGATATCGACGTGGAAACGTGAAGAATAATTCAATTTTTCACTTTCGAAAATTCGTGTTTTTGGGTTCCTTGAACGAATAAATATCGAGATCTCGACGTTGGAAGGTGAAAATAATGAAATTTTTCGTGCTACGAAATTCGAGTTTTTTCGTGTAATTCGCGGCCCTGAATCGATTTTGACTGGTCCCGGGTCCTGGAAACGCATAATTTCCGGAATTTTGACGTCGGAACGTGAAAAATTATGAGATTTTTCATTCTCAAGAATTCGTGTTTTTCAGTGTAATATGCCATTTAGAATCGATTGCGACGGGTCCTGGTTCCTAAAAAAAGCATAATTTTGGAGATATCGACGTTGAAACGTGAAAAATGATCCAATTTCTCACTTTTGAAAATTCGTGTTTTTGAGTGTGACATGCCATTTAGAATCGATTGCGACGGGTCCCGGGTCCTGAAAACGCATAATTTTCAAGAAATCGACGTGGAAACGTGAAGAATAATTCAATTTTTCACTTTCGAAAAGTCGTGTTTTTGAGTGTAATATGCCACCCAGAATCGATTTCGCTGGTTTTTGGGTTCCTTGGACGGATAAATATCGAGATCTCGACGTTGGAAGGTGAAAATAATGAAATTTTTCGTGCTACGAAATTCGAGTTTTTTCGTGTAATTCGCGGCCCTGAATCGATTTTGACTGGTCCCGGGTCCTGGAAACGCATAATTTTCGAGATATTGACGTGGAAACGTGAAAAATGATTCAATCTTTCACTTTCGAAAATTCGTGTTTTTGAGTGTAATATGCCACCCAGAATCGATTCCGACGGTTTTTGGGTCCCTTGGACGGATAAATATCAAGATTTCGACGTTGGAAGGTGAAATTATGAAATTTTTCGTTCTACGAAATTCGTTTTTTTTCGTGTAATTTGCGGCCCTGAATCGATTCTGACTGGTCCCGGGTCCTGGAAACGCATAGATTCCGAAATTTTGACGTCGGAACGTGAAAAATTACGAGATTTTTCATTCTCAAAAATGCGTGTTTCTCAGTGTGATATGCCATTTAGAATCGATTGCGACGGGTCCTGGGTCCTGAAAACGCATAATTTTCGAGATATCGACGTCGAAACGTAAAAAATGATCCAATTCTTCACTTTTGAAAATTCGTGTTTTTGAGTGTAATATGCCACCCAGAATCGATTCCGCTGGTTTTTGGGTTCCTTGGACGAATAAATATCGAGATCTCGACGTTGGAAGGTGAAAATAATGAAATTTTTCGTGCTACGAAATTCGAGTTTTTTCGTGTAATTTGCGGCCCTGAATCGATTTTGACTGGTCCCGGGTCCTGGAAACGCATAATTTCCGGAATTTTGACGTCGGAACGTGAAAAATTATGAGATTTTTTATTCTCAAGAATTCGTGTTTTTCAGTGTAATATGCCATTTAGAATCGATTGCGACGGGTCCTGGGTCCTAAAAAAAGCATAATTTTCGAGATATCGACGTTGAAACGTGAAAAATGATCCAATTTTTCACTTTTGAAAATTCGTGTTTTTGAGTGTGACATGCCATTTAGAATCGATTGCGACGGGTCCCGTGTCCTGAAAACGCATAATTTTCAAGATATCGACGTGGAAACGTGAAGAATAATTCAATTTTTCAGTTTAGAAAAGTCGTGTTTTTGAGTGTAATATGCCACCCAGAATCGATTCCGCTGGTTTTTGGGTTCCTTGAACGAATAAATATCGAGATCTCGACGTTGGAAGGTGAAGATAATGAAATTTTTCGTGCTACGAAATATGAGTTTTTTCGTGTAATTTGCGGCCCTGAATCGATTTTGACTGGTCCCGGGTCCTGGAAACGCATAATTTCCGGAATTTTGACGTCGGAACGTGAAAAATTATGAGATTTTTCATTCTCAAGAATTCGTGTTTTTCAGTGTAATATGCCATTAAGAATCGATTGCGACGGGTCCTGGGTCCTGAAAACGCATAATTTTCGAGATATCGACGTTGAAACGTGAAAAATGATCCAAATTTTCACTTTTGAAAATTCGTGTTTTTGAGTGTGACATGCCATTGAGAATCTATTGCGACGGGTCCCGGGTCCTGAAAACGCATAATTCTCAAGATATCGACGTGGAAACGTGAAGAATAATTCAATTTTTCACTTTCGAAAAGTCGTGTTTTTGAGTGTAATATGCCACCCAGAATCGATTCCGCTGATTTTTGAGTTCCTTGAACGAATAAATATCGAGATCTCGACGTTGAAAGGTGAAGATAATGAAATTTTTCGTGCTACGAAATTTGAGTTTTTTCGTGTAATTTGCGGCCCTGAATCGATTTTGACTGGTCCCGGGTCCTGGAAACGCATAATTTCCGGAATTTTGACGTCGGAACGTGGAAAATTATGAGATTTTTCATTCTCAAGAATTCGTGTTTTTCAGTGTAATATGCCATTTAGAATCGATTGCGACGGGTACTGGGTCCTGAAAACGCATAATTCTCGAGATATCGACGTTGAAACGTGAAAAATGATCCAATTTTTCACTTTCGAAAATTAGTGTTTTTGAGTGTGATATGCCATTTAGAATCGATTGCGACGGGTCCCGGGTCCTGGAAACGCATAATTTTCGAGATATTCACGTGGAAACGTGAAAAATGATTCAATCTTTCACTTTCGAAAATTCGTGTTTTTGAGTGTAATATGCCACCCAGAATCGATTCCGACGGTTTTTGGGTCCCTTGGACGGATAAATATCGAGATTTCGACGTTGGAAGGTGAAATTATGAAATTTTTCGTTCTACGAAATTCGTGTTTTTTCGTGTAATTTGCGGCCCTGAATCGATTCTGACTGGTCCCGGGTCCTGGAAACGCATAGATTCCGAAATTTTGACGTCGGAACGTGAAAAATTACGAGATTTTTCATTCTCAAAAATGCGTGTTTTTCAGTGTAATATGCCATTTAGAATCGATTGCGACGGGTCCTGGGTCCTGAAAACGCATGATTCTCGAGATATCGACGTTCAAACGTGAAAAATGATCCAATTTTTCACTTTCGAAAATTCGTGTTTTTGAGTGTGATATGCCATTTAGAATCGATTGCGACGGGTCCTGGGTCCTAAAAAAAGCATACTTTTCGAGATATCGACGTTGAAACGTGAAAAATGATCCAATTTTTCACTTTTGAAAATTCGTGTTTTTGAGTGTAATATGCCATTTAGAATCGATTGCGACGGGTCCTGGGTCCTGAAAACGCATAATTTTCGAGATATCGACGTTGAAACGTGAAAAATAATCCAATTTTTCACTTTTGAAAATTCGTGTTTTTGAGTGTGACATGCCATTTAGAATCGATTGCGACGGGTCCCGGGTCCTGAAAACGCATAATTTTCAAGATATCGACGTGGAAACGTGAAGAATAATTCAATTTTTCACTTTCGAAAATTCGTGTTTTTGGGTTCCTTGAACGAATAAATATCGAGATCTCGACGTTGGAAGGTGAAAATAATGAAATTTTTCGTGCTACGAAATTCGAGTTTTTTCGTGTAATTCGCGGCCCTGAATCGATTTTGACTGGTCCCGGGTCCTGGAAACGCATAATTTCCGGAATTTTGACGTCGGAACGTGAAAAATTATGAGATTTTTCATTCTCAAGAATTCGTGTTTTTCAGTGTAATATGCCATTTAGAATCGATTGCGACGGGTCCTGGTTCCTAAAAAAAGCATAATTTTGGAGATATCGACGTTGAAACGTGAAAAATGATCCAATTTCTCACTTTTGAAAATTCGTGTTTTTGAGTGTGACATGCCATTTAGAATCGATTGCGACGGGTCCCGGGTCCTGAAAACGCATAATTTTCAAGAAATCGACGTGGAAACGTGAAGAATAATTCAATTTTTCACTTTCGAAAAGTCGTGTTTTTGAGTGTAATATGCCACCCAGAATCGATTTCGCTGGTTTTTGGGTTCCTTGGACGGATAAATATCGAGATCTCGACGTTGGAAGGTGAAAATAATGAAATTTTTCGTGCTACGAAATTCGAGTTTTTTCGTGTAATTCGCGGCCCTGAATCGATTTTGACTGGTCCCGGGTCCTGGAAACGCATAATTTCCGGAATTTTGACGTCGGAACGTGAATAATTATGAGATTTTTCATTCTCAAGAATTCGTGTTTTTCAGTGTAATATGCCATTTAGAATCGATTGCGACGGGTCCTGGGTCCTAAAAAAAGCATAATTTTCGAGATATCGACGTTGAAACGTGAAAAATGATCCAATTTTTCACTTTTGAAAATTCGTGTTTTTGAGTGTGACATGCCATTTAGAATCGATTGCGACGGGTCCCGGGTCCTGGAAACGCATAATTTTCGAGATATTCACGTGGAAACGTGAAAAATGATTCAATCTTTCACTTTCGAAAATTCGTGTTTTTGAGTGTAATATGCCACCCAGAATCGATTCCGACGGTTTTTGGGTCCCTTGGACGGATAAATATCGAGATTTCGACGTTGGAAGGTGAAATTATGAAATTTTTCGTTCTACGAAATTCGTGTTTTTTCGTGTAATTTGCGGCCCTGAATCGATTTTGACTGGTCCCGGGTCCTGGAAACGCATAATTTCCGGAATTTTGACGTAAGAACGTGAAAAATTATGAGATTTTTCATTCTCAAGAATTCGTATTTTTCAGTGTAATATGCCATTAAAAATCGATTGCGACGGGTCCTGGGTCCTGAAAACGCATAATTTTCGAGATATCGACGTTGAAACGTGAAAAATGATCCAAATTTTCACTTTTGAAAATTCGTGTTTTTGAGTGTGACATGCCATTTAGAATCTATTGCGACGGGTCCCGGGTCCTGAAAACGCATAATTCTCAAGATATCGACGTGGAAACGTGAAGAATAATTCAATTTTTCACTTTCGAAAAGTCGTGTTTTTGAGTGTAATATGCCACCCAGAATCGATTCCGCTGGTTTTTGAGTTCCTTGAACGAATAAATATCGAGATCTCGACGTTGAAAGGTGAAGATAATGAAATTTTTCGTGCTACGAAATTTGAGTTTTTTCGTGTAATTTGCGGCCCTGAATCGATTTTGACTGGTCCCGGGTCCTGGAAACGCATAATTTCCGGAATTTTGACGTCGGAACGTGAAAAATTATAAGATTTTTCATTCTCAAGAATTCGTGTTTTTCAGTGTAATATGCCATTTAGAATCGATTGCGACGGGTACTGGGTCCTGAAAACGCATAATTCTCGAGATATCGACGTTGAAACGTGAAAAATGATCCAATTTTTCACTTTCGAAAATTCGTGGTTTTGAGTGTGATATGCCATTTAGAATCGATTGCGACGGGTCCCGGGTCCTGGAAACGCATAATTTTCGAGATATCGACGTGGAAACGTAGAAAATGATCCAATTTTTCACTTTCGAAAATTCGCGTTTTTGAGTGTAATATGCCATTTAGAATCGATTGCGACGAGTCCCGGGTCCTGGAAACGCATAATTTTCGAGATATTGACGTGGAAACGTGAAAAATGATTCAATCTTTCACTTTCGAAAATTCGTGTTTTTGAGTGTAATATGCCACCCAGAATCGATTCCGACGGTTTTTGGGTCCCTTGGACGGATAAATATCAAGATTTCGACGTTGGAAGGTGAAATTATGAAATTTTTCGTTCTACGAAATTCGTGTTTTTTCGTGTAATTTGCGGCCCTGAATCGATTCTGACTGGTCCCGGGTCCTGGAAACGCATAGATTCCGAAATTTTGACGTCGGAACGTGAAAAATTACGAGATTTTTCATTCTCAAAAATGCGTGTTTTTCAGTGTAATATGCCATTTAGAATCGATTGCGACGGGTCCTGGGTCCTGAAAACGCATGATTCTCGAGATATCGACGTTCAAACGTGAAAAATGATCCAATTTTTCACTTTCGAAAATTCGTGTTTTTGAGTGTGATATGCCATTTAGAATCGATTGCGACGGGTCCTGGGTCCTAAAAAAAGCATACTTTTCGAGATATCGACGTTGAAACGTGAAAAATGATCCAATTTTTCACTTTTGAAAATTCGTGTTTTTGAGTGTAATATGCCATTTAGAATCGATTGCGACGGGTCCCGGGTCCTGGAAACGCATAATTTTCGAGATATCGACGTGGAAACGTAGAAAATGATCCAATTTTTCACTTTCGAAAATTCGCGTTTTTGAGTGTAATATGCCATTTAGAATCGATTGCGACGAGTCCCGGGTCCTGGAAACGCATAATTTTCGAGATATTGACGTGGAAACGTGAAAAATGATTCAATCTTTCACTTTCGAAAATTCGTGTTTTTGAGTGTAATATGCCACCCAGAATCGATTCCGACGGTTTTTGGGTCCCTTGGACGGATAAATATCAAGATTTCGACGTTGGAAGGTGAAATTATGAAATTTTTCGTTCTACGAAATTCGTGTTTTTTCGTGTAATTTGCGGCCCTGAATCGATTTTGACTGGTCCCGGGTCCTGGAAACGCATAATTTCCGGAATTTTGACGTCGGAACGTGAAAAATTATGAGATTTTTCATTCTCAAGAATTCGTGTTTTTCAGTGTAATATGCCATTTAGAATCGATTGCGACGGGTCCTGGTTCCTAAAAAAAGCATAATTTTGGAGATATCGACGTTGAAACGTGAAAAATGATCCAATTTCTCACTTTTGAAAATTCGTGTTTTTGAGTGTGACATGCCATTTAGAATCGATTGCGACGGGTCCCGGGTCCTGAAAACGCATAATTTTCAAGAAATCGACGTGGAAACGTGAAGAATAATTCAATTTTTCACTTTCGAAAAGTCGTGTTTTTGAGTGTAATATGCCACCCAGAATCGATTTCGCTGGTTTTTGGGTTCCTTGGACGGATAAATATCGAGATCTCGACGTTGGAAGGTGAAAATAATGAAATTTTTCGTGCTACGAAATTCGAGTTTTTTCGTGTAATTCGCGGCCCTGAATCGATTTTGACTGGTCCCGGGTCCTGGAAACGCATAATTTCCGGAATTTTGACGTCGGAACGTGAATAATTATGAGATTTTTCATTCTCAAGAATTCGTGTTTTTCAGTGTAATATGCCATTTAGAATCGATTGCGACGGGTCCTGGGTCCTAAAAAAAGCATAATTTTCGAGATATCGACGTTGAAACGTGAAAAATGATCCAATTTTTCACTTTTGAAAATTCGTGTTTTTGAGTGTGACATGCCATTTAGAATCGATTGCGACGGGTCCCGGGTCCTGGAAACGCATAATTTTCGAGATATTCACGTGGAAACGTGAAAAATGATTCAATCTTTCACTTTCGAAAATTCGTGTTTTTGAGTGTAATATGCCACCCAGAATCGATTCCGACGGTTTTTGGGTCCCTTGGACGGATAAATATCGAGATTTCGACGTTGGAAGGTGAAATTATGAAATTTTTCGTTCTACGAAATTCGTGTTTTTTCGTGTAATTTGCGGCCCTGAATCGATTTTGACTGGTCCCGGGTCCTGGAAACGCATAATTTCCGGAATTTTGACGTAAGAACGTGAAAAATTATGAGATTTTTCATTCTCAAGAATTCGTATTTTTCAGTGTAATATGCCATTAAAAATCGATTGCGACGGGTCCTGGGTCCTGAAAACGCATAATTTTCGAGATATCGACGTTGAAACGTGAAAAATGATCCAAATTTTCACTTTTGAAAATTCGTGTTTTTGAGTGTGACATGCCATTTAGAATCTATTGCGACGGGTCCCGGGTCCTGAAAACGCATAATTCTCAAGATATCGACGTGGAAACGTGAAGAATAATTCAATTTTTCACTTTCGAAAAGTCGTGTTTTTGAGTGTAATATGCCACCCAGAATCGATTCCGCTGGTTTTTGAGTTCCTTGAACGAATAAATATCGAGATCTCGACGTTGAAAGGTGAAGATAATGAAATTTTTCGTGCTACGAAATTTGAGTTTTTTCGTGTAATTTGCGGCCCTGAATCGATTTTGACTGGTCCCGGGTCCTGGAAACGCATAATTTCCGGAATTTTGACGTCGGAACGTGAAAAATTATAAGATTTTTCATTCTCAAGAATTCGTGTTTTTCAGTGTAATATGCCATTTAGAATCGATTGCGACGGGTACTGGGTCCTGAAAACGCATAATTCTCGAGATATCGACGTTGAAACGTGAAAAATGATCCAATTTTCCACTTTCGAAAATTCGTGTTTTTGAGTGTGATATGCCATTTAGAATCGATTGCGACGGGTCCCGGGTCCTGGAAACGCATAATTTTCGAGATATCGACGTGGAAACGTAGAAAATGATCCAATTTTTCACTTTCGAAAATTCGCGTTTTTGAGTGTAATATGCCATTTAGAATCGATTGCGACGAGTCCCGGGTCCTGGAAACGCATAATTTTCGAGATATTGACGTGGAAACGTGAAAAATGATTCAATCTTTCACTTTCGAAAATTCGTGTTTTTGAGTGTAATATGCCACCCAGAATCGATTCCGACGGTTTTTGGGTCCCTTGGACGGATAAATATCAAGATTTCGACGTTGGAAGGTGAAATTATGAAATTTTTCGTTCTACGAAATTCGTGTTTTTTCGTGTAATTTGCGGCCCTGAATCGATTCTGACTGGTCCCGGGTCCTGGAAACGCATAGATTCCGAAATCTGACGTCGGAACGTGAAAAATTACGAGATTTTTCATTCTCAAAAATGCGTGTTTCTCAGTGTGATATGCCATTTAGAATCGATTGCGACGGGTCCTGGGTCCTGAAAACGCATAATTTTCGAGATATCGACGTCGAAACGTAAAAAATGATCCAATTCTTCACTTTTGAAAATTCGTGTTTTTGAGTGTAATATGCCACCCAGAATCGATTCCGCTGGTTTTTGGGTTCCTTGGACGAATGAATATCGAGATCTCGACGTTGGAAGGTGAAAATAATGAAATTTTTCGTGCTACGAAATTCGAGTTTTTTCGTGTAATTTGCGGCCCTGAATCGATTTTGACTGGTCCAGGGTCCTGGAAACGCATAATTTCCGGAATTTTGACGTCGGAACGTGAAAAATTATGAGATTTTTTATTCTCAAGAATTCGTGTTTTTCAGTGTAATATGCCATTTAGAATCGATTGCGACGGGTCCTGGGTCCTAAAAAAAGCATAATTTTCGAGATATCGACGTTGAAACGTGAAAAATGATCCAATTTTTCACTTTTGAAAATTCGTGTTTTTGAGTGTGACATGCCATTTAGAATCGATTGCGACGGGTCCCGTGTCCTGAAAACGCATAATTTTCAAGATATCGACGTGGAAACGTGAAGAATAATTCAATTTTTCAGTTTCGAAAAGTCGTGTTTTTGAGTGTAATATGCCACCCAGAATCGATTCCGCTGGTTTTTGGGTTCCTTGAACGAATAAATATCGAGATCTCGACGTTGGAAGGTGAAGATAATGAAATTTTTCGTGCTACGAAATATGAGTTTTTTCGTGTAATTTGCGGCCCTGAATCGATTTTGACTGGTCCCGGGTCCTGGAAACGCATAATTTCCGGAATTTTGACGTCGGAACGTGAAAAATTATGAGATTTTTCATTCACAAGAATTCGTGTTTTTCAGTGTAATATGCCATTAAGAATCGATTGCGACGGGTCCTGGGTCCTGAAAACGCATAATTTTCGAGATATCGACGTTGAAACGTGAAAAATGATCCAAATTTTCACTTTTGAAAATTCGTGTTTTTGAGTGTGACATGCCATTGAGAATCTATTGCGACGGGTCCCGGGTCCTGAAAACGCATAATTCTCAAGATATCGACGTGGAAACGTGAAGAATAATTCAATTTTTCACTTTCGAAAAGTCGTGTTTTTGAGTGTAATATGCCACCCAGAATCGATTCCGCTGGTTTTTGAGTTCCTTGAACGAATAAATATCGAGATCTCGACGTTGAAAGGTGAAGATAATGAAATTTTTCGTGCTACGAAATTTGAGTTTTTTCGTGTAATTTGCGGCCCTGAATCGATTTTGACTGGTCCCGGGTCCTGGAAACGCATAATTTCCGGAATTTTGACGTCGGAACGTGAAAAATTATGAGATTTTTCATTCTCAAGAATTCGTGTTTTTCAGTGTAATATGCCATTTAGAATCGATTGCGACGGGTCCTGGGTCCTGAAAACGCATAATTCTCGAGATATCGACGTTGAAACGTGAAAAATGATCCAATTTTTCACTTTCGAAAATTCGTGTTTTTGAGTGTGATATGCCATTTAGAATCGATTGCGACGGGTCCCGGGTCCTGGAAACGCATAATTTTCGAGATATCGACGTGGAAACGTAGAAAATGATCCAATTTTTCACTTTCGAAAATTCGCGTTTTTGAGTGTAATATGCCATTTAGAATCGATTGCGACGAGTCCCGGGTCCTGGAAACGCATAATTTTCGAGATATTGACGTGGAAACGTGAAAGATGATTCAATCTTTCACTTTCGAAAATTCGTGTTTTTGAGTGTAATATGCCACCCAGAATCGATTCCGACGGTTTTTGGGTCCCTTAGACGGATAAATATCAAGATTTTGACGTTGGAAGGTGAAATTATGAAATTTTTCGTTCTACGAAATTCGTGTTTTTTCGTGTAATTTGCGGCCCTGAATCGATTCTGACTGGTCCCGGGTCCTGGAAACGCATAGATTCCGAAATTTTGACGTCGGAACGTGAAAAATTACGAGATTTTTCATTCTCAAAAATGCGTGTTTCTCAGTGTGATATGCCATTTAGAATCGATTGCGACGGGTCCTGGGTCCTGAAAACGCATAATTTTCGAGATATCGACGTCGAAACGTAAAAAATGATCCAATTCTTCACTTTTGAAAATTCGTGTTTTTGAGTGTAATATGCCACCCAGAATCGATTCCGCTGGTTTTTGGGTTCCTTGGACGAATAAATATCGAGATCTCGACGTTGGAAGGTGAAAATAATGAAATTTTTCGTGCTACGAAATTCGAGTTTTTTCGTGTAATTTGCGGCCCTGAATCGATTTTGACTGGTCCCGGGTCCTGGAAACGCATAATTTCCGGAATTTTGACGTCGGAACGTGAAAAATTATGAGATTTTTTATTCTCAAGAATTCGTGTTTTTCAGTGTAATATGCCATTTAGAATCGATCGCGACGGGTCCTGGGTCCTAAATAAAGCATAATTTTCGAGATATCGACGTTGAAACGTGAAAAATGATCCAATTTTTCACTTTTGAAAATTCGTGTTTTTGAGTGTGACATGCCATTTAGAATCGATTGCGACGGGTCCCGTGTCCTGAAAACGCATAATTTTCAAGATATCGACGTGGAAACGTGAAGAATAATTCAATTTTTCACTTTCGAAAAGTCGTGTTTTTGAGTGTAATATGCCACCCAGAATCGATTCCGCTGGTTTTTGGGTTCCTTGAACGAATAAATATCGAGATCTCGACGTTGGAAGGTGAAGATAATGAAATTTTTCGTGCTACGAAATATGAGTTTTTCCGTGTAATTTGCGGCCCTGAATCGATTTTGACTGGTCCCGGGTCCTGGAAACGCATAATTTCCGGAATTTTGACGTCGGAACGTGAAAAATTATGAGATTTTTCATTCTCAAGAATTCGTATTTTTCAGTGTAATATGCCATTAAAAATCGATTGCGACGGGTCCTGGGTCCTGAAAACGCATAATTTTCGAGATATCGACGTTGAAACGTGAAAAATGATCCAAATTTTCACTTTTGAAAATTCGTGTTTTTGAGTGTGACATGCCATTTAGAATCTATTGCGACGGGTCCCGGGTCCTGAAAACGCATAATTCTCAAGATATCGACGTGGAAACGTGAAGAATAATTCAATTTTTCACTTTCGAAAAGTCGTGTTTTTGAGTGTAATATGCCACCCAGAATCGATTCCGCTGGTTTTTGAGTTCCTTGAACGAATAAATATCGAGATCTCGACGTTGAAAGGTGAAGATAATGAAATTTTTCGTGCTACGAAATTTGAGTTTTTTCGTGTAATTTGCGGCCCTGAATCGATTTTGACTGGTCCCGGGTCCTGGAAACGCATAATTTCCGGAATTTTGACGTCGGAACGTGAAAAATTATAAGATTTTTCATTCTCAAGAATTCGTGTTTTTCAGTGTAATATGCCATTTAGAATCGATTGCGACGGGTACTGGGTCCTGAAAACGCATAATTCTCGAGATATCGACGTTGAAACGTGAAAAATGATCCAATTTTTCACTTTCGAAAATTCGTGTTTTTGAGTGTGATATGCCATTTAGAATCGATTGCGACGGGTCCCGGGTCCTGGAAACGCATAATTTTCGAGATATCGACGTGGAAACGTAGAAAATGATCCAATTTTTCACTTTCGAAAATTCGCGTTTTTGAGTGTAATATGCCATTTAGAATCGATTGCGACGAGTCCCGGGTCCTGGAAACGCATAATTTTCAAGATATTGACGTGGAAACGTGAAAAATGATTCAATCTTTCACTTTCGAAAATTCGTGTTTTTGAGTGTAATATGCCACCCAGAATCGATTCCGACGGTTTTTGGGTCCCTTGGACGGATAAATATCAAGATTTCGACGTTGGAAGGTGAAATTATGAAATTTTTCGTTCTACGAAATTCGTGTTTTTTCGTGTAATTTGCGGCCCTGAATCGATTCTGACTGGTCCCGGGTCCTGGAAACGCATAGATTCCGAAATTTTGACGTCGGAACGTGAAAAATTACGAGATTTTTCATTCTCAAAAATGCGTGTTTTTCAGTGTGATATGCCAATTAGAATCGATTGCGACGGGTCCTGGGTCCTGAAAACGCATAATTTTCGAGATATCGACGTTGAAACGAAAAAAATGATCCAATTCTTCACTTTTGAAAATTCGTGTTTTTGAGTGTAATATGCCATTTAGAATCGATTGCGACGGGTCCTGGGTCCTGAAAACGCATAATTTTCGAGATATCGACGTTGAAACGTGAAAAATGATCCAATTTTTCACTTTTGAAAATTCGTGTTTTTGAGTGTGACATGCCATTTAGAATCGATTGCGACGGGTCCCGGGTCCTGAAAACGCATAATTTTCAAGATATCGACGTGGAAACGTGAAGAATAATTCAATTTTTCACTTTCGAAAAGTCGTGTTTTTGAGTGTAATATGCCACCCAGAATCGATTCCGCTGGTTTTTGGGTTCCTTGGACGAATAAATATCGAGATCTCGACGTTGGAAGGTGAAAATAATGAAATTTTTCGTGCTACGAAATTCGAGTTTTTTCGTGTAATTTGCGGCCCTGAATCGATTTTGACTGGTCCCGGGTCCTGGAAACGCATAATTTCCGGAATTTTGACGTCGGAACGTGAAAAATTATGAGATTTTTTATTCTCAAGAATTCGTGTTTTTCAGTGTAATATGCCATTTAGAATCGATTGCGACGGGTCCTGGGTCCTAAAAAAAGCATAATTTTCGAGATATCGACGTTGAAACGTGAAAAATGATCCAATTTTTCACTTTTGAAAATTCGTGTTTTTGAGTGTGACATGCCATTTAGAATCGATTGCGACGGGTCCCGTGTCCTGAAAACGCATAATTTTCAAGATATCGACGTGGAAACGCGAAGAATAATTCAATTTTTCACTTTCGAAAAGTCGTGTTTTTGAGTGTAATATGCCACCCAGAATCGATTCCGCTGGTTTTTGGGTTCCTTGAACGAATAAATATCGAGATCTCGACGTTGGTAGGTGAAGATAATGACATTTTTCGTGCTACGAAATTTGAGTTTTTTCGTGTAATTTGCGGCCCTGAATCGATTTTGACTGGTCCCGGGTCCTGGAAACGCATAATTTCCGGAATTTTGACGTCGGAACGTGAAAAATTATGAGATTTTTCATTCTCAAGAATTCGTGTTTTTCAGTGTAATATGCCATTGAGAATCGATTGCGACGGGTACTGGGTCCTGAAAACGCATAATTTTCGAGATATCAACGTTGAAACGTGAAAAATGATCCAATTTTTCACTTTCGAAAATTCGTGTTTTTGAGTGTGATATGCCATTTAGAATCGATTGCGACGGGTCCCGGGTCCTGGAAACGCATAATTTTCGAGATATCGACGTGGAAACGTAGAAAATGATCCAATTTTTCACTTTCGAAAATTCGCGTTTTTGAGTGTAATATGCCATTTAGAATCGATTGCGACGAGTCCCGGGTCCTGGAAACGCATAATTTTCGAGATATTGACGTGGAAACGTGAAAAATGATTCAATCTTTCACTTTCGAAAATTCGTGTTTTTGAGTGTAATATGCCACCCAGAACCGATTCCGACGGTTTTTGGGTCCCTTGGACGGATAAATATCAAGATTTCGACGTTGGAAGGTGAAGATAATGACATTTTTCGTGCTACGAAATTTGAGTTTTTTCGTGTAATTTGCGGCCCTGAATCGATTTTGACTGGTCCCGGGTCCTGGAAACGCATAATTTCCGGAATTTTGACGTCGGAACGTGAAAAATTATGAGATTTTTCATTCTCAAGAATTCGTGTTTTTCAGTGTAATATGCCATTGAGAATCGATTGCGACGGGTACTGGGTCCTGAAAACGCATAATTTTCGAGATATCAACGTTGAAACGTGAAAAATGATCCAATTTTTCACTTTCGAAAATTCGTGTTTTTGAGTGTGATATGCCATTTAGAATCGATTGCGACGGGTCCCGGGTCCTGGAAACGCATAATTTTCGAGATATCGACGTGGAAACGTAGAAAATGATCCAATTTTTCACTTTCGAAAATTCGCGTTTTTGAGTGTAATATGCCATTTAGAATCGATTGCGACGAGTCCCGGGTCCTGGAAACGCATAATTTTCAAGATATTCACGTGGAAACGTGAAAAATGATTCAATCTTTCACTTCCGAAAATTCGTGTTTTTGAGTGTAATATGCCACCCAGAATCGATTCCGACGGTTTTTGGGTCCCTTGGACGGATAAATATCAAGATTTCGACGTTGGAAGGTGAAATTATGAAATTTTTCGTTCTACGAAATTCGTGTTTTTTCGTGTAATTTGCGGCCCTGAATCGATTCTGACTGGTCCCGGGTCCTGGAAACGCATAGATTCCAAAATTTTGACGTCGGAACGTGAAAAATTACGAGATTTTTCATTCTCAAAAATGCGTGTTTTTCAGTGTAATATGCCATTTACAATCGATTGCGACGGGTCCTGGGTCCTGAAAACGCATAATTTTCGAGATATCGACGTTGAAACGTAAAAAATGATCCAATTCTTCACTTTTGAAAATTCGTGTTTTTGAGTGTAATATGCCATTTAGAATCGATTGCGACGGGTCCTGGGTCCTGGAAACGCATAATTTTCGAGATATCGACGTTGAAACGTGAAAAATGATCCAATTTTTCACTTTTGAAAATTCGTGTTTTTGAGTGTGACATGCCATTTAGAATCGATTGCGACGGGTACTGGGTCCTGAAAACGCATAATTTTCAAGATATCGACGTGGAAACGTGAAGAATAATTCAATTTTTCACTTTCGAAAAGTCGTGTTTTTGAGTGTAATATGCCACCCAGAATCGATTCCGCTGGTTTTTGGGTTCCTTGGACGAATAAATATCGAGATCTCGCCGTTGGAAGGTGAAAATAATGAAATTTTCCGTGCTACGAAATTCGAGTTTTTTCGTGTAATTTGCGGCCCTGAATCGATTTTGACTGGTCCCGGGTCCTGGAAACGCATAATTTCCGGAATTTTGACGTTGGAACGTGAAAAATTATGAGATTTTTCATTCTCAAGAATTCGTGTTTTTCAGTGTAATATGCCATTTAGAATCGATTGCGACGGGTCCTGGGTCCTAAAAAAAGCATAATTTTCGAGATATCGACGTTGAAACGTGAAAAATGATCCAATTTTTTACTTTTGAAAATTCGTGTTTTTGAGTGTGACATGCCATTTAGAATCGATTGCGACGGGTCCCGTGTCCTAAAAACGCATAATTTTCAAGATATCGACGTGGAAACGTGAAGAATAATTCAATTTTTCACTTTCGAAAAGTCGTGTTTTTGAGTGTAATATGCCACCCAGAATCGATTCCGCTGGTTTTTGGGTTCCTTGAACGAATAAATATCGAGATCTCGACGTTGGAAGGTGAAGATAATGAAATTTTTCGTGCTACGAAATTTAAGTTTTTTCGTGTAATTTGCGGCCCTGAATCGATTTTGACTGGTCCCAGGTCCTGGAAACGCATAATTTCCGGAATTTTGACGTCGGAACGTGAAAAATTATGAGATTTTTCATTCTCAAGAATTCGTGTTTTTCAGTGTAATATGCCATTTAGAATCGATTGCGACGGGTACTGGGTCCTGAAAACGCATAATTCTCGAGATATCGACGTTGAAACGTGAAAAATGATCCAATTTTTCACTTTCGAAAATTCGTGTTTTTGAGTGTGATATGCCATTTAGAATCGATTGCGACGGGTCCCGGGTCCTGGAAACGCATAATTTTCGAGATATCGACGTGGAAACGTAGAAAATGATCCAATTTTTCACTTTCGAAAATTCGCGTTTTTGAGTGTAATATGCCATTTAGAATCGATTGCGACGAGTCCCGGGTCCTGGAAACGCATAATTTTCGAGATATTGACGTGGAAACGTGAAAAATGATTCAATCTTTCACTTTCGAAAATTCGTGTTTTTGAGTGTAATATGCCACCCAGAATCGATTCCGACGGTTTTTGGGTCCCTTGGACGGATAAATATCAAGATTTCGACGTTGGAAGGTGAAATTATGAAATTTTTCGTTCTACGAAATTCGTGTTTTTTCGTGTAATTTGCGGCCCTGAATCGATTCTGACTGGTCCCGGGTCCTGGAAACGCATAGATTCCGAAATTTTGACGTCGGAACGTGAAAAATTACGAGATTTTTCATTCTCAAAAATGCGTGTTTTTCAGTGTGATATGCCAATTAGAATCGATTGCGACGGGTCCTGGGTCCTGAAAACGCATAATTTTCGAGATATCGACGTTGAAACGAAAAAAATGATCCAATTCTTCACTTTTGAAAATTCGTGTTTTTGAGTGTAATATGCCATTTAGAATCGATTGCGACGTTCCTGGGTCCTGAAAACGCATAATTTTCGAGATATCGACGTTGAAACGTGAAAAATGATCCAATTTTTCACTTTTGAAAATTCGTGTTTTTGAGTGTGACATGCCATTTAGAATCGATTGCGACGGGTCCCGGGTCCTGAAAACGCATAATTTTCAAGATATCGACGTGGAAACGTGAAGAATAATTCAATTTTTCACTTTCGAAAAGTCGTGTTTTTGAGTGTAATATGCCACCCAGAATCGATTCCGCTGGTTTTTGGGTTCCTTGGACGAATAAATATCGAGATCTCGACGTTGGAAGGTGAAAATAATGAAATTTTTCGTGCTACGAAATTCGAGTTTTTTCGTGTAATTTGCGGCCCTGAATCGATTTTGACTGGTCCCGGGTCCTGGAAACGCATAATTTCCGGAATTTTGACGTCGGAACGTGAAAAATTATGAGATTTTTTATTCTCAAGAATTCGTGTTTTTCAGTGTAATATGCCATTTAGAATCGATTGCGACGGGTCCTGGGTCCTAAAAAAAGCATAATTTTCGAGATATCGACGTTGAAACGTGAAAAATGATCCAATTTTTCACTTTTGAAAATTCGTGTTTTTGAGTGTGACATGCCATTTAGAATCGATTGCGACGGGTCCCGTGTCCTGAAAACGCATAATTTTCAAGATATCGACGTGGAAACGCGAAGAATAATTCAATTTTTCACTTTCGAAAAGTCGTGTTTTTGAGTGTAATATGCCACCCAGAATCGATTCCGCTGGTTTTTGGGTTCCTTGAACGAATAAATATCGAGATCTCGACGTTGGAAGGTGAAGATAATGACATTTTTCGTGCTACGAAATTTGAGTTTTTTCGTGTAATTTGCGGCCCTGAATCGATTTTGACTGGTCCCGGGTCCTGGAAACGCATAATTTCCGGAATTTTGACGTCGGAACGTGAAAAATTATGAGATTTTTCATTCTCAAGAATTCGTGTTTTTCAGTGTAATATGCCATTGAGAATCGATTGCGACGGGTACTGGGTCCTGAAAACGCATAATTTTCGAGATATCAACGTTGAAACGTGAAAAATGATCCAATTTTTCACTTTCGAAAATTCGTGTTTTTGAGTGTGATATGCCATTTAGAATCGATTGCGACGGGTCCCGGGTCCTGGAAACGCATAATTTTCGAGATATCGACGTGGAAACGTAGAAAATGATCCAATTTTTCACTTTCGAAAATTCGCGTTTTTGAGTGTAATATGCCATTTAGAATCGATTGCGACGAGTCCCGGGTCCTGGAAACGCATAATTTTCGAGATATTGACGTGGAAACGTGAAAAATGATTCAATCTTTCACTTTCGAAAATTCGTGTTTTTGAGTGTAATATGCCACCCAGAACCGATTCCGACGGTTTTTGGGTCCCTTGGACGGATAAATATCAAGATTTCGACGTTGGAAGGTGAAGATAATGACATTTTTCGTGCTACGAAATTTGAGTTTTTTCGTGTAATTTGCGGCCCTGAATCGATTTTGACTGGTCCCGGGTCCTGGAAACGCATAATTTCCGGAATTTTGACGTCGGAACGTGAAAAATTATGAGATTTTTCATTCTCAAGAATTCGTGTTTTTCAGTGTAATATGCCATTGAGAATCGATTGCGACGGGTACTGGGTCCTGAAAACGCATAATTTTCGAGATATCAACGTTGAAACGTGAAAAATGATCCAATTTTTCACTTTCGAAAATTCGTGTTTTTGAGTGTGATATGCCATTTAGAATCGATTGCGACGGGTCCCGGGTCCTGGAAACGCATAATTTTCGAGATATCGACGTGGAAACGTAGAAAATGATCCAATTTTTCACTTTCGAAAATTCGCGTTTTTGAGTGTAATATGCCATTTAGAATCGATTGCGACGAGTCCCGGGTCCTGGAAACGCATAATTTTCGAGATATTGACGTGGAAACGTGAAAAATGATTCAATCTTTCACTTTCGAAAATTCGTGTTTTTGAGTGTAATATGCCACCCAGAACCGATTCCGACGGTTTTTGGGTCCCTTGGACGGATAAATATCAAGATTTCGACGTTGGAAGGTGAAATTATGAAATTTTTCGTTCTAAGAAATTCGTGTTTTTTCGTGTAATTTGCGGCCCTGAATCGATTCTGACTGGTCCCGGGTCCTGGAAACGCATAGATTCCGAAATTTTGACGTCGGAACGTGAAAAATTATGAGATTTTTCATTCTCAAGAATTCGTGTTTTTCAGTGTAATCTGCCATTTAGAATCGATTGCGACGGGTACTGGGTCCTGAAAACGCATAATTCTCGAGATATCGACGTTGAAACGTGAAAAATGATCCAATTTTTCACTTTCGAAAATTCGTGTTTTTGAGTGTGATATGCCATTTAGAATCGATTGCGACGGGTCCCGGGTCCTGGAAACGCATAATTTTCGAGATATCGACGTGGAAACGTAGAAAATGATCCAATTTTTCACTTTCGAAAATTCGCGTTTTTGAGTGTAATATGCCATTTAGAATCGATTGCGACGAGTCCCGGGTCCTGGAAACGCATAATTTTCAAGATATTCACGTGGAAACGTGAAAAATGATTCAATTTTTCACTTTCGAAAAGTCGTGTTTTTGAGTGTAATATGCCACCCAGAATCGATTCCGCTGGTTTTTGGGTTCCTTGGACGAATAAATATCGAGATCTCGCCGTTGGAAGGTGAAAATAATGAAATTTTCCGTGCTACGAAATTCGAGTTTTTTCGTGTAATTTGCGGCCCTGAATCGATTTTGACTGGTCCCGGGTCCTGGAAACGCATAATTTCCGGAATTTTGACGTTGGAACGTGAAAAATTATGAGATTTTTCATTCTCAAGAATTCGTGTTTTTCAGTGTAATATGCCATTTAGAATCGATTGCGACGGGTCCTGGGTCCTAAAAAAAGCATAATTTTCGAGATATCGACGTTGAAACGTGAAAAATGATCCAATTTTTTACTTTTGAAAATTCGTGTTTTTGAGTGTGACATGCCATTTAGAATCGATTGCGACGGGTCCCGTGTCCTAAAAACGCATAATTTTCAAGATATCGACGTGGAAACGTGAAGAATAATTCAATTTTTCACTTTCGAAAAGTCGTGTTTTTGAGTGTAATATGCCACCCAGAATCGATTCCGCTGGTTTTTGGGTTCCTTGAACGAATAAATATCGAGATCTCGACGTTGGAAGGTGAAGATAATGAAATTTTTCGTGCTACGAAATTTAAGTTTTTTCGTGTAATTTGCGGCCCTGAATCGATTTTGACTGGTCCCAGGTCCTGGAAACGCATAATTTCCGGAATTTTGACGTCGGAACGTGAAAAATTATGAGATTTTTCATTCTCAAGAATTCGTGTTTTTCAGTGTAATATGCCATTTAGAATCGATTGCGACGGGTACTGGGTCCTGAAAACGCATAATTCTCGAGATATCGACGTTGAAACGTGAAAAATGATCCAATTTTTCACTTTCGAAAATTCGTGTTTTTGAGTGTGATATGCCATTTAGAATCGATTGCGACGGGTCCCGGGTCCTGGAAACGCATAATTTTCGAGATATCGACGTGGAAACGTAGAAAATGATCCAATTTTTCACTTTCGAAAATTCGCGTTTTTGAGTGTAATATGCCATTTAGAATCGATTGCGACGAGTCCCGGGTCCTGGAAACGCATAATTTTCGAGATATTGACGTGGAAACGTGAAAAATGATTCAATCTTTCACTTTCGAAAATTCGTGTTTTTGAGTGTAATATGCCACCCAGAATCGATTCCGAAGGTTTTTGGGTCCCTTGGACGGATAAATATCAAGATTTCGACGTTGGAAGGTGAAATTATGAAATTTTTCGTTCTACGAAATTCGTGTTTTTTCGTGTAATTTGCGGCCCTGAATCGATTCTGACTGGTCCCGGGTCCTGGAAACGCATAGATTCCGAAATTGTGACGTCGGAACGTGAAAAATTACGAGATTTTTCATTCTCAAAAATGCGTGTTTTTCAGTGTAATATGCCAATTAGAATCGATTGCGACGGGTCCTGGGTCCTGAAAACGCATAATTTTCGAGATATCGACGTTGAAACGAAAAAAATGATCCAATTCTTCACTTTTGAAAATTCGTGTTTTTGAGTGTAATATGCCATTTAGAATCGATTGCGACGGGTCCTGGGTCCTGAAAACGCATAATTTTCGAGATATCGACGTTGAAACGTGAAAAATGATCCAATTTTTCACTTTTGAAAATTCGTGTTTTTGAGTGTGACATGCCATTTAGAATCGATTGCGACGGGTCCCGGGTCCTGAAAACGCATAATTTTCAAGATATCGACGTGGAAACGTGAAGAATAATTCAATTTTTCACTTTCGAAAAGTCGTGTTTTTGAGTGTAATATGCCACCCAGAATCGATTCCGCTGGTTTTTGGGTTCCTTGGACGAATAAATATCGAGATCTCGACGTTGGAAGGTGAAAATAATGAAATTTTTCGTGCTACGAAATTCGAGTTTTTTCGTGTAATTTGCGGCCCTGAATCGATTTTGACTGGTCCCGGGTCCTGGAAACGCATAATTTCCGGAATTTTGACGTCGGAACGTGAAAAATTATGAGATTTTTTATTCTCAAGAATTCGTGTTTTTCAGTGTAATATGCCATTTAGAATCGATTGCGACGGGTCCTGGGTCCTAAAAAAAGCATAATTTTCGAGATATCGACGTTGAAACGTGAAAAATGATCCAATTTTTCACTTTTGAAAATTCGTGTTTTTGAGTGTGACATGCCATTTAGAATCGATTGCGACGGGTCCCGTGTCCTGAAAACGCATAATTTTCAAGATATCGACGTGGAAACGCGAAGAATAATTCAATTTTTCACTTTCGAAAAGTCGTGTTTTTGAGTGTAATATGCCACCCAGAATCGATTCCGCTGGTTTTTGGGTTCCTTGAACGAATAAATATCGAGATCTCGACGTTGGAAGGTGAAGATAATGACATTTTTCGTGCTACGAAATTTGAGTTTTTTCGTGTAATTTGCGGCCCTGAATCGATTTTGACTGGTCCCGGGTCCTGGAAACGCATAATTTCCGGAATTTTGACGTCGGAACGTGAAAAATTATGAGATTTTTCATTCTCAAGAATTCGTGTTTTTCAGTGTAATATGCCATTAAGAATCGATTGCGACGGGTACTGGGTCCTGAAAACGCATAATTTTCGAGATATCAACGTTGAAACGTGAAAAATGATCCAATTTTTCACTTTCGAAAATTCGTGTTTTTGAGTGTGATATGCCATTTAGAATCGATTGCGACGGGTCCCGGGTCCTGGAAACGCATAATTTTCGAGATATCGACGTGGAAACGTAGAAAATGATCCAATTTTTCACTTTCGAAAATTCGCGTTTTTGAGTGTAATATGCCATTTAGAATCGATTGCGACGAGTCCCGGGTCCTGGAAACGCATAATTTTCGAGATATTGACGTGGAAACGTGAAAAATGATTCAATCTTTCACTTTCGAAAATTCGTGTTTTTGAGTGTAATATGCCACCCAGAACCGATTCCGACGGTTTTTGGGTCCCTTGGACGGATAAATATCAAGATTTCGACGTTGGAAGGTGAAATTATGAAATTTTTCGTTCTAAGAAATTCGTGTTTTTTCGTGTAATTTGCGGCCCTGAATCGATTCTGACTGGTCCCGGGTCCTGGAAACGCATAGATTCCGGAATTTTGACGTCGGAACGTGAAAAATTATGAGATTTTTCATTCTCAAGAATTCGTGTTTTTCAGTGTAATATGCCATTAAGAATCGATTGCGACGGGTACTGGGTCCTGAAAACGCATAATTCTCGAGATATCAACGTTGAAACGTGAAAAATGATCCAATTTCTCACTTTCGAAAATTCGTGTTTCTGAGTGTGATATGCCATTTAGAATCGATTGCGACGGGTCCCGGGTTCTGGAAACGCATAATTTTCGAGATATCGACGTGGAAACGTAGAAAATGATCCAATTTTTCACTTTCGAAAATTCGCGTTTTTGAGTGTAATATGCCATTTAGAATCGATTGCGACGAGTCCCGGGTCCTGGAAACGCATAATTTTCGAGATATTGACGTGGAAACGTGAAAAATGATTCAATCTTTCACTTTCGAAAATTCGTGTTTTTGAGTGTAATATGCCACTCAGAATCGATTCCGACGGTTTTTGGGTACCTTGGACGGATAAATATCAAGATCTCGACGTTGGAAGGTGAAATTATGAAATTTTTCGTTCTACGAAATTCGTGTTTCTTCGTGTAATTTGCGGCCCTGAATCGATTCTGACTGGTCCCGGGTCCTGGAAACGCATAATTTCCGGAATTTTGACGTCGGAACGTGAAAAATTATGAGATTTTTCATTCTCAAGAATTCGTGTTTTTCAGTGTAATATGCCATTTAGAATCGATTGCGACGGGTCCTGGGTCCTAAAAAAAGCATAATTTTCGAGATATCGACGTTGAAACGTGAAAAATGATCCAATTTTTCACTTTTGAAAATTCGTGTTTTTGAGTGTGACATGCCATTTAGAATCGATTGCGACGGGTCCCGTGTCCTGAAAACGCATAATTTTCAAGATATCGACGTGGAAACGTGAAGAATAATTCAATGAAGATTCAATTCAAGAATTCGTGTTTTTCAGTGTAATATGCCATTTAGAATCGATTGCGACGGGTCCTGGGTCCTAAAAAAAGCATAATTTTCGAGATATCGACGCTGAAACGTGAAAAATGATCCAATTTTTCACTTTTGAAAATTCGTGTTTTTGAATGTAATATGCCATTTAGAATCGATTGCGACGGGTCCCGGGTCCTGGAAACGCATAATTTTCGAGATATCGACGTGAAAACGTAGAAAATGATCCAATTTTTCACTTTCGAAAAGTCGTGTTTTCGAGTGTAATATGCCACACAGAATCGATTCCGCTGGTTTTTGGGTTCCTTGAACGAATAAATATCGAGATCTCGACGTTGGAAGGTGAAGATAATGAAATTTTTCGTGCTACGAAATTTGAGTTTTTTCGTGTAATTTGCGGCCCTGAATCGATTTTGACTGGTCCCGGGTCCTGGAAACGCATAATTTCCGGAATTTTGACGTCGGAACGTGAAAAATTATGAGATTTTTCATTCTCAAGAATTCGTGTTTTTCAGTGTAATATGCCATTAAGAATCGATTGCGACGGGTACTGGGTCCTGGAAACGCATAATTCTCAAGATATCAACGTTGAAACGTAAAAAATGATCCAATTTTTCACTTTCGAAAATTCGTGTTTTTGAGTGTGATATGCCATTTAGAATCGATTGCGACGGGTCCTGGGTCCTAAAAAAAGCATAATTCTCGAGATATCGACGTTGAAACGTGAAAAATGATCCAATTTTTCACTTTTGAAAATTCGTGTTTTTGAGTGTAATATGCCATTTAGAATCGATTGCGACGGGTCCTGGGTCCTGAAAACGCATAATTTTCGAGATATCGACGTTGAAACGTGAAAAATGATCCAATTTTTCACTTTTGAAAATTCGTGTTTTTGAGTGTGACATGCCATTTAGAATCGATTGCGACGGGTCCCGGGTCCTGAAAACGCATAATTTTCAAGATATCGACGTGGAAACGTGAAGAGTAATTCAATTTTCCACTTTTGAAAAGTCGTGTTTTTGAGTGTAATATGCCACCCAGAATCGATTCCGCTGGTTTTTGGGTTCCTTGGACGAATAAATATCGAGATCTCGACGTTGGAAGGTGAAAATAATGAAATTTTTCGTGCTACGAAATTCGAGTTTTTTCGTGTAATTTGCGGCCCTGAATCGATTTTGACTGGTCCCGGGTCCTGGAAACGCATAATTTCCGGAATTTTGACGTCGGAACGTGAAAAATTATGAGATTTTTCATTCTCAAGAATTCGTGTTTTTCAGTGTAATATGCCATTTAGAATCGATTGCGACGGGTACTGGGTCCTGAAAACGCATAATTCTCGAGATATCGACGTTGAAACGTGAAAAATGATCCAATTTTTCACTTTCGAAAATTCGTGTTTTTGAGTGTGATATGCCATTTAGAATCGATTGCGACGGGTCCCGGGTCCTGGAAACGCATAATTTTCGAGATATCGACGTGGAAACGTAGAAAATGATCCAATTTTTCACTTTCGGAAATTCGCGTTTTTGAGCGTAATATGCCATTTAGAATCGATTGCGACGGGTCCTGGGTCCTGAAAACGCATAATTTTCGAGATATCGACGTTGAAACGTGAAAAATGATCCAATTTTTCACTTTCGAAAATTCGTGTTTTTGAGTGTGATATGCCATTTAGAATCGATTGCGACGGGTCCCGGGTCCTGGAAACGCATAATTTTCGAGATATCGACGTGGAAACGTAGAAAATGATCCAATTTTTCACTTTCGAAAATTCGCGTTTTTGAGTGTAATATGCCATTTAGAATCGATTGCGACGGGTCCTGGGTCCTGAAAACGCATAATTTTCGAGATATCAACGTTGAAACGTGAAAAATGATCCAAATTTTCACTTTTGAAAATTCGTGTTTTTGAGTGTGACATGCCATTTAGAATCGATTGCGACGGGTCCCGGGTCCTGAAAACGCATAATTCTCAAGATATCGACGTGGAAACGTGAAGAATAATTCAATTTTTCACTTTCGAAAAGTCGTGTTTTTGAGTGTAATATGCCACCCAGAATCGATTCCGCTGGTTTTTGGGTTCCTTGAACGAATAAATATCGAGATCTCGACGTTGGAAGGTGAAGATAATGAAATTTTTCGTGCTACGAAATTTGAGTTTTTTCGTGTAATTTGCGGCCCTGAATCGATTTTGACTGGTCCCGGGTCCTGGAAACGCATAATTTCCGGAATTTTGACGTCGGAACGTGAAAAATTATGAGATTTTTCATTCTCAAGAATTCGTGTTTTTCAGTGTAATCTGCCATTTAGAATCGATTGCGACGGGTACTGGGTCCTGAAAACGCATAATTCTCGAGATATCGACGTTTAAACGTGAAAAATGATCAAATTTTTGACTTTCGAAAATTCATGTTTTTGAGTGTGATATGCCATTTAGAATCGATTGCGACGGGTCCCGGGTCCTGGAAACGCATAATTTTCGAGATATCGACGTGGAAACGTAGAAAATGATCCAATTTTTCACTTTCGAAAATTCGCGTTTTTGAGTGTAATATGCCATTTAGAATCGATTGCGACGAGTCCCGGGTCCTGGAAACGCATAATTTTCGAGATATTGACGTGGAAACGTGAAAAATGATTCAATCTTTCTTTTTCGAAAATTCGTGTTTTTGAGTGTAATATGCCACTCAGAATCGATTCCGACGGTTTTTGGGTACCTTGGACGGATAAATATCAAGATTTCGACGTTGGAAGGTGAAATTATGAAATTTTTCGTTCTACGAAATTCGTGTTTTTTCGTGTAATTTGCGGCCCTGAATCGATTCTGACTGGTCCCGGGTCCTGGAAACGCATAGATTCCGAAATTTTGACGTCGGAACGTGAAAAATTACGAGATTTTTCATTCTCAAAAATGCGTGTTTCTCAGTGTAATATGCCATTTAGAATCGATTGCGACGGGTCCTGGGTCCTGAAAACGCATAATTTTCGAGATATCGACGTTGAAACGTAAAAAATGATCCATTTCTTCACTTTTGAAAATTTGTGTTTTTGAGTGAAATATGCCATTTAGAATCGATTGCGACGGGTCCTGGGTCCTGGAAACGCATAATTTTCGAGATATCGACGTTGAAACGTGAAAAATGATCCAATTTTTCACTTCTGAAAATTCGTGTTTTTGAGTGTGACATGCCATTTCGAATCGATTCCGACGGGTCCCGGGTCCTGAAAACGCATAATTTTCGAGATATTGACGTGGAAACGTGAAAAATGATTCAATCTTTCACTTTCGAAAATTCGTGTTTTTGAGTGTAATATGCCACCCAGAATCGATTCCGACGGTTTCTGGGTTCCTTGGACGAATGAATATCGAGATCTCGACGTTGGAAGGTGAAAATAATGAAATTTTTCGTGCTACGAAATTCGAGTTTTTTCGTGTAATTTGCGGCCCTGAATCGATTTTGACTGGTCCCGGGTCCTGGAAACGCATAATTTCCGGAATTTTGACGTTGGAACGTGAAAAATTATGAGATTTTTCATTCTCAAGAATTCGTGTTTTTCAGTGTAATATGCCATTTAGAATCGATTGCGACGGGTACTGGGTCCTGAAAACGCATAATTCTCGAGATATCGACGTTGAAACGTGAAAAATGATCCAATTTTTCACTTTCGAAAATTCGTGTTTTTGAGTGTGATATGCCATTTAGAATCGATTGCGACGGGTCCCGGGTCCTGGAAACGCATAATTTTCGAGATATCGACGTGGAAACGTAGAAAATGATCCAATTTTTCACTTTCGAAAATTCGCGTTTTTGAGTGTAATATGCCATTTAGAATCGATTGCGACGGGTCCTGGGTCCTGAAAACGCATAATTTTCGAGATATCGACGTTGAAACGTGAGAAATGATCCAAATTTTCACTTTTGAAAATTCGTGTTTTTGAGTGTGACATGCCATTTAGAATCGATTGCGACGGGTCCCGGGTCCTGAAAACGCATAATTCTCAAGATATCGACGTGGAAACGTGAAGAATAATTCAATTTTTCACTTTCGAAAAGTCGTGTTTTTGAGTGTAATATGCCACCCAGAATCGATTCCGCTGGTTTTTGGGTTCCTTGAACGAATAAATATCGAGATCTCGACGTTGGAAGGTAAAGATAATGAAATTTTTCGTGCTACGAAATTTGAGTTTTTTCGTGTAATTTGCGGCCCTGAATCGATTTTGACTGGTCCCGGGTCCTGGAAACGCATAATTTCCGGAATTTTGACGTCGGAACGTGAAAAATTATGAGATTTTTCATTCTCAAGAATTCGTGTTTTTCAGTGTAATCTGCCATTGAGAATCGATTGCGACGGGTACTGGGTCCTGAAAACGCATGATTCTCGAGATATCGACGTTGAAACGTGAAAAATGATCCAATTTTTCACTTTCGAAAATTCGTGTTTTTGAGTGTGATATGCCATTTAGAATCGATTGCGACGGGTCCCGGGTCCTGGAAACGCATAATTTTCGAGATATCGACGTGGAAACGTAGAAAATGATCCAATTTTTCACTTTCGAAAATTCGCGTTTTTGAGTGTAATATGCCATTTAGAATCGATTGCGACGAGTCCTGGGTCCTGGAAACGCATAATTTTCGAGATCTTGACGTGGAAACGTGAAAAATGATTCAATCTTTCACTTTCGAAAATTCGTGTTTTTGAGTGTAATATGCCACCCAGAATCGATTCCGACGGTTTTTGGGTCCCTTGGACGGATAAATATCAAGATTTCGACGTTGGAAGGTGAAATTATGAAATTTTTCGTTCTACGAAATTCGTGTTTTTTCGTGTAATTTGCGGCCCTGAATCGATTCTGACTGGTCCCGGGTCCTGGAAACGCATAGATTCCGAAATTTTGACGTCGGAACGTGAAAAATTACGAGATTTTTCATTCTCAAAAATGCGTGTTTTTCAGTGTAATATGCCATTTAGAATCGATTGCGACGGGTCCTGGGTCCTGAAAACGCATGATTTTCGAGATATCGACGTTGAAACGTGAAAAATGATCCAATTTTTCACTTTTGAAAATTCGTGTTTTTGAGTGTAATATGCCATTTAGAATCGATTGCGACGGGTCCTGGGTCCTGAAAACGCATAATTTTCGAGATATCGACGTTGAAACGTGAAAAATGATCCAATTTTTCACTTTTGAAAATTCGTGTTTTTGAGTGTGACATGCCATTTAGAATCGATTGCGACGGGTCCCGGGTCCTGAAAACGCATAATTTTCAAGATATCGACGTGGAAACGTGAAGAGTAATTCAATTTTCCACTTTTGAAAAGTCGTGTTTTTGAGTGTAATATGCCACCCAGAATCGATTCCGCTGGTTTTTGGGTTCCTTGGACGAATAAATATCGAGATCTCGACGTTGGAAGGTGAAAATAATGAAATTTTTCGTGCTACGAAATTCGAGTTTTTTCGTGTAATTTGCGGCCCTGAATCGATTTTGACTGGTCCCGGGTCCTGGAAACGCATAATTTCCGGAATTTTGACGTCGGAACGTGAAAAATTATGAGATTTTTCATTCTCAAGAATTCGTGTTTTTCAGTGTAATATGCCATTTAGAATCGATTGCGACGGGTACTGGGTCCTGAAAACGCATGATTCTCGAGATATCGACGTTGAAACGTGAAAAATGATCCAATTTTTCACTTTCGAAAATTCGTGTTTTTGAGTGTGATATGCCATTTAGAATCGATTGCGACGGGTCCCGTGTCCTGGAAACGCATAATTTTCGAGATATCGACGTGGAAACGTAGAAAATGATCCAATTTTCACTTTCGAAAATTCGCGTTTTTGAGTGTAATATGCCATTTAGAATCGATTGCGACGAGTCCCGGGTCCTGGAAACGCATAATTTTCGAGATATTGACGTGGAAACGTGGAAAATGATTCAATCTTTCACTTTCGAAAATTCGTGTTTTTTGAGTGTAATATGCCACCCAGAATCGAATCCGACGGTTTTTGGGTCCCTTGGACGGATAAATATCAAGATTCCGACGTTGGAAGGTGAAATTATGAAATTTTTCGTTCTACGAAATTCGTGTTTTTTCGTGTAATTTACGGCCCTGAATCGATTCTGACTGGTCCCGGGTCCTGGAAACGCATAGATTCCGAAATTTTGACGTCGGAACGTGAAAAATTACGAGATTTTTCATTCTCAAAAATGCGTGTTTTTCAGTGTAATATGCCATTTAGAATCGATTGCGACGGGTCCTGGGTCCTGAAAACGCATGATTCTCGAGATATCGACGTTCAAACGTAGAAAATGATCCAATTTTTCACTTTCGAAAATTCGTGTTTTTGAGTGTGATATGCCATTTAGAATCGATTGCGACGGGTCCCGGGTCCTGGAAACGCATAACTTTCGAGATATCGACATGGAAACGTAGAAAATGATCCAATTTTTCACTTTCGAAAATTCGCGTTTTTGAGTGTAATATGCCATTTAGAATCGATTGCGACGAGTCCCGTGTCCTGAAAACGCATAATTTTCAAGATATCGACGTGGAAACGTGAAGAATAATTCAATTTTTTACTTTCGAAAAGTCGTGTTTTTGAGTGTAATATGCCACCCAGAATCGATTTCGCTGGTTTTTGGGTTCCTTGAGCGAATAAATATCGAGATCTCGACGTTGGAAGGTGAAGATAATGAAATTTTTCGTGCTACGGAATTTGAGTTTTTTCGTGTAATTTGCGGCCCTGAATCGATTTTGACTGGTCCCGGGTCCTGGAAACGCATAATTTCCGGAATTTTGACGTCGGAACGTGAAAAATTATGAGATTTTTCATTCTCAAGAATTCGTGTTTTTCAGTGTAATATGCCATTTAGAATCGATTGCGACGGGTACTGGGTCCTGAAAACGCATAATTCTCGAGATATCGACGTTGAAACGTGAAAAATGATCCAATTTTTTACTTTCGAAAATTCGTGTTTTTGAGTGTGATATGCCATTTAGAATCGATTGCGACGGGTCCCGGGTCCTGGAAACGCATAACTTTCGAGATATCGACGTGGAAACGTAGAAAATGATCCAATTTTTCACTTTCGAAAATTCGCGTTTTTGAGTGTAATATGCCATTTAGAATCGATTGCGACGAGTCCCGGGTCCTGGAAACGCATAATTTTCGAGATATTGACGTGGAAACGTGAAAAATGATCCAATTTTTCACTTTCGAAAATTCGAGTTTTTGAGTGTAATATGCCATATAGAATCGATTGCGACGGGTCCCGGGTCCTGGAAACGCATAAATTTCGAGATATCGACGTGGAAACGTAGAAAATGATCCAATTTTTCACTTTCGAAAATTCGCGTTTTTGAGTGTAATATGCCATTTAGAATCGATTGCGACGAGTCCCGGGTCCTGGAAACGCATAATTTTCGAGATATTGACGTGGAAACGTGAAAAATGATTCAATCTTCCACTTTCGAAAATTCGTGTTTTTGAGTGTAATATGCCACCCAGAATCGATTCCGACGGTTTTTGGGTCCCTTGGACGGATAAATATCAAGATTTCGACGTTGGAAGGTGAAATTATGAAATTATTCGTTCTACGAAATTCGTGTTTTTTCGTGTAATTTGCGGCCCTGAATCGATTCTGACTGGTCCCGGGTCCTGGAAACGCATAGATTCCGAAATTTTGACGTCGGAACGTGAAAAATTACGAGATTTTTCATTCTCAAAAATGCGTGTTTTTCAGTGTAATATGCCATTTAGAATCGATTGCGACGGGTCCTGGGTCCTGAAAACGCATAATTTTCGAGATATCGACGTTGAAACGTAAAAAATGATCCAATTCTTCACTTTTGAAAATTCGTGTTTTTGAGTGTAATATGCCATTTAGAATCGATTGCGACGGGTCCTGGGTCCTGAAAACGCATAATTTTCGAGATATCGACGTTGAAACGTGAAAAATGATCCAATTTTTCAATTTTGAAAATTCGTGTTTTTGAGTGTGACATGCCATTTAGAATCGATTGCGACGGGTCCCGGGTCCTGAAAACGCATAATTTTCGAGAAATCGACGTGGAAACGTGAAGAATGATTCAATTTTTCACTTTCGAAAAGTCGTGTTTTTGAGTGTAATATGCCACCCAGAATCGATTCCGCTGGTTTTTGGGTTCCTTGAACGAATAAATATCGAGATCTCGACGTTGGAAGGTGAAGATAATGAAATTTTTCGTGCTACGAAATTTAAGTTTTTTCGTGTAATTTGCGGCCCTGAATCGATTTTGACTGGTCCCAGGTCCTGGAAACGCATAATTTCCGGAATTTTGACGTCGGAACGTGAAAAATTATGAGATTTTTCATTCTCAAGAATTCGTGTTTTTCAGTGTAATATGCCATTTAAAATCGATTGCGACGGGTACTGGGTCCTGAAAACGCATGATTCTCGAGATATCGACGTGGAAACGTAGAAAATGATCCAATTTTTCACTTTCGAAAATTCGAGTTTTTGAGTGTAATATGCCATATAGAATCGATTGCGACGGGTCCCGGGTCCTGGAAACGCATAAATTTCGAGATATCGACGTGGAAACGTAGAAAATGATCCAATTTTTCACTTTCGAAAATTCGCGTTTTTGAGTGTAATATGCCATTTAGAATCGATTGCGACGAGTCCCGGGTCCTGGAAACGCATAATTTTCGAGATATTGACGTGGAAACGTGAAAAATGATTCAATCTTTCACTTTCGAAAATTCGTGTTTTTGAGTGTAATATGCCACTCAGAATCGATTCCGACGGTTTTTGGGTACCTTGGACGGATAAATATCAAGATTTCGACGTTGGAAGGTGAAATTATGAAATTTTTCGTTCTACGAAATTCGTGTTTTTTCGTGTAATTTGCGGCCCTGAATCGATTCTGACTGGTCCCGGGTCCTGGAAACGCATAGATTCCGAAATTTTGACGTCGGAACGTGAAAAATTACGAGATTTTTCATTCTCAAAAATGCGTGTTTCTCAGTGTAATATGCCATTTAGAATCGATTGCGACGGGTCCTGGGTCCTGAAAACGCATAATTTTCGAGATATCGACGTTGAAACGTAAAAAATGATCCAATTCTTCACTTTTGAAAATTCGTGTTTTTGAGTGTAATATGCCATTTAGAATCGATTGCGACGGGTCCTGGGTCCTGGAAACGCATAATTTTCGAGATATCGACGTTGAAACGTGAAAAATGATCCAATTTTTCACTTTTGAAAATTCGTGTTTTTGAGTGTGACATGCCATTTCGAATCGATTGCGACGGGTCCCGGGTCCTGAAAACGCATAATTTTCGAGATATTGACGTGGAAACGTGAAAAATGATTCAATCTTTCACTTTCGAAAATTCGTGTTTTTGAGTGTAATATGCCACCCAGAATCGATTCCGACGGTTTTTGGGTTCCTTGGACGAATGAATATCGAGATCTCGACGTTGGAAGGTGAAAATAATGAAATTTTTCGTGCTACGAAATTCGAGTTTTTTCGTGTAATTTGCGGCCCTGAATCGATTTTGACTGGTCCCGGGTCCTGGAAACGCATAATTTCCGGAATTTTGACGTTGGAACGTGAAAAATTATGAGATTTTTCATTCTCAAGAATTCGTGTTTTTCAGTGTAATATGCCATTTAGAATCGATTGCGACGGGTACTGGGTCCTGAAAACGCATAATTCTCGAGATATCGACGTTGAAACGTGAAAAATGATCCAATTTTTCACTTTCGAAAATTCGTGTTTTTGAGTGTGATATGCCATTTAGAATCGATTGCGACGGGTCCCGGGTCCTGGAAACGCATAATTTTCGAGATATCGACGTGGAAACGTAGAAAATGATCCAATTTTTCACTTTCGAAAATTCGCGTTTTTGAGTGTAATATGCCATTCAGAATCGATTGCGACGGGTCCTGGGTCCTGAAAACGCATAATTTTCGAGATATCGACGTTGAAACGTGAGAAATGATCCAATTTTTCACTTTCGAAAATTCGTGTTTTTGAGTGTGATATGCCATTTAGAATCGATTGCGACGGGTCCCGGGTCCTGGAAACGCATAATTTTCGAGATATCGACGTGGAAACGTAGAAAATGATCCAATTTTTCACTTTCGAAAATTCGCGTTTTTGAGTGTAATATGCCATTTAGAATCGATTGCGACGGGTCCTGGGTCCTGAAAACGCATAATTTTCGAGATATCGACGTTGAAACGTGAGAAATGATCCAAATTTTCACTTTTGAAAATTCGTGTTTTTGAGTGTGACATGCCATTTAGAATCGATTGCGACGGGTCCCGGGTCCTGAAAACGCATAATTCTCAAGATATCGACGTGGAAACGTGAAGAATAATTCAATTTTTCACTTTCGAAAAGTCGTGTTTTTGAGTGTAATATGCCACCCAGAATCGATTCCGCTGGTTTTTGGGTTCCTTGAACGAATAAATATCGAGATCTCGACGTTGGAAGGTGAAGATAATGAAATTTTTCGTGCTACGAAATTTGAGTTTTTTCGTGTAATTTGCGGCCCTGAATCGATTTTGACTGGTCCCGGGTCCTGGAAACGCATAATTTCCGGAATTTTGACGTCGGAACGTGAAAAATTATGAGATTTTTCATTCTCAAGGATTCGTGTTTTTCAGTGTAATCTGCCATTTAGAATCGATTGCGACGGGTACTGGGTCCTGAAAACGCATGATTCTCGAGATATCGACGTTGAAACGTGAAAAATGATCCAATTTTTCACTTTCGAAAATTCGTGTTTTTGAGTGTGATATGCCATTTAGAATCGATTGCGACGGGTCCCGGGTCCTGGAAACGCATAATTTTCGAGATATCGACGTGGAAACGTAGAAAATGATCCAATTTTTCACTTTCGAAAATTCGCGTTTTTGAGTGTAATATGCCATTTAGAATCGATTGCGACGAGTCCCGGGTCCTGGAAACGCATAATTTTCGAGATCTTGACGTGGAAACGTGGAAAATAATTCAATCTTTCACTTTCGAAAATTCGTGTTTTTGAGTGTAATATGCCACCCAGAATCGATTCCGACGGTTTTTGGGTCCCTTGGACGGATAAATATCAAGATTTCGACGTTGGAAGGTGAAATTATGAAATTTTTCGTTCTACGAAATTCGTGTTTTTTCGTGTAATTTGCGGCCCTGAATCGATTCTGACTGGTCCCAGGTCCTGGAAACGCATAGATTTCGAAATTTTGACGTCGGAACGTGAAAAATTACGAGATTTTTCATTCTCAAAAATGCGTGTTTTTCAGTGTAATATGCCATTTAGAATCGATTGCGACGGGTCCTGGGTCCTGAAAACGCATGATTCTCGAGATATCGACGTTCAAACGTAAAAAATGATCCAATTTTTCACTTTCGAAAATTCGTGTTTATGAGTGTGATATGCCATTTAGAATCGATTGCGACGGGTCGTGGGTCCTAAAAAAAGCATAATTTTCGAGATATCGACGTTGAAACGTGAAAAATGATCCAATTTTTCACTTTTGAAAATTCGTGTTTTTGAGTGTAATATGCCATTTAGAATCGATTGCGACGGGTCCTGGGTCCTGAAAACGCATAATTTTCGAGATATCGACGTTGAAACGTGAAAAATGATCCAATTTTTCACTTTTGAAAATTCGTGTTTTTGAGTGTGACATGCCATTTAGAATCGATTGCGACGGGTCCCGGGTCCTGAAAACGCATAATTTTCAAGATATCGACGTGGAAACGTGAAGAGTAATTCAATTTTTCACTTTTGAAAAGTCGTGTTTTTGAGTGTGATATGCCACCCAGAATCGATTCCGCTGGTTTTTGGGTTCCTTGGACGAATAAATATCGAGATCTCGACGTTGGAAGGTGAAAATAATGAAATTTTTCGTGCTACGAAATTCGAGTTTTTTCGTGTAATTTGCGGCCCTGAATCGATTTTGACTGGTCCCGGGTCCTGGAAACGCATAATTTCCGGAATTTTGACGTCGGAACGTGAAAAATTATGAGATTTTTCATTCTCAAGAATTCGTGTTTTTCAGTGTAATATGCCATTTAGAATCGATTGCGACGGGTACTGGGTCCTGAAAACGCATGATTCTCGAGATATCGACGTTGAAACGTGAAAAATGATCCAATTTTTCACTTTCGAAAATTCGTGTTTTTGAGTGTGATATGCCATTTAGAATCGATTGCGACGGGTCCCGGGTCCTGGAAACGCATAATTTTCGAGATATCGACGTGGAAACGTAGAAAATGATCCAATTTTTCACTTTCGAAAATTCGCGTTTTTGAGTGTAATATGCCATTGAGAATCGATTGCGACGAGTCCCGGGTCCTGGAAACGCATGATTTTCGAGATATTGACGTGGAAACGTGAAAAATGATTCAATCTTTCACTTTCGAAAATTCGTGTTTTTGAGTGTAATATGCCACCCAGAATCGAATCCGACGGTTTTTGGGTCCCTTGGACGGATGAATATCAAGATTTCGACGTTGGAAGGTGAAATTATGAAATTTTTCGTTCTACGAAATTCGTGTTTTTTCGTGTAATTTGCGGCCCTGAATCGATTCTGACTGGTCCCGGGTCCTGGAAACGCATAGATTCCGAAATTTTGACGTCGGAACGTGAAAAATTACGAGATTTTTCATTCTCAAAAATGCGTGTTTTTCAGTGTAATATGCCATTTAGAATCGATTGCGACGGGTCCTGGGTCCTGAAAACGCATGATTCTCGAGATATCGACGTTCAAACGTAAAAAATGATCCAATTTTTCATTTTCGAAAATTCGTGTTTTTGAGTGTGATATGCCATTTAGAATCGATTGCGACGGGTCCCGGGTCCTGGAAACGCATAACTTTCGAGATATCGACATGGAAACGTAGAAAATGATCCAATTTTTCACTTTCGAAAAATCGCGTTTTTGAGTGTAATATGCCATTTAGAATCGATTGCGACGAGTCCCGTGTCCTGAAAACGCATAATTTTCAAGATATCGACGTGGAAACGTGAAGAATAATTCAATTTTTTACTTTCGAAAAGTCGTGTTTTTGAGTGTAATATGCCACCCAGAATCGATTTCGCTGGTTTTTGGGTTCCTTGAGCGAATAAATATCGAGATCTCGACGTTGGAAGGTGAAGATAATGAAATTTTTCGTGCTACGGAATTTGAGTTTTTTCGTGTAATTTGCGGCCCTGAATCGATTTTGACTGGTCCCGGGTCCTGGAAACGCATAATTTCCGGAATTTTGACGTCGGAACGTGAAAAATTATGAGATTTTTCATTCTCAAGAATTCGTGTTTTTCAGTGTAATATGCCATTTAGAATCGATTGCGACGGGTACTGGGTCCTGAAAACGCATAATTCTCGAGATATCGACGTTGAAACGTGAAAAATGATCCAATTTTTCACCTTTGAAAATTCGTGTTTTTGAGTGTAATATGCCATTTAGAATCGATTGCGACGGGTCCTGGGTCCTGAAAACGCATAATTTTCGAGATATCGACGTTGAAACGTGAAAAATGATCCAATTTTTCACTTTTGAAAATTCGTGTTTTTGAGTGTGACATGCCATTTAGAATCGATTGCGACGGGTCCCGGGTCCTGAAAACGCATAATTTTCAAGATATCGACGTGGAAACGTGAAGAGTAATTCAATTTTTCACTTTTGAAAAGTCGTGTTTTTGAGTGTGATATGCCACCCAGAATCGATTCCGCTGGTTTTTGGGTTCCTTGGACGAATAAATATCGAGATCTCGACGTTGGAAGGTGAAAATAATGAAATTTTTCGTGCTACGAAATTCGAGTTTTTTCGTGTAATTTGCGGCCCTGAATCGATTTTGACTGGTCCCGGGTCCTGGAAACGCATAATTTCCGGAATTTTGACGTCGGAACGTGAAAAATTATGAGATTTTTCATTCTCAAGAATTCGTGTTTTTCAGTGTAATATGCCATTTAGAATCGATTGCGACGGGTACTGGGTCCTGAAAACGCATGATTCTCGAGATATCGACGTTGAAACGTGAAAAATGATCCAATTTTTCACTTTCGAAAATTCGTGTTTTTGAGTGTGATATGCCATTTAGAATCGATTGCGACGGGTCCCGGGTCCTGGAAACGCATAATTTTCGAGATATCGACGTGGAAACGTAGAAAATGATCCAATTTTTCACTTTCGAAAATTCGCGTTTTTGAGTGTAATATGCCATTGAGAATCGATTGCGACGAGTCCCGGGTCCTGGAAACGCATGATTTTCGAGATATTGACGTGGAAACGTGAAAAATGATTCAATCTTTCACTTTCGAAAATTCGTGTTTTTGAGTGTAATATGCCACCCAGAATCGAATCCGACGGTTTTTGGGTCCCTTGGACGGATGAATATCAAGATTTCGACGTTGGAAGGTGAAATTATGAAATTTTTCGTTCTACGAAATTCGTGTTTTTTCGTGTAATTTGCGGCCCTGAATCGATTCTGACTGGTCCCGAGTCCTGGAAACGCATAGATTCCGAAATTTTGACGTCGGAACGTGAAAAATTACGAGATTTTTCATTCTCAAAAATGCGTGTTTTTCAGTGTAATATGCCATTTAGAATCGATTGCGACGGGTCCTGGGTTCTGAAAACGCATGATTCTCGAGATATCGACGTTCAAACGTAAAAAATGATCCAATTTTTCATTTTCGAAAATTCGTGTTTTTGAGTGTGATATGCCATTTAGAATCGATTGCGACGGGTCCCGGGTCCTGGAAACGCATAACTTTCGAGATATCGACATGGAAACGTAGAAAATGATCCAATTTTTCACTTTCGAAAAATCGCGTTTTTGAGTGTAATATGCCATTTAGAATTGATTGCGACGAGTCCCGTGTCCTGAAAACGCATAATTTTCAAGATATCGACGTGGAAACGTGAAGAATAATTCAATTTTTTACTTTCGAAAAGTGGTGTTTTTGAGTGTAATATGCCACCCAGAATCGATTTCGCTGGTTTTTGGGTTCCTTGAGCGAATAAATATCGAGATCTCGACGTTGGAAGGTGAAGATAATGAAATTTTTCGTGCTACGGAATTTGAGTTTTTTCGTGTAATTTGCGGCCCTGAATCGATTTTGACTGGTCCCGGGTCCTGGAAACGCATAATTTCCGGAATTTTGACGTCGGAACGTGAAAAATTATGAGATTTTTCATTCTCAAGAATTCGTGTTTTTCAGTGTAATATGCCATTTAGAATCGATTGCGACGGGTACTGGGTCCTGAAAACGCATAATCCTCGAGATATCGACGTTGAAACGTGAAAAATGATCCAATTTTTCACTTTTGAAAATTCGTGTTTTTGAGTGTAATATGCCATTTAGAATCGATTGCGACGGGTCCTGGGTCCTGAAAACGCATAATTTTCGAGATATCGACGTTGAAACGTGAAAAATGATCCAATTTTTCACTTTTGAAAATTCGTGTTTTTGAGTGTGACATGCCATTTCGAATCGATTGCGACGGGTCCCGGGTCCTGAAAACGCATAATTTTCAAGATATCGACGTGGAAACGTGAAGAGTAATTCAATTTTTCACTTTTGAAAAGTCGTGTTTTTGAGTGTGATATGCCACCCAGAATCGATTCCGCTGGTTTTTGGGTTCCTTGGACGAATAAATATCGAGATCTCGACGTTGGAAGGTGAAAATAATGAAATTTTTCGTGCTACGAAATTCGAGTTTTTTCGTATAATTTGCGGCCCTGAATCGATTTTGACTGGTCCCGGGTCCTGGAAACGCATAATTTCCGGAATTTTGACGTCGGAACGTGAAAAATTATGAGATTTTTCATTCTCAAGAATTCGTGTTTTTCAGTGTAATATGCCATTTAGAATCGATTGCGACGGGTACTGGGTCCTGAAAACGCATGATTCTCGAGATATCGACGTTGAAACGTGAAAAATGATCCAATTTTTCACTTTCGAAAATTCGTGTTTTTGAGTGTGATATGCCATTTAGAATCGATTGCGACGGGTCCCGGGTCCTGGAAACGCATTATTTTCGAGATATCGACGTGGAAACGTAGAAAATGATCCAATTTTTCACTTTCGAAAATTCGCGTTTTTGAGTGTAATATGCCATTGAGAATCGATTGCGACGAGTCCCGGGTCCTGGAAACGCATGATTTTCGAGATATTGACGTGGAAACGTGAAAAATGATTCAATCTTTCACTTTCGAAAATTCGTGTTTTTGAGTGTAATATGCCACCCAGAATCGAATCCGACGGTTTTTGGGTCCCTTGGACGGATGAATATCAAGATTTCGACGTTGGAAGGTGAAATTATGAAATTTTTCGTTCTACGAAATTCGTGTTTTTTCGTGTAATTTGCGGCCCTGAATCGATTCTGACTGGTCCCGGGTCCTGGAAACGCATAGATTTCGAAATTTTGACGTCGGAACGTGAAAAATTACGAGATTTTTCATTCTCAAAAATGCGTGTTTTTCAGTGTAATATGCCATTTAGAATCGATTGCGACGGGTCCTGGGTCCTGAAAACGCATGATTCTCGAGATATCGACGTTCAAACGTAAAAAATGATCCAATTTTTCATTTTCGAAAATTCGTGTTTTTGAGTGTGATATGCCATTTAGAATCGATTGCGACGGGTCCCGGGTCCTGGAAACGCATAACTTTCGAGATATCGACATGGAAACGTAGAAAATGATCCAATTTTTCACTTTCGAAAAATCGCGTTTTTGAGTGTAATATGCCATTTAGAATCGATTGCGACGAGTCCCGTGTCCTGAAAACGCATAATTTTCAAGATATCGACGTGGAAACGTGAAGAATAATTCAATTTTTTACTTTCGAAAAGTAGTGTTTTTGAGTGTAATATGCCACCCAGAATCGATTTCGCTGGTTTTTGGGTTCCTTGAGCGAATAAATATCGAGATCTCGACGTTGGAAGGTGAAGATAATGAAATTTTTCGTGCTACGGAATTTGAGTTTTTTCGTGTAATTTGCGGCCCTGAATCGATTTTGACTGGTCCCGGGTCCTGGAAACGCATAATTTCCGGAATTTTGACGTCGGAACGTGAAAAATTATGAGATTTTTCATTCTCAAGAATTCGTGTTTTTCAGTGTAATATGCCATTTAGAATCGATTGCGACGGGTACTGGGTCCTGAAAACGCATAATTCTCGAGATATCGACGTTGAAACGTGAAAAATGATCCAATTTTTCACTTTCGAAAATTCGTGTTTTTGAGTGTGATATGCCATTTAGAATCGATTGCGACGGGTCCCGGGTCCTGGAAACGCATAACCTTCGAGATATCGACGTGGAAACGTAGAAAATGATCCAATTTTTCACTTTCGAATATTCGCGTTTTTGAGTGTAATATGCCATTTAGAATCGATTGCGACGAGTCCCGGGTCCTGGAAACGCATAATTTTCGAGATATTGACGTGGAAACGTGAAAAATGATCCAATCTTTCACTTCCGAAAATTCGTGTTTTTGAGTGTAATATGCCACCCAGAATCGATTCCGACGGTTTTTGGGTCCCTTGGACGGATAAATATCAAGATTTCGACGTTGGAAGGTGAAATTATGAAATTATTCGTTCTACGAAATTCGTGTTTTTTCGTGTAATTTGCGGCCCTGAATCGATTCTAACTGGTCCCGGGTCCTGGAAACGCATAGATTCCGAAATTTTGACGTCGGAACGTGAAAAATTACGAGATTTTTCATTCTCAAAAATTTGTGTTTTTCAGTGTAATATGCCATTTAGAATCGATTGCGACGGGTCCTGGGTCCTGAAAACGCATAATTTTCGAGATATCGACGTTGAAACGTAAAAAATGATCCAATTCTTCACTTTTGAAAATTCGTGTTTTTGAGTGTAATATGCCATTTAGAATCGATTGCGACGGGTCCTGGGTCCTGAAAACGCATAATTTTCGAGATATCGACGTTGAAACGTGAAAAATGATCCAATTTTTCAATTTTGAAAATTCGTGTTTTTGAGTGTGACATGCCATTTAGAATCGATTGCGACGGGTCCCGGGTCCTGAAAACGCATAATTTTCAAGAAATCGACGTGGAAACGTGAAGAATGATTCAATTTTTCACTTTCGAAAAGTCGTGTTTTTGAGTGTAATATGCCACCCAGAATCGATTTCGCTGGTTTTTGGGTTCCTTGGACGGATAAATATCGAGATCTCGACGTTGGAAGGTGAAAATAATGAAATTTTTCGTGCTACGAAATTCGAGTTTTTTCGTGTAATTTGCGGCCCTGAATCGATTTTGACTGGTCCCGGGTCCTGGAAACGCATAATTTCCGGAATTTTGACGTCGGAACGTGAAAAATTATGAGATTTTTCATTCTCAAGAATTCGTGTTTTTCAGTGTAATATGCCATTTAGAATCGATTGCGACGGGTCCTGGGTCCTAAAAAAAGCATAATTTTCGAGATATCGACGTTGAAACGTGAAAAATGATCCAATTTTTCACTTTTGAAAATTCGTGTTTTTGAGTGTGACATGCCATTTAGAATCGATTGCGACGGGTCCCGGGTCCTGAAAACGCATAATTTTCAAGATATCGACGTGGAAACGTGAAGAATAATTCAATTTTTCACTTTTGAAAAGTCGTGTTTTTGAGTGTAATATGCCACCCAGAATCGATTCCGCTGGTTTTTGGGTTCCTTGGACGAATAAATATCGAGATCTCGACGTTGGAAGGTGAAAATAATGAAATTTTTCGTGCTACGAAATTCGAGTTTTTTCGTGTAATTTGCGGCCCTGAATCGATCTTGACTGGTCCCGGGTCCTGGAAACGCATAATTTCCGGAATTTTGACGTCGGAACGTGAAAAATTATGAGATTTTTCATTCTCAAGAATTCGTGTTTTTCAGTGTAATATGCCATTTAGAATCGATTGCGACGGGTACTGGGTCCTAAAAAAAGCATAATTTTCGAGATATCGACGTTGGAACGTGAAAAATGATCCAATTTTTCACTTTTGAAAATTCGTGTTTTTGAGTGTGACATGCCATTTAGAATCGATTGCGACGGGTCCCGTGTCCTGAAAACGCATAATTTTCAAGATATCGACGTGAAAACGTGAAGAATAATTCAATTTTTTACTTTCGAAAAGTCGTGTTTTTGAGTGTAATATGCCACCCAGAATCGATTCCGCTGGTTTTTGGGTTCCTTGAGCGAATAAATATCGAGATCTCGACGTTGGAAGGTGAAGATAATGAAATTTTTCGTGCTACGGAATTTGAGTTTTTTCGTGTAATTTGCGGCCCTGAATCGATTTTGACTGGTCCCGGGTCCTGGAAACGCATAATTTCCGGAATTTTGACGTCGGAACGTGGAAAATTATGAGATTTTTCATTCTCAAGAATTCGTGTTTTTCAGTGTAATATGCCATTTAGAATCGATTGCGACGGGTACTGGGTCCTGAAAACGCATGATTCTCGAGATATCGACGTGGAAACGTAGAAAATGATCCAATTTTTCACTTTCGAAAATTCGAGTTTTTGAGTGTAATATGCCATATAGAATCGATTGCGACGGGTCCCGGGTCCTGGAAACGCATAAATTTCGAGATATCGACGTGGAAACGTAGAAAATGATCCAATTTTTCACTTTCGAAAATTCGCGTTTTTGAGTGTAATATGCCATTTAGAATCGATTGCGACGAGTCCCGGGTCCTGGAAACGCATAATTTTCGAGATATTGACGTGGAAACGTGAAAAATGATTCAATCTTTCACTTTCGGAAATTCGTGTTTTTGAGTGTAATATGCCACCCAGAATCGATTCCGACGGTTTTTGGGTCCCTTGGACGGATAAATATCAACATTCCGACGTTGGAAGGTGAAATTATGAAATTTTTCGTTCTACGAAATTCGTGTTTTTTCGTGTAATTTGCGGCCCTGAATCGATTCTGACTGGTCCTGGGTCCTGGAAACGCATAGATTCTGAAATTTTGACGTCGGAACGTGAAAAATTACGAGATTTTTCATTCTCAAAAATGCGTGTTTTTCAGTGTAATATGCCATTTAGAATCGATTGCGACGGGTCCTGGGTCCTGAAAACGCATAATTTTCGAGATATCGACGTTGAAACGTAAAAAATGATCCAATTCTTCACTTTTGAAAATTCGTGTTTTTGAGTGTAATATGCCATTTAGAATCGATTGCGACGGGTCCTGGGTCCTGAAAACGCATAATTTTCGAGATATCGACGTTGAAACGTGAAAAATGATCCAATTTTTCACTTTTGAAAATTCGTGTTTTTGAGTGTGACATGCCATTTAGAATCGATTGCGACGGGTCCCGTGTCCTAGAAACGCATAATTTTCAAGATATCGACGTGGAAACGTGAAGAATAATTCAATTTTTCACTTTCGAAAAGTCGTGTTTTTGAGTGTAATATGCCACCCAGAATCGATTCCGCTGGTTTTTGGGTTCCTTGAACGAATAAATATCGAGATCTCGACGTTGGAAGGTGAAGATAATGAAATTTTTCGTGCTACGAAATTTGAGTTTTTTCGTGTAATTTGCGGCCCTGAATCGATTTTGACTGGTCCCGGGTCCTGGAAACGCATAATTTCCGGAATTTTGACGTCGGAACGTGAAAAATTATGAGATTTTTCATTCTCAAGAATTCGTGTTTTTCAGTGTAATATGCCATTTAGAATCGATTGCGACGGGTACTGATTCCTGAAAACGCATAATTCTCGAGATATCGACGTTGAAACGTGAAAAATGATCCAATTTTTCACTTTCGAAAATTCGTGTTTTTGAGTGTGATATGCCATTTAGAATCGATTGCGACGGGTCCCGGGTCCTGGAAACGCATAATTTTCGAGACATCGACGTGGAAACGTAGAAAATGATCCAATTTTTCACTTTCGAAAATTCGCGTTTTTGAGTGTAATATGCCATTTAGAATCGATTGCGACGAGTCCCGGGTCCTGGAAACGCATAATTTTCGAGATATTCACGTGGAAACGTGAAAAATGATTCAATCTTTCACTTTCGAAAATTCGTGTTTTTGAGTGTAATATGCCACCCAGAATCGATTCCGACGGTTTTTGGGTCCCTTGGACGGATAAATATCAAGATTTCGACGTTGGAAGGTGAAATTATGAAATTTTTCGTTCTACGAAATTCGTGTTTTTTCGTGTAATTTGCGGCCCTGAATCGATTCTGACTGGTCCCGAGTCCTGGGAACGCATAATTTCCGAAATTTTGCCGTCGAAACGTGAAAAATCATGAGATTCTTTATTCTCAAGAATTTGTGTTTTTCAGTGTAATATGCTATTTAGAATCGATTGCGACGTGCCCCGGGTCCTGGAAGCGCATAGTTTTCGAGATTTCGACGTCGGAACTTGAAAAATTATGAGATTTTTCATTCTCCAAAATTCGTGTTTTTCAGTGTAATACGCCATTTAGAATCGATTGCGACGTGCCCCGGGTCCTGGAAACGCATAATTTTCCGAATTTTGCCGTCGGAACGTGAAAAATTATGAGATTTTTCATTGTCCAAAATTCGTGCTTTCCAGTGTAATATGCCATTTAGAATCGATTGCGACGAGTCCCGGGTCCTGGAAACGCATAATTTCCGAGATATTGACGTGGAAACGTGAAAAATGATTCAATCTTTCACTTTCGAAAAGTCGTGTTTTTGAGTGTAATATGCCACCCAGAATCGATTCCGCTGGTTTTTGGGTTCCTTGAACGAATAAATATCGAGATCTCGACGTTGGAAGGTGAAGATAATGAAATTTTTCGTGCTACGAAATTTGAGTTTTTTCGTGTAATTTGCGGCCCTGAATCGATTTTGACTGGTCCCGGGTCCTGGAAACGCATAATTTCCGGAATTTTGACGTCGGAACGTGAAAAATTATGAGATTTTTCATTCTCAAGAATTCGTGTTTTTCAGTGTAATATGCCATTTAGAATCGATTGCGACGGGTACTGATTCCTGAAAACGCATAATTCTCGAGATATCGACGTTGAAACGTGAAAAATGATCCAATTTTTCACTTTCGAAAATTCGTGTTTTTGAGTGTGATATGCCATTTAGAATCGATTGCGACGGGTCCCGGGTCCTGGAAACGCATAATTTTCGAGATATCGACGTGGAAACGTAGAAAATGATCCAATTTTTCACTTTCGAAAATTCGCGTTTTTGAGTGTAATATGCCATTTAGAATCGATTGCGACGAGTCCCGGGTCCTGGAAACGCATAATTTTCGAGATATTGACGTGAAATCGTGAAAAATGATTCAATCTTTCACTTTCGAAAATTCGTGTTTTTGAGTGTAATATGCCACCCAGAATCGATTCCGACGTTTTTTGGGTCCCTTGGACGGATAAATATCAAGATTTCGACGTTGGAAGGTGAAATTATGAAATTTTTCGTTCTGCGAAATTCGTGTTTTTTCGTGTAATTTGCGGCCCTGAATCGATTCTGACTGGTCCCGGGTCCTGGAAACGCATAGATTCCGAAATTTTGACGTCGGAACGTGAAAAATTACCAGATTTTTCATTCTCAAAAATGCGTGTTTTTCAGTGAAATATGCCATTTAGAATCGATTGCGACGGGTCCTGGGTCCTGAAAACGCATGATTCTCGAGATATCGACGTTCAAACGTGAAAAATGATCCAATTTTTCACTTTTGAAAATTCGTGTTTTTGAGTGTAATATGCCATTTAGAATCGATTGCGACGGGTCCTGGGTCCTGAAAACGCATAATTTTCGAGATATCGACGTTGAAACGTGAAAAATGATCCAATTTTTCACTTTCGAAAATTCGTGTTTTTGAGTGTGATATGCCATTTAGAATCGATTGCGACGGGTCCCGGGTCCTGGAAACGCATAATTTTCGAGATATCGACGTGGAAACGTAGAAAATGATCCAATTTTTCACTTTCGAAAATTCGCGTTTTTGAGTGTAATATGCCATTTAGAATCGATTGCGACGAGTCCCGGGTCCTGGAAACGCATAATTTTCGAGATATTGACGTGAAATCGTGAAAAATGATTCAATCTTTCACTTTCGAAAATTCGTGTTTTTGAGTGTAATATGCCACCCAGAATCGATTCCGACGTTTTTTGGGTCCCTTGGACGGATAAATATCAAGATTTCGACGTTGGAAGGTGAAATTATGAAATTTTTCGTTCTGCGAAATTCGTGTTTTTTCGTGTAATTTGCGGCCCTGAATCGATTCTGACTGGTCCCGGGTCCTGGAAACGCATAGATTCCGAAATTTTGACGTCGGAACGTGAAAAATTACCAGATTTTTCATTCTCAAAAATGCGTGTTTTTCAGTGTAATATGCCATTTAGAATCGATTGCGACGGGTCCTGGGTCCTGAAAACGCATGATTCTCGAGATATCGACGTTCAAACGTGAAAAATGATCCAATTTTTCACTTTCGAAAATTCGTGTTTTTGAGTGTGATATGCCATTCAGAATCGATTGCGACGGGTCCTGGGTCCTAAAAAAAGCATACTTTTCGAGATATCGACGTTGAAACGTGAAAAATGATCCAATTTTTCACTTTTGAAAATTCGTGTTTTTGAGTGTAATATGCCATTTAGAATCGATTGCGACGGGTCCTGGGTCCTGAAAACGCATAATTCTCGAGATATCGACGTTGAAACGTGAAAAATGATCCAATTTTTCACTTTTGAAAATTCGTGTTTTTGAGTGTGACATGCCATTTAGAATCGATTGCGACGGGTCCCGGGTCCTGAAAACGCATAATTTTCAAGATATCGACGTGGAAACGTGAAGAATAATTCAATTTTTCACTTTCGAAAAGTCGTGTTTTTGGGTTCCTTGAACGAATAAATATCGAGATCTCGACGTTGGAAGGTGAAAATAATGAAATTTTTCGTGCTACGAAATTCGAGTTTTTTCGTGTAATTCGCGGCCCTGAATCGATTTTGACTGGTCCCGGGTCCTGGAAACGCATAATTTCCGGAATTTTGACGTCGGAACGTGAAAAATTATGAGATTTTTCATTCTCAAGAATTCGTGTTTTTCAGTGTAATATGCCATTTAGAATCGATTGCGACGGGTCCTGGTTCCTAAAAAAAGCATAATTTTGGAGATATCGACGTTGAAACGTGAAAAATGATCCAATTTCTCACTTTTGAAAATTCGTGTTTTTGAGTGTGACATGCCATTTAGAAACGATTGCGACGGGTCCCGGGTCCTGAAAACGCATAATTTTCAAGAAATCGACGTGGAAACGTGAAGAATAATTCAATTTTTCACTTTCGAAAAGTCGTGTTTTTGAGTGTAATATGCCACCCAGAATCGATTTCGCTGGTTTTTGGGTTCCTTGGACGGATAAATATCGAGATCTCGACGTTGGAAGGTGAAAATAATGAAATTTTTCGTGCTACGAAATTCGAGTTTTTTCGTGTAATTCGCGGCCCTGAATCGATTTTGACTGGTCCCGGGTCCTGGAAACGCATAATTTCCGGAATTTTGACGTCGGAACGTGAATAATTATGCGATTTTTCATTCTCAAGAATTCGTGTTTTTCAGTGTAATATGCCATTTAGAATCGATTGCGACGGGTCCTGGGTCCTAAAAAAAGCATAATTTTCGAGATATCGACGTTGAAACGTGAAAAATGATCCAATTTTTCACTTTTGAAAATTCGTGTTTTTGAGTGTGACATGCCATTTAGAATCGATTGCGACGGGTCCCGGGTCCTGAAAACGCATAATTTTCAAGATATCGACGTGGAAACGTGAAGAATAATTCAATTTTTCACTTTCGAAAAGTCGTGTTTTTGAGCGTCATATGCCACCCAGAATCGATTCCGCTGGTTTTTGGGTTCCTTGAACGAATAAATATCGAGATCTCGACGTTGGAAGGTGAAGATAATGAAATTTTTCGTGCTACGAAATTCGGGTTTTTTCGTGTAATTTGCGGCCCTGAATCGATTTTGACTGGTCCCGGGTCCTGAAAACGCATAATTTCCGGAATTTTGACGTCGGAACGTGAAAAATTATGAGATTTTTCATTCTCAAGAATTCGTGTTTTTCAGTGTATTATGCCATTTAGAATCGATTGCGACGGGTACTGGGTCCTTAAAACGCATAATTCTCGAGATATCGACGTTGAAACGTGAAAAATGATCCAATTTTTCACTTTCGAAAATTCGTGTTTTTGAGTGTGCTATGCCATTTCGAATCGATTGCGACGGGTCCCGGGTCCTGGAAACGCATAATTTTTGAGATATCGACTTGAAAACGTAGAAAATGATCCAATTTTTCACTTTCGACAATTCGCGTTTTTGAGTGTAATATGCCATTTAGAATCGATTGCGACGAGTCCCGGGTCCTGGAAACGCATAATTTTCGAGATATCGACGTTGAAACGTAAAAAATGATCTAATTTTTCACTTTTGAAAATTCGTGTTTTGGAGTGTAATATGCCATTTAGAATCGATGACATGGAAACGTAGAGAATGATCCAATTTTTCACTTTCGAACATTTTTGTTTTCGGGTGTAATATGCCATTTAGAATCGATTGCGACGGGTCACGGGTCCTGGAAACGCATAATTTTCGAGATATCGACGTGGAAACGTAGAAAATGATCCAATTTTTCACTTTCGAAAATTCGCGTTTTTGAGTGTAATATGCCATATAGAATCGATTGCGACGGGTCCCGGGTCCTGGAAACGCATAAATTTCGAGATATCGACGTGGAAACGTAAAAAATGATCCAATTTTTCACTTTCGAAAATTCGCGTTTTTGAGTGTAATATGCCATTTAGAATCGATTGCGACGAGTCCCGGGTCCTGGAAACGCATAATTTTCGAGATATTGACGTGGAAACGTGAAAAATGATTCAATCTTTCACTTTCGAAAATTCGTGTTCTTGAGTGTATTATGCCACCCAGAATCGATTCCGACGGTTTTTGGGTCCCTTGGACGGATAAATATCAAGATTTCGACGTTGGAAGGTGAAATTATGAAATTTTTCGTTCTACGAAATTCGTGTTTTTTCGTGTAATTTGCGGCCCTGAATCGATTCTGACTGGTCCCGGGTCCTGGAAACGCATAGATCCTAAAATTTTGACGTCGGAACGTGAAAAATCACGGGATTTTTCATTCTCAAAAATGCGTGTTTTTCAGTGTAATATGCCATTTAGAATCGATTGCGACGGGTCCTGGGTCCTGAAAACGCATAATTTTCGAGATATCGACGTTGAAACGTAGAAAATGATCCAATTCTTCACTTTTGAAAATTCGTGTTTTTGAGTGTAATATGCCATTTAGAATCGATTGCGACGGGTACTGGGTCCTTAAAACGCATAATTCTCGAGATATCGACGTTGAAACGTGAAAAATGATCCAATTTTTCACTTTCGAAAATTCGTGTTTTTGAGTGTGATATGCCATTTCGAATCGATTGCGACGGGTCCCGGGTCCTGGAAACGCATAATTTTTGAGATATCGACTTGAAAACGTAGAAAATGATCCAATTTTTCACTTTCGAAAATTCGCGTTTTTGAGTGTAATATGCCATTTAGAATCGATTGCGACGAGTCCCGGGTCCTGGAAACGCATAATTTTCGAGATATCGACGTTGAAACGAAAAAATGATCTAATTTTTCACTTTTGAAAATTCGTGTTTTGGAGTGTAATATGCCATTTAGAATCGATGACATGGAAACGTAGAGAATGATCCAATTTTTCACTTTCGAAAATTTTTGTTTTCGGGTGTAATATGCCATTTAGAATCGATTGCGACGGGTCACGGGTCCTGGAACCGCATAATTTTCGAGATATCGACGTGGAAACGTAGAAAATGATCCAATTTTTCACTTTCGAAAATTCGAGTTTTTGAGTGTAATATGTCATATAGAATCGATTGCGACGGGTCCCGGGTCCTGAAAACGCATAAATTTCGAGATATCGACGTGGAAACGTAGAAAATGATCCAATTTTTCACTTTCGAAAATTCGCGTTTTTGAGTGTAATATGCCATTTAGAATCGATTGCGACGAGTCCCGGGTCCTGGAAACGCATAATTTTCGAGATATTGACGTGGAAACGTGAAAAATGATTCAATCTTCCACTTTCGAAAATTTGTGTTTTTGAGTGTAATATGCCACCCAGAATCGATTCCGACGGTTTTTGGGTCCCTTGGACGGATAAATATCAAGATTCCGACGTTGGAAGGTGAAATTATGAAATTTTTCGTTCTACGAAATTCGTGTTTTTTCGTGTAATTTGCGGCCCTGAATCGATTCTGACTGGTTCCGGGTCCTGGAAACGCATAGATTCTGAAATTTTGACGTCGGAACGTGAAAAATGACGAGATTTTTCATTCTCAAAAATGCGTGTTTTTGAGTGTAATATGCCATTTAGAATCGATTGTGACGGGTCCTGGGTCCTGAAAACGCATAATTTTCGAGATATCGACGTTGAAACGTAAAAAATGATCCAATTCTTCACTTTTGAAAATTCGTGTTTTTGAGTGTGACATGCCATTTAGAATCGATTGCGACGGGTCCCGTGTCCTAAAAACGCATAATTTTCAAGATATCGACGTGGAAACGTGAAGAATAATTCAATTTTTCACTTTCGAAAAGTCGTGTTTTTGAGTGTAATATGCCACCCAGAATCGATTCCGCTGGTTTTTGGGTTCCTTGAACGAATAAATATCGAGATCTCGACGTTGGAAGGTGAAGATAATGAAATTTTTCGTGCTACGAAATTTGAGTTTTTTCGTGTAATTTGCGGCCCTGAATCGATTTTGACTGGTCCCGGGTCCTGGAAACGCATAATTTCCGGAATTTTGACGTCGGAACGTGAAAAATTATGAGATTTTTCATTCTCAAGAATTCGTGTTTTTCAGTGTAATATGCCATTTAGAATCGATTGCGACGGGTACTGGGTCCTGAAAACGCATAATTCTCGAGATATCGACGTTGAAACGTGAAAAATGATCCAATTTTTCACTTTCGAAAATTCGTGTTTTTGAGTGTGATATGCCATTTAGAATCGATTGCGACGGGTCCCGGGTCCTGGAAACGCATAATTTTCGAGATATCGACGTGGAAACGTAGAAAATGATCCAATTTTTCACTTTCGAAAATTCGCGTTTTTGAGTGTAATATGCCATTTAGAATCGATTGCGACGAGTCCCGGGTCCTGGAAACGCATAATTTTCGAGATATTCACGTGGAAACGTGAAAAATGATTCAATCTTTCACTTTCGAAAATTCGTGTTTTTGAGTGTAATATGCCACCCAGAATCGATTCCGACGGTTTTTGGGTCCCTTGGACGGATAAATATCGAGATTTCGACGTTGGAAGGTGAAATTATGAAATTTTTCGTTCTACGAAATTCGTGTTTTTTCGTGTAATTTGCGGCCCTGAATCGATTCTGACTGGTCCCGGGTCCTGGAAACGCATAGATTCCGAAATTTTGACGTCGGAACGTGAAAAATTACCAGATTTTTCATTCTCAAAAATGCGTGTTTTTCAGTGTAATATGCCATTCAGAATCGATTGCGACGGGTCCTGGGTCCTGAAAACGCATGATTCTCGAGATATCGACGTTCAAACGTGAAAAATGATCCAATTTTTCACTTTCGAAAATTCGTGTTTTTGAGTGTGATATGCCATTTAGAATCGATTGCGACGGGTCCTGGGTCCTAAAAAAAGCATACTTTTCGAGATATCGACGTTGAAACGTGAAAAATGATCCAATTTTTCACTTTCGAAAATTCGTGTTTTTGAGTGTAATATGCCATTTAGAATCGATTGCGACGGGTCCTGGGTCCTGAAAACGCATAATTTTCGAGATATCGACGTTGAAACGTGAAAAATAATCCAATTTTTCACTTTTGAAAATTCGTGTTTTTGAGTGTGACATGCCATTTAGAATCGATTGCGACGGGTCCCGGGTCCTGAAAACGCATAATTTTCAAGATATCGACGTGGAAACGTGAAGAATAATTCAATTTTTCACTTTCGAAAAGTCGTGTTTTTGGGTTCCTTGAACGAATAAATATCGAGATCTCGACGTTGGAAGGTGAAAATAATGAAATTTTTCGTGCTACGAAATTCGAGTTTTTTCGTGTAATTCGCGGCCCTGAATCGATTTTGACTGGTCCCGGGTCCTGGAAACGCATAATTTCCGGAATTTTGACGTCGGAACGTGAAAAATTATGAGATTTTTCATTCTCAAGAATTCGTGTTTTTCAGTGTAATATGCCATTTAGAATCGATTGCGACGGGTCCTGGTTCCTAAAAAAAGCATAATTTTGGAGATATCGACGTTGAAACGTGAAAAATGATCCAATTTCTCACTTTTGAAAATTCGTGTTTTTGAGTGTGACATGCCATTTAGAATCGATTGCGACGGGTCCCGGGTCCTGAAAACGCATAATTTTCAAGAAATCGACGTGGAAACGTGAAGAATAATTCAATTTTTCACTTTCGAAAAGTCGTGTTTTTGAGTGTAATATGCCACCCAGAATCGATTTCGCTGGTTTTTGGGTTCCTTGGACGGATAAATATCGAGATCTCGACGTTGGAAGGTGAAAATAATGAAATTTTTCGTGCTACGAAATTCGAGTTTTTTCGTGTAATTCGCGGCCCTGAATCGATTTTGACTGGTCCCGGGTCCTGGAAACGCATAATTTCCGGAATTTTGACGTCGGAACGTGAATAATTATGAGATTTTTCATTCTCAAGAATTCGTGTTTTTCAGTGTAATATGCCATTTAGAATCGATTGCGACGGGTCCTGGGTCCTAAAAAAAGCATAATTTTCGAGATATCGACGTTGAAACGTGAAAAATGATCCAATTTTTCACTTTTGAAAATTCGTGTTTTTGAGTGTGACATGCCATTTAGAATCGATTGCGACGGGTCCCGGGTCCTGAAAACGCATAATTTTCAAGATATCGACGTGGAAACGTGAAGAATAATTCAATTTTTCACTTTCGAAAAGTCGTGTTTTTGAGTGTCATATGCCACCCAGAATCGATTCCGCTGGTTTTTGGGTTCCTTGAACGAATAAATATCGAGATCTCGACGTTGGAAGGTGAAGATAATGAAATTTTTCGTGCTACGAAATTCGGGTTTTTTCGTGTAATTTGCGGCCCTGAATCGATTTTGACTGGTCCCGGGTCCTGAAAACGCATAATTTCCGGAATTTTGACGTCGGAACGTGAAAAATTATGAGATTTTTCATTCTCAAGAATTCGTGTTTTTCAGTGTATTATGCCATTTAGAATCGATTGCGACGGGTACTGGGTCCTTAAAACGCATAATTCTCGAGATATCGACGTTGAAACGTGAAAAATGATCCAATTTTTCACTTTCGAAAATTCGTGTTTTTGAGTGTGCTATGCCATTTCGAATCGATTGCGACGGGTCCCGGGTCCTGGAAACGCATAATTTTTGAGATATCGACTTGAAAACGTAGAAAATGATCCAATTTTTCACTTTCGACAATTCGCGTTTTTGAGTGTAATATGCCATTTAGAATCGATTGCGACGAGTCCCGGGTCCTGGAAACGCATAATTTTCGAGATATCGACGTTGAAACGTAAAAAATGATCTAATTTTTCACTTTTGAAAATTCGTGTTTTGGAGTGTAATATGCCATTTAGAATCGATGACATGGAAACGTAGAGAATGATCCAATTTTTCACTTTCGAACATTTTTGTTTTCGGGTGTAATATGCCATTTAGAATCGATTGCGACGGGTCACGGGTCCTGGAAACGCATAATTTTCGAGATATCGACGTGGAAACGTAAAAAATGATCCAATTTTTCACTTTCGAAAATTCGCGTTTTTGAGTGTAATATGCCATTTAGAATCGATTGCGACGAGTCCCGGGTCCTGGAAACGCATAATTTTCGAGATATTGACGTGGAAACGTGAAAAATGATTCAATCTTTCACTTTCGAAAATTCGTGTTCTTGAGTGTATTATGCCACCCAGAATCGATTCCGACGGTTTTTGGGTCCCTTGGACGGATAAATATCAAGATTTCGACGTTGGAAGGTGAAATTATGAAATTTTTCGTTCTACGAAATTCGTGTTTTTTCGTGTAATTTGCGGCCCTGAATCGATTCTGACTGGTCCCGGGTCCTGGAAACGCATAGATCCTGAAATTTTGACGTCGGAACGTGAAAAATCACGAGATTTTTCATTCTCAAAAATGCGTGTTTTTCAGTGTAATATGCCATTTAGAATCGATTGCGACGGGTCCTGGGTCCTGAAAACGCATAATTTTCGAGATATCGACGTTGAAACGTAGAAAATGATCCAATTCTTCACTTTTGAAAATTCGTGTTTTTGAGTGTAATATGCCATTTAGAATCGATTGCGACGGGTCCTGGGTCCTGAAAACGCATAATTTTCGAGATATCGACGTTGAAACGTGAAAAATGATCCAATTTTTCACTTTCGAAAATTCGTGTTTTTGAGTGTGATATGCCATTTCGAATCGATTGCGACGGGTCCCGGGTCCTGGAAACGCATCATTTTTGAGATATCGACTTGAAAACGTAGAAAATGATCCAATTTTTCACTTTCGAAAATTCGCGTTTTTGAGTGTAATATGCCATTTAGAATCGATTGCGACGAGTCCCGGGTCCTGGAAACGCATAATTTTCGAGATATCGACGTTGAAACGTAAAAAATGATCTAATTTTTCACTTTTGAAAATTCGTGTTTTGGAGTGTAATATGCCATTTAGAATCGATGACATGGAAACGTAGAGAATGATCCAATTTTTCACTTTCGAAAATTTTTGTTTTCGGGTGTAATATGCCATTTAGAATCGATTGCGACGGGTCACGGGTCCTGGAACCGCATAATTTTCGAGATATCGACGTGGAAACGTAGAAAATGATCCAATTTTTCACTTTCGAAAATTCGAGTTTTTGAGTGTAATATGCCATATAGAATCGATTGCGACGGGTCCCGGGTCCTGGAAACGCATAAATTTCGAGATATCGACGTGGAAACGTAGAAAATGATCCAATTTTTCACTTTCGAAAATTCGCGTTTTTGAGTGTAATATGCCATTTAGAATCGATTGCGACGAGTCCCGGGTCCTGGAAACGCATAATTTTCGAGATATTGACGTGGAAACGTGAAAAATGATTCAATCTTCCACTTTCGAAAATTCGTGTTTTTGAGTGTAATATGCCACCCAGAATCGATTCCGACGGTTTTTGGGTCCCTTGGACGGATAAATATCAAGATTCCGACGTTGGAAGGTGAAATTATGAAATTTTTCGTTCTACGAAATTCGTGTTTTTTCGTGTAATTTGCGGCCCTGAATCGATTCTGACTGGTCCCGGGTCCTGGAAACGCATAGATTCTGAAATTTTGACGTCGGAACGTGAAAAATGACGAGATTTTTCATTCTCAAAAATGCGTGTTTTTGAGTGTAATATGCCATTTAGAATCGATTGCGACGGGTCCTGGGTCCTGAAAACGCATAATTTTCGAGATATCGACGTTGAAACGTAAAAAATGATCCAATTCTTCACTTTTGAAAATTCGTGTTTTTGAGTGTGACATGCCATTTAGAATCGATTGCGACGGGTCCCGTGTCCTAAAAACGCATAATTTTCAAGATATCGACGTGGAAACGTGAAGAATAATTCAATTTTTCACTTTCGAAAAGTCGTGTTTTTGAGTGTAATATGCCACCCAGAATCGATTCCGCTGGTTTTTGGGTTCCTTGAACGAATAAATATCGAGATCTCGACGTTGGAAGGTGAAGATAATGAAATTTTTCGTGCTACGAAATTTGAGTTTTTTCGTGTAATTTGCGGCCCTGAATCGATTTTGACTGGTCCCGGGTCCTGGAAACGCATAATTTCCGGAATTTTGACGTCGGAACGTGAAAAATTATGAGATTTTTCATTCTCAAGAATTCGTGTTTTTCAGTGTAATATGCCATTTAGAATCGATTGCGACGGGTACTGGGTCCTGAAAACGCATAATTCTCGAGATATCGACGTTGAAACGTGAAAAATGATCCAATTTTTCACTTTCGAAAATTCGTGTTTTTGAGTGTGATATGCCATTTAGAATCGATTGCGACGGGTCCCGGGTCCTGGAAACGCATAATTTTCGAGATATCGACGTGGAAACGTAGAAAATGATCCAATTTTTCACTTTCGAAAATTCGCGTTTTTGAGTGTAATATGCCATTTAGAATCGATTGCGACGAGTCCCGGGTCCTGGAAACGCATAATTTTCGAGATATTCACGTGGAAACGTGAAAAATGATTCAATCTTTCACTTTCGAAAATTCGTGTTTTTGAGTGTAATATGCCACCCAGAATCGATTCCGACGGTTTTTGGGTCCCTTGGACGGATAAATATCGAGATTTCGACGTTGGAAGGTGAAATTATGAAATTTTTCGTTCTACGAAATTCGTGTTTTTTCGTGTAATTTGCGGCCCTGAATCGATTCTGACTGGTCCCGGGTCCTGGAAACGCATAGATTCCGGAATTTTGACGTCGGAACGTGAAAAATTACGAGATTTTTCATTCTCAAAAATGCGTGTTTTTCAGTGTAATATGCCATTTAGAATCGATTGCGACGGGTCCTGGGTCCTGAAAACGCATGATTCTCGAGATATCGACGTTCAAACGTGAAAAATGATCCAATTTTTCACTTTCGAAAATTCGTGTTTTTGAGTGTGATATGCCATTTAGAATCGATTGCGACGGGTCCTGGGTCCTAAAAAAAGCATACTTTTCGAGATATCGACGTTGAAACGTGAAAAATGATCCAATTTTTCACTTTTGAAAATTCGTGTTTTTGAGTGTAATATGCCATTTAGAATCGATTGCGACGGGTCCTGGGTCCTGAAAACGCATAATTTTCGAGATATCGACGTTGAAACGTGAAAAATAATCCAATTTTTCACTTTTGAAAATTCGTGTTTTTGAGTGTGACATGCCATTTAGAATCGATTGCGACGGGTCCCGGGTCCTGAAAACGCATAATTTTCAAGATATCGACGTGGAAACGTGAAGAATAATTCAATTTTTCACTTTCGAAAAGTCGTGTTTTTGGGTTCCTTGAACGAATAAATATCGAGATCTCGACGTTGGAAGGTGAAAATAATGAAATTTTTCGTGCTACGAAATTCGAGTTTTTTCGTGTAATTCGCGGCCCTGAATCGATTTTGACTGGTCCCGGGTCCTGGAAACGCATAATTTCCGGAATTTTGACGTCGGAACGTGAAAAATTATGAGATTTTTCATTCTCAAGAATTCGTGTTTTTCAGTGTAATATGCCATTTAGAATCGATTGCGACGGGTCCTGGTTCCTAAAAAAAGCATAATTTTGGAGATATCGACGTTGAAACGTGAAAAATGATCCAATTTCTCACTTTTGAAAATTCGTGTTTTTGAGTGTGACATGCCATTTAGAATCGATTGCGACGGGTCCCGGGTCCTGAAAACGCATAATTTTCAAGAAATCGACGTGGAAACGTGAAGAATAATTCAATTTTTCACTTTCGAAAAGTCGTGTTTTTGAGTGTAATATGCCACCCAGAATCGATTTCGCTGGTTTTTGGGTTCCTTGGACGGATAAATATCGAGATCTCGACGTTGGAAGGTGAAAATAATGAAATTTTTCGTGCTACGAAATTCGAGTTTTTTCGTGTAATTCGCGGCCCTGAATCGATTTTGACTGGTCCCGGGTCCTGGAAACGCATAATTTCCGGAATTTTGACGTCGGAACGTGAATAATTATGAGATTTTTCATTCTCAAGAATTCGTGTTTTTTAGTGTAATATGCCATTTAGAATCGATTGCGACGGGTCCTGGGTCCTAAAAAAAGCATAATTTTCGAGATATCGACGTTGAAACGTGAAAAATGATCCAATTTTTCACTTTTGAAAATTCGTGTTTTTGAGTGTGACATGCCATTTAGAATCGATTGCGACGGGTCCCGGGTCCTGGAAACGCATAATTCTCGAGATATTCACGTGGAAACGTGAAAAATGATTCAATCTTTCACTTTCGAAAATTCGTGTTTTTGAGTGTAATATGCCACCCAGAATCGATTCCGACGGTTTTTGGGTCCCTTGGACGGATAAATATCGAGATTTCGACGTTGGAAGGTGAAATTATGAAATTTTTCGTTCTACGAAATTCGTGTTTTTTCGTGTAATTTGCGGCCCTGAATCGATTCTGACTGGTCCCGGGTCCTGGAAACGCATAGATTCCGAAATTTTGACGTCGGAACGTGAAAAATTACGAGATTTTTCATTCTCAAAAATGCGTGTTTTTCAGTGTAATATGCCATTTAGAATCGATTGCGACGGGTCCTGGGTCCTGAAAACGCATGATTCTCGAGATATCGACGTTCAAACGTGAAAAATGATCCAATTTTTCAGTTTCGAAAATTCGTGTTTTTGAGTGTGATATGCCATTTAGAATCGATTGCGACGGGTCCTGGGTCCTAAAAAAAGCATACTTTTCGAGATATCGACGTTGAAACGTGAAAAATGATCCAATTTTTCACTTTTGAAAATTCGTGTTTTTGAGTGTAATATGCCATTTAGAATCGATTGCGACGGGTCCTGGGTCCTGAAAACGCATAATTTTCGAGATATCGACGTTGAAACGTGAAAAATAATCCAATTTTTCACTTTTGAAAATTCGTGTTTTTGAGTGTGACATGCCATTTAGAATCGATTGCGACGGGTCCCGGGTCCTGAAAACGCATAATTTTCAAGATATCGACGTGGAAACGTGAAGAATAATTCAATTTTTCACTTTCGAAAAGTCGTGTTTTTGGGTTCCTTGAACGAATAAATATCGAGATCTCGACGTTGGAAGGTGAAAATAATGAAATTTTTCGTGCTACGAAATTCGAGTTTTTTCGTGTAATTCGCGGCCCTGAATCGATTTTGACTGGTCCCGGGTCCTGGAAACGCATAATTTCCGGAATTTTGACGTCGGAACGTGAAAAATTATGAGATTTTTCATTCTCAAGAATTCGTGTTTTTCAGTGTAATATGCCATTTAGAATCGATTGCGACGGGTCCTGGTTCCTAAAAAAAGCATAATTTTGGAGATATCGACGTTGAAACGTGAAAAATGATCCAATTTCTCACTTTTGAAAATTCGTGTTTTTGAGTGTGACATGCCATTTAGAATCGATTGCGACGGGTCCCGGGTCCTGAAAACGCATAATTTTCAAGAAATCGACGTGGAAACGTGAAGAATAATTCAATTTTTCACTTTCGAAAAGTCGTGTTTTTGAGTGTAATATGCCACCCAGAATCGATTTCGCTGGTTTTTGGGTTCCTTGGACGGATAAATATCGAGATCTCGACGTTGGAAGGTGAAAATAATGAAATTTTTCGTGCTACGAAATTCGAGTTTTTTCGTGTAATTCGCGGCCCTGAATCGATTTTGACTGGTCCCGGGTCCTGGAAACGCATAATTTCCGGAATTTTGACGTCGGAACGTGAATAATTATGAGATTTTTCATTCTCAAGAATTCGTGTTTTTCAGTGTAATATGCCATTTAGAATCGATTGCGACGGGTCCTGGGTCCTAAAAAAAGCATAATTTTCGAGATATCGACGTTGAAACGTGAAAAATGATCCAATTTTTCACTTTTGAAAATTCGTGTTTTTGAGTGTGACATGCCATTTAGAATCGATTGCGACGGGTCCCGGGTCCTGAAAACGCATAATTTTCAAGATATCGACGTGGAAACGTGAAGAATAATTCAATTTTTCACTTTCGAAAAGTCGTGTTTTTGAGTGTCATATGCCACCCAGAATCGATTCCGCTGGTTTTTGGGTTCCTTGAACGAATAAATATCGAGATCTCGACGTTGGAAGGTGAAGATAATGAAATTTTTCGTGCTACGAAATTCGGGTTTTTTCGTGTAATTTGCGGCCCTGAATCGATTTTGACTGGTCCCGGGTCCTGAAAACGCATAATTTCCGGAATTTTGACGTCGGAACGTGAAAAATTATGAGATTTTTCATTCTCAAGAATTCGTGTTTTTCAGTGTATTATGCCATTTAGAATCGATTGCGACGGGTACTGGGTCCTTAAAACGCATAATTCTCGAGATATCGACGTTGAAACGTGAAAAATGATCCAATTTTTCACTTTCGAAAATTCGTGTTTTTGAGTGTGCTATGCCATTTCGAATCGATTGCGACGGGTCCCGGGTCCTGGAAACGCATAATTTTTGAGATATCGACTTGAAAACGTAGAAAATGATCCAATTTTTCACTTTCGACAATTCGCGTTTTTGAGTGTAATATGCCATTTAGAATCGATTGCGACGAGTCCCGGGTCCTGGAAACGCATAATTTTCGAGATATCGACGTTGAAACGTAAAAAATGATCTAATTTTTCACTTTTGAAAATTCGTGTTTTGGAGTGTAATATGCCATTTAGAATCGATGACATGGAAACGTAGAGAATGATCCAATTTTTCACTTTCGAACATTTTTGTTTTCGGGTGTAATATGCCATTTAGAATCGATTGCGACGGGTCACGGGTCCTGGAAACGCATAATTTTCGAGATATCGACGTGGAAACGTAGAAAATGATCCAATTTTTCACTTTCGAAAATTCGCGTTTTTGAGTGTAATATGCCATATAGAATCGATTGCGACGGGTCCCGGGTCCTGGAAACGCATAAATTTCGAGATATCGACGTGGAAACGTAAAAAATGATCCAATTTTTCACTTTCGAAAATTCGCGTTTTTGAGTGTAATATGCCATTTAGAATCGATTGCGACGGGTCCTGGGTCCTAAAAAAAGCATAATTTTCGAGATATCGACGTTGAAACGTGAAAAATGATCCAATTTTTCACTTTTGAAAATTCGTGTTTTTGAGTGTGACATGCCATTTAGAATCGATTGCGACGGGTCCCGGGTCCTGAAAACGCATAATTTTCAAGATATCGACGTGGAAACGTGAAGAATAATTCAATTTTTCACTTTCGAAAAGTCGTGTTTTTGAGTGTAATATGCCACCCAGAATCGATTTCGCTGGTTTTTGGGTTCCTTGGACGGATAAATATCGAGATCTCGACGTTGGAAGGTGAAAATAATGAAATTTTTCGTGCTACGAAATTCGAGTTTTTTCGTGTAATTCGCGGCCCTGAATCGATTTTGACTGGTCCCGGGTCCTGGAAACGCATAATTTCCGGAATTTTGACGTCGGAACGTGAATAATTATGAGATTTTTCATTCTCAAGAATTCGTGTTTTTCAGTGTAATATGCCATTTAGAATCGATTGCGACGGGTCCTGGGTCCTAAAAAAAGCATAATTTTCGAGATATCGACGTTGAAACGTGAAAAATGATCCAATTTTTCACTTTTGAAAATTCGTGTTTTTGAGTGTGACATGCCATTTAGAATCGATTGCGACGGGTCCCGGGTCCTGAAAACGCATAATTTTCAAGATATCGACGTGGAAACGTGAAGAATAATTCAATTTTTCACTTTCGAAAAGTCGTGTTTTTGAGTGTCATATGCCACCCAGAATCGATTCCGCTGGTTTTTGGGTTCCTTGAACGAATAAATATCGAGATCTCGACGTTGGAAGGTGAAGATAATGAAATTTTTCGTGCTACGAAATTCGGGTTTTTTCGTGTAATTTGCGGCCCTGAATCGATTTTGACTGGTCCCGGGTCCTGAAAACGCATAATTTCCGGAATTTTGACGTCGGAACGTGAAAAATTATGAGATTTTTCATTCTCAAGAATTCGTGTTTTTCAGTGTATTATGCCATTTAGAATCGATTGCGACGGGTACTGGGTCCTTAAAACGCATAATTCTCGAGATATCGACGTTGAAACGTGAAAAATGATCCAATTTTTCACTTTCGAAAATTCGTGTTTTTGAGTGTGCTATGCCATTTCGAATCGATTGCGACGGGTCCCGGGTCCTGGAAACGCATAATTTTTGAGATATCGACTTGAAAACGTAGAAAATGATCCAATTTTTCACTTTCGACAATTCGCGTTTTTGAGTGTAATATGCCATTTAGAATCGATTGCGACGAGTCCCGGGTCCTGGAAACGCATAATTTTCGAGATATCGACGTTGAAACGTAAAAAATGATCTAATTTTTCACTTTTGAAAATTCGTGTTTTGGAGTGTAATATGCCATTTAGAATCGATGACATGGAAACGTAGAGAATGATCCAATTTTTCACTTTCGAACATTTTTGTTTTCGGGTGTAATATGCCATTTAGAATCGATTGCGACGGGTCACGGGTCCTGGAAACGCATAATTTTCGAGATATCGACGTGGAAACGTAGAAAATGATCCAATTTTTCACTTTCGAAAATTCGCGTTTTTGAGTGTAATATGCCATATAGAATCGATTGCGACGGGTCCCGGGTCCTGGAAACGCATAAATTTCGAGATATCGACGTGGAAACGTAAAAAATGATCCAATTTTTCACTTTCGAAAATTCGCGTTTTTGAGTGTAATATGCCATTTAGAATCGATTGCGACGAGTCCCGGGTCCTGGAAACGCATAATTTTCGAGATATTGACGTGTAAACGTGAAAAATGATTCAATCTTTCACTTTCGAAAATTCGTGTTCTTGAGTGTATTATGCCACCCAGAATCGATTCCGACGGTTTTTGGGTCCCTTGGACGGATAAATATCAAGATTTCGACGTTGGAAGGTGAAATTATGAAATTTTTCGTTCTACGAAATTCGTGTTTTTTCGTGTAATTTGCGGCCCTGAATCGATTCTGACTGGTCCCGGGTCCTGGAAACGCATAGATCCTGAAATTTTGACGTCGGAACGTGAAAAATCACGAGATTTTTCATTCTCAAAAATGCGTGTTTTTCAGTGTAATATGCCATTTAGAATCGATTGCGACGGGTCCTGGGTCCTGAAAACGCATAATTTTCGAGATATCGACGTTGAAACGTAGAAAATGATCCAATTCTTCACTTTTGAAAATTCGTGTTTTTGAGTGTAATATGCCATTTAGAATCGATTGCGACGGGTACTGGGTCCTTAAAACGCATAATTCTCGAGATATCGACGTTGAAACGTGAAAAATGATCCAATTTTTCACTTTCGAAAATTCGTGTTTTTGAGTGTGATATGCCATTTCGAATCGATTGCGACGGGTCCCGGGTCCTGGAAACGCATAATTTTTGAGATATCGACTTGAAAACGTAGAAAATGATCCAATTTTTCACTTTCGAAAATTCGCGTTTTTGAGTGTAATATGCCATTTAGAATCGATTGCGACGAGTCCCGGGTCCTGGAAACGCATAATTTTCGAGATATCGACGTTGAAACGTAAAAAATGATCTAATTTTTCACTTTTGAAAATTCGTGTTTTGGAGTGTAATATGCCATTTAGAATCGATGACATGGAAACGTAGAGAATGATCCAATTTTTCACTTTCGAAAATTTTTGTTTTCGGGTGTAATATGCCATTTAGAATCGATTGCGACGGGTCACGGGTCCTGGAACCGCATAATTTTCGAGATATCGACGTGGAAACGTAGAAAATGATCCAATTTTTCACTTTCGAAAATTCGAGTTTTTGAGTGTAATATGCCATATAGAATCGATTGCGACGGGTCCCGGGTCCTGGAAACGCATAAATTTCGAGATATCGACGTGGAAACGTAGAAAATGATCCAATTTTTCACTTTCGAAAATTCGCGTTTTTGAGTGTAATATGCCATTTAGAATCGATTGCGACGAGTCCCGGGTCCTGGAAACGCATAATTTTCGAGATATTGACGTGGAAACGTGAAAAATGATTTAATCTTCCACTTTCGAAAATTCGTGTTTTTGAGTGTAATATGCCACCCAGAATCGATTCCGACGGTTTTTGGGTCCCTTGGACGGATAAATATCAAGATTCCGACGTTGGAAGGTGAAATTATGAAATTTTTCGTTCTACGAAATTCGTGTTTTTTCGTGTAATTTGCGGCCCTGAATCGATTCTGACTGGTCCCGGGTCCTGGAAACGCATAGATTCTGAAATTTTGACGTCGGAACGTGAAAAATGACGAGATTTTTCATTCTCAAAAATGCGTGTTTTTGAGTGTAATATGCCATTTAGAATCGATTGCGACGGGTCCTGGGTCCTGAAAACGCATAATTTTCGAGATATCGACGTTGAAACGTAAAAAATGATCCAATTCTTCACTTTTGAAAATTCGTGTTTTTGAGTGTGACATGCCATTTAGAATCGATTGCGACGGGTCCCGTGTCCTAAAAACGCATAATTTTCAAGATATCGACGTGGAAACGTGAAGAATAATTCAATTTTTCACTTTCGAAAAGTCGTGTTTTTGAGTGTAATATGCCACCCAGAATCGATTCCGCTGGTTTTTGGGTTCCTTGAACGAATAAATATCGAGATCTCGACGTTGGAAGGTGAAGATAATGAAATTTTTCGTGCTACGAAATTTGAGTTTTTTCGTGTATTTTGCGGCCCTGAATCGATTTTGACTGGTCCCGGGTCCTGGAAACGCATAATTTCCGGAATTTTGACGTCGGAACGTGAAAAATTATGAGATTCTTCATTCTCAAGAATTCGTGCTTTTCAGTGTAATATGCCATTTAGAATCGATTGCGACGGGTACTGGGTCCTGAAAACGCATAATTCTCGAGATATCGACGTTGAAACGTGAAAAATGATCCAATTTTTCACTTTCGAAAATTCGTGTTTTTGAGTGTGATATGCCATTTAGAATCGATTGCGACGGGTCCCGGGTCCTGGAAACGCATAATTTTCGAGATATCGACGTGGAAACGTAGAAAATGATCCAATTTTTCACTTTCGAAAATTCGCGTTTTTGAGTGTAATATGCCATTTAGAATCGATTGCGACGAGTCCCGGGTCCTGGAAACGCATAATTTTCGAGATATTCACGTGGAAACGTGAAAAATGATTCAATCTTTCACTTTCGAAAATTCGTGTTTTTGAGTGTAATATGCCACCCAGAATCGATTCCGACGGTTTTTGGGTCCCTTGGACGGATAAATATCGAGATTTCGACGTTGGAAGGTGAAATTATGAAATTTTTCGTTCTACGAAATTCGTGTTTTTTCGTGTAATTTGCGGCCCTGAATCGATTCTGACTGGTCCCGGGTCCTGGAAACGCATAGATTCCGAAATTTTGACGTCGGAACGTGAAAAATTACGAGATTTTTCATTCTCAAAAATGCGTGTTTTTCAGTGTAATATGCCATTTAGAATCGATTGCGACGGGTCCTGGATCCTGAAAACGCATGATTCTCGAGATATCGACGTTCAAACGTGAAAAATGATCCAATTTTTCACTTTCGAAAATTCGTGTTTTTGAGTGTGATATGCCATTTAGAATCGATTGCGACGGGTCCTGGGTCCTGAAAACGCATAATTTTCAAGATATCGACGTGGAAACGTGAAGAATAATTCAATTTTTCACTTTCGAAAAGTCGTGTTTTTGGGTTCCTTGAACGAATAAATATCGAGATCTCGACGTTGGAAGGTGAAAATAATGAAATTTTTCGTGCTACGAAATTCGAGTTTTTTCGTGTAATTCGCGGCCCTGAATCGATTTTGACTGGTCCCGGGTCCTGGAAACGCATAATTTCCGGAATTTTGACGTCGGAACGTGAAAAATTATGAGATTTTTCATTCTCAAGAATTCGTGTTTTTCAGTGTAATATGCCATTTAGAATCGATTGCGACGGGTCCTGGTTCCTAAAAAAAGCATAATTTTGGAGATATCGACGTTGAAACGTGAAATATGATCCAATTTCTCACTTTTGAAAATTCGTGTTTTTGAGTGTGACATGCCATTTAGAATCGATTGCGACGGGTCCCGGGTCCTGAAAACGCATAATTTTCAAGAAATCGACGTGGAAACGTGAAGAATAATTCAATTTTTCACTTTCGAAAAGTCGTGTTTTTGAGTGTAATATGCCACCCAGAATCGATTTCGCTGGTTTTTGGGTTCCTTGGACGGATAAATATCGAGATCTCGACGTTGGAAGGTGAAAAGAATGAAATTTTTCGTGCTACGAAATTCGGGTTTTTTCGTGTAATTTGCGGCCCTGAATCGATTTTGACTGGTCCCGGGTCCTGAAAACGCATAATTTCCGGAATTTTGACGTCGGAACGTGAAAAATTATGAGATTTTTCATTCTCAAGAATTCGTGTTTTTCAGTGTATTATGCCATTTAGAATCGATTGCGACGGGTACTGGGTCCTTAAAACGCATAATTCTCGAGATATCGACGTTGAAACGTGAAAAATGATCCAATTTTTCACTTTCGAAAATTCGTGTTTTTGAGTGTGCTATGCCATTTCGAATCGATTGCGACGGGTCCCGGGTCCTGGAAACGCATAATTTTTGAGATATCGACTTGAAAACGTAGAAAATGATCCAATTTTTCACTTTCGACAATTCGCGTTTTTGAGTGTAATATGCCATTTAGAATCGATTGCGACGAGTCCCGGGTCCTGGAAACGCATAATTTTCGAGATATCGACGTTGAAACGTAAAAAATGATCTAATTTTTCACTTTTGAAAATTCGTGTTTTGGAGTGTAATATGCCATTTAGAATCGATGACATGGAAACGTAGAGAATGATCCAATTTTTCACTTTCGAACATTTTTGTTTTCGGGTGTAATATGCCATTTAGAATCGATTGCGACGGGTCACGGGTCCTGGAAACGCATAATTTTCGAGATATCGACGTGGAAACGTAGAAAATGATCCAATTTTTCACTTTCGAAAATTCGCGTTTTTGAGTGTAATATGCCATATAGAATCGATTGCGACGGGTCCCGGGTCCTGGAAACGCATAAATTTCGAGATATCGACGTGGAAACGTAAAAAATGATCCAATTTTTCACTTTCGAAAATTCGCGTTTTTGAGTGTAATATGCCATTTAGAATCGATTGCGACGAGTCCCGGGTCCTGGAAACGCATAATTTTCGAGATATTGACGTGTAAACGTGAAAAATGATTCAATCTTTCACTTTCGAAAATTCGTGTTCTTGAGTGTATTATGCCACCCAGAATCGATTCCGACGGTTTTTGGGTCCCTTGGACGGATAAATATCAAGATTTCGACGTTGGAAGGTGAAATTATGAAATTTTTCGTTCTACGAAATTCGTGTTTTTTCGTGTAATTTGCGGCCCTGAATCGATTCTGACTGGTCCCGGGTCCTGGAAACGCATAGATCCTGAAATTTTGACGTCGGAACGTGAAAAATCACGAGATTTTTCATTCTCAAAAATGCGTGTTTTTCAGTGTAATATGCCATTTAGAATCGATTGCGACGGGTCCTGGGTCCTGAAAACGCATAATTTTCGAGATATCGACGTTGAAACGTAGAAAATGATCCAATTCTTCACTTTTGAAAATTCGTGTTTTTGAGTGTAATATGCCATTTAGAATCGATTGCGACGGGTACTGGGTCCTTAAAACGCATAATTCTCGAGATATCGACGTTGAAACGTGAAAAATGATCCAATTTTTCACTTTCGAAAATTCGTGTTTTTGAGTGTGATATGCCATTTCGAATCGATTGCGACGGGTCCCGGGTCCTGGAAACGCATAATTTTTGAGATATCGACTTGAAAACGTAGAAAATGATCCAATTTTTCACTTTCGAAAATTCGCGTTTTTGAGTGTAATATGCCATTTAGAATCGATTGCGACGAGTCCCGGGTCCTGGAAACGCATAATTTTCGAGATATCGACGTTGAAACGTAAAAAATGATCTAATTTTTCACTTTTGAAAATTCGTGTTTTGGAGTGTAATATGCCATTTAGAATCGATGACATGGAAACGTAGAGAATGATCCAATTTTTCACTTTCGAAAATTTTTGTTTTCGGGTGTAATATGCCATTTAGAATCGATTGCGACGGGTCACGGGTCCTGGAACCGCATAATTTTCGAGATATCGACGTGGAAACGTAGAAAATGATCCAATTTTTCACTTTCGAAAATTCGAGTTTTTGAGTGTAATATGCCATATAGAATCGATTGCGACGGGTCCCGGGTCCTGGAAACGCATAAATTTCGAGATATCGACGTGGAAACGTAAAAAATGATCCAATTTTTCACTTTCGAAAATTCGCGTTTTTGAGTGTAATATGCCATTTAGAATCGATTGCGACGAGTCCCGGGTCCTGGAAACGCATAATTTTCGAGATATTGACGTGGAAACGTGAAAAATGATTCAATCTTCCACTTTCGAAAATTCGTGTTTTTGAGTGTAATATGCCACCCAGAATCGATTCCGACGGTTTTTGGGTCCCTTGGACGGATAAATATCAAGATTCCGACGTTGGAAGGTGAAATTATGAAATTTTTCGTTCTACGAAATTCGTGTTTTTTCGTGTAATTTGCGGCCCTGAATCGATTCTGACTGGTCCCGGGTCCTGGAAACGCATAGATTCTGAAATTTTGACGTCGGAACGTGAAAAATGACGAGATTTTTCATTCTCAAAAATGCGTGTTTTTGAGTGTAATATGCCATTTAGAATCGATTGCGACGGGTCCTGGGTCCTGAAAACGCATAATTTTCGAGATATCGACGTTGAAACGTAAAAAATGATCCAATTCTTCACTTTTGAAAATTCGTGTTTTTGAGTGTGACATGCCATTTAGAATCGATTGCGACGGGTCCCGTGTCCTAAAAACGCATAATTTTCAAGATATCGACGTGGAAACGTGAAGAATAATTCAATATTTCACTTTCGAAAAGTCGTGTTTTTGAGTGTAATATGCCACCCAGAATCGATTCCGCTGGTTTTTGGGTTCCTTGAACGAATAAATATCGAGATCTCGACGTTGGAAGGTGAAGATAATGAAATTTTTCGTGCTACGAAATTTGAGTTTTTTCGTGTAATTTGCGGCCCTGAATCGATTTTGACTGGTCCCGGGTCCTGGAAACGCATAATTTCCGGAATTTTGACGTCGGAACGTGAAAAATTATGAGATTTTTCATTCTCAAGAATTCGTGTTTTTCAGTGTAATATGCCATTTAGAATCGATCGCGACGGGTACTGGGTCCTGAAAACGCATAATTCTCGAGATATCGACGTTGAAACGTGAAAAATGATCCAATTTTTCACTTTCGAAAATTCGTGTTTTTGAGTGTGATATGCCATTTAGAATCGATTGCGACGGGTCCCGGGTCCTGGAAACGCATAATTTTCGAGATATCGACGTGGAAACGTAGAAAATGATCCAATTTTTCACTTTCGAAAATTCGCGTTTTTGAGTGTAATATGCCATTTAGAATCGATTGCGACGAGTCCCGGGTCCTGGAAACGCATAATTTTCGAGATATTCACGTGGAAACGTGAAAAACGATTCAATCTTTCACTTTCGAAAATTCGTGTTTTTGAGTGTAATATGCCACCCAGAATCGATTCCGACGGTTTTTGGGTCCCTTGGACGGATAAATATCGAGATTTCGACGTTGGAAGGTGAAATTATGAAATTTTTCGTTCTACGAAATTCGTGTTTTTTCGTGTAATTTGCGGCCCTGAATCGATTCTGACTGGTCCCGGGTCCTGGAAACGCATAGATTCCGAAATTTTGACGTCGGAACGTGAAAAATTACGAGATTTTTCATTCTCAAAAATGCGTGTTTTTCAGTGTAATATGCCATTTAGAATCGATTGCGACGGGTCCTGGGTCCTGAAAACGCATGATTCTCGAGATATCGACGTTCAAACGTGAAAAATGATCCAATTTTTCACTTTCGAAAATTCGTGTTTTTGAGTGTGATATGCCATTTAGAATCGATTGCGACGGGTCCTGGGTCCTAAAAAAAGCATACTTTTCGAGATATCGACGTTGAAACGTGAAAAATGATCCAATTTTTCACTTTTGAAAATTCGTGTTTTTGAGTGTAATATGCCATTTAGAATCGATTGCGACGGGTCCTGGGTCCTGAAAACGCATAATTTTCGAGATATCGACGTTGAAACGTGAAAAATAATCCAATTTTTCACTTTTGAAAATTCGTGTTTTTGAGTGTGACATGCCATTTAGAATCGATTGCGACGGGTCCCGGGTCCTGAAAACGCATAATTTTCAAGATATCGACGTGGAAACGTGAAGAATAATTCAATTTTTCACTTTCGAAAAGTCGTGTTTTTGGGTTCCTTGAACGAATAAATATCGAGATCTCGACGTTGGAAGGTGAAAATAATGAAATTTTTCGTGCTACGAAATTCGAGTTTTTTCGTGTAATTCGCGGCCCTGAATCGATTTTGACTGGTCCCGGGTCCTGGAAACGCATAATTTCCGGAATTTTGACGTCGGAACGTGAAAAATTATGAGATTTTTCATTCTCAAGAATTCGTGTTTTTCAGTGTAATATGCCATTTAGAATCGATTGCGACGGGTCCTGGTTCCTATAAAAAGCATAATTTTGGAGATATCGACGTTGAAACGTGAAAAATGATCCAATTTCTCACTTTTGAAAATTCGTGTTTTTGAGTGTGACATGCCATTTAGAATCGATTGCGACGGGTCCCGGGTCCTGAAAACGCATAATTTTCAAGAAATCGACGTGGAAACGTGAAGAATAATTCAATTTTTCACTTTCGAAAAGTCGTGTTTTTGAGTGTAATATGCCACCCAGAATCGATTTCGCTGGTTTTTGGGTTCCTTGGACGGATAAATATCGAGATCTCGACGTTGGAAGGTGAAAATAATGAAATTTTTCGTGCTACGAAATTCGAGTTTTTTCGTGTAATTCGCGGCCCTGAATCGATTTTGACTGGTCCCGGGTCCTGGAAACGCATAATTTCCGGAATTTTGACGTCGGAACGTGAATAATTATGAGATTTTTCATTCTCAAGAATTCGTGTTTTTCAGTGTAATATGCCATTTAGAATCGATTGCGACGGGTCCTGGGTCCTAAAAAAAGCATAATTTTCGAGATATCGACGTTGAAACGTGAAAAATGATCCAATTTTTCACTTTTGAAAATTCGTGTTTTTGAGTGTGACATGCCATTTAGAATCGATTGCGACGGGTCCCGGGTCCTGAAAACGCATAATTTTCAAGATATCGACGTGGAAACGTGAAGAATAATTCAATTTTTCACTTTCGAAAAGTCGTGTTTTTGAGTGTCATATGCCACCCAGAATCGATTCCGCTGGTTTTTGGGTTCCTTGAACGAATAAATATCGAGATCTCGACGTTGGAAGGTGAAGATAATGAAATTTTTCGTGCTACGAAATTCGGGTTTTTTCGTGTAATTTGCGGCCCTGAATCGATTTTGACTGGTCCCGGGTCCTGAAAACGCATAATTTCCGGAATTTTGACGTCGGAACGTGAAAAATTATGAGATTTTTCATTCTCAAGAATTCGTGTTTTTCAGTGTATGATGCCATTTAGAATCGATTGCGACGGGTACTGGGTCCTTAAAACGCATAATTCTCGAGATATCGACGTTGAAACGTGAAAAATGATCCAATTTTTCACTTTCGAAAATTCGTGTTTTTGAGTGTGCTATGCCATTTCGAATCGATTGCGACGGGTCCCGGGTCCTGGAAACGCATAATTTTTGAGATATCGACTTGAAAACGTAGAAAATGATCCAATTTTTCACTTTCGACAATTCGCGTTTTTGAGTGTAATATGCCATTTAGAATCGATTGCGACGAGTCCCGGGTCCTGGAAACGCATAATTTTCGAGATATCGACGTTGAAACGTAAAAAATGATCTAATTTTTCACTTTTGAAAATCCGTGTTTTGGAGTGTAATATGCCATTTAGAATCGATGACATGGAAACGTAGAGAATGATCCAATTTTTCACTTTCGAACATTTTTGTTTTCGGGTGTAATATGCCATTTAGAATCGATTGCGACGGGTCACGGGTCCTGGAAACGCATAATTTTCGAGATATCGACGTGGAAACGTAGAAAATGATCCAATTTTTCACTTTCGAAAATTCGCGTTTTTGAGTGTAATATGCCATATAGAATCGATTGCGACGGGTCCCGGGTCCTGGAAACGCATAAATTTCGAGATATCGACGTGGAAACGTAAAAAATGATCCAATTTTTCACTTTCGAAAATTCGCGTTTTTGAGTGTAATATGCCATTTAGAATCGATTGCGACGAGTCCCGGGTCCTGGAAACGCATAATTTTCGAGATATTGACGTGGAAACGTGAAAAATGATTCAATCTTTCACTTTCGAAAATTCGTGTTCTTGAGTGTATTATGCCACCCAGAATCGATTCCGACGGTTTTTGGGTCCCTTGGACGGATAAATATCAAGATTTCGACGTTGGAAGGTGAAATTATGAAATTTTTCGTTCTACGAAATTCGTGTTTTTTCGTGTAATTTGCGGCCCTGAATCGATTCTGACTGGTCCCGGGTCCTGGAAACGCATAGATCCTGAAATTTTGACGTCGGAACGTGAAAAATCACGAGATTTTTCATTCTCAAAAATGCGTGTTTTTCAGTGTAATATGCCATTTAGAATCGATTGCGACGGGTCCTGGGTCCTGAAAACGCATAATTTTCGAGATATCGACGTTGAAACGTAGAAAATGATCCAATTCTTCACTTTTGAAAATTCGTGTTTTTGAGTGTAATATGCCATTTAGAATCGATTGCGACGGGTACTGGGTCCTTAAAACGCATAATTCTCGAGATATCGACGTTGAAACGTGAAAAATGATCCAATTTTTCACTTTCGAAAATTCGTGTTTTTGAGTGTGATATGCCATTTCGAATCGATTGCGACGGGTCCCGGGTCCTGGAAACGCATAATTTTTGAGATATCGACTTGAAAACGTAGAAAATGATCCAATTTTTCACTTTCGAAAATTCGCGTTTTTGAGTGTAATATGCCATTTAGAATCGATTGCGACGAGTCCCGGGTCCTGGAAACGCATAATTTTCGAGATATCGACGTTGAAACGTAAAAAATGATCTAATTTTTCACTTTTGAAAATTCGTGTTTTGGAGTGTAATATGCCATTTAGAATCGATGACATGGAAACGTAGAGAATGATCCAATTTTTCACTTTCGAAAATTTTTGTTTTCGGGTGTAATATGCCATTTAGAATCGATTGCGACGGGTCACGGGTCCTGGAACCGCATAATTTTCGAGATATCGACGTGGAAACGTAGAAAATGATCCAATTTTTCACTTTCGAAAATTCGAGTTTTTGAGTGTAATATGCCATATAGAATCGATTGCGACGGGTCCCGGGTCCTGGAAACGCATAAATTTCGAGATATCGACGTGGAAACGTAGAAAATGATCCAATTTTTCACTTTCGAAAATTCGCGTTTTTGAGTGTAATATGCCATTTAGAATCGATTGCGACGAGTCCCGGGTCCTGGAAACGCATAATTTTCGAGATATTGACGTGGAAACGTGAAAAATGATTCAATCTTCCACTTTCGAAAATTCGTGTTTTTGAGTGTAATATGCCACCCAGAATCGATTCCGACGGTTTTTGGGTCCCTTGGACGGATAAATATCAAGATTCCGACGTTGGAAGGTGAAATTATGAAATTTTTCGTTCTACGAAATTCGTGTTTTTTCGTGTAATTTGCGGCCCTGAATCGATTCTGACTGGTCCCGGGTCCTGGAAACGCATAGATTCTGAAATTTTGACGTCGGAACGTGAAAAATGACGAGATTTTTCATTCTCAAAAATGCGTGTTTTCGAGTGTAATATGCCATTTAGAATCGATTGCGACGGGTCCTGGGTCCTGAAAACGCATAATTTTCGAGATATCGACGTTGAAACGTAAAAAATGATCCAATTCTTCACTTTTGAAAATTCGTGTTTTTGAGTGTGACATGCCATTTAGAATCGATTGCGACGGGTCCCGTGTCCTAAAAACGCATAATTTTCAAGATATCGACGTGGAAACGTGAAGAATAATTCAATTTTTCACTTTCGAAAAGTCGTGTTTTTGAGTGTAATATGCCACCCAGAATCGATTCCGCTGGTTTTTGGGTTCCTTGAACGAATAAATATCGAGATCTCGACGTTGGAAGGTGAAGATAATGAAATTTTTCGTGCTACGAAATTTGAGTTTTTTCGTGTAATTTGCGGCCCTGAATCGATTTTGACTGGTCCCGGGTCCTGGAAACGCATAATTTCCGGAATTTTGACGTCGGAACGTGAAAAATTATGAGATTTTTCATTCTCAAGAATTCGTGTTTTTCAGTGTAATATGCCATTTAGAATCGATTGCGACGGGTACTGGGTCCTGAAAACGCATAATTCTCGAGATATCGACGTTGAAACGTGAAAAATGATCCAATTTTTCACTTTCGAAAATTCGTGTTTTTGAGTGTGATATGCCATTTAGAATCGATTGCGACGGGTCCCGGGTCCTGGAAACGCATAATTTTCGAGATATCGACGTGGAAACGTAGAAAATGATCCAATTTTTCACTTTCGAAAATTCGCGTTTTTGAGTGTAATATGCCATTTAGAATCGATTGCGACGAGTCCCGGGTCCTGGAAACGCATAATTTTCGAGATATTCACGTGGAAACGTGAAAAATGATTCAATCTTTCACTTTCGGAAATTCGTGTTTTTGAGTGTAATATGCCACCCAGAATCGATTCCGACGGTTTTTGGGTCCCTTGGACGGATAAATATCGAGATTTCGACGTTGGAAGGTGAAATTATGAAATTTTTCGTTCTACGAAATTCGTGTTTTTTCGTGTAATTTGCGGCCCTGAATCGATTCTGACTGGTCCCGGGTCCTGGAAACGCATAGATTCCGAAATTTTGACGTCGGAACGTGAAAAATTACGAGATTTTTCATTCTCAAAAATGCGTGTTTTTCAGTGTAATATGCCATTTAGAATCGATTGCGACGGGTCCTGGGTCCTGAAAACGCATGATTCTCGAGATATCGACGTTCAAACGTGAAAAATGATCCAATTTTTCACTTTTGAAAATTCGTGTTTTTGAGTGTGACATGCCATTTAGAATCGATTGCGACGGGTCCCGGGTCCTGAAAACGCATAATTTTCAAGATATCGACGTGGAAACGTGAAGAATAATTCAATTTTTCACTTTCGAAAAGTCGTGTTTTTGAGTGTCATATGCCACCCAGAATCGATTCCGCTGGTTTTTGGGTTCCTTGAACGAATAAATATCGAGATCTCGACGTTGGAAGGTGAAGATAATGAAATTTTTCGTGCTACGAAATTCGGGTTTTTTCGTGTAATTTGCGGCCCTGAATCGATTTTGACTGGTCCCGGGTCCTGAAAACGCATAATTTCCGGAATTTTGACGTCGGAACGTGAAAAATTATGAGATTTTTCATTCTCAAGAATTCGTGTTTTTCAGTGTATGATGCCATTTAGAATCGATTGCGACGGGTACTGGGTCCTTAAAACGCATAATTCTCGAGATATCGACGTTGAAACGTGAAAAATGATCCAATTTTTCACTTTCGAAAATTCGTGTTTTTGAGTGTGCTATGCCATTTCGAATCGATTGCGACGGGTCCCGGGTCCTGGAAACGCATAATTTTTGAGATATCGACTTGAAAACGTAGAAAATGATCCAATTTTTCACTTTCGACAATTCGCGTTTTTGAGTGTAATATGCCATTTAGAATCGATTGCGACGAGTCCCGGGTCCTGGAAACGCATAATTTTCGAGATATCGACGTTGAAACGTAAAAAATGATCTAATTTTTCACTTTTGAAAATCCGTGTTTTGGAGTGTAATATGCCATTTAGAATCGATGACATGGAAACGTAGAGAATGATCCAATTTTTCACTTTCGAACATTTTTGTTTTCGGGTGTAATATGCCATTTAGAATCGATTGCGACGGGTCACGGGTCCTGGAAACGCATAATTTTCGAGATATCGACGTGGAAACGTAGAAAATGATCCAATTTTTCACTTTCGAAAATTCGCGTTTTTGAGTGTAATATGCCATATAGAATCGATTGCGACGGGTCCCGGGTCCTGGAAACGCATAAATTTCGAGATATCGACGTGGAAACGTAAAAAATGATCCAATTTTTCACTTTCGAAAATTCGCGTTTTTGAGTGTAATATGCCATTTAGAATCGATTGCGACGAGTCCCGGGTCCTGGAAACGCATAATTTTCGAGATATTGACGTGGAAACGTGAAAAATGATTCAATCTTTCACTTTCGAAAATTCGTGTTCTTGAGTGTATTATGCCACCCAGAATCGATTCCGACGGTTTTTGGGTCCCTTGGACGGATAAATATCAAGATTTCGACGTTGGAAGGTGAAATTATGAAATTTTTCGTTCTACGAAATTCGTGTTTTTTCGTGTAATTTGCGGCCCTGAATCGATTCTGACTGGTCCCGGGTCCTGGAAACGCATAGATCCTGAAATTTTGACGTCGGAACGTGAAAAATCACGAGATTTTTCATTCTCAAAAATGCGTGTTTTTCAGTGTAATATGCCATTTAGAATCGATTGCGACGGGTCCTGGGTCCTGAAAACGCATAATTTTCGAGATATCGACGTTGAAACGTAGAAAATGATCCAATTCTTCACTTTTGAAAATTCGTGTTTTTGAGTGTAATATGCCATTTAGAATCGATTGCGACGGGTACTGGGTCCTTAAAACGCATAATTCTCGAGATATCGACGTTGAAACGTGAAAAATGATCCAATTTTTCACTTTCGAAAATTCGTGTTTTTGAGTGTGATATGCCATTTCGAATCGATTGCGACGGGTCCCGGGTCCTGGAAACGCATAATTTTTGAGATATCGACTTGAAAACGTAGAAAATGATCCAATTTTTCACTTTCGAAAATTCGCGTTTTTGAGTGTAATATGCCATTTAGAATCGATTGCGACGAGTCCCGGGTCCTGGAAACGCATAATTTTCGAGATATCGACGTTGAAACGTAAAAAATGATCTAATTTTTCACTTTTGAAAATTCGTGTTTTGGAGTGTAATATGCCATTTAGAATCGATGACATGGAAACGTAGAGAATGATCCAATTTTTCACTTTCGAAAATTTTTGTTTTCGGGTGTAATATGCCATTTAGAATCGATTGCGACGGGTCACGGGTCCTGGAACCGCATAATTTTCGAGATATCGACGTGGAAACGTAGAAAATGATCCAATTTTTCACTTTCGAAAATTCGAGTTTTTGAGTGTAATATGCCATATAGAATCGATTGCGACGGGTCCCGGGTCCTGGAAACGCATAAATTTCGAGATATCGACGTGGAAACGTAGAAAATGATCCAATTTTTCACTTTCGAAAATTCGCGTTTTTGAGTGTAATATGCCATTTAGAATCGATTGCGACGAGTCCCGGGTCCTGGAAACGCATAATTTTCGAGATATTGACGTGGAAACGTGAAAAATGATTCAATCTTCCACTTTCGAAAATTCGTGTTTTTGAGTGTAATATGCCACCCAGAATCGATTCCGACGGTTTTTGGGTCCCTTGGACGGATAAATATCAAGATTCCGACGTTGGAAGGTGAAATTATGAAATTTTTCGTTCTACGAAATTCGTGTTTTTTCGTGTAATTTGCGGCCCTGAATCGATTCTGACTGGTCCCGGGTCCTGGAAACGCATAGATTCTGAAATTTTGACGTCGGAACGTGAAAAATGACGAGATTTTTCATTCTCAAAAATGCGTGTTTTCGAGTGTAATATGCCATTTAGAATCGATTGCGACGGGTCCTGGGTCCTGAAAACGCATAATTTTCGAGATATCGACGTTGAAACGTAAAAAATGATCCAATTCTTCACTTTTGAAAATTCGTGTTTTTGAGTGTGACATGCCATTTAGAATCGATTGCGACGGGTCCCGTGTCCTAAAAACGCATAATTTTCAAGATATCGACGTGGAAACGTGAAGAATAATTCAATTTTTCACTTTCGAAAAGTCGTGTTTTTGAGTGTAATATGCCACCCAGAATCGATTCCGCTGGTTTTTGGGTTCCTTGAACGAATAAATATCGAGATCTCGACGTTGGAAGGTGAAGATAATGAAATTTTTCGTGCTACGAAATTTGAGTTTTTTCGTGTAATTTGCGGCCCTGAATCGATTTTGACTGGTCCCGGGTCCTGGAAACGCATAATTTCCGGAATTTTGACGTCGGAACGTGAAAAATTATGAGATTTTTCATTCTCAAGAATTCGTGTTTTTCAGTGTAATATGCCATTTAGAATCGATTGCGACGGGTACTGGGTCCTGAAAACGCATAATTCTCGAGATATCGACGTTGAAACGTGAAAAATGATCCAATTTTTCACTTTCGAAAATTCGTGTTTTTGAGTGTGATATGCCATTTAGAATCGATTGCGACGGGTCCCGGGTCCTGGAAACGCATAATTTTCGAGATATCGACGTGGAAACGTAGAAAATGATCCAATTTTTCACTTTCGAAAATTCGCGTTTTTGAGTGTAATATGCCATTTAGAATCGATTGCGACGAGTCCCGGGTCCTGGAAACGCATAATTTTCGAGATATTCACGTGGAAACGTGAAAAATGATTCAATCTTTCACTTTCGGAAATTCGTGTTTTTGAGTGTAATATGCCACCCAGAATCGATTCCGACGGTTTTTGGGTCCCTTGGACGGATAAATATCGAGATTTCGACGTTGGAAGGTGAAATTATGAAATTTTTCGTTCTACGAAATTCGTGTTTTTTCGTGTAATTTGCGGCCCTGAATCGATTCTGACTGGTCCCGGGTCCTGGAAACGCATAGATTCCGAAATTTTGACGTCGGAACGTGAAAAATTACGAGATTTTTCATTCTCAAAAATGCGTGTTTTTCAGTGTAATATGCCATTTAGAATCGATTGCGACGGGTCCTGGGTCCTGAAAACGCATGATTCTCGAGATATCGACGTTCAAACGTGAAAAATGATCCAATTTTTCACTTTCGAAAATTCGTGTTTTTGAGTGTGATATGCCATTTAGAATCGATTGCGACGGGTCCTGGGTCCTAAAAAAAGCATACTTTTCGAGATATCGACGTTGAAACGTGAAAAATGATCCAATTTTTCACTTTTGAAAATTCGTGTTTTTGAGTGTAATATGCCATTTAGAATCGATTGCGACGGGTCCTGGGTCCTGAAAACGCATAATTTTCGAGATATCGACGTTGAAACGTGAAAAATAATCCAATTTTTCACTTTTGAAAATTCGTGTTTTTGAGTGTGACATGCCATTTAGAATCGATTGCGACGGGTCCCGGGTCCTGAAAACGCATAATTTTCAAGATATCGACGTGGAAACGTGAAGAATAATTCAATTTTTCACTTTCGAAAAGTCGTGTTTTTGGGTTCCTTGAACGAATAAATATCGAGATCTCGACGTTGGAAGGTGAAAATAATGAAATTTTTCGTGCTACGAAATTCGAGTTTTTTCGTGTAATTCGCGGCCCTGAATCGATTTTGACTGGTCCCGGGTCCTGGAAACGCATAATTTCCGGAATTTTGACGTCGGAACGTGAAAAATTATGAGATTTTTCATTCTCAAGAATTCGTGTTTTTCAGTGTAATATGCCATTTAGAATCGATTGCGACGGGTCCTGGTTCCTAAAAAAAGCATAATTTTGGAGATATCGACGTTGAAACGTGAAAAATGATCCAATTTCTCACTTTTGAAAATTCGTGTTTTTGAGTGTGACATGCCATTTAGAATCGATTGCGACGGGTCCCGGGTCCTGAAAACGCATAATTTTCAAGAAATCGACGTGGAAACGTGAAGAATAATTCAATTTTTCACTTTCGAAAAGTCGTGTTTTTGAGTGTAATATGCCACCCAGAATCGATTTCGCTGGTTTTTGGGTTCCTTGGACGGATAAATATCGAGATCTCGACGTTGGAAGGTGAAAATAATGAAATTTTTCGTGCTACGAAATTCGAGTTTTTTCGTGTAATTCGCGGCCCTGAATCGATTTTGACTGGTCCCGGGTCCTGGAAACGCATAATTTCCGGAATTTTGACGTCGGAACGTGAATAATTATGAGATTTTTCATTCTCAAGAATTCGTGTTTTTCAGTGTAATATGCCATTTAGAATCGATTGCGACGGGTCCTGGGTCCTAAAAAAAGCATAATTTTGGAGATATCGACGTTGAAACGTGAAAAATGATCCAATTTTTCACTTTTGAAAATTCGTGTTTTTGAGTGTGACATGCCATTTAGAATCGATTGCGACGGGTCCCGGGTCCTGAAAACGCATAATTTTCAAGATATCGACGTGGAAACGTGAAGAATAATTCAATTTTTCACTTTCGAAAAGTCGTGTTTTTGAGTGTCATATGCCACCCAGAATCGATTCCGCTGGTTTTTGGGTTCCTTGAACGAATAAATATCGAGATCTCGACGTTGGAAGGTGAAGATAATGAAATTTTTCGTGCTACGAAATTCGGGTTTTTTCGTGTAATTTGCGGCCCTGAATCGATTTTGACTGGTCCCGGGTCCTGAAAACGCATAATTTCCGGAATTTTGACGTCGGAACGTGAAAAATTATGAGATTTTTCATTCTCAAGAATTCGTGTTTTTCAGTGTATTATGCCATTTAGAATCGATTGCGACGGGTACTGGGTCCTTAAAACGCATAATTCTCGAGATATCGACGTTGAAACGTGAAAAATGATCCAATTTTTCACTTTCGAAAATTCGTGTTTTTGAGTGTGCTATGCCATTTCGAATCGATTGCGACGGGTCCCGGGTCCTGGAAACGCATAATTTTTGAGATATCGACTTGAAAACGTAGAAAATGATCCAATTTTTCACTTTCGACAATTCGCGTTTTTGAGTGTAATATGCCATTTAGAATCGATTGCGACGAGTCCCGGGTCCTGGAAACGCATAATTTTCGAGATATCGACGTTGAAACGTAAAAAATGATCTAATTTTTCACTTTTGAAAATTCGTGTTTTGGAGTGTAATATGCCATTTAGAATCGATGACATGGAAACGTAGAGAATGATCCAATTTTTCACTTTCGAACATTTTTGTTTTCGGGTGTAATATGCCATTTAGAATCGATTGCGACGGGTCACGGGTCCTGGAAACGCATAATTTTCGAGATATCGACGTGGAAACGTAGAAAATGATCCAATTTTTCACTTACGAAAATTCGCGTTTTTGAGTGTAATATGCCATATAGAATCGATTGCGACGGGTCCCGGGTCCTGGAAACGCATAAATTTCGAGATATCGACGTGGAAACGTAAAAAATGATCCAATTTTTCACTTTCGAAAATTCGCGTTTTTGAGTGTAATATGCCATTTAGAATCGATTGCGACGAGTCCCGGGTCCTGGAAACGCATAATTTTCGAGATATTGACGTGGAAACGTGAAAAATGATTCAATCTTTCACTTTCGAAAATTCGTGTTTTTGAGTGTAATATGCCACCCAGAATCGATTCCGACGGTTTTTGGGTCCCTTGGACGGATAAATATCAAGATTTCGACGTTGGAAGGTGAAATTATGAAATTTTTCGTTTCACGAAATTCGTGTTTTTTCGTGTAATTTGCGGCCCTGAATCGATTCTGACTGGTCCCGAGTCCTGGAAACGCATAGATTCCGAAATTTTGACGTCGGAACGTGAAAAATTACGAGATTTTTCATTCTCAAAAATGCGTGTTTCTCAGTGTAATATGCCATTTAGAATCGATTGCGACGGGTCCTGGGTCCTGAAAACGCATAATTTTCGAGATATCGACGTTGAAACGTAAAAAATGATCCAATTCTTCACTTTTGAAAATTCGTGTTTTTGAGTGTAATATGCCATTTAGAACCGATTGCGACGGGTCCTGGGTCCTGAAAACGCATAATTTTCGAGATATCGACGTTGAAACGTGAAAAATGATCCAATTTTTCACTTTTGAAAATTCGTGTTTTTGAGTGTGACATGCCATTTAGAATCGATTGCGACGGGTCCCGGGTCCTGAAAACGCATAATTTTCGAGATATTGACGTGGAAACGTGAAAAATGATTCAATCTTTCACTTTCGAAAATTCGTGTTTTTGAGTGTAATATGCCACCCAGAATCGATTCCGACGGTTTTTGGGTTCCTTGGACGAATAAATATCGAGATCTCGACGTTGGAAGGGGACAATAATGAAATTTTTCGTGCTACGAAATTCGAGTTTTTTCGTGTAATTTGCGGCCCTGAAACGATTTCGACTGGTCCCGGGTCCTGGAAACGCATAATTTCCGGAATTTTGACGTTGGAACGTGAAAAATTATGAGATTTTTCATTCTCAAGAATTCGTGTTTTTCAGTGTAATATGCCATTTAGAATCGATTGCGACGGGTCCTGGGTCCTAAAAAAAGCATAATTTTCGAGATATCGACGTTGAAACGTGAAAAATGATCCAATTTTTCACTTTTGAAAATTCGTGTTTTTGAGTGTGACATGCCATTTAGAATCGATTGCGACGGGTCCCGTGTCCTAAAAACGCATAATTTTCAAGATATCGACGTGGAAACGTGAAGAATAATTCAATTTTTCACTTTCGAAAAGTCGTGTTTTTGAGTGTAATATGCCACCCAGAATCGATTGCGCTGGTTTTTGGGTTCCTTGAACGAATAAATATCGAGATCTCGACGTTGGAAGGTGAAGATAATGAAATTTTTCGTGCTACGAAATTTGAGTTTTTCGTGTAATTTGCGGCCCTGAATCGATTTTGACTGGTCCCGGGTCCTGGAAACGCATAATTTCCGGAATTTTGACGTCGGAACGTGGAAAATTATGAGATTTTTCATTCTCAAGAATTCGTGTTTTTCAGTGTAATATGCCATTTAGAATCGATTGCGACGGGTACTGGGTCCTGAAAACGCATAATTCTCGAGATATCGACGTTGAAACGTGAAAAATGATCCAATTTTTCACTTTCGAAAATTCGTGTTTTTGAGTGTGATATGCCATTTAGAATCGATTGCGACGGGTCCCGGGTCCTGGAAACGCATAATTTTCGAGATATCGACGTGGAAACGTAGAAAATGATCCAATTTTTCACTTTCGAAAATTCGCGTTTTTGAGTGTAATATGCCATTTAGAATCGATTGCGACGAGTCCCGGGTCCTGGAAACGCATAATTTTCGAGATATTGACGTGGAATCGTGAAAAATAATTCAATCTTTCACTTTCGAAAATTCGTGTTTTTGAGTGTAATATGCCACCCAGAATCGATTCCGACGGTTTTTGGGTCCCTTGGACGGATAAATATCAAGATTTCGACGTTGGAAGGTGAAATTATGAAATTTTTCGTTCTACGAAATTCGTGTTTTTTCGTGTAATTTGCGGCCCTGAATCGATTCTGACTGGTCCCGGGTCCTGGAAACGCATAGATTCCGAAATTTTGACGTCGGAACGTGAAAAATTACGAGATTTTTCATTCCCAAAAATGCGTGTTTTTCAGTGTAATATGCCATTTAGAATCGATTGCGACGGGTCCTGGGTCCTGAAAACGCATGATTCTCGAGATATCGACGTTCAAACGTGAGAAATGATCCAATTTTTCACTTTCGAAAATTCGTGTTTTTGAGTGTGATATGCCATTTAGAATCGATTGCGACGGGTCCTGGGTCCTAAAAAAATCATACTTTTCGAGATATCGACGTTGAAACGTGAAAAATATTCCAATTTTTCACTTTTGAAAATTCGTGTTTTTGAGTGTAATATGCCATTTAGAATCGATTGCGACGGGTCCTGGGTCCTGAAAACGCATAATTTTCGAGATATCGACGTTGAAACGTGAAAAATAATCCAATTTTTCACTTTTGAAAATTCGTGTTTTTGAGTGTGACATGCCATTTAGAATCGATTGCGACGGGTCCCGGGTCCTGAAAACGCATAATTTTCAAGATATCGACGTGGAAACGTGAAGAATAATTCAATTTTTCACTTTCGAAAAGTCGTGTTTTTGAGTGTAATATGCCACCCAGAATCGATTCCGACGGTTTTTGGGTTCCTTGGACGAATAAATATCGAGATCTCGACGTTGGAAGGGGACAATAATGAAATTTTTCGTGCTACGAAATTCGAGTTTTTTCGTGTAATTTGCGGCCCTGAAACGATTTCGACTGGTCCCGGGTCCTGGAAACGCATAATTTCCGGAATTTTGACGTTGGAACGTGAAAAATTATGAGATTTTTCATTCTCAAGAATTCGTGTTTTTCAGTGTAATATGCCATTTAGAATCGATTGCGACGGGTCCTGGGTCCTAAAAAAAGCATAATTTTCGAGATATCGACGTTGAAACGTGAAAAATGATCCAATTTTTCACTTTTGAAAATTCGTGTTTTTGAGTGTGACATGCCATTTAGAATCGATTGCGACGGGTCCCGTGTCCTAAAAACGCATAATTTTCAAGATATCGACGTGGAAACGTGAAGAATAATTCAATTTTTCACTTTCGAAAAGTCGTGTTTTTGAGTGTAATATGCCACCCAGAATCGATTGCGCTGGTTTTTGGGTTCCTTGAACGAATAAATATCGAGATCTCGACGTTGGAAGGTGAAGATAATGAAATTTTTCGTGCTACGAAATTTGAGTTTTTCGTGTAATTTGCGGCCCTGAATCGATTTTGACTGGTCCCGGGTCCTGGAAACGCATAATTTCCGGAATTTTGACGTCGGAACGTGGAAAATTATGAGATTTTTCATTCTCAAGAATTCGTGTTTTTCAGTGTAATATGCCATTTAGAATCGATTGCGACGGGTACTGGGTCCTGAAAACGCATAATTCTCGAGATATCGACGTTGAAACGTGAAAAATGATCCAATTTTTCACTTTCGAAAATTCGTGTTTTTGAGTGTGATATGCCATTTAGAATCGATTGCGACGGGTCCCGGGTCCTGGAAACGCATAATTTTCGAGATATCGACGTGGAAACGTAGAAAATGATCCAATTTTTCACTTTCGAAAATTCGCGTTTTTGAGTGTAATATGCCATTTAGAATCGATTGCGACGAGTCCCGGGTCCTGGAAACGCATAATTTTCGAGATATTGACGTGGAATCGTGAAAAATGATTCAATCTTTCACTTTCGAAAATTCGTGTTTTTGAGTGTAATATGCCACCCAGAATCGATTCCGACGGTTTTTGGGTCCCTTGGACGGATAAATATCAAGATTTCGACGTTGGAAGGTGAAATTATGAAATTTTTCGTTCTACGAAATTCGTGTTTTTTCGTGTAATTTGCGGCCCTGAATCGATTCTGACTGGTCCCGGGTCCTGGAAACGCATAGATTCCGAAATTTTGACGTCGGAACGTGAAAAATTACGAGATTTTTCATTCCCAAAAATGCGTGTTTTTCAGTGTAATATGCCATTTAGAATCGATTGCGACGGGTCCTGGGTCCTGAAAACGCATGATTCTCGAGATATCGACGTTCAAACGTGAGAAATGATCCAATTTTTCACTTTCGAAAATTCGTGTTTTTGAGTGTGATATGCCATTTAGAATCGATTGCGACGGGTCCTGGGTCCTAAAAAAATCATACTTTTCGAGATATCGACGTTGAAACGTGAAAAATAATCCAATTTTTCACTTTTGAAAATTCGTGTTTTTGAGTGTAATATGCCATTTAGAATCGATTGCGACGGGTCCTGGGTCCTGAAAACGCATAATTTTCGAGATATCGACGTTGAAACGTGAAAAATGATCCAATTTTTCACTTTTGAAAATTCGTGTTTTTGAGTGTGACATGCCATTTAGAATCGATTGCGACGGGTCCCGGGTCCTGAAAACGCATAATTTTCAAGATATCGACGTGGAAACGTGAAGAATAATTCAATTTTTCACTTTCGAAAAGTCGTGTTTTTGAGTGTAATATGCCACCCAGAATCGATTCCACTGGTTTTTGGGTTCCTTAAACGAATAAATATCGAGATCTCGACGTTGGAAGGTGAAAATAATGAAATTTTTCGTGCTACGAAATTCGAGTTTTTTCGTGTAATTCGCGGCCCTGAATCGATTTTGACTGGTCCCGGGGCCTGGAAACGCATAGTTTCCGGAATTTTGACGTCGGAACGTGAAAAATTATGAGATTTTTCATTCTCAAGAATTCGTGTTTTTCAGTGTAATATGCCATTAAGAATCGATTGCGACGGGTCCTGGTTCCTAAAAAAAGCATAATTTTGGAGATATCGACGTTAAAACGTGAAAAATGATCCAATTTCTCACTTTTGAAAATTCGTGTTTTTGAGTGTGATATGCCATTTAGAATCGATCGCGACGGGTCCCGGGTCCTGGAAACTCATAATTTTCGAGATATCGACGTTGAAACGTAAAAAATGATCCAATTCTTCACTTTTGAAAATTCGTGTTTTTGAGTGTAATATGCCATTTAGAATCGATTGCGACGGGTCCTGGGTCCTGAAAACGCATAATTTTCGAAATATCGACGTTGAAACGTAAAGAATGATCTAATTTATCACTTTCGAAAATTCGTGCTTTGGAGTGTAATATGCCATTTAGAATCGATGACATGGAAACGTAGAGAATGATCCAATTTTTCACTTTCGAAAATTTATGTTTTCGGGTGTAATATGCCATTTAGAATCGATTGCGACGGGTCACGGGTCCTGGAAACGCATAATTTTCGAGATATCGACGTGGAAACGTAGAAAATGATCCAATTTTTCACTTTCGAAAATTCGCGTTTTTGAGTGTAATATGCCATATAGAATCGATTGCGACGGGTCCCGGGTCCTGGAAACGCATAATTTTCGAGATATCGACGTGGAAACGTAGAAAATGATCCAATTTTTCACTTTCGAAAATTCGCGTTTTTGAGTGTAATATGCCATTAAGAATCGATTGCGACGGGTCCTGGGTCCTGAGAACGCATAATTTTCAAGATATCGACGTGGAAACGTGAAGAATAATTCAATTTTTCACTTTCGAAAAGTCGTGTTTCTGAGTGTAATATGCCACCCAGAATCGATTCCGCTGGTTTTTGGGTTCCTTGGACGAATACATATCGAGATCTCGAAGTTGGAAGGTGAAAATAATGAAATTTTTCGTGCTACGAAATTCGAGTTTTTTCGTGTAATTTGCGGCCCTGAATCGATCTTGACTGGTCCCGGGTCCTGGAAACGCATAATTTCCGGAATTTTGACGTCGGAACGTGAAAAATTATGAGATTTTTCATTCTCAAGAATTCGTGTTTTTCAGTGTAATATGCCATTTAGAATCGATTGCGACGGGTACTGGGTCCTGAAAACGCATGATTCTCGAGATATCGACGTTCAAACGTGAAAAATGATTCAATTTTTCACTTTCGAAAATTCGTGTTTTTCAGTGTGATATGCCATTTAGACTCGATTGCGACGGGTCCTGGGTCCTGAAAACGCATAATTTTCGAGATATCGACGTTGAAACGTAAAAAATGATTCAATTCTTCACTTTTGAAAATTCGTGTTTTTGAGTGTAATATGCCATTTAGAATCGATTGCGACGGGTCCTGGGTCCTGAAAACGCATAATTTTCGAGATATCGACGTTGAAACGTGAAAAATGATCCAATTTTTCACTTTTGAAAATTCGTGTTTTTGAGTGTGACATGCCATTTAGAATCGATTGCGACGGGTCCCGGGTCCTGAAAACGCACAATTTTCAAGATATCGACGTGGAAACGTGAAGAATAATTCAATTTTCCACTTTCGAAAAGTCGTGTTTTTGAGTGTAATATGCCACCCAAAATTGATTCCGCTGGTTTTTTTGTTCCTTGGACGAATAAATATCGAGATCTCGACGTTGGAAGGTGAAAATAATGAAATTCTTCGTGCTACGAAATTCGAGTTTTTTCGTGTAATTTGCGGCCCTGAATCGATTTTGACTGGTCCCGGGTCCTGGAAACGCATAATTTCCGGAATTTTGACGTCGGAACGTGGAAAATTATGAGATTTTTCATTCTCAAGAATTCGTGTTTTTCAGTGTAATATGCCATTTAGAATCGATTGCGACGGGTACTGGGTCCTGGAAACGCATAATTCTCGAGATATCGACGTTGAAACGTGAAAAATGATCCAATTTTTCACTTTCGAAAATTCGTGTTTTTGAGTGTGATATGCCATTTAGAATCGATTGCGACGGGTCCCGGGTCCTGGAAACGCATAATTTTCGAGATATCGACGTGGAAACGTAGAAAATGATCCAATTTTTCACTTTCGAAAATTCGCGTTTTTGAGTGTAATATGCCATTTAGAATCGATTGCGACGAGTCCCGGGTCCTGGAAACGCATAATTTTCGAGATATTCACGTGGAAACGTGAAAAATGATTCAATCTTTCACTTTCGAAAATTCGTGTTTTTGAGTGTAATATGCCACCCAGAATCGATTCCGACGGTTTTTGGGTCCCTTGGACGGATAAATATCAAGATTTCGACGTTGGAAGGTGAAATTATGAAATTTTTCGTTCTACGAAATTCGTGTTTTTTCGTGTAATTTGCGGCCCTGAATCGATTCTGACTGGTCCCGAGTCCTGGAAACGCATAGATTCCGAAATTTTGACGTCGGAACGTGAAAAATTACGAGATTTTTCATTCTCAAAAATGCGTGTTTCTCAGTGTAATATGCCATTTAAAATCGATTGCGACGGGTCCTGGGTCCTGAAAACGCATAATTTTCGAGATATCGACGTTGAAACGTAAAAAATGATCCAATTCTTCACTTTTGAAAATTCGTGTTTTTGAGTGTAATATGCCATTTAGAACCGATTGCGACGGGTCCTGGGTCCTGAAAACGCATAATTTTCGAGATATCGACGTTGAAACGTGAAAAATGATCCAATTTTTCACTTTTGAAAATTCGTGTTTTTGAGTGTGACATGCCATTCAGAATCGATTGCGACGGGTCCCGGGTCCTGAAAACGCATAATTTTCGAGATATTGACGTGGAAACGTGAAAAATGATTCAATCTTTCACTTTCGAAAATTCGTGTTTTTGAGTGTAATATGCCACCCAGAATCGATTCCGACGGTTTTTGGGTTCCTTGGACGAATAAATATCGAGATCTCGACGTTGGAAGGTGACAATAATGAAATTTTTCGTGCTACGAAATTCGAGTTTTTTTGTGTAATTTGCGGCCCTGAAACGATTTCGACTGGTCCCGGGTCCTGGAAACGCATAATTTCCGGAATTTTGACGTTGGAACGTGAAAAATTATGAGATTTTTCATTCTCAAGAATTCGTGTTTTTCAGTGTAATATGCCATTTAGAATCGATTGCGACGGGTCCTGGGTCCTAAAAAAAGCATAATTTTCGAGATATCGACGTTGAAACGTGAAAAATGATCCAATTTTTCACTTTTGAAAATTCGTGTTTTTGAGTGTGACATGCCATTTAGAATCGATTGCGACGGGTCCCGTGTCCTAAAAACGCATAATTTTCAAGATATCGACGTGGAAACGTGAAGAATAATTCAATTTTTCACTTTCGAAAAGTCGTGTTTTTGAGTGTAATATGCCACCCAGAATCGATTGCGCTGGTTTTTGGGTTCCTTGAACGAATAAATATCGAGATCTCGACGTTGGAAGGTGAAGATAATGAAATTTTTCGTGCTACGAAATTTGAGTTTTTTCGTGTAATTTGCGGCCCTGAATCGATTTTGACTGGTCCCGGGTCCTGGAAACGCATAATTTCCGGAATTTTGACGTCGGAACGTGGAAAATTATGAGATTTTTCATTCTCAAGAATTCGTGTTTTTCAGTGTAATATACCATTTAGAATCGATTGCGACGGGTACTGGGTCCTGAAAACGCATAATTCTCGAGATATCGACGTTGAAACGTGAAAAATGATCCAATTTTTCACTTTCGAAAATTCGCGTTTTTGAGTGTAATATGCCATTTAGAATCGATTGCGACGAGTCCCGGGTCCTGGAAACGCATAATTTTCGAGATATTGACGTGGAATCGTGAAAAATGATTCAATCTTTCACTTTCGAAAATTCGTGTTTTTGAGTATAATATGCCACCCAGAATCGATTCCGACGGTTTTTGGGTCCCTTGGACGGATAAATATCAAGATTTCGACGTTGGAAGGTGAAATTATGAAATTTTTCGTTCTACGAAATTCGTGTTTTTTCGTGTAATTTGCGGCCCTGAATCGATTCTGACTGGTCCCGGGTCCTGGAAACGCATAGATTCCGAAATTTTGACGTCGGAACGTGAAAAATTACGAGATTTTTCATTCTCAAAAATGCGTGTTTTTCAGTGTAATATGCCATTTAGAATCGATTGCGACGGGTCCTGGGTCCTGAAAACGCATGATTCTCGAGATATCGACGTTCAAACGTGAAAAATGATCCAATTTTTCACTTTCGAAAATTCGTGTTTTTGAGTGTGATATGCCATTTAGAATCGATTGCGACGGGTCCTGGGTCCTAAAAAAAGCATACTTTTCGAGATATCGACGTTGAAACGTGAAAAATGATCCAATTTTTCACTTTTGAAAATTCGTGTTTTTGAGTGTAATATGCCATTTAGAATCGATTGCGACGGGTCCTGGGTCCTGAAAACGCATAATTTTCGAGATATCGACGTTGAAACGTGAAAAATAATCCAATTTTTCACTTTTGAAAATTCGTGTTTTTGAGTGTGACATGCCATTTAGAATCGATTGCGACGGGTCCCGGGTCCTGAAAACGCATAATTTTCAAGATATCGACGTGGAAACGTGAAGAATAATTCAATTTTTCACTTTCGAAAAGTCGTGTTTTTGGGTTCCTTGAACGAATAAATATCGAGATCTCGACGTTGGAAGGTGAAAATAATGAAATTTTTCGTGCTACGAAATTCGAGTTTTTTCGTGTAATTCGCGGCCCTGAATCGATTTTGACTGGTCCCGGGTCCTGGAAACGCATAATTTCCGGAATTTTGACGTCGGAACGTGAAAAATTATGAGATTTTTCATTCTCAAGAATTCGTGTTTTTCAGTGTAATATGCCATTTAGAATCGATTGCGACGGGTCCTGGTTCCTAAAAAAAGCATAATTTTGGAGATATCGACGTTGAAACGTGAAAAATGATCCAATTTCTCACTTTTGAAAATTCGTGTTTTTGAGTGTGACATGCCATTTAGAATCGATTGCGACGGGTCCCGGGTCCTGAAAACGCATAATTTTCAAGAAATCGACGTGGAAACGTGAAGAATAATTCAATTTTTCACTTTCGAAAAGTCGTGTTTTTGAGTGTAATATGCCACCCAGAATCGATTTCGCTGGTTTTTGGGTTCCTTGGACGGATAAATATCGAGATCTCGACGTTGGAAGGTGAAAATAATGAAATTTTTCGTGCTACGAAATTCGAGTTTTTTCGTGTAATTCGCGGCCCTGAATCGATTTTGACTGGTCCCGGGTCCTGGAAACGCATAATTTCCGGAATTTTGACGTCGGAACGTGAATAATTATGAGATTTTTCATTCTCAAGAATTCGTGTTTTTCAGTGTAATATGCCATTTAGAATCGATTGCGACGGGTCCTGGGTCCTAAAAAAAGCATAATTTTGGAGATATCGACGTTGAAACGTGAAAAATGATCCAATTTTTCACTTTTGAAAATTCGTGTTTTTGAGTGTGACATGCCATTTAGAATCGATTGCGACGGGTCCCGGGTCCTGAAAACGCATAATTTTCAAGATATCGACGTGGAAACGTGAAGAATAATTCAATTTTTCACTTTCGAAAAGTCGTGTTTTTGAGTGTCATATGCCACCCAGAATCGATTCCGCTGGTTTTTGGGTTCCTTGAACGAATAAATATCGAGATCTCGACGTTGGAAGGTGAAGATAATGAAATTTTTCGTGCTACGAAATTCGGGTTTTTTCGTGTAATTTGCGGCCCTGAATCGATTTTGACTGGTCCCGGGTCCTGAAAACGCATAATTTCCGGAATTTTGACGTCGGAACGTGAAAAATTATGAGATTTTTCATTCTCAAGAATTCGTGTTTTTCAGTGTATTATGCCATTTAGAATCGATTGCGACGGGTACTGGGTCCTTAAAACGCATAATTCTCGAGATATCGACGTTGAAACGTGAAAAATGATCCAATTTTTCACTTTCGAAAATTCGTGTTTTTGAGTGTGCTATGCCATTTCGAATCGATTGCGACGGGTCCCGGGTCCTGGAAACGCATAATTTTTGAGATATCGACTTGAAAACGTAGAAAATGATCCAATTTTTCACTTTCGACAATTCGCGTTTTTGAGTGTAATATGCCATTTAGAATCGATTGCGACGAGTCCCGGGTCCTGGAAACGCATAATTTTCGAGATATCGACGTTGAAACGTAAAAAATGATCTAATTTTTCACTTTTGAAAATTCGTGTTTTGGAGTGTAATATGCCATTTAGAATCGATGACATGGAAACGTAGAGAATGATCCAATTTTTCACTTTCGAACATTTTTGTTTTCGGGTGTAATATGCCATTTAGAATCGATTGCGACGGGTCACGGGTCCTGGAAACGCATAATTTTCGAGATATCGACGTGGAAACGTAGAAAATGATCCAATTTTTCACTTACGAAAATTCGCGTTTTTGAGTGTAATATGCCATATAGAATCGATTGCGACGGGTCCCGGGTCCTGGAAACGCATAAATTTCGAGATATCGACGTGGAAACGTAAAAAATGATCCAATTTTTCACTTTCGAAAATTCGCGTTTTTGAGTGTAATATGCCATTTAGAATCGATTGCGACGAGTCCCGGGTCCTGGAAACGCATAATTTTCGAGATATTGACGTGGAAACGTGAAAAATGATTCAATCTTTCACTTTCGAAAATTCGTGTTTTTGAGTGTAATATGCCACCCAGAATCGATTCCGACGGTTTTTGGGTCCCTTGGACGGATAAATATCAAGATTTCGACGTTGGAAGGTGAAATTATGAAATTTTTCGTTTCACGAAATTCGTGTTTTTTCGTGTAATTTGCGGCCCTGAATCGATTCTGACTGGTCCCGAGTCCTGGAAACGCATAGATTCCGAAATTTTGACGTCGGAACGTGAAAAATTACGAGATTTTTCATTCTCAAAAATGCGTGTTTCTCAGTGTAATATGCCATTTAGAATCGATTGCGACGGGTCCTGGGTCCTGAAAACGCATAATTTTCGAGATATCGACGTTGAAACGTAAAAAATGATCCAATTCTTCACTTTTGAAAATTCGTGTTTTTGAGTGTAATATGCCATTTAGAACCGATTGCGACGGGTCCTGGGTCCTGAAAACGCATAATTTTCGAGATATCGACGTTGAAACGTGAAAAATGATCCAATTTTTCACTTTTGAAAATTCGTGTTTTTGAGTGTGACATGCCATTTAGAATCGATTGCGACGGGTCCCGGGTCCTGAAAACGCATAATTTTCGAGATATTGACGTGGAAACGTGAAAAATGATTCAATCTTTCACTTTCGAAAATTCGTGTTTTTGAGTGTAATATGCCACCCAGAATCGATTCCGACGGTTTTTGGGTTCCTTGGACGAATAAATATCGAGATCTCGACGTTGGAAGGGGACAATAATGAAATTTTTCGTGCTACGAAATTCGAGTTTTTTCGTGTAATTTGCGGCCCTGAAACGATTTCGACTGGTCCCGGGTCCTGGAAACGCATAATTTCCGGAATTTTGACGTTGGAACGTGAAAAATTATGAGATTTTTCATTCTCAAGAATTCGTGTTTTTCAGTGTAATATGCCATTTAGAATCGATTGCGACGGGTCCTGGGTCCTAAAAAAAGCATAATTTTCGAGATATCGACGTTGAAACGTGAAAAATGATCCAATTTTTCACTTTTGAAAATTCGTGTTTTTGAGTGTGACATGCCATTTAGAATCGATTGCGACGGGTCCCGTGTCCTAAAAACGCATAATTTTCAAGATATCGACGTGGAAACGTGAAGAATAATTCAATTTTTCACTTTCGAAAAGTCGTGTTTTTGAGTGTAATATGCCACCCAGAATCGATTGCGCTGGTTTTTGGGTTCCTTGAACGAATAAATATCGAGATCTCGACGTTGGAAGGTGAAGATAATGAAATTTTTCGTGCTACGAAATTTGAGTTTTTCGTGTAATTTGCGGCCCTGAATCGATTTTGACTGGTCCCGGGTCCTGGAAACGCATAATTTCCGGAATTTTGACGTCGGAACGTGGAAAATTATGAGATTTTTCATTCTCAAGAATTCGTGTTTTTCAGTGTAATATGCCATTTAGAATCGATTGCGACGGGTACTGGGTCCTGAAAACGCATAATTCTCGAGATATCGACGTTGAAACGTGAAAAATGATCCAATTTTTCACTTTCGAAAATTCGTGTTTTTGAGTGTGATATGCCATTTAGAATCGATTGCGACGGGTCCCGGGTCCTGGAAACGCATAATTTTCGAGATATCGACGTGGAAACGTAGAAAATGATCCAATTTTTCACTTTCGAAAATTCGCGTTTTTGAGTGTAATATGCCATTTAGAATCGATTGCGACGAGTCCCGGGTCCTGGAAACGCATAATTTTCGAGATATTGACGTGGAATCGTGAAAAATAATTCAATCTTTCACTTTCGAAAATTCGTGTTTTTGAGTGTAATATGCCACCCAGAATCGATTCCGACGGTTTTTGGGTCCCTTGGACGGATAAATATCAAGATTTCGACGTTGGAAGGTGAAATTATGAAATTTTTCGTTCTACGAAATTCGTGTTTTTTCGTGTAATTTGCGGCCCTGAATCGATTCTGACTGGTCCCGGGTCCTGGAAACGCATAGATTCCGAAATTTTGACGTCGGAACGTGAAAAATTACGAGATTTTTCATTCCCAAAAATGCGTGTTTTTCAGTGTAATATGCCATTTAGAATCGATTGCGACGGGTCCTGGGTCCTGAAAACGCATGATTCTCGAGATATCGACGTTCAAACGTGAGAAATGATCCAATTTTTCACTTTCGAAAATTCGTGTTTTTGAGTGTGATATGCCATTTAGAATCGATTGCGACGGGTCCTGGGTCCTAAAAAAATCATACTTTTCGAGATATCGACGTTGAAACGTGAAAAATATTCCAATTTTTCACTTTTGAAAATTCGTGTTTTTGAGTGTAATATGCCATTTAGAATCGATTGCGACGGGTCCTGGGTCCTGAAAACGCATAATTTTCGAGATATCGACGTTGAAACGTGAAAAATAATCCAATTTTTCACTTTTGAAAATTCGTGTTTTTGAGTGTGACATGCCATTTAGAATCGATTGCGACGGGTCCCGGGTCCTGAAAACGCATAATTTTCAAGATATCGACGTGGAAACGTGAAGAATAATTCAATTTTTCACTTTCGAAAAGTCGTGTTTTTGAGTGTAATATGCCACCCAGAATCGATTCCGACGGTTTTTGGGTTCCTTGGACGAATAAATATCGAGATCTCGACGTTGGAAGGGGACAATAATGAAATTTTTCGTGCTACGAAATTCGAGTTTTTTCGTGTAATTTGCGGCCCTGAAACGATTTCGACTGGTCCCGGGTCCTGGAAACGCATAATTTCCGGAATTTTGACGTTGGAACGTGAAAAATTATGAGATTTTTCATTCTCAAGAATTCGTGTTTTTCAGTGTAATATGCCATTTAGAATCGATTGCGACGGGTCCTGGGTCCTAAAAAAAGCATAATTTTCGAGATATCGACGTTGAAACGTGAAAAATGATCCAATTTTTCACTTTTGAAAATTCGTGTTTTTGAGTGTGACATGCCATTTAGAATCGATTGCGACGGGTCCCGTGTCCTAAAAACGCATAATTTTCAAGATATCGACGTGGAAACGTGAAGAATAATTCAATTTTTCACTTTCGAAAAGTCGTGTTTTTGAGTGTAATATGCCACCCAGAATCGATTGCGCTGGTTTTTGGGTTCCTTGAACGAATAAATATCGAGATCTCGACGTTGGAAGGTGAAGATAATGAAATTTTTCGTGCTACGAAATTTGAGTTTTTCGTGTAATTTGCGGCCCTGAATCGATTTTGACTGGTCCCGGGTCCTGGAAACGCATAATTTCCGGAATTTTGACGTCGGAACGTGGAAAATTATGAGATTTTTCATTCTCAAGAATTCGTGTTTTTCAGTGTAATATGCCATTTAGAATCGATTGCGACGGGTACTGGGTCCTGAAAACGCATAATTCTCGAGATATCGACGTTGAAACGTGAAAAATGATCCAATTTTTCACTTTCGAAAATTCGTGTTTTTGAGTGTGATATGCCATTTAGAATCGATTGCGACGGGTCCCGGGTCCTGGAAACGCATAATTTTCGAGATATCGACGTGGAAACGTAGAAAATGATCCAATTTTTCACTTTCGAAAATTCGCGTTTTTGAGTGTAATATGCCATTTAGAATCGATTGCGACGAGTCCCGGGTCCTGGAAACGCATAATTTTCGAGATATTGACGTGGAATCGTGAAAAATGATTCAATCTTTCACTTTCGAAAATTCGTGTTTTTGAGTGTAATATGCCACCCAGAATCGATTCCGACGGTTTTTGGGTCCCTTGGACGGATAAATATCAAGATTTCGACGTTGGAAGGTGAAATTATGAAATTTTTCGTTCTACGAAATTCGTGTTTTTTCGTGTAATTTGCGGCCCTGAATCGATTCTGACTGGTCCCGGGTCCTGGAAACGCATAGATTCCGAAATTTTGACGTCGGAACGTGAAAAATTACGAGATTTTTCATTCCCAAAAATGCGTGTTTTTCAGTGTAATATGCCATTTAGAATCGATTGCGACGGGTCCTGGGTCCTGAAAACGCATGATTCTCGAGATATCGACGTTCAAACGTGAGAAATGATCCAATTTTTCACTTTCGAAAATTCGTGTTTTTGAGTGTGATATGCCATTTAGAATCGATTGCGACGGGTCCTGGGTCCTAAAAAAATCATACTTTTCGAGATATCGACGTTGAAACGTGAAAAATAATCCAATTTTTCACTTTTGAAAATTCGTGTTTTTGAGTGTAATATGCCATTTAGAATCGATTGCGACGGGTCCTGGGTCCTGAAAACGCATAATTTTCGAGATATCGACGTTGAAACGTGAAAAATGATCCAATTTTTCACTTTTGAAAATTCGTGTTTTTGAGTGTGACATGCCATTTAGAATCGATTGCGACGGGTCCCGGGTCCTGAAAACGCATAATTTTCAAGATATCGACGTGGAAACGTGAAGAATAATTCAATTTTTCACTTTCGAAAAGTCGTGTTTTTGAGTGTAATATGCCACCCAGAATCGATTCCACTGGTTTTTGGGTTCCTTAAACGAATAAATATCGAGATCTCGACGTTGGAAGGTGAAAATAATGAAATTTTTCGTGCTACGAAATTCGAGTTTTTTCGTGTAATTCGCGGCCCTGAATCGATTTTGACTGGTCCCGGGGCCTGGAAACGCATAGTTTCCGGAATTTTGACGTCGGAACGTGAAAAATTATGAGATTTTTCATTCTCAAGAATTCGTGTTTTTCAGTGTAATATGCCATTAAGAATCGATTGCGACGGGTCCTGGTTCCTAAAAAAAGCATAATTTTGGAGATATCGACGTTAAAACGTGAAAAATGATCCAATTTCTCACTTTTGAAAATTCGTGTTTTTGAGTGTGATATGCCATTTAGAATCGATCGCGACGGGTCCCGGGTCCTGGAAACTCATAATTTTCGAGATATCGACGTTGAAACGTAAAAAATGATCCAATTCTTCACTTTTGAAAATTCGTGTTTTTGAGTGTAATATGCCATTTAGAATCGATTGCGACGGGTCCTGGGTCCTGAAAACGCATAATTTTCGAAATATCGACGTTGAAACGTAAAGAATGATCTAATTTATCACTTTCGAAAATTCGTGCTTTGGAGTGTAATATGCCATTTAGAATCGATGACATGGAAACGTAGAGAATGATCCAATTTTTCACTTTCGAAAATTTATGTTTTCGGGTGTAATATGCCATTTAGAATCGATTGCGACGGGTCACGGGTCCTGGAAACGCATAATTTTCGAGATATCGACGTGGAAACGTAGAAAATGATCCAATTTTTCACTTTCGAAAATTCGCGTTTTTGAGTGTAATATGCCATATAGAATCGATTGCGACGGGTCCCGGGTCCTGGAAACGCATAATTTTCGAGATATCGACGTGGAAACGTAGAAAATGATCCAATTTTTCACTTTCGAAAATTCGCGTTTTTGAGTGTAATATGCCATTAAGAATCGATTGCGACGGGTCCTGGGTCCTGAGAACGCATAATTTTCAAGATATCGACGTGGAAACGTGAAGAATAATTCAATTTTTCACTTTCGAAAAGTCGTGTTTCTGAGTGTAATATGCCACCCAGAATCGATTCCGCTGGTTTTTGGGTTCCTTGGACGAATACATATCGAGATCTCGACGTTGGAAGGTGAAAATAATGAAATTTTTCGTGCTACGAAATTCGAGTTTTTTCGTGTAATTTGCGGCCCTGAATCGATCTTGACTGGTCCCGGGTCCTGGAAACGCATAATTTCCGGAATTTTGACGTCGGAACGTGAAAAATTATGAGATTTTTCATTCTCAAGAATTCGTGTTTTTCAGTGTAATATGCCATTTAGAATCGATTGCGACGGGTACTGGGTCCTGAAAACGCATGATTCTCGAGATATCGACGTTCAAACGTGAAAAATGATTCAATTTTTCACTTTCGAAAATTCGTGTTTTTCAGTGTGATATGCCATTTAGACTCGATTGCGACGGGTCCTGGGTCCTGAAAACGCATAATTTTCGAGATATCGACGTTGAAACGTAAAAAATGATTCAATTCTTCACTTTTGAAAATTCGTGTTTTTGAGTGTAATATGCCATTTAGAATCGATTGCGACGGGTCCTGGGTCCTGAAAACGCATAATTTTCGAGATATCGACGTTGAAACGTGAAAAATGATCCAATTTTTCACTTTTGAAAATTCGTGTTTTTGAGTGTGACATGCCATTTAGAATCGATTGCGACGGGTCCCGGGTCCTGAAAACGCACAATTTTCAAGATATCGACGTGGAAACGTGAAGAATAATTCAATTTTCCACTTTCGAAAAGTCGTGTTTTTGAGTGTAATATGCCACCCAAAATTGATTCCGCTGGTTTTTTTGTTCCTTGGACGAATAAATATCGAGATCTCGACGTTGGAAGGTGAAAATAATGAAATTCTTCGTGCTACGAAATTCGAGTTTTTTCGTGTAATTTGCGGCCCTGAATCGATTTTGACTGGTCCCGGGTCCTGGAAACGCATAATTTCCGGAATTTTGACGTCGGAACGTGGAAAATTATGAGATTTTTCATTCTCAAGAATTCGTGTTTTTCAGTGTAATATGCCATTTAGAATCGATTGCGACGGGTACTGGGTCCTGGAAACGCATAATTCTCGAGATATCGACGTTGAAACGTGAAAAATGATCCAATTTTTCACTTTCGAAAATTCGTGTTTTTGAGTGTGATATGCCATTTAGAATCGATTGCGACGGGTCCCGGGTCCTGGAAACGCATAATTTTCGAGATATCGACGTGGAAACGTAGAAAATGATCCAATTTTTCACTTTCGAAAATTCGCGTTTTTGAGTGTAATATGCCATTTAGAATCGATTGCGACGAGTCCCGGGTCCTGGAAACGCATAATTTTCGAGATATTCACGTGGAAACGTGAAAAATGATTCAATCTTTCACTTTCGAAAATTCGTGTTTTTGAGTGTAATATGCCACCCAGAATCGATTCCGACGGTTTTTGGGTCCCTTGGACGGATAAATATCAAGATTTCGACGTTGGAAGGTGAAATTATGAAATTTTTCGTTCTACGAAATTCGTGTTTTTTCGTGTAATTTGCGGCCCTGAATCGATTCTGACTGGTCCCGAGTCCTGGAAACGCATAGATTCCGAAATTTTGACGTCGGAACGTGAAAAATTACGAGATTTTTCATTCTCAAAAATGCGTGTTTCTCAGTGTAATATGCCATTTAGAATCGATTGCGACGGGTCCTGGGTCCTGAAAACGCATAATTTTCGAGATATCGACGTTGAAACGTAAAAAATGATCCAATTCTTCACTTTTGAAAATTCGTGTTTTTGAGTGTAATATGCCATTTAGAACCGATTGCGACGGGTCCTGGGTCCTGAAAACGCATAATTTTCGAGATATCGACGTTGAAACGTGAAAAATGATCCAATTTTTCACTTTTGAAAATTCGTGTTTTTGAGTGTGACATGCCATTCAGAATCGATTGCGACGGGTCCCGGGTCCTGAAAACGCATAATTTTCGAGATATTGACGTGGAAACGTGAAAAATGATTCAATCTTTCACTTTCGAAAATTCGTGTTTTTGAGTGTAATATGCCACCCAGAATCGATTCCGACGGTTTTTGGGTTCCTTGGACGAATAAATATCGAGATCTCGACGTTGGAAGGTGACAATAATGAAATTTTTCGTGCTACGAAATTCGAGTTTTTTTGTGTAATTTGCGGCCCTGAAACGATTTCGACTGGTCCCGGGTCCTGGAAACGCATAATTTCCGGAATTTTGACGTTGGAACGTGAAAAATTATGAGATTTTTCATTCTCAAGAATTCGTGTTTTTCAGTGTAATATGCCATTTAGAATCGATTGCGACGGGTCCTGGGTCCTAAAAAAAGCATAATTTTCGAGATATCGACGTTGAAACGTGAAAAATGATCCAATTTTTCACTTTTGAAAATTCGTGTTTTTGAGTGTGACATGCCATTTAGAATCGATTGCGACGGGTCCCGTGTCCTAAAAACGCATAATTTTCAAGATATCGACGTGGAAACGTGAAGAATAATTCAATTTTTCACTTTCGAAAAGTCGTGTTTTTGAGTGTAATATGCCACCCAGAATCGATTGCGCTGGTTTTTGGGTTCCTTGAACGAATAAATATCGAGATCTCGACGTTGGAAGGTGAAGATAATGAAATTTTTCGTGCTACGAAATTTGAGTTTTTTCGTGTAATTTGCGGCCCTGAATCGATTTTGACTGGTCCCGGGTCCTGGAAACGCATAATTTCCGGAATTTTGACGTCGGAACGTGGAAAATTATGAGATTTTTCATTCTCAAGAATTCGTGTTTTTCAGTGTAATATACCATTTAGAATCGATTGCGACGGGTACTGGGTCCTGAAAACGCATAATTCTCGAGATATCGACGTTGAAACGTGAAAAATGATCCAATTTTTCACTTTCGAAAATTCGCGTTTTTGAGTGTAATATGCCATTTAGAATCGATTGCGACGAGTCCCGGGTCCTGGAAACGCATAATTTTCGAGATATTGACGTGGAATCGTGAAAAATGATTCAATCTTTCACTTTCGAAAATTCGTGTTTTTGAGTATAATATGCCACCCAGAATCGATTCCGACGGTTTTTGGGTCCCTTGGACGGATAAATATCAAGATTTCGACGTTGGAAGGTGAAATTATGAAATTTTTCGTTCTACGAAATTCGTGTTTTTTCGTGTAATTTGCGGCCCTGAATCGATTCTGACTGGTCCCGGGTCCTGGAAACGCATAGATTCCGAAATTTTGACGTCGGAACGTGAAAAATTACGAGATTTTTCATTCTCAAAAATGCGTGTTTTTCAGTGTAATATGCCATTTAGAATCGATTGCGACGGGTCCTGGGTCCTGAAAACGCATGATTCTCGAGATATCGACGTTCAAACGTGAGAAATGATCCAATTTTTCACTTTCGAAAATTCGTGTTTTTGAGTGTGATATGCCATTTAGAATCGATTGCGACGGGTCCTGGGTCCTAAAAAAAGCATACTTTTCGAGATATCGACGTTGAAACGTGAAAAATGATCCAATTTTTCACTTTTGAAAATTCGTGTTTTTGAGTGTAATATGCCATTTAGAATCGATTGCGACGGGTCCTGGGTCCTGAAAACGCATAATTTTCGAGATATCGACGTTGAAACGTGAAAAATGATCCAATTTTTCACTTTTGAAAATTCGTGTTTTTGAGTGTGACATGCCATTTAGAATCGATTGCGACGGGTCCCGGGTCCTGAAAACGCATAATTTTCAAGATATCGACGTGGAAACGTGAAGAATAATTCAATTTTTCACTTTCGAAAAGTCGTGTTTTTGAGTGTAATATGCCACCCAGAATCGATTCCGCTGGTTTTTGGGTTCCTTGAACGAATAAATATCGAGATCTCGACGTTGGAAGGTGAAAATAATGAAATTTTTCGTGCTACGCAATTCGAGTTTTTTCGTGTAATTCGCGGCCCTGAATCGATTTTGACTGGTCCCGGGTCCTGGAAACGCATAATTTCCGGAATTTTGACGTCGGAACGTGAAAAATTATGAGATTTTTCATTCTCAAGAATTCGTGTTTTTCAGTGTAATATGCCATTTAGAATCGATTGCGACGGGTCCTGGTTCCTAAAAAAAGCATAATTTTGGAGATATCGACGTTAAAACGTGAAAAATGATCCAATTTCTCACTTTTGAAAATTCGTGTTTTTGAGTGTGATATGCCATTTAGAATCGATTGCGACGGGTCCCGGGTCCTGGAAACTCATAATTTTCGAGATATCGACGTTGAAACGTAAAAAATGATCCAATTCTTCACTTTTGAAAATTCGTGTTTTTGAGTGTAATATGCCATTTAGAATCGATTGCGACGGGTCCTGGGTCCTGAAAACGCATAATTTTCGAAATATCGACGTTGAAACGTAAAGAATGATCTAATTTATCATTTTCGAAAATTCGTGCTTTGGAGTGTAATATGCCATTTAGAATCGATGACATGGAAACGTAGAGAATGATCCAATTTTTCACTTTCGAAAATTTTTGTTTTCGGGTGTAATATGCCATTTAGAATCGATTGCGACGGGTCACGGGTCCTGGAAACGCATAATTTTCGAGATATCGACGTGGAAACGTAGAAAATGATCCAATTTTTCACTTTCGAAAATTCGCGTTTTTGAGTGTAATATGCCATATAGAATCGATTGCGACGGGTCCCGGGTCCTGGAAACGCATAATTTTCGAGATATCGACGTGGAAACGTAGAAAATGATCCAATTTTTCACTTTCGAAAATTCGCGTTTTTGAGTGTAATATGCCATTTAGAATCGATTGCGACGGGTCCTGGGTCCTGAGAACGCATAATTTCCGAGATATCGACGTTGAAACGTGAAAAATGATCCAATTTTTCACTTTTGAAAATTCGTGTTTTTGAGTGTGACATGCCATTTAGAATCGATTGCGACGGGTCCCGGGTCCTGAAAACGCACAATTTTCAAGATATCGACGTGGAAACGTGAAGAATAATTCAATTTTCCACTTTCGAAAAGTCGTGTTTTTGAGTGTAATATGCCACCCAAAATCGATTCCGCTGGTTTTTTTGTTCCTTGGACGAATAAATATCGAGATCTCGACGTTGGAAGGTGAAAATAATGAAATTCTTCGTGCTACGAAATTCGAGTTTTTTCGTGTAATTTGCGGCCCTGAATCGATTTTGACTGGTCCCGGGTCCTGGAAACGCATAATTTCCGGAATTTTGACGTCGGAAAGTGAAAAATTATGAGATTTTTCATTCTCAAGAATTCGTGTTTTTCAGTGTAATATGCCATTTAGAATCGATTGCGACGGGTACTGGGTCCTGAAAACGCATAATTCTCGAGATATCGACGTTGAAACGTGAAAAATGATCCAATTTTTCACTTTCGAAAATTCGTGTTTTTGAGTGTGATATGCCATTTAGAATCGATTGCGACGGGTCCCGGGTCCTGGAAACGCATAATTTTCGAGATATCGACGTGGAAACGTAGAAAATGATCCAATTTTTCACTTTCGAAAATTCGCGTTTTTGAGTGTAATATGCCATTTAGAATCGATTGCGACGAGTCCCGGGTCCTGGAAACGCATAATTTTCGAGATATTCACGTGGAAACGTGAAAAATGATTCAATCTTTCACTTTCGAAAATTCGTGTTTTTGAGTGTAATATGCCACCCAGAATCGATTCCGACGGTTTTTGGGTTCCTTGGACGAATAAATATCGAGATCTCGACGTTGGAAGGTGACAATAATGAAATTTTTCGTGCTACGAAATTCGAGTTTTTTTGTGTAATTTGCGGCCCTGAAACGATTTCGACTGGTCCCGGGTCCTGGAAACGCATAGTTTTAGAGATTTTGACGTCGGAACGTGAAAAATAATGAGATTTGTCATTCTCCAAAATTCGTGTTTTTCAGTGTAATATGCCAATTAGAATCGATTGCGACGGGTCCCGGGTCCTGGAAACGCATGGTTTTCAAGATTTTGACGTCGGAACGTAAAAAATTATGAGATTTTTCATTCTCCAAAATTCGTGTTTTTCAGTGTAATATGCCATTTAGTATCGATTGCGACAGGTCCCGGATTCTGGAAACGCATAATTTTCGAGATATCGACGTCAAAACGTGAGAAATTATGAGATTCTTCACTTTTGAAACGTCGTGTTTTTGAGTGTAATATGCCACCCAGAATCGATTCCGCTGGTTTTTGGGTTCCTTGGACGAATAAATATCGACATCTCGACGTTGGAAGGTGAGCATAATGAAATTCTTCGTTCTACGAAATTCGTGTTTTTTCGTGTAATTTGCGGCCCTGAAACGATTTTGACTGGTCCCGGGTCCTGGAAACGCATAAGTTCCGAAATTTCGCCGTCGGAACGTGAAAAATTATGAGATTTTTCAATCTCAAAAATCCGTAATTTTCAGTGTAATATGCCATTTAGAATCGATTGCGACAGGTCCCGGATTCTGGAAACGCATAATTTTCGAAATATCGACGTCGAAACGTGAAAAATTATGAGATTTTTCACTTTTGAAAAGTCGTGTTTTTGCGTGTAATATGCCACCCGGAATCGATTCCGCTGGTTTTTGGGTTTCTTGGACGAATAAATATCGACATCTCGACGTTGGAAGGTGAGAATAATGAAATTTTTCGTTCTACGAAATTCGTGTTTTTTCGTGTAATTTGCGACCCTGAATCGATTTTGACTGGTCCCGGGTCCTGGAAACGCACAGTTTTCGAGATTTTGACGTCGGAACGCGAAAAATTATGAGATTTTTCATTCTCAAGAATTCGTGTTTTTCAGTGTAATATGCCATTTAGAATCGATTGCGACGGGTACTGGGTCCTGAAAACGCATAATTCTCGAGATATCGACGTTGAAACGTGAAAAATGATCCAATTTTTCACTTTCGAAAATTCGTGTTTTTGAGTGTGATATGCCATTTAGAATCGATTGCGACGGGTCCCGGGTCCTGGAAACGCATAATTTTCGAGATATCGACGTGGAAACGTAGAAAATGATCCAATTTTTCACTTTCGAAAATTCGCGTTTTTGAGTGTAATATGCCATTTAGAATCGATTGCGACGAGTCCCGGGTCCTGGAAACGCATAATTTTCGAGATATTGACGTGGAAACGTGAAAAATGATTCAATCTTTCACTTTCGAAAATTCGTGTTTTTGAGTGTAATATGCCACCCAGAATCGATTCCGACGGTTTTTGGGTCCCTTGGACGGATAAATATCAAGATTTCGACGTTGGAAGGTGAAATTATTAAATTTTTCGTTCTACGAAATTCGTGTTTTTTCGTGTAATTTGCGGCCCTGAATCGATTCTGACTGGTCCCGGGTCCTGGAAACGCATAGATTCCGAAATTTTGACGTCGGAACGTGAAAAATTACGAGATTTTTCATTCTCAAAAATGCGTGTTTCTCAGTGTGATATGCCATTTAGAATCGATTGCGACGGGTCCTGGGTCCTGAAAACGCATAATTTTCGAGATATCGACGTCGAAACGTAAAAAATGATCCAATTCTTCACTTTTGAAAATTCGTGTTTTTGAGTGTAATATGCCACCCAGAATCGATTCCGCTGGTTTTTGGGTTCCTTGGACGAATAAATATCGAGGACTCGACGTTGGAAGGTGAAAATAATGAAATTTTTCGTGCTACGAAATTCGAGTTTTTTCGTGTAATTTGCGGCCCTGAATCGATTTTGACTGGTCCCGGGTCCTGGAAACGCATAATTTCCGGAATTTTGTCGTCGGAACGTGAAAAATTATGAGATTTTTTATTCTCAAGAATTCGTGTTTTTCAGTGTAATATGCCATTTAGAATCGATTGCGACGGGTCCTGGGTCCTAAAAAAAGCATAATTTTCGAGATATCGACGTTGAAACGTGAAAAATGATCCAATTTTTCACTTTTGAAAATTCGTGTTTTTGAGTGTGACATGCCATTTAGAATCGATTGCGACGGGTCCCGTGTCCTGAAAACGCATAATTTTCAAGATATCGACGTGGAAACGTGAAGAATAATTCAATTTTTCAGTTTCGAAAAGTCGTGTTTTTGAGTGTAATATGCCACCCAGAATCGATTCCGCTGGTTTTTGGGTTCCTTGAACGAATAAATATCGAGATCTCGACGTTGGAAGGTGAAGATAATGAAATTTTTCGTGCTACGAAATATGAGTTTTTTCGTGTAATTTGCGGCCCTGAATCGATTTTGACTGGTCCCGGGTCCTGGAAACGCATAATTTCCGGAATTTTGACGTCGGAACGTGAAAAATTATGAGATTTTTCATTCTCAAGAATTCGTGTTTTTCAGTGTAATATGCCATTAAGAATCGATTGCGACGGGTCCTGGGTCCTGAAAACGCATAATTTTCGAGATATCGACGTTGAAACGTGAAAAATGATCCAAATTTTCACTTTTGAAAATTCGTGTTTTTGAGTGTGACATGCCATTTAGAATCTATTGCGACGGGTCCCGGGTCCTGAAAACGCATAATTCTCAAGATATCGACGTGGAAACGTGAAGAATAATTCAATTTTTCACTTTCGAAAAGTCGTGTTTTTGAGTGTAATATGCCACCCAGAATCGATTCCGCTGGTTTTTGAGTTCCTTGAACGAATAAATATCGAGATCTCGACGTTGAAATGTGAAGATAATGAAATTTTTCGTGCTACGAAATTTGAGTTTTTTCGTGTAATTTGCGGCCCTGAATCGATTTTGACTGGTCCCGGGTCCTGGAAACGCATAATTTCCGGAATTTTGACGTCGGAACGTGAAAAATTATGAGATTTTTCATTCTCAAGAATTCGTGTTTTTCAGTGTAATATGCCATTTAGAATCGATTGCGACGGGTACTGGGTCCTGAAAACGCATAATTCTCGAGATATCGACGTTGAAACGTGAAAAATGATCCAATTTTTCACTTTCGAAAATTCGTGTTTTTGAGTGTGATATGCCATTTAGAATCGATTGCGACGGGTCCCGGGTCCTGGAAACGCATAATTTTCGAGATATCGACGTGGAAACGTAGAAAATGATCCAATTTTTCACTTTCGAAAATTCGCGTTTTTGAGTGTAATATGCCATTTAGAATCGATTGCGACGAGTCCCGGGTCCTGGAAACGCATAATTTTCGAGATATTGACGTGGAAACGTGAAAGATGATTCAATCTTTCACTTTCGAAAATTCGTGTTTTTGAGTGTAATATGCCACCCAGAATCGATTCCGACGGTTTTTGGGTCCCTTAGACGGATAAATATCAAGATTTCGACGTTGGAAGGTGAAATTATGAAATTTTTCGTTCTACGAAATTCGTGTTTTTTCGTGTAATTTGCGGCCCTGAATCGATTCTGACTGGTCCCGGGTCCTGGAAACGCATAGATTCCGAAATTTTGACGTCGGAACGTGAAAAATTACGAGATTTTTCATTCTCAAAAATGCGTGTTTCTCAGTGTGATATGCCATTTAGAATCGATTGCGACGGGTCCTGGGTCCTGAAAACGCATAATTTTCGAGATATCGACGTCGAAACGTAAAAAATGATCCAATTCTTCACTTTTGAAAATTCGTGTTTTTGAGTGTAATATGCCACCCAGAATCGATTCCGCTGGTTTTTGGGTTCCTTGGACGAATAAATATCGAGATCTCGACGTTGGAAGGTGAAAATAATGAAATTTTTCGTGCTACGAAATTCGAGTTTTTTCGTGTAATTTGCGGCCCTGAATCGATTTTGACTGGTCCCGGGTCCTGGAAACGCATAATTTCCGGAATTTTGACGTCGGAACGTGAAAAATTATGAGATTTTTTATTCTCAAGAATTCGTGTTTTTCAGTGTAATATGCCATTTAGAATCGATCGCGACGGGTCCTGGGTCCTAAATAAAGCATAATTTTCGAGATATCGACGTTGAAACGTGAAAAATGATCCAATTTTTCACTTTCGAAAATTCGTGTTTTTGAGTGTGATATGCCATTTAGAATCGATTGCGACGGGTCCCGGGTCCTGGAAACGCATAATTTTCGAGATATCGACGTGGAAACGTAGAAAATGATCCAATTTTTCACTTTCGAAAATTCGCGTTTTTGAGTGTAATATGCCATTTAGAATCGATTGCGACGAGTCCCGGGTCCTGGAAACGCATAATTTTCAAGATATCGACGTGGAAACGTGAAAAATGATTCAATCTTTCACTTTCGAAAATTCGTGTTTTTGAGTGTAATATGCCACCCAGAATCGATTCCGACGGTTTTTGGGTCCCTTGGACGGATAAATATCAAGATTTCGACGTTGGAAGGTGAAATTATGAAATTTTTCGTTCTACGAAATTCGTGTTTTTTCGTGTAATTTGCGGCCCTGAATCGATTCTGACTGGTCCCGGGTCCTGGAAACGCATAGATTCCGAAATTTTGACGTCGGAACGTGAAAAATTACGAGATTTTTCATTCTCAAAAATGCGTGTTTCTCAGTGTGATATGCCATTTAGAATCGATTGCGACGGGTCCTGGGTCCTGAAAACGCATGATTTTCGAGATATCGACGTCGAAACGTAAAAAATGATCCAATTCTTCACTTTTGAAAATTCGTGTTTTTGAGTGTAATATGCCACCCAGAATCGATTCCGCTGGTTTTTGGGTTCCTTGGACGAATAAATATCGAGATCTCGACGTTGGAAGGTGAAAATAATGAAATTTTTCGTGCTACGAAATATGAGTTTTTTCGTGTAATTTGCGGCCCTGAAACGATTTCGACTGGTCCCGGGTCCTGGAAACGCATAGTTTTAGAGATTTTGACGTCGGAACGTGAAAAATAATGAGATTTGTCATTCTCCAAAATTCGTGTTTTTCAGTGTAATATGCCAATTAGAATCGATTGCGACGGGTCCCGGGTCCTGGAAACGCATGGTTTTCAAGATTTTGACGTCGGAACGTAAAAAATTATGAGATTTTTCATTCTCCAAAATTCGTGTTTTTCAGTGTAATATGCCATTTAGTATCGATTGCGACAGGTCCCGGATTCTGGAAACGCATAATTTTCGAGATATCGACGTCAAAACGTGAGAAATTATGAGATTCTTCACTTTTGAAACGTCGTGTTTTTGAGTGTAATATGCCACCCAGAATCGATTCCGCTGGTTTTTGGGTTCCTTGGACGAATAAATATCGACATCTCGACGTTGGAAGGTGAGCATAATGAAATTCTTCGTTCTACGAAATTCGTGTTTTTTCGTGTAATTTGCGGCCCTGAAACGATTTTGACTGGTCCCGGGTCCTGGAAACGCATAAGTTCCGAAATTTCGCCGTCGGAACGTGAAAAATTATGAGATTTTTCAATCTCAAAAATCCGTAATTTTCAGTGTAATATGCCATTTAGAATCGATTGCGACAGGTCCCGGATTCTGGAAACGCATAATTTTCGAAATATCGACGTCGAAACGTGAAAAATTATGAGATTTTTCACTTTTGAAAAGTCGTGTTTTTGCGTGTAATATGCCACCCGGAATCGATTCCGCTGGTTTTTGGGTTTCTTGGACGAATAAATATCGACATCTCGACGTTGGAAGGTGAGAATAATGAAATTTTTCGTTCTACGAAATTCGTGTTTTTTCGTGTAATTTGCGACCCTGAATCGATTTTGACTGGTCCCGGGTCCTGGAAACGCACAGTTTTCGAGATTTTGACGTCGGAACGCGAAAAATTATGAGATTTTTCATTCTCCAAAATTCGTGTTTTTCAGTGTAATATGATATTTAGAATCGATTGCAAAGGGTCCCGGGTCCTTGAAACGCATAGTTTTCGAGATTTTGACGTCGAAACGTGAAAAATTATGAGATTTTTCATTCTCAAGAATTCGTGTTTTTCAGTGTAATATGCCATTTAGAATCGATTGCGACAGGTCCCGGATCCTGGAAACGCATAATTTCCATGATATCGACGTGGAAACGTGGAAAATAATTCAATTTTTCACTTTCGAAAAGTCGTGTTTTTGAGTGTAATATGCCACCCAGAATCGATTCCGCTGGTTTTTGGGTTCCTTGGACGAATAAATATCGACATCTCGACGTTGGAAGGTGAGCATAATGAAATTCTTCGTTCTACGAAATTCGTGTTTTTTCGTGTAATTTGCGGCCCTGAATCGATTTTGACTGGTCCCGGGTCCTGGAAACGCATAATTTCCGGAATTTTGCCGTCGGAACGTGAAAAATTATGAGATTTTTCATTCTCAGGAATTCGTGTTTTTCAGTGTGATATGCCATTCAGAATCGATTGCGACGAGTCCTTGGTCCTGGAAACGCATAATTTTCGAGATATCGACGAGGAAACGTGGAAAATGATCCAATTTTTCACTTTCAAAAATTCGTGTTTTTGAGTGTGATATGCCATCTAGAATCGATTGCGACGGGTCCCGGGTCCTAAAAACGCATAGTTTTCGAGATTATGACGTCGGAACGTAAAAAATCATGAGATTTTTCATTCTCAAGAATTCGTGTTTTTCAGTGTAATATGCCATTTAGAATCGATCGCGACAGGCCCCGGATCCTGGAAACGCATAATTTCCGAGATTTTGACGTCGAAACGTAAAAAATTATGAGATTTTTCATTCTCAAAAATTCGTGTTTTTCAGTGTAATATGCCATTTCGAATCGATTGCGACGGGTCGCGGGTCCTGAAAACGCATAATTTTCGAGATATCGACGTGGAAACGTGAAAAATAATTCAATTTTTCACTTTCGAAAAGACGTGTTTTTGAGTGTAATATGCCACCCAGAATCGATTCCGCTGGTTTTTGGGTTCCTTGGACGAATAAATATCGACATCTCGACGTTGGAAGGTGAGAATAATGAAATTTTTTGTTCTACGAAATTCGTGTTTTTTGGTGTAATTTGCGACCCTGAATCGATTTTGACTGGTCCCGGGTCCTGGAAACGCATAGTTTTAGAGATTTTGACGTCGGAACGTGAAAAATAATGAGATTTTTCATTCTCCAAAATTCGTGTTTTTCAGTGTAATATGCCAATTAGAATCGATTGCGACGGGTCCCGGGTCCTGGAAACGCATGGTTTTCAAGATTTTGACGTCGGAACGTAAAAAATTGTGAGATTTTTCATTCTCCAAAATTCGTGTTTTTCAGTGTAATATGCCATTTAGTATCGATTGCGACAGGTCCCGGATCCTGGAAACGCATAATTTTCGAGATATCGACGTCAAAACGTGAGAAATTATGAGATTTTTCACTTTTGAAACGTCGTGTTTTTGAGTGTAATATGCCACCCAGAATCGATTTCGCTGGTTTTTGGGTTCCTTGGACGAATAAATATCGACATCTCGACGTTGGAAGGTGAGCATAATGAAATTCTTCGTTCTACGAAATTCGTGTTTTTTCGTGTAATTTGCGGCCCTGAATCGATTTTGACTGGTCCCGGGTCCTGGAAACGCATAATTTCCGGAATTTTGACGTCGGAACGTGAAAAATTATGAGATTTTTCATTCTCAAGAATTCGTGTTTTTCAGTGTAATATGCCATTAAGAATCGATTGCGACGGGTCCTGGGTCCTGAAAACGCATAATTTTCGAGATATCGACGTTGAAACGTGAAAAATGATCCAAATTTTCACTTTTGAAAATTCGTGTTTTTGAGTGTGACATGCCATTTAGAATCTATTGCGACGGGTCCCGGGTCCTGAAAACGCATAATTCTCAAGATATCGACGTGGAAACGTGAAGAATAATTCAATTTTTCACTTTCGAAAAGTCGTGTTTTTGAGTGTAATATGCCACCCAGAATCGATTCCGCTGGTTTTTGAGTTCCTTGAACGAATAAATATCGAGATCTCGACGTTGAAAGGTGAAGATAATGAAATTTTTCGTGCTACGAAATTTGAGTTTTTTCGTGTAATGTGCGGCCCTGAATCGATTTTGACTGGTCCCGGGTCCTGGAAACGCATAATTTCCGGAATTTTGACGTCGGAACGTGAAAAATTATGAGATTTTTCATTCTCAAGAATTCGTGTTTTTCAGTGTAATATGCCATTTAGAATCGATTGCGACGGGTACTGGGTCCTGAAAACGCATAATTCTCGAGATATCGACGTTGAAACGTGAAAAATGATCCAATTTTTCACTTTCGAAAATTCGTGTTTTTGAGTGTGATATGCCATTTAGAATCGATTGCGACGGGTCCCGGGTCCTGGAAACGCATAATTTTCGAGATATCGACGTGGAAACGTAGAAAATGATCCAATTTTTCACTTTCGAAAATTCGCGTTTTTGAGTGTAATATGCCATTTAGAATCGATTGCGACGAGTCCCGGGTCCTGGAAACGCATAATTTTCGAGATATTGACGTGGAAACGTGAAAAATGATTCAATCTTTCACTTTCGAAAATTCGTGTTTTTGAGTGTAATATGCCACCCAGAATCGATTCCGACGGTTTTTGGGTCCCTTGGACGGATAAATATCAAGATTTCGACGTTGGAAGGTGAAATTATTGAATTTTTCGTTCTACGAAATTCGTGTTTTTTCGTGTAATTTGCGGCCCTGAATCGATTCTGACTGGTCCCGGGTCCTGGAAACGCATAGATTCCGAAATTTTGACGTCGGAACGTGAAAAATTACGAGATTTTTCATTCTCAAAAATGCGTGTTTCTCAGTGTGATATGCCATTTAGAATCGATTGCGACGGGTCCTGGGTCCTGAAAACGCATAATTTTCGAGATATCGACGTCGAAACGTAAAAAATGATCCAATTCTTCACTTTTGAAAATTCGTGTTTTTGAGTGTAATATGCCACCCAGAATCGATTCCGCTGGTTTTTGGGTTCCTTGGACGAATAAATATCGAGATCTCGACGTTGGAAGGTGAAAATAATGAAATTTTTCGTGCTACGAAATTCGAGTTTTTTCGTGTAATTTGCGGCCCTGAATCGATTTTGACTGGTCCCGGGTCCTGGAAACGCATAATTTCCGGAATTTTGACGTCGGAACGTGAAAAATTATGAGATTTTTTATTCTCAAGAATTCGTGTTTTTCAGTGTAATATGCCATTTAGAATCGATTGCGACGGGTCCTGGGTCCTAAAAAAAGCATAATTTTCGAGATATCGACGTTGAAACGTGAAAAATGATCCAATTTTTCACTTTTGAAAATTCGTGTTTTTGAGTGTGACATGCCATTTAGAATCGATTGCGACGGGTCCCGTGTCCTGAAAACGCATAATTTTCAAGATATCGACGTGGAAACGTGAAGAATAATTCAATTTTTCAGTTTCGAAAAGTCGTGTTTTTGAGTGTAATATGCCACCCAGAATCGATTCCGCTGGTTTTTGGGTTCCTTGAACGAATAAATATCGAGATCTCGACGTTGGAAGGTGAAGATAATGAAATTTTTCGTGCTACGAAATATGAGTTTTTTCGTGTAATTTGCGGCCCTGAATCGATTTTGACTGGTCCCGGGTCCTGGAAACGCATAATTTCCGGAATTTTGACGTCGGAACGTGAAAAATTATGAGATTTTTCATTCTCAAGAATTCGTGTTTTTCAGTGTAATATGCCATTAAGAATCGATTGCGACGGGTCCTGGGTCCTGAAAACGCATAATTTTCGAGATATCGACGTTGAAACGTGAAAAATGATCCAAATTTTCACTTTTGAAAATTCGTGTTTTTGAGTGTGACATGCCATTTAGAATCTATTGCGACGGGTCCCGGGTCCTGAAAACGCATAATTCTCAAGATATCGACGTGGAAACGTGAAGAATAATTCAATTTTTCACTTTCGAAAAGTCGTGTTTTTGAGTGTAATATGCCACCCAGAATCGATTCCGCTGGTTTTTGAGTTCCTTGAACGAATAAATATCGAGATCTCGACGTTGAAAGGTGAAGATAATGAAATTTTTCGTGCTACGAAATTTGAGTTTTTTCGTGTAATTTGCGGCCCTGAATCGATTTTGACTGGTCCCGGGTCCTGGAAACGCATAATTTCCGGAATTTTGACGTCGGAACGTGAAAAATTATGAGATTTTTCATTCTCAAGAATTCGTGTTTTTCAGTGTAATATGCCATTTAGAATCGATTGCGACGGGTACTGGGTCCTGAAAACGCATAATTCTCGAGATATCGACGTTGAAACGTGAAAAATGATCCAATTTTTCACTTTCGAGAATTCGTGTTTTTGAGTGTGATATGCCATTTAGAATCGATTGCGACGGGTCCCGGGTCCTGGAAACGCATAATTTTCGAGATATCGACGTGGAAACGTAGAAAATGATCCAATTTTTCACTTTCGAAAATTCGCGTTTTTGAGTGTAATATGCCATTTAGAATCGATTGCGACGAGTCCCGGGTCCTGGAAACGCATAATTTTCGAGATATTGACGTGGAAACGTGAAAGATGATTCAATCTTTCACTTTCGAAAATTCGTGTTTTTGAGTGTAATATGCCACCCAGAATCGATTCCGACGGTTTTTGGGTCCCTTAGACGGATAAATATCAAGATTTCGACGTTGGAAGGTGAAATTATGAAATTTTTCGTTCTACGAAATTCGTGTTTTTTCGTGTAATTTGCGGCCCTGAATCGATTCTGACTGGTCCCGGGTCCTGGAAACGCATAGATTCCGAAATTTTGACGTCGGAACGTGAAAAATTACGAGATTTTTCATTCTCAAAAATGCGTGTTTCTCAGTGTGATATGCCATTTAGAATCGATTGCGACGGGTCCTGGGTCCTGAAAACGCATAATTTTCGAGATATCGACGTCGAAACGTAAAAAATGATCCAATTCTTCACTTTTGAAAATTCGTGCTTTTGAGTGTAATATGCCACCCAGAATCGATTCCGCTGGTGTTTGGGTTCCTTGGACGAATAAATATCGAGATCTCGACGTTGGAAGGTGAAAATAATGAAATTTTTCGTGCTACGAAATTCGAGTTTTTTCGTGTAATTTGCGGCCCTGAATCGATTTTGACTGGTCCCGGGTCCTGGAAACGCATAATTTCCGGAATTTTGACGTAAGAACGTGAAAAATTATGAGATTTTTCATTCTCAAGAATTCGTATTTTTCAGTGTAATATGCCATTAAAAATCGATTGCGACGGGTCCTGGGTCCTGAAAACGCATAATTTTCGAGATATCGACGTTGAAACGTGAAAAATGATCCAAATTTTCACTTTTGAAAATTCGTGTTTTTGAGTGTGACATGCCATTTAGAATCTATTGCGACGGGTCCCGGGTCCTGAAAACGCATAATTCTCAAGATATCGACGTGGAAACGTGAAGAATAATTCAATTTTTCACTTTCGAAAAGTCGTGTTTTTGAGTGTAATATGCCACCCAGAATCGATTCCGCTGGTTTTTGAGTTCCTTGAACGAATAAATATCGAGATCTCGACGTTGAAAGGTGAAGATAATGAAATTTTTCGTGCTACGAAATTTGAGTTTTTTCGTGTAATTTGCGGCCCTGAATCGATTTTGACTGGTCCCGGGTCCTGGAAACGCATAATTTCCGGAATTTTGACGTCGGAACGTGAAAAATTATAAGATTTTTCATTCTCAAGAATTCGTGTTTTTCAGTGTAATATGCCATTTAGAATCGATTGCGACGGGTACTGGGTCCTGAAAACGCATAATTCTCGGGATATCGACGTTGAAACGTGAAAAATGATCCAATTTTTCACTTTCGAAAATTCGTGTTTTTGAGTGTGATATGCCATTTAGAATCGATTGCGACGGGTCCCGGGTCCTGGAAACGCATAATTTTCGAGATATCGACGTGGAAACGTAGAAAATGATCCAATTTTTCACTTTCGAAAATTCGCGTTTTTGAGTGTAATATGCCATTTAGAATCGATTGCGACGGGTACTGGGTCCTGAAAACGCATAATTCTCGAGATATCGACGTTGAAACGTGAAAAATGATCCAATTTTTCACTTTCGAAAATTCGTGTTTTTGAGTGTGATATGCCATTTAGAATCGATTGCGACGGGTCCCGGGTCCTGGAAACGCATAATTTTCGAGATATCGACGTGGAAACGTAGAAAATGATCCAATTTTTCACTTTCGAAAATTCGCGTTTTTGAGTGTAATATGCCATTTAGAATCGATTGCGACGAGTCCCGGGTCCTGGAAACGCATAATTTTCGAGATATTGACGTGGAAACGTGAAAAATGATTCAATCTTTCACTTTCGAAAATTCGTGTTTTTGAGTGTAATATGCCACCCAGAATCGATTCCGACGGTTTTTGGGTCCCTTGGACGGATAAATATCAAGATTTCGACGTTGGAAGGTGAAATTATGAAATTTTTCGTTCTACGAAATTCGTGTTTTTTCGTGTAATTTGCGGCCCTGAATCGATTCTGACTGGTCCCGGGTCCTGGAAACGCATAGATTCCGAAATTTTGACGTCGGAACGTGAAAAATTACGAGATTTTTCATTCTCAAAAATGCGTGTTTCTCAGTGTGATATGCCATTTAGAATCGATTGCGACGGGTCCTGGGTCCTGAAAACGCATAATTTTCGAGATATCGACGTCGAAACGTAAAAAATGATCCAATTCTTCACTTTTGAAAATTCGTGTTTTTGAGTGTAATATGCCACCCAGAATCGATTCCGCTGGTTTTTGGGTTCCTTGGACGAATAAATATCGAGATCTCGACGTTGGAAGGTGAAAATAATGAAATTTTTCGTGCTACGAAATTCGAGTTTTTTCGTGTAATTTGCGGCCCTGAATCGATTTTGACTGGTCCCGGGTCCTGGAAACGCATAATTTCCGGAATTTTGACGTCGGAACGTGAAAAATTATGAGATTTTTTATTCTCAAGAATTCGTGTTTTTCAGTGTAATATGCCATTTAGAATCGATTGCGACGGGTCCTGGGTCCTAAAAAAAGCATAATTTTCGAGATATCGACGTTGAAACGTGAAAAATGATCCAATTTTTCACTTTTGAAAATTCGTGTTTTTGAGTGTGACATGCCATTTAGAATCGATTGCGACGGGTCCCGTGTCCTGAAAACGCATAATTTTCAAGATATCGACGTGGAAACGTGAAGAATAATTCAATTTTTCAGTTTCGAAAAGTCGTGTTTTTGAGTGTAATATGCCACCCAGAATCGATTCCGCTGGTTTTTGGGTTCCTTGAACGAATAAATATCGAGATCTCGACGTTGGAAGGTGAAGATAATGAAATTTTTCGTGCTACGAAATATGAGTTTTTTCGTGTAATTTGCGGCCCTGAATCGATTTTGACTGGTCCCGGGTCCTGGAAACGCATAATTTCCGGAATTTTGACGTCGGAACGTGAAAAATTATGAGATTTTTCATTCTCAAGAATTCGTGGTTTTCAGTGTAATATGCCATTAAGAATCGATTGCGACGGGTCCTGGGTCCTGAAAACGCATAATTTTCGAGATATCGACGTTGAAACGTGAAAAATGATCCAAATTTTCACTTTTGAAAATTCGTGTTTTTGAGTGTGACATGCCATTTAGAATCTATTGCGACGGGTCCCGGGTCCTGAAAACGCATAATTCTCAAGATATCGACGTGGAAACGTGAAGAATAATTCAATTTTTCACTTTCGAAAAGTCGTGTTTTTGAGTGTAATATGCCACCCAGAATCGATTCCGCTGGTTTTTGAGTTCCTTGAACGAATAAATATCGAGATCTCGACGTTGAAAGGTGAAGATAATGAAATTTTTCGTGCTACGAAATTTAAGTTTTTTCGTGTAATTTGCGGCCCTGAATCGATTTTGACTGGTCCCAGGTCCTGGAAACGCATAATTTCCGGAATTTTGACGTCGGAACGTGAAAAATTATGGGATTGTTCATTCTCAAGAATTCGTGTTTTTCAGTGTAATATGCCATTTAGAATCGATTGCGACGGGTACTGGGTCCTGAAAACGCATAATTCTCGAGATATCGACGTTGAAACGTGAAAAATGATCCAATTTTTCACTTTCGAAAATTCGTGTTTTTGAGTGTGATATGCCATTTAGAATCGATTGCGACGGGTCCCGGGTCCTGGAAACGCATAATTTTCGAGATATCGACGTGGAAACGTAGAAAATGATCCAATTTTTCACTTTCGAAAATTCGCGTTTTTGAGTGTAATATGCCATTTAGAATCGATTGCGACGAGTCCCGGGTCCTGGAAACGCATAATTTTCGAGTTATTGACGTGGAAACGTGAAAGATGATTCAATCTTTCACTTTCGAAAATTCGTGTTTTTGAGTGTAATATGCCACCCAGAATCGATTCCGACGGTTTTTGGGTCCCTTAGACGGATAAATATCAAGATTTCGACGTTGGAAGGTGAAATTATGAAATTTTTCGTTCTACGAAATTCGTGTTTTTTCGTGTAATTTGCGGCCCTGAATCGATTCTGACTGGTCCCGGGTCCTGGAAACGCATAGATTCCGAAATTTTGACGTCGGAACGTGAAAAATTACGAGATTTTTCATTCTCAAAAATGCGTGTTTCTCAGTGTGATATGCCATTTAGAATCGATTGCGACGGGTCCTGGGTCCTGAAAACGCATAATTTTCGAGATATCGACGTCGAAACGTAAAAAATGATCCAATTCTTCACTTTTGAAAATTCGTGTTTTTGAGTGTAATATGCCACCCAGAATCGATTCCGCTGGTTTTTGGGTTCCTTGGACGAATAAATATCGAGATCTCGACGTTGGAAGGTGAAAATAATGAAATTTTTCGTGCTACGAAATTCGAGTTTTTTCGTGTAATTTGCGGCCCTGAATCGATTTTGACTGGTCCCGGGTCCTGGAAACGCATAATTTCCGGAATTTTGACGTCGGAACGTGAAAAATTATGAGATTTTTTATTCTCAAGAATTCGTGTTTTTCAGTGTAATATGCCATTTAGAATCGATCGCGACGGGTCCTGGGTCCTAAATAAAGCATAATTTTCGAGATATCGACGTTGAAACGTGAAAAATGATCCAATTTTTCACTTTCGAAAATTCGTGTTTTTGAGTGTGATATGCCATTTAGAATCGATTGCGACGGGTCCCGGGTCCTGGAAACGCATAATTTTCGAGATATCGACGTGGAAACGTAGAAAATGATCCAATTTTTCACTTTCGAAAATTCGCGTTTTTGAGTGTAATATGCCATTTAGAATCGATTGCGACGAGTCCCGGGTCCTGGAAACGCATAATTTTCAAGATATCGACGTGGAAACGTGAAAAATGATTCAATCTTTCACTTTCGAAAATTCGTGTTTTTGAGTGTAATATGCCACCCAGAATCGATTCCGACGGTTTTTGGGTCCCTTGGACGGATAAATATCAAGATTTCGACGTTGGAAGGTGAAATTATGAAATTTTTCGTTCTACGAAATTCGTGTTTTTTCGTGTAATTTGCGGCCCTGAATCGATTCTGACTGGTCCCGGGTCCTGGAAACGCATAGATTCCGAAATTTTGACGTCGGAACGTGAAAAATTACGAGATTTTTCATTCTCAAAAATGCGTGTTTCTCAGTGTGATATGCCATTTAGAATCGATTGCGACGGGTCCTGGGTCCTGAAAACGCATGATTTTCGAGATATCGACGTCGAAACGTAAAAAATGATCCAATTCTTCACTTTTGAAAATTCGTGTTTTTGAGTGTAATATGCCACCCAGAATCGATTCCGCTGGTTTTTGGGTTCCTTGGACGAATAAATATCGAGATCTCGACGTTGGAAGGTGAAAATAATGAAATTTTTCGTGCTACGAAATATGAGTTTTTTCGTGTAATTTGCGGCCCTGAATCGATTTTGACTGGTCCCGGGTCCTGGAAACGCATAATTTCCGGAATTTTGACGTCGGAACGTGAAAAATTATGAGATTTTTCATTCTCAAGAATTCGTGTTTTTCAGTGTAATATGCCATTGAGAATCGATTGCGACGGGTCCTGGGTCCTGAAAACGCATAATTTTCGAGATATCGACGTTGAAACGTGAAAAATGATCCAAATTTTCACTTTTGAAAATTCGTGTTTTTGAGTGTGACATGCCATTTAGAATCTATTGCGACGGGTCCCGGGTCCTGAAAACGCATAATTCTCAAGATATCGACGTGGAAACGTGAAGAATAATTCAATTTTTCACTTTCGAAAAGTCGTGTTTTTGAGTGTAATATGCCACCCAGAATCGATTCCGCTGGTTTTTGAGTTCCTTGAACGAATAAATATCGAGATCTCGACGTTGAAAGGTGAAGATAATGAAATTTTTCGTGCTACGAAATATGAGTTTTTTCGTGTAATTTGCGGCCCTGAATCGATTTTGACTGGTCCCGGGTCCTGGAAACGCATAATTTCCGGAATTTTGACGTCGGAACGTGAAAAATTATGAGATTTTTCATTCTCAAGAATTCGTGTTTTTCAGTGTAATATGCCATTTAGAATCGATTGCGACGGGTACTGGGTCCTGAAAACGCATAATTCTCGAGATATCGACGTTGAAACGTGAAAAATGATCCAATTTTTCACTTTCGAAAATTCGTGTTTTTGAGTGTGATATGCCATTTAGAATCGATTGCGACGGGTCCCGGGTCCTGGAAACGCATAACTTTCGAGATATCGACGTGGAAACGTAGAAAATGATCCAATTTTCCACTTTCGAAAATTCGTGTTTTTGAGTGTGATATGCCATTTAGAATCGATTGCGACGGGTCCCGGGTCCTGGAAACGCATAACTTTCGAGATATCGACGTGAAAACGTAGAAAATGATCCAATTTTTCACTTTCGAAAATTCGCGTTTTTGAGTGTAATATGCCATTTAGAATCGATTGCGACGAGTCCCGGGTCCTGGAAACGCATAATTTTCGAGATATTGACGTGGAAACGTGAAAAATGATTCAATCTTTCACTTTCGAAAATTCGTGTTTTTGAGTGTAATATGCCACCCAGAATCGATTCCGACGGTTTTTGGGTCCCTTGGACGGATAAATATCAAGATTTCGACGTTGGAAGGTGAAATTATGAAATTTTTCGTTCTACGAAATTCGTGTTTTTTCGTGTAATTTGCGGCCCTGAATCGATTCTGACTGGTCCCGGGTCCTGGAAACGCATAGATTCCGAAATTTTGACGTCGGAACGTGAAAAATTACGAGATTTTTCATTCTCAAAAATGCGTGTTTTTCAGTGTGATATGCCAATTAGAATCGATTGCGACGGGTCCTGGGTCCTGAAAACGCATAATTTTCGAGATATCGACGTTGAAACGAAAAAAATGATCCAATTCTTCACTTTTGAAAATTCGTGTTTTTGAGTGTAATATGCCATTTAGAATCGATTGCGACGGGTCCTGGGTCCTGGAAACGCATAATTTTCGAGATATCGACGTTGAAACGTGAAAAATGATCCAATTTTTCACTTTTGAAAATTCGTGTTTTTGAGTGTGACATGCCATTTAGAATCGATTGCGACGGGTACTGGGTCCTGAAAACGCATAATTTTCAAGATATCGACGTGGAAACGTGAAGAATAATTCAATTTTTCACTTTCGAAAAGTCGTGTTTTTGAGTGTAATATGCCACCCAGAATCGATTCCGCTGGTTTTTGGGTTCCTTGGACGAATAAATATCGAGATCTCGACGTTGGAAGGTGAAAATAGTGAAATTTTCCGTGCTACGAAATTCGAGTTTTTTCGTGTAATTTGCGGCCCTGAATCGATTTTGACTGGTCCCGGGTCCTGGAAACGCATAATTTCCGGAATTTTGACGTTGGAACGTGAAAAATTATGAGATTTTTCATTCTCAAGAATTCGTGTTTTTCAGTGTAATATGCCATTTAGAATCGATTGCGACGGGTCCTGGGTCCTAAAAAAAGCATAATTTTCGAGATATCGACGTTGAAACGTGAAAAATGATCCAATTTTTTACTTTTGAAAATTCGTGTTTTTGAGTGTGACATGCCATTTAGAATCGATTGCGACGGGTCCCGTGTCCTAAAAACGCATAATTTTCAAGATATCGACGTGGAAACGTGAAGAATAATTCAATTTTTCACTTTCGAAAAGTCGTGTTTTTGAGTGTAATATGCCACCCAGAATCGATTCCGCTGGTTTTTGGGTTCCTTGAACGAATAAATATCGAGATCTCGACGTTGGAAGGTGAAGATAATGAAATTTTTCGTGCTACGAAATTTAAGTTTTTTCGTGTAATTTGCGGCCCTGAATCGATTTTGACTGGTCCCAGGTCCTGGAAACGCATAATTTCCGGAATTTTGACGTCGGAACGTGAAAAATTATGGGATTGTTCATTCTCAAGAATTCGTGTTTTTCAGTGTAATATGCCATTTAGAATCGATTGCGACGGGTACTGGGTCCTGAAAACGCATAATTCTCGAGATATCGACGTTGAAACGTGAAAAATGATCCAATTTTTCACTTTCGAAAATTCGTGTTTTTGAGTGTGATATGCCATTTAGAATCGATTGCGACGGGTCCCGGGTCCTGGAAACGCATAATTTTCGAGATATCGACGTGGAAACGTAGAAAATGATCCAATTTTTCACTTTCGAAAATTCGCGTTTTTGAGTGTAATATGCCATTTAGAATCGATTGCGACGAGTCCCGGGTCCTGGAAACGCATAATTTTCGAGATATTCACGTGGAAACGTGAAAAATGATTCAATCTTTCACTTCCGAAAATTCGTGTTTTTGAGTGTAATATGCAACCCAGAATCGATTCCGACGGTTTTTGGGTCCCTTGGACGGATAAATATCAAGATTTCGACGTTGGAAGGTGAAATTATGAAATTTTTCGTTCTACGAAATTCGTGTTTTTTCGTGTAATTTGCGGCCCTGAATCGATTCTGACTGGTCCCGGGTCCTGGAAACGCATAGATTCCAAAATTTTGACGTCGGAACGTGAAAAATTACGAGATTTTTCATTCTCAAAAATGCGTGTTTCTCAGTGTAATATGCCATTTATAATCGATTGCGACGGGTCCTGGGTCCTGAAAACGCATAATTTTCGAGATATCGACGTTGAAACGTAAAAAATGATCCAATTCTTCACTTTTGAAAATTCGTGTTTTTGAGTGTAATATGCCATTTAGAATCGATTGCGACGGGTCCTGGGTCCTGGAAACGCATAATTTTCGAGATATCGACGTTGAAACGTGAAAAATGATCCAATTTTTCACTTTTGAAAATTCGTGTTTTTGAGTGTGACATGCCATTTAGAATCGATTGCGACGGGTACCGGGTCCTGAAAACGCATAATTTTCAAGATATCGACGTGGAAACGTGAAGAATAATTCAATTTTTCACTTTCGAAAAGTCGTGTTTTTGAGTGTAATATGCCACCCAGAATCGATTCCGCTGGTTTTTGGGTTCCTTGGACGAATAAATATCGAGATCTCGACGTTGGAAGGTGAAAATAATGAAATTTTCCGTGCTACGAAATTCGAGTTTTTTCGTGTAATTTGCGGCCCTGAATCGATTTTGACTGGTCCCGGGTCCTGGAAACGCATAATTTCCGGAATTTTGACGTTGGAACGTGAAAAATTATGAGATTTTTCATTCTCAAGAATTCGTGTTTTTCAGTGTAATATGCCATTTAGAATCGATTGCGACGGGTCCTGGGTCCTAAAAAAAGCATAATTTTCGAGATATCGACGTTGAAACGTGAAAAATGATCCAATTTTTTACTTTTGAAAATTCGTGTTTTTGAGTGTGACATGCCATTTAGAATCGATTGCGACGGGTCCCGTGTCCTAAAAACGCATAATTTTCAAGATATCGACGTGGAAACGTGAAGAATAATTCAATTTTTCACTTTCGAAAAGTCGTGTTTTTGAGTGTAATATGCCACCCAGAATCGATTCCGCTGGTTTTTGGGTTCCTTGAACGAATAAATATCGAGATCTCGACGTTGGAAGGTGAAGATAATGAAATTTTTCGTGCTACGAAATTTAAGTTTTTTCGTGTAATTTGCGGCCCTGAATCGATTTTGACTGGTCCCAGGTCCTGGAAACGCATAATTTCCGGAATTTTGACGTCGGAACGTGAAAAATTATGAGATTTTTCATTCTCAAGAATTCGTGTTTTTCAGTGTAATATGCCATTTAGAATCGATTGCGACGGGTACTGGGTCCTGAAAACGCATAATTCTCGAGATATCGACGTTGAAACGTGAAAAATGATCCAATTTTTCACTTTCGAAAATTCGTGTTTTTGAGTGTGATATGCCATTTAGAATCGATTGCGACGGGTCCCGGGTCCTGGAAACGCATAATTTTCGAGATATAGACGTGGAAACGTAGAAAATGATCCAATTTTTCACTTTCGAAAATTCGCGTTTTTGAGTGTAATATGCCATTTAGAATCGATTGCGACGAGTCCCGGGTCCTGGAAACGCATAATTTTCGAGATATTCACGTGGAAACGTGAAAAATGATTCAATCTTTCACTTCCGAAAATTCGTGTTTTTGAGTGTAATATGCCACCCAGAATCGATTCCGACGGTTTTTGGGTCCCTTGGACGGATAAATATCAAGATTTCGACGTTGGAAGGTGAAATTATGAAATTTTTCGATCTACGAAATTCGTGTTTTTTCGTGTAATTTGCGGCCCTGAATCGATTCTGACTGGTCCCGGGTCCTGGAAACGCATAGATTCCAAAATTTTGACGTCGGAACGTGAAAAATTACGAGATTTTTCATTCTCAAAAATGCGTGTTTCTCAGTGTAATATGCCATTTAGAATCGATTGCGACGGGTCCTGGGTCCTGAAAACGCATAATTTTCGAGATATCGACGTTGAAACGTAAAAAATGATCCAATTCTTCACTTTTGAAAATTCGTGTTTTTGAGTGTAATATGCCATTTAGAATCGATTGCGACGGGTCCTGGGTCCTGGAAACGCATAATTTTCGAGATATCGACGTTGAAACGTGAAAAATGATCCAATTTTTCACTTTTGAAAATTCGTGTTTTTGAGTGTGACATGCCATTTAGAATCGATTGCGACGGGTACCGGGTCCTGAAAACGCATAATTTTCAAGATATCGACGTGGAAACGTGAAGAATAATTCAATTTTTCACTTTCGAAAAGTCGTGTTTTTGAGTGTAATATGCCACCCAGAATCGATTCCGCTGGTTTTTGGGTTCCTTGGACGAATAAATATCGAGATCTCGACGTTGGAAGGTGAAAATAATGAAATTTTCCGTGCTACGAAATTCGAGTTTTTTCGTGTAATTTGCGGCCCTGAATCGATTTTGACTGGTCCCGGGTCCTGGAAACGCATAATTTCCGGAATTTTGACGTTGGAACGTGAAAAATTATGAGATTTTTCATTCTCAAGAATTCGTGTTTTTCAGTGTAATATGCCATTTAGAATCGATTGCGACGGGTCCTGGGTCCTAAAAAAAGCATAATTTTCGAGATATCGACGTTGAAACGTGAAAAATGATCCAATTTTTTACTTTTGAAAATTCGTGTTTTTGAGTGTGACATGCCATTTAGAATCGATTGCGACGGGTCCCGTGTCCTAAAAACGCATAATTTTCAAGATATCGACGTGGAAACGTGAAGAATAATTCAATTTTTCACTTTCGAAAAGTCGTGTTTTTGAGTGTAATATGCCACCCAGAATCGATTCCGCTGGTTTTTGGGTTCCTTGAACGAATAAATATCGAGATCTCGACGTTGGAAGGTGAAGATAATGAAATTTTTCGTGCTACGAAATTTAAGTTTTTTCGTGTAATTTGCGGCCCTGAATCGATTTTGACTGGTCCCAGGTCCTGGAAACGCATAATTTCCGGAATTTTGACGTCGGAACGTGAAAAATTATGAGATTTTTCATTCTTAAGAATTCGTGTTTTTCAGTGTAATATGCCATTTAGAATCGATTGCGACGGGTACTGGGTCCTGAAAACGCATAATTCTCGAGATATCGACGTTGAAACGTGAAAAATGATCCAATTTTTCACTTTCGAAAATTCGTGTTTTTGAGTGTGATATGCCATTTAGAATCGATTGCGACGGGTCCCGGGTCCTGGAAACGCATAATTTTCGAGATATCGACGTGGAAACGTAGAAAATGATCCAATTTTTCACTTTCGAAAATTCGCGTTTTTGAGTGTAATATGCCATTTAGAATCGATTGCGACGAGTCCCGGGTCCTGGAAACGCATAATTTTCGAGATATTCACGTGGAAACGTGAAAAATGATTCAATCTTTCACTTCCGAAAATTCGTGTTTTTGAGTGTAATATGCCACCCAGAATCGATTCCGACGGTTTTTGGGTCCCTTGGACGGATAAATATCAAGATTTCGACGTTGGAAGGTGAAATTATGAAATTTTTCGTTCTACGAAATTCGTGTTTTTTCGTGTAATTTGCGGCCCTGAATCGATTCTGACTGGTCCCGGGTCCTGGAAACGCATAGATTCCAAAATTTTGACGTCGGAACGTGAAAAATTACGAGATTTTTCATTCTCAAAAATGCGTGTTTCTCAGTGTAATATGCCATTTAGAATCGATTGCGACGGGTCCTGGGTCCTGAAAACGCATAATTTTCGAGATATCGACGTTGAAACGTAAAAAATGATCCAATTCTTCACTTTTGAAAATTCGTGTTTTTGAGTGTAATATGCCATTTAGAATCGATTGCGACGGGTCCTGGGTCCTGGAAACGCATAATTTTCGAGATATCGACGTTGAAACGTGAAAAATGATCCAATTTTTCACTTTTGAAAATTCGTGTTTTTGAGTGTGACATGCCATTTAGAATCGATTGCGACGGGTACCGGGTCCTGAAAACGCATAATTTTCAAGATATCGACGTGGAAACGTGAAGAATAATTCAATTTTTCACTTTCGAAAAGTCGTGTTTTTGAGTGTAATATGCCACCCAGAATCGATTCCGCTGGTTTTTGGGTTCCTTGGACGAATAAATATCGAGATCTCGACGTTGGAAGGTGAAAATAATGAAATTTTCCGTGCTACGAAATTCGAGTTTTTTCGTGTAATTTGCGGCCCTGAATCGATTTTGACTGGTCCCGGGTCCTGGAAACGCATAATTTCCGGAATTTTGACGTTGGAACGTGAAAAATTATGAGATTTTTCATTCTCAAGAATTCGTGTTTTTCAGTGTAATATGCCATTTAGAATCGATTGCGACGGGTCCTGGGTCCTAAAAAAAGCATAATTTTCGAGATATCGACGTTGAAACGTGAAAAATGATCCAATTTTTTACTTTTGAAAATTCGTGTTTTTGAGTGTGACATGCCATTTAGAATCGATTGCGACGGGTCCCGTGTCCTAAAAACGCATAATTTTCAAGATATCGACGTGGAAACGTGAAGAATAATTCAATTTTTCACTTTCGAAAAGTCGTGTTTTTGAGTGTAATATGCCACCCAGAATCGATTCCGCTGGTTTTTGGGTTCCTTGAACGAATAAATATCGAGATCTCGACGTTGGAAGGTGAAGATAATGAAATTTTTCGTGCTACGAAATTTAAGTTTTTTCGTGTAATTTGCGGCCCTGAATCGATTTTGACTGGTCCCAGGTCCTGGAAACGCATAATTTCCGGAATTTTGACGTCGGAACGTGAAAAATTATGAGATTTTTCATTCTCAAGAATTCGTGTTTTTCAGTGTAATATGCCATTTAGAATCGATTGCGACGGGTACTGGGTCCTGAAAACGCATAATTCTCGAGATATCGACGTTGAAACGTGAAAAATGATCCAATTTTTCACTTTCGAAAATTCGTGTTTTTGAGTGTGATATGCCATTTAGAATCGATTGCGACGGGTCCCGGGTCCTGGAAACGCATAATTTTCGAGATATCGACGTTGAAACGTAAAAAATGATCCAATTCTTCACTTTTGAAAATTCGTGTTTTTGAGTGTAATATGCCATTTAGAATCGATTGCGACGGGTCCTGGGTCCTGGAAACGCATAATTTTCGAGATATCGACGTTGAAACGTGAAAAATGATCCAATTTTTCACTTTTGAAAATTCGTGTTTTTGAGTGTGACATGCCATTTAGAATCGATTGCGACGGGTACCGGGTCCTGAAAACGCATAATTTTCAAGATATCGACGTGGAAACGTGAAGAATAATTCAATTTTTCACTTTCGAAAAGTCGTGTTTTTGAGTGTAATATGCCACCCAGAATCGATTCCGCTGGTTTTTGGGTTCCTTGGACGAATAAATATCGAGATCTCGACGTTGGAAGGTGAAAATAATGAAATTTTCCGTGCTACGAAATTCGAGTTTTTTCGTGTAATTTGCGGCCCTGAATCGATTTTGACTGGTCCCGGGTCCTGGAAACGCATAATTTCCGGAATTTTGACGTTGGAACGTGAAAAATTATGAGATTTTTCATTCTCAAGAATTCGTGTTTTTCAGTGTAATATGCCATTTAGAATCGATTGCGACGGGTCCTGGGTCCTAAAAAAAGCATAATTTTCGAGATATCGACGTTGAAACGTGAAAAATGATCCAATTTTTTACTTTTGAAAATTCGTGTTTTTGAGTGTGACATGCCATTTAGAATCGATTGCGACGGGTCCCGTGTCCTAAAAACGCATAATTTTCAAGATATCGACGTGGAAACGTGAAGAATAATTCAATTTTTCACTTTCGAAAAGTCGTGTTTTTGAGTGTAATATGCCACCCAGAATCGATTCCGCTGGTTTTTGGGTTCCTTGAACGAATAAATATCGAGATCTCGACGTTGGAAGGTGAAGATAATGAAATTTTTCGTGCTACGAAATTTAAGTTTTTTCGTGTAATTTGCGGCCCTGAATCGATTTTGACTGGTCCCAGGTCCTGGAAACGCATAATTTCCGGAATTTTGACGTCGGAACGTGAAAAATTATGAGATTTTTCATTCTCAAGAATTCGTGTTTTTCAGTGTAATATGCCATTTAGAATCGATTGCGACGGGTACTGGGTCCTGAAAACGCATAATTCTCGAGATATCGACGTTGAAACGTGAAAAATGATCCAATTTTTCACTTTCGAAAATTCGTGTTTTTGAGTGTGATATGCCATTTAGAATCGATTGCGACGGGTCCCGGGTCCTGGAAACGCATAATTTTCGAGATATCGACGTGGAAACGTAGAAAATGATCCAATTTTTCACTTTCGAAAATTCGCGTTTTTGAGTGTAATATGCCATTTAGAATCGATTGCGACGAGTCCCGGATCCTGGAAACGCATAATTTTCGAGATATTCACGTGGAAACGTGAAAAATGATTCAATCTTTCACTTCCGAAAATTCGTGTTTTTGAGTGTAATATGCCACCCAGAATCGATTCCGACGGTTCTTGGGTCCCTTGGACGGATAAATATCAAGATTTCGACGTTGGAAGGTGAAATTATGAAATTTTTCGTTCTACGAAATTCGTGTTTTTTCGTGTAATTTGCGGCCCTGAATCGATTCTGACTGGTCCCGGGTCCTGGAAACGCATAGATTCCAAAATTTTGACGTCGGAACGTGAAAAATTACGAGATTTTTCATTCTCAAAAATGCGTGTTTCTCAGTGTAATATGCCATTTAGAATCGATTGCGACGGGTCCTGGGTCCTGAAAACGCATAATTTTCGAGATATCGACGTTGAAACGTAAAAAATGATCCAATTCTTCACTTTTGAAAATTCGTGTTTTTGAGTGTAATATGCCATTTAGAATCGATTGCGACGGGTCCTGGGTCCTGGAAACGCATAATTTTCGAGATATCGACGTTGAAACGTGAAAAATGATCCAATTTTTCACTTTTGAAAATTCGTGTTTTTGAGTGTGACATGCCATTTAGAATCGATTGCGACGGGTACCGGGTCCTGAAAACGCATAATTTTCAAGATATCGACGTGGAAACGTGAAGAATAATTGAATTTTTCACTTTCGAAAAGTCGTGTTTTTGAGTGTAATATGCCACCCAGAATCGATTCCGCTGGTTTTTGGGTTCCTTGGACGAATAAATATCGAGATCTCGACGTTGGAAGGTGAAAATAATGTAATTTTCCGTGCTACGAAATTCGAGTTTTTTCGTGTAATTTGCGGCCCTGAATCGATTTTGACTGGTCCCGGGTCCTGGAAACGCATAATTTCCGGAATTTTGACGTTGGAACGTGAAAAATTATGAGATTTTTCATTCTCAAGAATTCGTGTTTTTCAGTGTAATATGCCATTTAGAATCGATTGCGACGGGTCCTGGGTCCTAAAAAAAGCATAATTTTCGAGATATCGACGTTGAAACGTGAAAAATGATCCAATTTTTTACTTTTGAAAATTCGTGTTTTTGAGTGTGACATGCCATTTAGAATCGATTGCGACGGGTCCCGTGTCCTAAAAACGCATAATTTTCAAGATATCGACGTGGAAACGTGAAGAATAATTCAATTTTTCACTTTCGAAAAGTCGTGTTTTTGAGTGTAATATGCCACCCAGAATCGATTCCGCTGGTTTTTGGGTTCCTTGAACGAATAAATATCGAGATCTCGACGTTGGAAGGTGAAGATAATGAAATTTTTCGTGCTACGAAATTTAAGTTTTTTCGTGTAATTTGCGGCCCTGAATCGATTTTGACTGGTCCCAGGTCCTGGAAACGCATAATTTCCGGAATTTTGACGTCGGAACGTGAAAAATTATGAGATTTTTCATTCTCAAGAATTCGTGTTTTTCAGTGTAATATGCCATTTAGAATCGATTGCGACGGGTACTGGGTCCTGAAAACGCATAATTCTCGAGATATCGACGTTGAAACGTGAAAAATGATCCAATTTTTCACTTTCGAAAATTCGTGTTTTTGAGTGTGATATGCCATTTAGAATCGATTGCGACGGGTCCCGGGTCCTGGAAACGCATAATTTTCGAGATATCGACGTGGAAACGTAGAAAATGATCCAATTTTTCACTTTCGAAAATTCGCGTTTTTGAGTGTAATATGCCATTTAGAATCGATTGCGACGAGTCCCGGGTCCTGGAAACGCATAATTTTCGAGATATTGACGTGGAAACGTGAAAAATGATTCAATCTTTCACTTTCGAAAATTCGTGTTTTTGAGTGTAATATGCCACCCAGAATCGATTCCGACGGTTTTTGGGTCCCTTGGACGGATAAATATCAAGATTTCGACGTTGGAAGGTGAAATTATGAAATTTTTCGTTCTACGAAATTCGTGTTTTTTCGTGTAATTTGCGGCCCTGAATCGATTCTGACTGGTCCCGGGTCCTGGAAACGCATAGATTCCGAAATTTTGACGTCGGAACGTGAAAAATTACGAGATTTTTCATTCTCAAAAATGCGTGTTTTTCAGTGTAATATGCCAATTAGAATCGATTGCGACGGGTCCTGGGTCCTGAAAACGCATAATTTTCGAGATATCGACGTTGAAACGAAAAAAATGATCCAATTCTTCACTTTTGAAAATTCGTGTTTTCGAGTGTAATATGCCATTTAGAATCGATTGCGACGGGTCCTGGGTCCTGAAAACGCATAATTTTCGAGATATCGACGTTGAAACGTGAAAAATGATCCAATTTTTCACTTTTGAAAATTCGTGGTTTTTGAGTGTGACATGCCATTTAGAATCGATTGCGACGGGTCCCGGGTCCTGAAAACGCATAATTTTCAAGATATCGACGTGGAAACGTGAAGAATAATTCAATTTTTCACTTTCGAAAACTCGTGTTTTTGAGTGTAATATGCCACCCAGAATCGATTCCGCTGGTTTTTGGGTTCCTTGGACGAATAAATATCGAGATCTCGACGTTGGTAGGTGAAATAATGAAATTTTTCGTGCTACGAAATTCGAGTTTTTTCGTGTAATTTGCGGCCCTGAATCGATTTTGACTGGTCCCGGGTCCTGGAAACGCATAATTTCCGGAATTTTGACGTCGGAACGTGAAAAATTATGAGATTTTTTATTCTCAAGAATTCGTGTTTTTCAGTGTAATATGCCATTTAGAATCGATTGCGACGGGTCCTGGGTCCTAAAAAAAGCATAATTTTCGAGATATCGACGTTGAAACGTGAAAAATGATCCAATTTTTCACTTTTGAAAATTCGTGTTTTGAGTGTGACATGCCATTTAGAATCGATTGCGACGGGTCCCGTGTCCTGAAAACGCATAATTTTCAAGATATCGACGTGGAAACGTGAAGAATAATTCAATGAAGATTCAATTCAAGAATTCGTGTTTTTCAGTGTAATATGCCATTTAGAATCGATTGCGACGGGTCCTGGGTCCTAAAAAAAGCATAATTTTCGAGATATCGACGCTGAAACGTGAAAAATGATCCAATTTTTCACTTTTGAAAATTCGTGTTTTTGAATGTAATATGCCATTTAGAATCGATTGCGACGGGTCCCGGGTCCTGGAAACGCATAATTTTCGAGATATCGACGTGGAAACGTAGAAAATGATCTAATTTTTCACTTTCGAAAAAGTCGTGTTTTCGAGTGTAATATGCCACACAGAATCGATTCGCTGGTTTTTGGGTTCCTTGAACGAATAAATATCGAGATCTCGACGTTGGAAGGTGAAGATAATGAAATTTTTCGTGCTACGAAATTTGAGTTTTTTCGTGTAATTTGCGGCCCTGAATCGATTTTGACTGGTCCCGGGTCCTGGAAACGCATAATTTCCGGAATTTTGACGTCGGAAACGTGAAAAATTATGAGATTTTTCATTCTCAAGAATTCGTGTTTTTCAGTGTAATATGCCATTAAGAATCGATTGCGACGGGTACTGGGTCCTGAAAACGCATAATTCTCGAGATATCAACGTTGAAACGTGAAAAATGATCCAATTTTTCACTTTCAAAAATTCGTGTTTTTGAGTGTGATATGCCATTTAGAATCGATTGCGACGGGTCCCGGGTCCTGGAAACGCATAATTTTCGAGATATCGACGTTGAAACGTGAAAAATGATCCAATTTTTCACTTTTGAAAATTCGTGTTTTTGAGTGTGACATGCCATTTAGAATCGATTGCGACGGGTCCCGGGTCCTGAAACGCATAATTTTCAAGATATCGACGGTGGAAACGTGAAGAATAATTCAATTTTTCACTTTCGAAAAGTCGTGTTTTTGAGTGTAATATGCCACCCAGAATCGATTCCGCTGGTTTTTGGGTTCCTTGGACGAATAAATATCGAGATCTCGACGTTGGAAGGTGAAAATAATGAATTTTTCGTGCTACGAAATTCGAGTTTTTTCGTGTAATTTGCGGCCCTGAATCGATTTTGACTGGTCCCGGGTCCTGGAAACGCATAATTTCCGGAATTTTGACGTCGGAACGTGAAAAATTATGAGATTTTTTATTCTCAAGAATTCGTGTTTTTCAGTGTAATATGCCATTTAGAATCGATTGCGACGGGTCCTGGGTCCTAAAAAAAGCATAATTTTCGAGATATCGACGTTGAAACGTGAAAAATGATCCAATTTTTCACTTTTGAAAATTCGTGTTTTGAGTGTGACATGCCATTTAGAATCGATTGCGACGGGTCCCGTGTCCTGAAAACGCATAATTTTCAAGATATCGACGTGGAAACGTGAAGAATAATTCAATGAAGATTCAATTCAAGAATTCGTGTTTTTCAGTGTAATATGCCATTTAGAATCGATTGCGACGGGTCCTGGGTCCTAAAAAAAGCATATTTTCGAGATATCGACGCTGAAACGTGAAAAATGATCAAATCTTTCACTTTTGAAAATTCGTGTTTTTGAATGTAATATGCCATTTAGAATCGATTGCGACGGGTCCCGGGTCCTGGAAACGCATAATTTTCGAGATATCGACGTGAAAACGTAGAAAATGATCTAATTTTTCACTTTCGAAAAGTCGTGTTTTCGAGTGTAATATGCCACACAGAATCGATTCCGCTGGTTTTTGGGTTCCTTGAACGAATAAATATCGAGATCTCGACGTTGGAAGGTGAAGATAATGAAATTTTTCGTGCTACGAAATTTGAGTTTTTTCGTGTAATTTGCGGCCCTGAATCGATTTTGACTGGTCCCGGGTCCTGGAAACGCATAATTTCCGGAATTTTGACGTCGGAACGTGAAAAATTATGAGATTTTTCATTCTCAAGAATTCGTGTTTTTCAGTGTAATATGCCATTAAGAATCGATGCGACGGGTACTGGGTCCTGAAAACGCATAATTCTCGAGATATCAACGTTGAAACGTGAAAAATGATCAATTTTTCACTTTCGAAAATTCGTGTTTCTGAGTGTGATATGCCATTTAGAATCGATTGCGACGGGTCCCGGGTCCTGGAAACGCATAATTTTCGAGATATCGACGTGGAAACGTAGAAAATGATCCAATTCTTCACTTTCGAAAATTCGCGTTTTTGAGTGTAATATGCCATTTAGAATCGATTGCGACGAGTCCCGGGTCTGGAAACGCATAATTTTCGAGATATTGACGTGGAAACGTGAAAAATGATTCAATCTTTCACTTTCGAAAATTCGTGTTTTGAGTGTAATATGCCACCCAGATCGATTCCGACGGTTTTTGGGTCCCTTGGACGGATAATATCAAGATTTCGACGTTGGAAGGTGAAATTATGAAATTTTTCGTTGTAAGAAATTCGTGTTTTTTCGTGTAATTTGCGGCCCTGAATCGATTCTGACTGGTCCCCGGTCCTGGAAACGCATAGATTCCGAAATTTTGACGTCGGAACGTGAAAATTATGAGATTTTTCATTCTCAAGAATTCGTGTTTTTCAGTGTAATATGCCATTTAGAATCGATTGCGACGGGTACTGGGTCCTGAAAACGCATAATTCTCGAGATATCGACGTTGAACGTGAAAAATGATCCAATTTTTCACTTTCGAAAATTCGTGTTTTTTGAGTGTGATATGCCATTTAGAATCGATTGCGACGGGTCCCGGGTCCTGGAAACGCATAATTTTCGAGATATCGACGTGGAAACGTAGAAAATGATCCAATTTTTCACTTTCGGAAATTCGCGTTTTTGAGCGTAATATGCCATTTAGAATCGATTGCGACGGGTCCTGGGTCCTGAAAACGCATAATTTTCGAGATATCGACGTTGAAACGTGAAAAATGATCCAATTTTTCACTTTCGAAAATTCGTGTTTTTGAGTGTGATATGCCATTTAGAATCGATTGCGACGGGTCCCGGGTCCTGAAAACGCATAATTCTCAAGATATGACGTGGAAACGTGAAGAATAATTCAATTTTTCACTTTCGAAAAGTCGTGTTTTTGAGTGTAATATGCCACCCAGAATCGATTCTGCTGGTTTTTGGGTTCCTTGAACGAATAAATATCGAGATCTCGACGTTGGAAGGTGAAGATAATGAAATTTTCGTGCTACGAAATTTGAGTTTTTTCGTGTAATTTGCGGCCCTGAATCGATTTTGACTGGTCCCGGGTCCTGGAAACGCATAATTTCCGGAATTTTGACGTCGGAACGTGAAAAATTATGAGATTTTTTCATTCTCAAGAATTCGTGTTTTCAGTGTAATCTGCCATTTAGAATCGATTGCGACGGGTACTGGGTCCTGAAAACGCATAATTCTCGAGATATCGACGTTAAAACGTGAAAAATGATCCAATTTTTCACTTTCGAAAATTCGTGTTTTTGAGTGTGATATGCCATTTAGAATCGATTGCGACGGGTCCCGGGTCCTGGAAACGCATAATTTTCGAGATATCGACGTGGAAACGTAGAAAATGATCCAATTTTTCACTTTCGAAATTCGCGTTTTTGAGTGTAATATGCCATTTAGAATCGATTGCGACGAGTCCCGGGTCCTGGAAACGCATAATTTTCGAGATATTGACGTGGAAACGTGAAAAATGATTCAATCTTTCACTTTCGAAAATTCGTGTTTTTGAGTGTAATATGCCACTCAGAATCGATTCGACGGTTTTTGGGTACCTTGGACGGATAAATATCAAGATTTCGACGTTGGAAGGTGAAATTATGAAATTTTTCGTTCTACGAAATTCGTGTTTTTTCGTGTAATTTGCGGCCCTGAATCGATTCTGACTGGTCCCGGGTCCTGGAAACGCATAGATTCCGAAATTTTGACGTCGGAACGTGAAAAATTACGAGATTTTTCATTCTCAAAAATGCGTGTTTCTCAGTGTAATATGCCATTTAGAATCGATTGCGACGGGTCCTGGGTCCTGAAAACGCATAATTTTCGAGATATCGACGTTGAAACGTAAAAAATGATCCAATTCTTCACTTTTGAAAATTTGTGTTTTTGAGTGAAATATGCCATTTAGAATCGATTGCGACGGGTCCTGGGTCCTGGAAACGCATAATTTTCGAGATATCGACGTTGAAACGTGAAAAATGATCCAATTTTTCACTTTTGAAAATTCGTGTTTTTGAGTGTGACATGCCATTTAGAATCGATTGCGACGGGTACCGGGTCCTGAAAACGCATAATTTTCAAGATATCGACGTGGAAACGTGAAGAATAATTCAATTTTTCACTTTCGAAAAGTCGTGTTTTTGAGTGTAATATGCCACCCAGAATCGATTCCGCTGGTTTTTGGGTTCCTTGGACGAATAAATATCGAGATCTCGACGTTGGAAGGTGAAAATAATGAAATTTTCCGTGCTACGAAATTCGAGTTTTTTCGTGTAATTTGCGGCCCTGAATCGATTTTGACTGGTCCCGGGTCCTGGAAACGCATAATTTCCGGAATTTTGACGTTGGAACGTGAAAAATTATGAGATTTTTCATTCTCAAGAATTCGTGTTTTTCAGTGTAATATGCCATTTAGAATCGATTGCGACGGGTCCTGGGTCCTAAAAAAAGCATAATTTTCGAGATATCGACGTTGAAACGTGAAAAATGATCCAATTTTTTACTTTTGAAAATTCGTGTTTTTGAGTGTGACATGCCATTTAGAATCGATTGCGACGGGTCCCGTGTCCTAAAAACGCATAATTTTCAAGATATCGACGTGGAAACGTGAAGAATAATTCAATTTTTCACTTTCGAAAAGTCGTGTTTTTGAGTGTAATATGCCACCCAGAATCGATTCCGCTGGTTTTTGGGTTCCTTGAACGAATAAATATCGAGATCTCGACGTTGGAAGGTGAAGATAATGAAATTTTTCGTGCTACGAAATTTAAGTTTTTTCGTGTAATTTGCGGCCCTGAATCGATTTTGACTGGTCCCAGGTCCTGGAAACGCATAATTTCCGGAATTTTGACGTCGGAACGTGAAAAATTATGAGATTTTTCATTCTTAAGAATTCGTGTTTTTCAGTGTAATATGCCATTTAGAATCGATTGCGACGGGTACTGGGTCCTGAAAACGCATAATTCTCGAGATATCGACGTTGAAACGTGAAAAATGATCCAATTTTTCACTTTCGAAAATTCGTGTTTTTGAGTGTGATATGCCATTTAGAATCG